>JAPFBL010000084.1:0-1200000 GCA_026182355.1 Hermatobates lingyangjiaoensis
TCTGTAAGTGTGTTTCTTTACTTTCTGTGCTACCTACCTTTCTTTTAGAATAGTTATACTAATAGTATAACTACTAACGAGTAGATTGTTTGAATTCAGCAGTTATTGATATTTAAATTGAAACATTTCTTTTGATTTTAACTTATTTAACTCTTCGATAATGAGTTATGCTAAATGAATTTATAACAGCTAATGTTATCAAACTTTATTAAAATATTCAAGTAAGTTACAAGAAAAGTGTTATATGTGTTAATCATTATTGGATTGTGTTAGTAATTAATAACGATGATAGATCAGCTTCATTTTTCATATATATATATATATATATATATATATATATGAAAAATAGATTGTTCGATTGGACTGGAGACATTTTTATCATATAGAATATAACACGGAACTTCTGGGACACCAGTCACTAGGATATTTCGACATCCCTTGTCCTCATGTTGTTGAAGTGCTACGTTTCATTGTTTCATATTTTGGTAATATAATCAGTCATTGCTCTTGGCTCATCCTGTATTACAGGTTCGTGCTACTCTCTTTGCTAAGTTGAACGTACATGGTTTGAAAATGTTGTGGAATGTCTCCTGAGTTGAGAAATATATCTCAGTTCTTCGTTATTTCAAATGTAGTCATTTCACCCATTCTTCAAAGAACTGCACTAATACCACCACCTGTCCCTATTGTTCTCTGATTTATGACTTAAAAGACTTCAGGAAAAGGAGGATTACAAGAGATGGCGCACCATGGATACTGGGATTGCCCAACCCTGCTCTAACAAGTCACACGAGGTATAACGGATTTTTATGATATTGGTAAACGTTTGTAAACTGTCGTTTAATTCGCTTTTATTTTTCAGGAGAGATTAGAGAGGGAAACCAAGCGCACTGGTACAGGTACGGTTAGAGACCAACAATGTTGCCGCATAGGCACCTGGTCACAGAAAATAAGGTAAGACAAGAATCAATTTAAAATGAAATATTGGTTTTATGCAATTATCTGCTCTATTTTTTTCTTCTATATGTATATCAGAAACACATATGCTTACAGGATAACACATGTAATACATTTGTAGAATCTGGGGACGAACTGTATGTTTTCGTCACAAATCTACTATAATTTCCTCAAATTAGCGTGTATGTTTGTGGTCCGTGTGTGTGAGGGGGCGAGGGGGTGTATGATATTACCTGTCTATACACTCTTGCAAGTTACACCTAGGTTAGCTTGCAGCGGCAATCTCACAAGGGAACATACATAGGTTGAACATTGGCTCTTTGTGATCCCACACAAAAAAGATGAATTCTACATTGTGAGTCGTAAGTTTTACCTGACTCAAGTGTATTTAGAGTAGGGAACTTTAACGAGCGCCTGACACCGTACAACCTCAAAACCAATGGCTCTCCAAGACGGACGAGGTGCTCAGATTTATTCACCTCCCGCGAGAATAAGTCTAGGGTCAGAGTGGGTATTGAACACCGGAAATACCGGTCCAGAGTTCAGCACGTTACCACTGGGCTATCCTGACCCCTAAGGTAACTAGCCGAGTGGAAAATGAATTATTCCTTATAGATTTGGTTCAAATGAATAACTTATGGAAAACTCTTTCTTTCACGCAGAATATTCAGAATTCCCAAAACAAAAAATGATTTTTTCATATTAATAAATAAATGAAGAAGGAATGTTTGAAATACGAAAGTTTGAATTAATACGTATTAATGTCTGAAATGTGATAATAGTGCTTTTATATCATTATTTTTAACTCTACTAGATATGAATTTTTATTTTTGTAGTTGATGTTATTAAAATAAACACGTTATGGGGGTTTTAATTTGTGTCGAGTTGAACATATCAGTCGTGTGCTTGTTTCCTAGAAGTAATGAAGTGGGAAGGAAGGAAGTGTTGTGACAGATTTAATGGCGTCTGTTGGTAAAGAATGACTTCCAAATAACTCCCCTCACCCACTCCATTATTCTAAGAAAAGGTCAGCTGCTGTCCTTTTCTCTAATCAGTATTTCACATTCATTCCTGCCTGACGTTGTTTTTTCTTCATGAAGTAAGTGGATATTCAACAGTTTTAAGAATATTTTCTGTTTTTTTATGTAAAACTAGCAAATGTACCCGTCTTTGACGGAATCAAAAATTCTATTATACTTGGTATTCCAAAATATCAATTATAGTATTATACTAATACTATAATTGGAAATTATAGAATAGTAGAAAACACCATTATTAGTACAGTGTTAAACAAATGCCTCTGTATACACTACATTAGCTGTCGGTCCTTCAGGTTCATGGAAGAACAATCAGTTGAAACCTCTGACTATTGAGCAAGTAAACTACAGTTGACCATGTGAGAAAAACTTGGTTTCGCTAACTTGAATTCATGCGTTAGATAAAGTCTCCCTTTGCGACTTAGTTAACGTCATTGCGAAATAGACTCTGAGGGGACCTTGCAATCATTTGAATGGAAACAGACAGTGGCTCGGAATCAATGGTATGCGTGGTATACACACAGACTCCCCAATACCACATCCAGTCATTATGTCCGCCTCTATGGCATATCTGTGTAGAGCACGAACTCAGAGTCGTGTCCCGTTGCACAGTTTTTGGGTCACTCATGTTTCGTAACATGAAATTTGTTACTGCTATAAATTGCAGCATAATTGGTGCTCCTACTTTAAGTTTTTACTCATGAGCAGGCAGTCCAGGAGAAATAAATTCAGAGTCAAGAAATTCAATTAGATAATGAACTGCTTCTTCATCACTAATCCAATCTCTTTACTGACTTGTAAGTTCTTTCCTCGGCTTCATATAGCGTAAGAACTTGTTTGTTGATTTCTCATGCCTGTTCATATTAAGGGCTGAGAATTGCTCGTTTACAAAACATTTATTCTCAATAGATAGTACATCCTTAACTCTGTGAAACACCATTTCGATGATGTCAAATACGCAATATATTCATATGCTCAATTGAAATTAAAATCAACTAACAATACCTACTTGCCACACCTGTGTATTTTCAAAACAAACTTGTCTGTGAAGTTAGGAAAATACAGCTAAAAGCCCCATAACTTCGCTTCTGTACTGAATTAATAATCTATTTAGAGCCCATATTTTAAGATAGGCACACACAAATCCAGTGTCAATGTTTCAGTTCGCTATGTCTTACGGTGGCTGAGTTTACTTGTGACAAACATTTTTGCGTTAAACGTCCATAACTTCACTTCTACGTTGAATTTCCAATCAATTCATAGCCTATATTTTAAGTTAGACCTACACAAATCTACTGTAAAAGTTTCAGCTTTATATGTCTTATGGTAGCTGAGTTTACTTGTGACAAAGTTTTGCGGACAAACAGACAAACCGACAAACCGACAGAAATTTTTCTAAGGGTGGATTCGGTTTCTCCAATGTATGAAACGTAAAGAAAACTTGAAATGAGTCAGTTCTAAGCAATGTACAGACAAAATCATTATTTTATTTATAAAGATTCACTCCTTTGAGAATTATGTTCACGTTTGAAAATCGAAATTAGTTGAAATCATTCATTAGTATAAAGGAATATTTATTTAAATTACAGTTAATATTTATATAAAGTATATTTAACATATGGTTATTAGTATAACATCATTTATTTTATTTCATGCTAAAATAATAAATAAATCAATTGTTACTTTAATATAAGTAAAGTATAGTGATCGTGAAGAAATTCGATCTCGAGATTTTGACGGATTTACATCTTTTGAGTTCCTTTTCGGTTATGTCTGCGTGTGTGTCTGTTTTTTTTTTTTTTTTTTTTTTTTGTTTAACATGTTCCACTTTATTGTATAACATGCAAGTGATACATTCTTTACATACGTTTATACAAGCATAAACTTAGAACTATAATTTGGCTATATACAAAGTTGACAATGATGAAGTATTAGCAATTAGACTATATACAGTTGCTATGTAACTATACAAAAAATGACAATTTTAGTACTTCAATTTACAAATATTATGCAGAGTGTTTTACAATTTACAAATTACAAATAAATTACAAATTACAAATATTTACAAATTACAAATAATAACAAATTACAAATTACAAATAATATAAATTGTAAATTACAAATTTACAATAATTTAAATACAATGAATTATACTATGTACAATGGTAGCTTATGAAATTATGAAGATGTAAATATCAGCGTATTTCATAAACTGATCAGATCAACCTCGTTCAGAAATTTTAGGAATGACTTTCTGAGATCATTTTTCATTAGGTCTTCTTTTGAAGGTGGCCAGGTTTTCCCAACACATTCTACTTGTCTTCTAAGTTGAAATCGTTTACTATCTAAGATATTACAGTTATAAATAAGATGGTCAACAGTTTGAGTTCCTTCGTCACAAGGACACCTAGAGGAGTTGATCACTTTAATTTTGTAGAGATATGCTCGAATCTTTCCGTGGCCGGTCATCATTTGAGTTTCTTTGTATGTCAGTTTCAAATCTATTATCTCCAGTCGAGAGTAAACTGTAGGGAAGTATTCCCTTGTCACCGAACCAAGGGTACTGTTTATCCATTGTATGTTCCATTTTTGAATACTGTTAGTATTCAGTCTTTTTTTGTGGAACGACCATGGTGGCATATGATGTTTTATTGGCCCAATAGTGTCTGTAGTCATTTGCTTTGCAATAGAATCTGCAATTTCATTTCCCATAGTTCCCACATGGGCTCTAGTCCATGTAAAAATGACTTTTCCTTGTCTTTGGAGATTATTAAGCAAGTTTCGAATATTTGTAATCAAGGAGTAATGTTTCTTCCGATTGGTTATTAAATCTATACTGACTTTACTGTCTGTGATGATATTTGTAGTCCAGTTATTGGTCAGAGGTTTGTTTGCAGTCAACCATGTTAATGCCTCTTGAATGGCTAAAAGTTCCGCTTGGTTGTTGGAGCATTCTGGACCTAACCTGAACCCCTTCTCTTCAATAATATTATCACCGCTGTAAACAACAAATCCTCCTCCTACTCCTGAGTCCGTCTTACTTCCATCAGTGAAGATTTTGTATACTGATGTGTCATCATGAATGTCAGAACGAACTATTTTTGGGTATTGTCCGGGATGAGGCCAGTATTTGAAATTTAAATTAGAACAATATGTTTGAGTTATATTGTTTGACGACCTTAAATGATGTTGAAGATATAATTCTTCAGCTTCGATCAAAATTGGTTTCATTCCAGCTAGAATGCATAGAGCGTCCAAAGACGCTGTGTGTCTGTGTGTGTGTGTGGGTGGGTGGGTGGGTGAGTGTGTTAGCATTGATTGTTACCATGCTTCGGTCCAGAATCTTTGTTGGATCAAGTGATATTTTACACAAAAATGGGCCCCATAGCGTAGTTTTTATTTTCTTCTTTATATATATAACTTCAAAAATGTTTATACCATTTTTGTTTTTATATTATAGATGTACTTGATCTACAATGTATATATCCGCTAATATATAGTTAATACCAAAACACAAGTCTTTTGGGTGGTCTCACAGTTTAATCTAACACCAACTTCAAACATTAGGCAATTTACATTTTAATATTACTCTTAAATATATATAATTATAATTTTATGTATATATATACAAATATTTATAAATTTGAGTTGATTCGCTTCTTCTCCTGAGAACGACCACCATAACGGTAGATATATTGAAAAGTGAGTCCTTTGTTATTTTTCTTTCTATGTGTCACAGTTTATTTTAAGTATATTTATAGAAATATAAATCAAAGATTAGAATAAAAGAACTCGTAGTAACAACACACTACTCTCACTTTAATATTTCGATATCGTCGTCTTTAGAGGAACAAGCAGAAATACCCGGCGTTGCCCGGGTCTAGAAGTTTTAAGTATAAAATATGAAATGATCGAAATGAAAATTGGGTTCAATATTATTTTATGCATTTTTGTCTTACGATTCTTCATTCATGATCTACAGTCCCTTGGACGTTTTTTAACATTTTCAGGAGAATAGTGGTACCTAGGCTATGAAAGAAGCATCCTAGAGCAAAAAATCATTAGATAACATTGAATTCGATTTTTATTTCCAACATTTCATATTTTATGCATTAAGGCCGTAGACGCCATATTTCTTGAGAAAAAATGCAAAAACTAAAAATTGGTAAATTTTTGAGGTTTTTGGGCCCTAGGGGGCCGGGGTTAAGCTGCTCCCCAGAGTTTAATAGCCTAAAACCACCCCAAGACCTATAGAAAGTGCCTTGCAAAAGGATTTTTGAAAAAGGTCCATTGTAGGCCGAATGCATAAGGTACAAACATACATACATACATACAGAGCCACGAAGAGAATTTATATATAGATGCAAGTACAATTGTTTGAAAATTATGATATGAAACTTATGAAAATTTGTTTGATAATGTTGAACTTGTGACAAAAAATTAATTTTTGCAATTTATAATTGAAAAACTTTATTGTGAATTCATTACAAAGAATTAGGAATCTAGGTCTAATTTAAAATGTTTGAAAATTATACTATGATGTTTGTGACAAAAATCGTTGAATATTAAAATGTGAAATATGTGATGAAAAATGTTTAAAAATTATAATGTGAATGTTTAAAAATTATAATGTGAAATTTGTAACAAAAAATTAGAGATCATTCAAGAATTTCTGGTACCTGATTTTTCCAATTGAACTAAGCGTGTGGAAATATTATCATAAAGATTAACCTACCTGCGGCCGCTATTATCAATTAAAGTCAAAATGTAAACAAACAGGTTATACAGGAAACCTTATCTATTATAATATTTTTTGGATATTACCTGAACCACAACTCTGATTTTCGATTTTTATTTCCAACATTTCATATTTTATGCATTAAGGCCGTACACGCCATATTTCTTGACAAAAAATGCAAAAACTCAAAATCGGCAAATTTTTGAGGTATTTGGGCCCTAGGGGGCCTGGGTTAGGCAGCCCCCCAGAGTTTAATAGCCTAAAACCTCCCCAAGACCTATAGAAAGTGCCTTGCAAAAGAATTTTTGAAAAAGGTCCATTGTAGGCCGAATGCATAAGGTACAAACATACATACATACATACATACATACAGAGCCACGAAGAGAATTTATATATAGATAGAATTGTATTCATTATAATATTTCATTACATAAAATATTTTATAATGAATATAGAAGGAAAAAAAAAGATAAGTTCTACTCGGCTGGCATAAGTTGCTGTTTGCCAATCGAACAGAACTTACCTTCTTCTTCTCCTGATGACGAAGAAGTCAAAATCCTAAAGTGAGTTGTATGTTGTTTCTACGTGGTCTTTTATTCGAATCTTCATTTCTATTGCAGTTTTTTATTACATTATATTACCTTGTTGTGTCATAATAATGTATTACAACGTTGCAACTCATGTTAAATTCTTGTTGCACAGTACAATATATCTTAAAAAACGAGTTGCCATATATATAATTATATACTTATGTATAAGTGCTGTTTGCCAGCCGAGCAGAATTGATCTTTTTTTTTCTCATCTATATATAAATTCTCTTCGTGGCTCTGTATGTATGTATGTATGTATGTATGTTTGTACCTTATGCATTCGGCCTACAATGGACCTTTTTCAAAAATTCTTTTGCAAGGCACTTTCTATAGGTCTTGGGGAGGTTTTAGGCTATTAAACTCTGGGGGGCTGCCTAACCCAGGCCCCCTAGGGCCCAAATACCTCAAAAATTTGCCGATTTTGAGTTTTTGCATTTTTTGTCAAGAAATATGGCGTGTACGGCCTTAATGCATAAAATATGAAATGTTGGAAATAAAAATCGAAAATCAGAGTTGTGGTTCAGGTAATATCCCAAAAATATTATAATAGATAAGGTTTCCTGTATAACCTGTTTGTTTACATTTTGACTTTAATTGATAATAGCGGCCGCAGGTAGGTTAATCTTTATGATAATATTTCCACACGCTTAGTTCAATTGGAAAAATCAGGTACCAGAAATTCTTGAATGATCTCTAATTTTTTGTTACAAATTTCACATTATAATTTTTAAACATTCACATTATAATTTTTAAACATTTTTCATCACATATTTCACATTTTAATATTCAAACGATTTTTGTCACAAACATCATAGTATAATTTTCAAACATTTTAAATTAGACCTAGATTCCTAATTCTTTGTAATGAATTCACAATAAAGTTTTTCAATTATAAATTGCAAAAATTAATTTTTTGTCACAAGTTCAACATTATCAAACAAATTTTCATAAGTTTCATATCATAATTTTCAAACAATTATACTTGCATCTATATATAAATTCTCTTCGTGGCTCTGTATGTATGTATGTATGTTTGTACCTTATGCATTCGGCCTACAATGGACCTTTTTCAAAAATCCTTTTGCAAGGCACTTTCTATAGGTCTTGGGGTGGTTTTAGGCTATTAAACTCTGGGGGGCAGCTTAACCCTGGCCCCCTAGGGTCCAAAAACCTCAAAAATTTGCCAATTTTTAGTTTTTGCATTTTTCTCAAGAAATATGGCGTCTACGGCCTTAATGCATAAAATATGAAATGTTGGAAATAAAAATCGAACTCAATGTTATTTAATGATTTTTTGCTCTAGGATGCTTCTTTCATAGCCTAGGTACCACTATTCTCCTGAAAATGTTAAAAAACGTCCAAGGGACTGTAGATCATGAATGAAGAATCGTAAGACAAAAATGCATAAAATAATATTGAACCCAATTTTCATTTCGATCATTTCATATTTTATACTTAAAACTTCTAGACCCGGGCAACGCCGGGTATTTCTGCTTGTTGTAATACTATAAGTACAAGGTGATTAATTTTCAGACCTTAAGTAATGACATTTTTTATCATTTCTTGGAATTATTTTTATATAATACGTTAGGAAATGTATTAAGCCTCTACACAAAAACGTTTATTACAAGAAACTAAACAACGAGTTTCGAACACTTGATGTTCTTCTTCAAGTTACATCTAGAAAAAAATATATATGCATTTAAGAGCTTTGGGAACATAGTGGCGAATTAATTAAAATGAATACCCCTATTCATTAATTAATTTAATGAAAAAGAACATCAAGTGTTCGAAACGCGTTGTTTAGTTTCTTTCAATAAACGTTTTTGTGTGGAGACTTAATACATTTCCTAACATGAGTAAAATACCACACTATAACAGATTGCACAGTTAATGATTTTTTATATCTATATTTATGTTCCTCCAACCTTAGGTTGGAGATGGCTTAGCTTAACTGATATGAAAAATGCAACGCATAATGGACTCATTGTACACTTCATCTTTAAACAAACAACATGTTGTGCAAAATTTGTTTAATTTAAAATATCTCTGTAATGCAGTAGCAGTATTAAACTCAATGGTCGATGTCGATGTAAACATTCGTTGCCTGTCATTGTTACACGTTAATTCAATCCATTTGTATATAATTATACATTTATATACATTTATATACATTTATATACATTTATATATGTATATAATGTGAAAATCATTTTCGTCAACATAATAAAACTGGCTTGAATATGTTTTGCTAATTCATCTAAATATTATTATTATTATTAAGTAACGGCCTCTTCAAACTTGATACTTTCGTTACGAGGGCAATAGCCTCTTCTAAGAGGGTGACAGCTAGCGGATAGTTTTTTAATTTTTCTTACTCTACTCCTTTGTTTCCCCAAACATCCCTCCCTGGACTATTGTCCTTTCCTGCACTTTCACTCTTTTAACTATGAAATCATTTATTTGATTAGGATGTCTTGAGAATTATATGGCATACTTCTTAGGGAGTTATTCGATGATGAATAATGATTATTAAATGATTGTGATATTGAAGTTATTATTCAACTGGTGAAGTTTTCCCTTTGCACCCGGTAAATAACCCAAACAACAACCAGAATCAGTTGACTAATACTGGACTCTAAGAATTAATAAGTATTCTTTCAGCTGAATGATTCATTCTCAGTAAAATATACGGTAACAACAGATCAATCTTTAGGAAATTATGGGAACAGGATAACTCAAAGTCTTGCATGCACACCTTAAGACTGGTAGATCACAAGTTCAATTCTGATTTAAATGATCTTTTTATTCATCTATTTTATTGATTTTGTCTAACATGGCTTGGCCAGTTCCTTTTTCAGTTGAACACATTTAGCAAGAAGTTAGTTCCTAGTATCAAATCTCTCAGTTTTGAAGATCGTGAATACCGAGACTGCAGTAAACTTTAATTACATTCACAAGTTCAACTAAATTGATGACCTATAAAAAATCAATGTTGTTAAGAAATATTATTGAATCTTCTCTAATTAAATTTAATAGATCAAATATTATAAACATTAGTAACGGTCTCTTCAAACATGATACTTTCGTTAAGAGGGCAATAGCCACTTCTAAGAGGGTTGACAGCTAGCGGATAGTTTTTTGCTCTTTCTTACTGTATTCCTTTGTTTCCCCAAACATCCCTTTCTTGACATTAGTCCTTTCCTGCGCTTTCACTCTTTTTAAATACCACTCTTCCCTCCCACTCTTCTCAACCCCTCACTAGATGTTTTCTGCATCTAGTGTTCCAGTTGGGTTTTTGACTCTGAGGAAGACTTGTTACGGTTAAAAGATCTTAGTCTTGTTTTCCCATTTCTTATTGTTGTTTGATCGTTGATTGTTGTTTCACGTGTTTATGTGAAATCTTTATATATATATATATATATATTATATATTTATATTATATGTTTCATTAAAGTAAACAGCAGCATCTGTGTTAACGACGAGGCTTAAATTTAAAATGAGGCTTAAATGAAACATTGTGAGGATTTGCTGCCATCATACACAAATATATATATAAAATAAATTCAAAAGGAAGGAAACACACAGACATAACTCACGTCGAAATATCGATGTGAGTTATGTCTGTGTCTCTCTGTGTGTTTCCTTCGTTTTGAATTTATTTTATTTAAAAAAGTCCGCTGGACCTTTTAATTGTATATATATGAAAAGATTTCACATAAACACGTGAAATAACAATCAATGATCAAACCTCAATAAGAAAATGGGAAAACAAGACTTGATCTTTCAACTGTAACAAGCGGTCTTCGTCAGAAAATCTTCAAAAACCCAAATGACCATTTTCTTACTGTGGCTTGATCATTGATTGTTATTTCACGTGTTTATGTGAAATCTTTTCATATATATATATTTATTCGCTGACATCCAAAAAAGTAATAAGGTCAAGTGTCCAATAACCTTATTACTTTTTTGGATGTCAGCGTCACCTACGATGGGGGTCATCTTTCTACATCTGTCCATATCAAGCCTACTAACGCCCAGCAGTACCTTCATTTCAATAGTTGCCTTCCCTCCCACGTAAAAAAAGCTATCCCCAGATCATTGTCCATACGCCTCCATAAGATTTGTAGCAGAATAAAAGATCGTTCCTTCCAAATAGATTTATTGAAACAGAAATTTTCTGACCGAGGATATCCTTCTAATTTCATTAACAACCGTATAGTCCCTGCAGACGTTCATCATAATTTAGGTCCTAGGAGGGATCGCAGTGACTCTAATTTCCTCATCACCACTTATTTTCCTGGTGCTCATAGGCTGGGTGCAGTTGTCAGGGAGTTTTTCCCTATACTTTCTTCTTCCTCCTGTACTTCTTCAGTCTTTAGTGAGGAACCTTCCATTTCCTATCGCAAACCTGCTAATCTTCAATCTATCTTCTCTCACATCTCTTCCCCTAAGCCTCCAAAAACTGCTGGTGGTATGGTTCAATGTGGACGTCGTGGATGTCTTACTTGTCCTATCATCAATCCTGTTCCTTCCTTTACCTCTGTCCATAGTAAACGCACCTACCCTATCTCTCACAAGACCTCTTGTACCTCTGGTAACTGCGTTTACCATTTGGATTGCACCCAGTGTGATTCTTTTTATGTGGGTTTGGCTTCCACCAAGTTAAGCCTGCGTATGAATAATCACTGGTCATCCGTTGGCAAACGCAGTGACCTTCCCGTTGCTACTCATGCCAGTTCTCACGGACTCAGTTTTAATGACTGTTTCCGTGTACAGGTCCTGAGGCAGATTGATCAGACTAATTCGAAAGTTACTCTGAGAGCTTCAGAAGAAGCACTTATTAGTCTTCTAATAAGACTAATAAAGACTAACCGATCTAGGGCGGTAGATCGGCTCCTGGGCTTAACCTCAATCGTTGATTTTTTTTTTTTTTTTTTTTTTTTAATAGTTGTTGTCAGCTTTTAATTTTATTTTAGTTACTTGTTTTCATTTTTTTAATTTTTATTTGGCTTTTATCTCTTTATCTTCCCTGTCTACCTTTCCTCCGAAAGTTGGCTACACTGTTTGAGTGCTTCAGTTCGAACGCCAAGTCAGTCGTTATCAACCTTTGGAGCGATTCACTTCTCTTCCTGAAGACGAGGACATCGAAATATAGTAGTGAGTTCAGTGGTTTCCGTTCTATGTGTTCTTTTTTAAATTCTAGTTTATTCAGTTCGAAGAATCGTTTCTCTAATTGTATATATATATATGCGTTTAAAAAATGAATGTCCGATTTCACACTATTTAATTTGTTAGAAAATGTTTCTAATTTTCTAAAAATATTTTTTACCTCTTGGTTGCTTATCTCATGAATTAACTCTCCATATTTCTTTTCATTGAATTTATTCTTCGACATGTTTCAGTGCTACAATCACCATCGTCAGGAAAATGTTATTAACATAATTAATTATCACATATAGAATAAAATAAAATAAAATACAATAAAACTATTACACTTGATAAACTAAACATTACTTCATAACAGGTTGCAACGTCTGGTTTAGGGAATCAGTCAGGTTACGTCAGGTTGTGTTAGTGACTGAAATGGCCCTATGTGTGACATCATCTGGCGTGTCTTGGTATGGTTGGGTACTACGAGTATATATATAAATGATCAAACTACAATAAAAAAATGGGAAAGCAAGACTAAGGTCTTTCAACCGTAACAAGCGGTCTTCGTCAGAGTCAAAAACCCAACTGTTTGTGTGGGTTTTCAGTTGGGTTTTTGACTCTGACGAAGATCGCTTCTTACGGTTGAAAGATCTTAGTCTTGCTTTCCCATTTTCTTATTGTGGTTTGATCATTGATTGTTATTTCACGTGTTTATATGAAATCTTTATATATATATACTTTTTCGTTGGAAATAGGATCCAAAACGGACAAATATAGTTCAATATAGACCAAGAAACATAGAGAAATCAAAAGAACACACTTACAGTCTCTAATTTTCGGTTTGAACCGTCTTCAGGAGAGATAAGAGAGGGAAACCAAGCGCACTGGTTTCGCTCTCTTATCTCTCCTGAAGACGGTTCAAACCGAAAATTAGAGACTGTAAGTGTGTTCCTTTGATTTCTCTATGTTTCTTTGTCTATATTGAACTATATATATATATAATATATATATATATATATATATATATATTGATATATACTTCGAATAAAATGAAAGGTCCGTGTGGACAATAAACACTTTAACACATAGAAAAGAACACAGATAGACACTACAGAACTCACTTTGATATTTCGACATCCGTCGTCATCGGGAAGAAGTGCGAAGCACTCGCGTTGAGAAGCAAACTGCTACTCAGTAGCAGTTTGCTTCTCAACGCGAGTACTTCGCACTTCTTCCCGATGATGACGGATGTCGAAATATCAAAGTGAGTTCTGTAGTGTCTTTCTGTGTTCTTTTCTATATATTTATATATATATATATTTGTAAATTTTGGGAGCAATCCTTCTTTTATACATGTTTTGTTGAACGACCTTAGTTCTGTGGCATGAGTAAATTTCACTGTCCATCTTTCAAGTTTTCTCACCTTTGTTTTAAATATTTCTGGTACTAAATATACAAGTTCTCCAAATGCTTTATTCTTTATCACTGACATGTTTCGGTCTCCTTGACCATCTTCAAAGTTAATCATATTCATATAAAATAAAAAAAACAACTTATTACTACTAACTACAACTATATACACTATACATTTCTTAAATTAACATTATAATCTTCCATAACATCCAGAAATAGTTCTATCACCTAAATAAACATTTAGTTTGAAGCAGTTTTAGCCACCTGTCATAATCAGGTGTACCACTTAACTTCATAAAATGTTCTAAGGTTCCTTCCATCTGTTGGGTCTTCTATCTTGGTTCGTGTTCCTGCGTTGTTCTACAATATAGTTTTAACGTCCTGTTGAATCCTGTGGTTTGGTTGTTTATAGTTGGTTTCAGTTCTATTATCTTAAGGACTTCAGCAATTTTTAGTCTATTGTGATCATTTTCATGGTATAATATTATAATATTATAATAATGTAAATATTATAAATATTTATTATAATAATAAAGTAAATATTATACCATGAAAATGATCACAATAGACTAAAAATTGCTGAAGTCCTTAAGATAATAGAACTGAAACCAAATATATAGAACCAAATAGAAATGAAACTGATTCATTCTCAGCATCTTGAAGGAACTGTTTTAACTTGACTATTTCCTCTTGCTTACTAGAAAGTTGCCTCCTCACTAACTTTCGCCTATAATTCAATGTCTCACTACAATAGCGGGCTGCATGGTCATGAGTTTTAATATTTGTGTACAATGGCAGCAGGTATTCCCTTAAGCATATGTTATTAAAATAAGCAGCAGCTTCTGCATTGACCAGTTTCTTGTTGACACTCTCTAGTTTTCGTATCACTTTGCGGTGAGACTTTGATTACTAGGAACCCTGTAGAGGATTTGAAGAAACGAGTGAACAAGATAGTTAAGAAAATCAACGCACGAAACGGAAGTACTACTTTGCCGCCCTTGACTGGTGAATATGGTTTAGGATATTGCTATGGCAACGTGAAGACCCATAAACCAGGTAACCCCCCTTTAAGACTTATTATTAGTCAAATTCCCACACCTACTTACATGCTGGCCAAAAAACTAAATGCCTTACTCTCACCGTTTGTACCCAAGGACTTTAGTCTCACCTCACCTACAGATTTCTTAGACTTGTTGAAAGGGACAAGCCCAGTTGGCACCATGGCTTCTCTTGACGTGGAGTCCTTGTTCACCAATGTTCCGGTTGATAAAACGATACAGTTCATTTTAGAAGAAATATATCCCATAAACAGCCAACCGAAGATCGACATCCCCAAAACAGACCTTAAGTTACTGCTTGAACTTTGCACGAAGGAGTCACCTTTTATTTCACCACAAGGGGCTATGTATCAGCAGATAGATGGTGTTGCCATGGGTTCTCCCTTAGGGGTCTTGTTTGCAAATTTTTTTATGGCTAGAGTCGAGAGAGATTTATTTTCAAGAACTAGCAAGCCATCTATTTATGCTAGATATGTGGACGATATCTTTGTCATGGCCCACAGTCAAGAGCAAATTGAACTGCTTAGAGTCCAGCTCGAATATGAGTCCGGGCTAAAACTCACCATAGACAGTAGCGTGAATGGCCAGTTGCCATTCCTTGACGTCTTGGTGAAGCAAGACAATCAAAGATTTAGGACGGACGTATATAGGAAACCCTCAAATTTTGGGTTTTGTCTTAATGGCAATAGTGAGTGTCCTAATAGGTATATAAAGGCCACTATTAATGCCTACATAAAAAGGGCATTCACACATTGCAGCAGTTGGGACCTCATACATCAAGAGTTAGAACGATCGACCCATGTGCTAGTTAATAATGGCTTTTCGAACCAGGAGGTCGCCAACTCAATTAAAACATTTTGCAATAGATGGTATACTAGTAACGAGACAGCCCCGCCTACAGGAGAGACTATCCGCCTGTTTTACAGAGGATACTTTAGTACGGAACATAGACAAGAGGAACGTGCAATACAAAAACTTGTAAATAACAATATTCAGACTACCAACGAGCAGGACAAGATAAGGCTGACTATATATGATAGAAGTAAAAAGACATCGGACCTACTACTCTACAATAGACCGAGAACCGAGACCCCGGAGCTACAACGTAGTCACCTTGTGTATGAGTACAAATGTAGTATAGGGGACTGTGCAACCCTCCCATCCTCATACATAGGGATGACTACTACGAAGCTTTCACGGCGTCTAACTGTCCACCTGAGCACTGGGGCCCCTAAAAACCATACGGAGGACGCTCACCGAGTAAAACTGACGAGGCAGGCCCTGATTGAGGGCACTTCCATACTGCAAGTGTACCACGAGCCTACAGGTTACATATACTGGAAGCTCTATATATTAAAGATTGTAACCCTAGTCTAAATGTCCAAAGCAATGATTTCAACTCTGTGCCTAGTTTTAAGAATTTTGACAATAGTTTTAAGCTTGTAAGGGAGACGGGGAGGTGAACGGACCACAGGTAGTTTTTGGCCGACCCTGTCGCCATGCATACCTCCCCCTCCCCTCACTCCCACCTTAGCTTTACTTCCTATGGTGCAGGTGTATTTACAAATACACACAGTAATTTTGTAGACATCGTTCATATATTTTATTCTTTTTAACTGTAGTGCATTAGACTTAATTAATTTTAGTTTATACCTGAGGATGGCGAATGAGAGCCGAAAGCTTGTACGTATTTTTATTTAGTTTGTTAATTTAGTGATTAAAACAGTGATTAAAATTAGTTTTTCGTTTTGACCTATGTTTATTGTGTGTGTTAATGTCCTTCTTTGGAAGCTACCAGAGTCTCACCGCAAAGTGATACGAAAACTAGAGTGTCAACAAGAAACTGGTCAATGCAGAAGCTGCTGCTTATTTTAATAACATATGCTTAAGGGAAGACCTGCTGCCATTGTACACACACATATATATATATATATATATATATATATATATATATATATTGCATTCACGAGAAATTTAAACCTTTTCCAACACAATGTTACATATAAGAAAAGATTTTTAACTTAATCTCTTCCAATTTTACTAAAATCAATCACACTAATCCGAAGATGTTTATTAATTAGTTTGCAGTGAATACTGCTACAAATATATATTGATACTGTACTACCATTAACCCTTTGTGTCACTCAGAAATTATAACAATAGGTACTGAAATTAACTCACTGAACATGATTGACAGGGATTATTTTTAAATTCTTTCTTGTTATTAAGGCACGGAAACAGATTGTTATATCGTCCAAGCTTTCGATATAGTATTCTTAACATGATTCAAGATATAAACACAGTAAGTATATTTAGCAAAATAAAAATCATTTAAAAGTAGAAAAAATCATTTATTTTATGTCATAAATAAATAAAACATCAATTGAAGTTATACACAGAATGAATATATTTAAAACAATCAAAAATCGTAAATTGAAATATTCAATTTATTTACCCAGCATAAAATAACATTAATGAAAGGAATGTGTCTTTATAATATTACCTTAGAACATTCGTATTTATCTGACAGTTGTGTTCAAGTTTGTTTCTAAAATTATTCATTTTTAACCTCTAATGTAGTAGTTTATTATACATTTGTTACATTTATTTATAATGCATTTGCAGTACTGTCATCAGCGAGCACGCAAGCCTCTGGGCTACTCTGGCTCCATAGCTTTGTATTAGAAATAGGTAAAACCGTCATACCTCGTAAGATGGCCATGGTATACGAGGTATGACGGTTTTACCGTCATACCGTTAGTGGTATTAACAATATGCATGTATCCATAGCTTTACTTCATTGTTTATATTATTCAAATTTTAAATTCAAAAATTTGTTTGTTACGTTTATTTTTAATATATTACTGCTACTGTCATCGGCGAGCATGCAAGCCAGTGGGCTACCCTGGCTTGATACCTTTAGTTTATTCCCAGTGTTTATATTACGCAGATATTAAATTTGAAAAAAATGTTTAATTACTTGTAACTTGCAAACTACCTGTCTTTGACGGAATCAAAAATTCGATTGTACTTGGTCTTCCAAAATATTAGAAAATGTAGAATTGTAGAAAATACGATTATTAATGTAGTGTTAAACAAATGCTTCTGTATACACCACATTAGATGTCTGTCCTTCAGGTTGATGGAAAATCACGTGTCTCGTTGCACAGTTTTGGGGCACTCACGTTTCGCAACATGAAATTTGTTACTGCTAATAAATTGCAGCATGATTGGTGCTCCAAACCTACTTTAAGTTTTTACTCATGAGCAGGCAGTCAAAGAGAAATAAATTCAGAATCAAGAAATTCAATTAGATAATGGAACTGCTTCTTCATCACTAATCACTCTCTTTACTGACTTGTAAGTTCTTTCCTCTTTATGATATATGGTAGCGTAAGAACTTGTTCGTTGATTTTTCCTGCCCGTTCATATTAAGGATTAAGAATTGCTCGTTCACAAAACTATTTATTCTTAATAGATAGTACAGTCTTAACTCTGGGAAACACCTTTTCAATGATGTCAAAGACGTAATATATTCATATGCTGAAATGAAATTAAAATCAACAATTATCACCTCAACAATAATTAAAATCAACTCCTTGCCACACCTGTGTATTTTCAAAACAAACTTAACTGTGAAGTTAGGAAAATACAGCTTAAAGCCCCATAAGTTCGCTTCTGTACTGAATTATGAATCTATTTAGAGCCCGTATTTTAAGTTAGACCTACACAAATCTACTGTAAAAGTTTTAACTTGATATGTCTTATGGTGGCTGAGTTTACTTGTGACAAAATTTTGTGGACAAACCGACAGAAATTTTTCGGTTGAAAAGGGTGGATTCGTTTTCTCCAATATATGAAACGTAATGAAAACTTGAAATGAGTCAGTTCTAAGCAATGTACATACAAAATCATTATTTTATTTATATAGATTTCTTGTGAATCATGAAACCGAAAATGTTTATATCTACATATACCCATAAGTAGAAGTGGTGAACATTTTATTCCTCTTTAGGAAGAATCACTAGTCAGTTTTTGGAACTATCTGATTCCCGAATATCCTGCTATATCAAAAGTAGCACTTCACACATGCTGGCATTTCGCACTAGCTACTTATGTGAAACTAGTTTCCCTTTTAAACTGCCATAGAAACCAAATACCGAAGTAGACTTAATGCTGGGTTAACTTCAGAATCAAACTCTCAACTATAAAGCCAAAAATGATTACAAAACAAAATCTGTGTTAAAATTGCTAATAATTCTGTTTTATGTGTTATGCACTTGTGGAAAATATGGAAATTAAAATCTTTTAGTTTTGAATTTTTATTGCAGTGTTTTGAAAAATACACATTGCAGTAATTTACTTTTTTAATTGTTTTTAAACATACATCCTATTTAAAAAGGCATATGAAAACACTTATATTATGATTGTATAAAATCATTAGAATCTGGGGTTCCCGGGAAAGTTACTAGGACCAGAAAAGGTTCCGCGCCGAAAAAAGTTTAAAAAATTCTGGACCAACTGAACTAATCAAAGTTACGTCTCATCATGGTAAGACATATATATCTATTTGTTCATTGGTCATGTCCTATATTACTTGTCATCATTTTCTTTATGTATACTTTTACATGCATTGTATACCATACTTTATACATATTACCTCTGTTAAAAGTTAAATGGAAGTTATTGTAATTTGATCCATCAACATCAAACAAAGCATTAGTTCATGTAAATTTTTAATTTAAATGTTAGCATTAATAAAGCTAATCTAAAATAATTTCTTTACAATTCTTAAATAAATTTGACTGCAATTAAATTAACAATACATAATTAAATTTCTTAGTCTAGTTGTTTTATATTATTTTATTAATCGTTCCTATTAATTAATTGAAATAGTCGGTTTATTTCCTCTGCATATTTTATGCTGCGTTCAAACTACTCACCAGTTGGAGATATACTTCTCTCAATTATTATTTGTAACATGCTGTAAAATGCGTCAAAACTTATTTGTTTAAAGTAAATTAGATGGTCTTCAACTCGTTGCGGTTAGTTGATCAACAAAATTCTTGAAATGAATATAAAACAAATAAGATAAATATCTGGTTAATAAAATAAATAATTAAAAATTATAAACTATGATATTTTTTAAAAAAATAATAATTTTAATTTTCTAGTCAAAATGTTTCATCGAAGGTTTGCCATCGATGAAACAGATGAAAATGTTTCATCTTTAATTGCCATCTCCCATCTCGCTTCCACTCTCCCTCCATCTCTGTCACACATCCCTCCCCCACCCCCCACCAACACGCTAGTATTCATATCCTGCTCTCTGTTTCTTCTCCCTCTTACACGCTATATCTCACCTTCCTCTCACACTTCACCTCTGACCTTTGGAACAATTAGTTAATTATAATAGTTTTTCTTTACTAATTAAGTAAAGTATAGTGATCGTGAAAAAATTCGATCTCGAGATTTTGACGGAATTATATGTTTTGAGGTCCCAAAAGTGGTTTTATGACGTTTTTTCGATAATGTCTGTGTGTATGTGATTGGATGGGTGGGTGGGTATGTTAGCACTGCTTGTTACCACGCAGCGGTCTAAAATCTATGATGGATGAAGTTCTTATTTTCAAGTTTCTATGCTGGATCTTTTTTTTTGGAATTCATTTTACAAATAATGATAGCCTCTACTGAATTTAGTATATTGTTCATTACTTTCCTGTAATATTTACAACTACCATAGCTTGCTTGTTAACATATTTATTTATATATAATTTTATTATTATACCGAATATTTTTTTAAGAACTACCTATTCAAGAGGGAATAAAAATCTATTCTACCTAATTAATTTCACTACTTACATAGAGTTCATACACTTTGTATGGTTCATAGACAAATACGTAAAGTATACTGATTCTATGTAAAATGGGACAGTTTTTGCAGAAGTCTTAATGTTTGTTTGAAATATTGATGTCTGAAATGTGATAATAGTGCTTTTATATAATTATTTTTAACATTTTACTAGATAAGAATTTTTATTTTTGTAGTTGAAATTATTAAAATAAATACGTTGCAGGTGTTTTAATGCGTGTCGAGTTGAACATATCAGTCGTGTTCTTGTTTCCTAGAAATAATTGAAGCTGTTGGAGTTGTGAGATAATGGCGTCTCATAATGAATGATTTGCAAACAGCCCCCCCCCCCCCCCCATCCATTATTCTAAGAAGAGGCCAGCTGCTGTCCTTTTCACTAGTTTTCTATTTCTCAGTTCAGTATATTTCACTGTCATTGCTGCCTAATACCCAGTATGGTGTTTTTAATCATAAATTAAGTGGATTTTCAAAAATTTTAAGAACATTTTAGGGATTTTTTTACGTAAAATTCACTCCTTTGCGAATTATTTTCACGTTTGAAAAATGCTTGAAAATCGAAATTAGTTAAAATCATTTATTGGTATAAAGGAGAATTTATTTAACGTACAATTAATATTTATTTAATGTATATTTAACGTATGATTATTTGTATAAAATAATTTATTTTATTGAATGTTCAAATAATACCTAAATAATTCACTAAACTTTTTTGTAAGTTTATTTACACAGACCCTCTTTTCCTCTCTAAACATTAGGTTAGGTTAGGTTGCAAAGCCTGTCCTACGAGAGATCAAACACATAGCATTCTGATACCACACAAATAACATTCCACATTGGGAGTCCTGAATTATGCCCAGTTCAAGTGTATTTAGAATAGAATTCTTGAAAGAGCGTGTGACATCGGGACCGACGTCTTAGCGTCCTCTCCGCTGGACGATTTGCCTCCCTCACTCGATTTATTCACCTTCCGCGTTAATCACTTGTGGTTAAATAACATTTTCCTGTATAACACGTTTTTGGTTATTTCAAATTAAAGTCTTAGTTGTAGGATATTTTTCCTACTTAGTTTCCTTGATGATATTTTTTAAGTTAAGATGTAAATAAAGAAAATCTAAAAATAATGGCAGTAATACATAAAAGTTAAGAAAAATGTATAACTAAAAAAATCTGGAGTGGCCTACACTCAACTTTACTATAATATCAAACTTTTTGGGTATATAATGTCCCATGTAGACATAATATAAATGTCTTTATGGAAGATGTTTATTACTATTTCATTCCTAGAGAACGTACAGATATTGATTGAACCAGTTATCAATATACACGCTTATAACTGTATACATGTCTACATATTCTGTATTATAACCTATATTGGCATGTTACACAACTGAATAATTTAATATCCTTGGTGTTAGCACAACAGTAATAAGACTTATGTAAATCCAAAGAAAAAAACTTGTTACTAAACAATTTTGTATAGAATAATATGGCTGTGTTTTCTATTTCGATTTATTCACCTGGGGCGCATCGTTCCTCGGAGAGGACGTTAACCAGTCCGTTTTGAGCCTGTGCGGTGTCAGGTTCTCCTTAAAGATCCCTACTATATGTAAAGACCACCTCTTCTTATGATTGCGAACTTCTTTAACTTTAATAAATAAACTTCTGAACTGGTATTCTTCTAATAACCTTAATCTAAGTATTTTTTTTATCCATAATCACCTCCTGTTTAAAAACCCCAATAATATATCTTTATAAGTTTTAATATAAACTGTAAATCGTAGTAGACTCTGAGAACTGTTCATATGTAAAATCTCTCTATCAGTCTCTCACTCTCTCTCACTACTCCTCTCTCTATCTATCAATTTCCTCTTCACCTCTCTCTCACTCACTCACCTCTCTCTTACTTTACTGTCTCTCACTCCACCATCTCTTCTCTACCCTGTCTGTCTCTCTCTCTCACTCTCTCACACACACACGCACAAAAACGCACAGACACAAATACGTCCTCGCACAAACACGGTACGCACAAACACGCTCACGTTTAAACACGCACATGCATAAACAGGCACTTGCATAAACACACACACACGCACAAATATGGTCACTCACCAACACAGACACGTACACGCAGAAACACGAACACGCTAAAACACGCACACCACAAACATGCACGTGTAAAACACGCACACGCACACGCAAACTCACAAACACCCAAACGCACATACACGCACACTCACAAAAACGCACAGACACAAATACGTCCTCGCACAAACACGGTACGCACAAACACGCGTTTAAACACGCACATGCACAAACAGGCACTCGCATAAACACACACACACGCACAAATATGGTCACTCACCAACACAGACACGTACACGCAGAAACACGAACACGCTAAAACACGCACACCACAAACATGCACATGTAAAACACGCACACGCACACGCAAACTCACAAACACCCAAACGCACATACACGCACACTCACAAAAACGCACAGGCACAAATGTACGCTAAACACACACATGTACAATCACGTACACGCAGACGCACAATCACGCACATGCAAAAACACCGACATGCAGTAACATGCACATACACAAACACATTCACGCACAAACATGACACACACACACACACACACACACACACACACACTAACACATGCACGCAGATACACACACACGCACAGAAGAAACACGCACGCACACGCTAAAACACGTAAACGAACAAACAGGCAAACGCTAAACACGCACATGTACAAACACACACAAAAACATACACGTACACGGAGACGCATAAACACGCATACGTACAAAGACGCATACAGACAAACACGAACACTCACCAACAGGCACACGCACAAACAGGCACACGCACGATTGTGCACATACACAAGAATTCACACTCAAAAAGACGCAGACGCAGAAACATACACAAGCACAAACATGCAAACGCATAATCTCGCACATTCACACACAAAAACACATCGCGCATGCACAAACACGCAGACGACAATACACGCACACGGCCAAACATACACACGTACAAACAGCAACACGCACAAACACGCACACTCACAAATACGCGCAGGCTCAAAAAAGGACACGCACTAATACCCAAACTAACAAACATGCATGTAAAAACATTCACACGAACAAAAACGCACACGCACATAGACGCACACGTACAAACACGAACACTCACAATTACGAACACGCACAAACAAAACTAATAAGTGCTGTTCTAGGGGAGCTAATTGTGGCTCATTTATTATTTGGCACACATTTGGTTTTTGAAATGGGCGAGTCATATTTGGTTCTTGATTCTAGATTGGGAGTCCTAAATTTTGCATAAATCAAATGCATTTAGAGTTGGGGATCTTAACCGAGACCTGATATCGTGCAGGCTCGAGACCGACGGCTTAACGTGCTCTCCGAGGGACGACGTGCTCAGATTTATTCACCTCCCATGTGAATAAATCGAGGGCCAGAGTGGGTATCGAAACCCAGGACCTATCAGTTCAGAAGCGATTGCGCTAACCACTGAGGTACGCTGGCCCCTATATATTCGGTAGGTAACATGATGATCAAGCAAAGCCGACAATCAATCGAATCTGTGAGAGCTTTGGGGTCACATAGAGACTTCGGAAGGCGAGGCTTGCACAGAGACATGTCAGCGTACACTAAAAGGTTTTATTTCAAACATTTTCTAATACTTATTTTATATTTAAAAGACAGTTTATTTCCTGAGTTTATTAATCGATTACAGTGTAAAAATTCTATATCGATTTGTACATAGATTTGAACGTTTCTGATCGATTATGATAGATTGAACATACGGACACCAGTACAACAACATAAAAACCAATTTCAGTATATCGATCTAAGTTAATCATTTATCAATTGATAACGATTAATGTACAACTATTAATAATAGTGTTTTTCAATAACTATAAAGTTTAATTTTGTTTAATTCTGATTTTCGATTGATTCTGGAAGTTTTTTTTTTACACAATACTAGTTATTCTGTTATATGCATCATAATGAAAAACATAATAACGAATGATAACAGAAACAAACATTTTCCCTCAATTGCTAACCTTAGAAAAATTAATTTTACAAAAATTACTGCAAGAGACAATTTAGTTGTAAAAAGTCGAAACTCAGCTTATAATGAAAACTTGGAGTACTTGTTTGATTTGCTTACTTGAGCATATATTGAGAAAATTTTATCCGAATCGAATTAAACAGAATACTTTGAAGAATTGTTTTATTATACAATTTTAATGAAAGAAATTTGAAGATATTCGAAAGGTTTAAAACGATATACAAGAAGAATAAAATTCTAAAAACTATGAACGCGAATCATATTAATTGTAATTGTTTGGAGTCTGTGATCCGTCTACTTTGTGAATGTGTGTTTTGGTGGGTGGTGGGAAAAATGGCGGGAACCAAGCGGCTTCCCCCCTCCCCTGCCATAGTTCTAAAGTGGACGGGCAATTCTTGTACTTGTCAGCCATTACTGATATTAAAGACAATTCGTTACCGAGTGTAACTATTCTTTGACAAGGCATCACAAAAGTTATTCCATAAACACTAACCACAGATTTATTGAACCTTCAAAAATATCTAAAAATTAACTTTAAAAGAAAACAGAATAAGTAATTTATGTTATATTAATCATTTTGAATAGTTTTTTATTTTTCACAAGTAGTTCCAAGGGCTGTCGATCGCACCCTGCAAATACTTAATACTAGTCCCTAGTAATGTTTATCCTCTGCTTCTTTTACATCACTTTCAAAGTCTTTTGTATGTATTGGTATTCTTTACTAAGTTCCATATTGTGTAGTGTTATCGCACATATGTTTTGGTGTTATACCTTAATATCTGTGATATATACCCCAACATGTTCACACATCTGTGCATGAAATAAGATTCAAATAATAACAGAAACATTGGCATTTGAGATTTGACTTAAGCCTGGGTGTCAAATCCGGGGACAGAGTCCCGAGTACTCTCCTATCAGACGTTGGAATATTCTATACATATTTTAATCGTACATATATATACATATATAATCGATAACAAGATTTCACATTAACGCGTGAAATAATCAATGATCAAACCACAATATGAAATGTAGAAAAAAAGAGACTATGTTTGATCATTGATACGAGTATATACATATAGATCAAATATATTACTGGTCTTTATCATGGAGTTAGCTTAGCATCAATGGATACTAATATCAGCCAATGATTTAAAATAAAATTGTTGGTTTGTAAGAGTAGTAAATGATGTATGTTTTGTGGGTTTACCATTTTTATCGGCAGTTACTCAAATTAAATTAACTAGTATAGTGAAAAAAAAATCTGGAGTGGCCTGCACTCATCTTTACTATAAGTAAACTTAATATCAATGTTCTTGGGTATATAATTATAACCTCTCATTCAAGCATAATGTAAACATTTAAGTGTGAGATGCTTATTAGTTTTTCATTTCTGAGGTAGTACAGATAGTGATTGATCGACTTATCAACGACTTTTGGGACCTCAAAGCATGTAATTCAGTCAAAATCTGGAGATTGAATTTTTTCACGATTACTATACTTCACTTATAGTAAAGTAAAAACCGTCCAGAGTCAATCCAAAGTCGGAATTTTTACAAAATTATTCTTTCAACTTATTGTAAAATATTTGTTTGTTAATGCAGTTGTCCGTTTCATAGAAACACCAAAATTTAATAAACTCTACTGTCTCGAAAAGTGACTTTCAAATGATCCAGTATTGTACCTTTTAGATATAATTATTTGTTTTGTAAGTGGCAGAGTGCATGAAATCGTTTGGGCTTGTTCCTAGAAGTGATTAAATGAAGGTGTAATGTTAAATCAAACAAACAAACCGCCACTCCCCTTTTTTTAAGTAATGTGTCATGTCATGGCTGCCAGTCAAAACCGTTCCTTCATTCAGTATCTCACTTCTGTGGCTGTCCATTACTTTGTTGGGTAGAAAAAATCATGGTGAATATTACAAGCATATTTGATATTTATGTCAAATTACGTTTTTAAAAATTATTTTTACCTTTATGAATGTTTCAAACTTAATGTAGTTAATATATCACATTTTAATTACAGTCTAAAACAGTTGTTAAATAGTTGACTTGATAGTAATTCACTTTCATATTACCACCGTACATAGAGAAGTAGACATTAAAGGCCGTTTTTTTATTTATTTATATAACTATTCTATTAGGTCTTTCTCTTTCATAATTTCATAATTTTTATAAGGTTTACTTTTAACATTTTTAATTAGAATATCAATATTTTATCCCATATGGTTGGGTGGGTGGGTGTATATCCAAAAGCTTGTGTATACGGGACAGTCCACAACCTTTGGTGGATCAAATTAATATTTTAGACAAAATGAGGTCCCATAATGTTCAAGAGCCCTACTTTTCAGGAGCAATTATGGATTATGATACATTTTATGTTTGCACGAAATGTTATTTGCAGAATACAAATAGAAATATATAAGGAATTTTGATTTTTCTAATTTATTTCTTTGTTTAGTTAATGAAATTCTTGATTCTTGATTCATTCTTGATTTAATCAGAGAAGGAATCAATGAAAGAAATGTTAAAAATTTCAGAATAATAAAAAGGTAGTTTTTAAATAAAATGTATAAAAGTTGACTCATGATTATATGCTAAAGCTTTTGAGGGGTCCAAAAATCATTATTTTATAAACAATTTTAATTTTTATTTAACAATAGTGAATGTTGAGTGTAGGGCACTTGAGATTATTTTTAAAGAGACCTTATTAAAATACACCATTTCCAGTGATGGGATTCAGCCGGTTCGCACGAACCGGTGCTTAAAATATTATGAGTTCGGCAAACCGGTTCTTAAAATTACGTAAACCTCTATTCAGACCTGTATTAATTAGCCCACTATCAAACTCCACAAGTGTCGAGTGACTCACGTAACTTGTGCATGTATGACAACGTAATTTGCGCATGTATATAGCCCATATATAACTAAACAATTTAGTTTCGTTTGCGTAACTGTTACAGTGCTCAAACTACTCATGACAATGCAAATGTTTGTCATTGAAAGATCTGATTGAATGAAAGATCTTAGTCTTGTTTTCTCATTTCATATTGTGGTTTGATCATTGATTAATTTATATATACGAAAAATCGTCAAATTATAGCGTAGCAGTCATTATATATTGATTTTAATTCACAAATCTATATAGTCAATAAAAATATATGAAGTCAATGGAATATATAACAGGCTGTCTATTATATAAAAATAGAGTAATGATACATGGTATTTCAAAATATTATTATAAATTATAGAACGGTGGAAAATGTCATTATTACTACAGTTCATAACTGTTATTAGATCTGGATTTTTTTACGTCATACAGTTTTAGATACTAAGCTCAAATTTGTTTTTATTCTAAGCGTACGTCTTATTTGGTACGCGGGTAGGTAAATGCTTAAAATAATAGAAAAACATGAAAGGTGTATGAGTGAGTGACTTGGCAAAGGAGTATGATTGAAGCACATCCACAAGTTGCTCACAAGTATCAAGAATATTTACTTTTTATACATTAGAGTAGAGTATGGATAGTATATTATTATACTATACTAAAATTATGCTATTTTAGGTTTATAGTAATATACAAATTTTATATATGTTTACCATCCCACTATTCTTGTTTATTAAGAACTAGCTGATTCACCCGGCGTTGCCCTGGAAACAATTTCATTCCAACTCTAATAATAAACTACATATAACGAAAACAATTTAAATTATCCATACTTCCGTTACACTTAAGTTTTTTTCAGATAAAGGAAATTAATAGAAAATGTAAATTATAGACTATGCAAAAAAATAACATAATATAAAATTGATTATAAATTGCACAGATCCGAAAATAAGACATCCCCTGAAATCACAATAAGTCTTAGTGTGATTTTTGGGACGTTTTGGACTATAAGCCCTCCCCTGAAAATACGCCCTAGTTAAGATAATGTAAAAAATATAATTCGTTAAAAAATTGCTGTTGAATGTAGTAGGTATCTCTAGCTGTCCTAATATTTCAGAGAATTCTTTGTAAAAAAATATTCCAAGAAATTCCTTTTTGACCTCTAAAGTTCGTTTCAAGGAGGCTACTTAGACAAGAAGTATTAATTTAACTACAGCTATAGTGCAAGACATAAGATTCAGACCAATGATTCTACAGGAAATAAATCAGAACGGAATTAAAAATGTTGATAATTAATGACGATGTTCCAGAAGATGACATGACTGTAATCGAATAAATTTAAATTTCTGTATAAAAATAAATATTAAACTGAAATATATAAATCTACTCAATGTACTTGAAGCCCTCCCCCGAGAATAATCCCTAGCACCTCTTTACGAAAAATAAAAAAACTGATACTATAGTTTGTGCTAACTAGATTTTTATTGTTTGATTTCAAATGTTACACAGAAGACAAATAATTTGTTTCTGTAATACCTATTGTTCTGTTGGTTTACCTTTTGTTTCTTTGATAACGTTATGCACTTTATTTTTTTGCCTAATGTAAACTTATGTTGCAGCTTTTATGTGTTTGAACATCGCTCCCCAATGTGAGTGCAAAGACATCCACATAAATTGTACCTTCCTTTCACTGACCGAGGTACCAACAGATTTGGAGAAGGAAATCACGTGGTTGTAAGTATTCGTGTTATTGTAAACTTCCAATTGAAGATGTTTGTTTGTTTTTCAACGCCTACACGTGGAAGGCTTTCACCTCTTAGTGCTGCTCTAGGGGAGGAAATTGTGGCTCATTTATTATTTGGTAATCAGTTTACGAATAGGCGAGCTACATCACAATTACTCCCAATGACTCTAAATTGGGAGAATTGAATTCGTTCTATCCCTGCTCTAATTATTTAGAGTAGAGACCTTAACAAGTACCTGACATCGTAAAGGCTCCGGACCGACGGTTTAACGTCCTTGTCGAGGGATGATAGGCTCAGATTTCTTCACCTCCCACGTGAATAAATCAAAGGTCAAAGCGAGTATTGAACCATGGATCTACCAGTCCAGAGGCGAGCAATAAAAATGCTGTTTGTTTGGTTTCTAACCGCCACACTTATCAAGCTTTCATCTTTTAGTTACGTTCTAGTGGAGGAAATTGTGGCTCATTTATTATTTGGCACCCATTTTAGTAATATGCCTGTCACATGCTACTTGTTGATTCTACATTAGGAGTTATAAATTTCGACTAACTCAAGTATATCATAGAGCAGCCTTTCTCAAACTGTGGTACGCGTACCACTAGTGGTACGCGTGCTCCCTCTAGTGGCACGGCACGCAAAATAATCACTTATACTAAAATAAAATAAATTAATAATTTAAAAGGTGAAACGCTATTTAATATAAGAGAATGTATGAAAAAATTGTATCAACCGATGAAAAAATTAAAGAAAATTAAGACAATTAATTACGTTAATCATTTTAAAAAGCCGCAAGTGTTTCTGGGTAATGTAGGCAATATTCCCGCCGCTGCAGACGCCACTTGTAGCGCTGTGATGGGAAGATGGTTTGGTTACCGTAATAACTAGAGTTGCCAGATGTCCTGATTTGGTCGGGACATCCCGATATTTTAGACCTTTACGAAATGTCCCGATATTTTCCCAGTTTCATTATCTGACAGTTTATTTAATGATTCTTATAATGCCACACTCGGAAATATAAGTCAGGAGTTCTTGGAAGGCAAACTGGAGGTACCAGTTATCCCTCTGATGTTCCAAGAAAAGTTCCTTCTGTATACCAAACAGATGTCTTGAATCTCTACACCCCTTATTTTTTCGTCTCAGTTGCTTGTGATCTTTTCGCTGTGCTACACCTGCTCTGCCTACACCTACTTACTCTACTGGAATCAATAAATAAGTATCAACTAAATTTTTTCACATTATACCTTATTATTTTTTGGCACTTTTTACTCATATGTCCCGATATCGGCTTAAAAAAATCTGGTAACCCTAGTAATAACAAGGATTTTAAAAATGAAGCGTTCAACAAAACTATTGTCGTGGCTTAAAGATAGAGTTTTTACAGAAGTTTATAATTTTCCAATTTTAAACACAGTGTTCCATCTGTGTATGATTGTTACAGTGGTCAACAATATTAAATAAACTTGTTAAATAAAACGTTCAAAATGTTTTTCATGAAAACGTTGACTTACTCCGCTACTGTACTTTAATGTTGGTCATTAGGTGGTACTTGGAGAGCAAATTATTTTCTCAGGTGGTACCAAGTGTAAAAAGTTTGAGAACCACTGTCATAGAGTAAGGGATGTTTAACGAGTACCTGACATCGTACAGGTTCGGGGCCGATTGCTTAACATCCTCTTCGAGGAACGACATGCTCAGATTTTTATTCACCTCCTACGCTAATAAATCAAGTGCCAGAGTGGGTATAGAACCCTGGACCTACCAGTCCAGAGGTGAGTACGTTACCACTGGGCTGCCCTAGCCCCAAAAAAAGTGATTAATAAAGCTTAAAATGTATTAATAAAACGATGAAGTCCTCAATATAGGATAATTTTGTTTCTACTTTTACAAAATATAATTAATAAATTATTAATGGGAATACTACTTGTTATGCGGAAATGTAAATCCCAGCGTATCATTCCTGATGGTATAGGTCTCTGAACTCTGATATCACAATGTTATCATTGCCTTATTCAAGTAGAATCTGTAGTAGCTCATATTATCTTCAATTTGACCTCAAATGTGTATTGCGTTCCTGAAAAAAAATATATATTTATTAATAAATTTATATTAACACATCTTTGCTTAATAAGTATGAAATGGTGGTTTTCATGATGTTTAACTGGCTTGACATGTGATTGAGTTATCATATTTTGCTACCTTACATATATAATCCCCTATGAAGTTAATCAGAAGTAAAAGTTATTTAACTCCATTTCAGTACAGTTTACTAAAACTTTTCATACTTCAGGTGGTGTTCCTGTCTGAAATTTCAAATTAATATGACAGCTTAAATATGTTCTAAATTATCTAATTATCCAATAAGTAGTTCAAAATCAAATAATATTCTTATTTTTAATATTAAAAAAATTAAAAAATTTGATTAGAGTGAGGTAATAAAACACCAACTCTACAAAAAAATTTAATACAAAGGTGTGTTTCGCATACATGACTGTATCAGCCTTTCTGGAGATACATAAATATATGAAGTTAAAACTTCATTTTATATTATATGATATAAAATGAATATAATAAACAAGCGATTGTTTTCTAGGAAAACTAGAAAACTTAGCGATTGAAAACAAGAACGATTTTCCCTTATCTTTTGTGCTGAGTTACTTGAATATTTATATTACGTGTTATTGTGTCAATTTTCTATATATATATTTCAATGTTGAAACCACAAAAATAAATGGGAAAAAAAGATTACGATCTTTAACCGTAACATACGGTATTCTTACCACATATACCTGTAACTCACCGCAAACTAGTCAGGAAACTAGAAAACCTCAGCAAGAAAAGAGTCAACGCAGAATCTGCTGCTGGCTTCAATAGTACATATATATATATATTATATATATATATATATATATATATATATATATATATATATATCAATGATCAAACCAGTTGGGTTTTTGACTCTGACGAAGACCGCTTGTTACGGTTGAAAGATCTTAGTCTTGTTTTCCCATTTCTTATTGTGGTTTGATCATTGATTGTTGTTTCACGTGTTTATGTGAAATCTTTTTATATATATATATTATATATATATATATGTATAACACAAACACTTTTCCTTTTTCTCGGAGTTTGGTCAGAGTAAATATATGGAATCACCTTTTTGCCAAAAAGGTGATTCCATATATTTACCCTGACCAAACTCCGAGAAAAAGAAAAAGTGTTTGTGAATATTTTGTGGTCAAGAAAACATTACCGTATTAAAATATATATATATATATAATTATATATATATATATATATATATATATATATATGTTGAATGCCAGATTAGATATTGTAAAAGACGAGCCAATCCCTATTACGTATTACTTTGGGCACTTCTTATTGGTTGTGGGTGTTTATTCGTTGAACACGTTTCTCCTTAGGAGTGTGCTAAGGAGAAACGTGTTCAACGAATAAACACCCACAACCAATAAGAAGTGCCCAAAGTAATACGTAATAGGGATTGGCTCGTCTTTTACAATATATATATATATATATATGACTATATACTCGTACTGTACCAACTGAGTTGAGTTTAATGATTCTGACGAAGATTGCTTGTTACGGTTGAAAGATCTTAGTCTTGTTTTCCCATTTCATATTGTGGTTTGATCATTGATATATATATATATATATATATATATATATATATATATATATATATATATTCTGTGGATGTACTTTTTCAATACTGTCTGTATATATAAAATACAAAGTTTGTCTGTCTGTCCGCTAAAGAATTAAAACTGGAGACATTTAGATGCAAAGAAACATATGGATCTTACATAACTATTTTTGGGGAAACTAACTATGGTATTTGATTTTGATTTTGAGGGTCCGTTTTAGGTATTTATTGCCCATAACCAATCTGTTTATATAAAATACAAAGTTTTCTGTCTGTCCGCTATAGAAATAAAACTGGAGACATTTAGATATAAAGAAACATATGGATCTTTTATAACTTTTTTCGAAGGAACTTACTACGGTATTTTGATTTTGATCACAGTTCCTTCTTGAGATCTATCACTCATAATCAAAACACGGACCTAACACCAAGTGTTCGAAACGCGCTGTTTAGTTTCTTGTAATAATCTTTTTTGTGTGGAGACTTAATACTTGTCGTAACATTAGTAAATATCACACTATAACAGATTGCACAGTAAATGAATTAAGTTACAGTCCATTGATATTAGGATTAGCTGTATTTTGTTGCAGTTATACGACTGTTTACCTCAATTTCATTTTAATTCAGAACAAGCTGTTCTATGCATAGCTTTTACAAAATAGTTGTATTTGTTCTATACATTAAATATTTTACTTTCTATTTTGACTTAATGAGTCCCATGGATTTCTAACTCGCTGATCGACGATATGAACGTTAAGCCGTCGGTCCCGAGCCTGTACGATGCCAGGTACTCGTTAAAAATCCCTACTCAAAATGCACTTGAGGTAGGCAAAATTAGGCAGCTTAGGGACCCCACTTTCTACATGTAAGCTTTGGATCAGACAGACAATTAATGAACGCGTCAATCAAATATGATCTGAGGAGGACATATATCTTATTTTAAAGCAGCTGTGGGCTTCCTGCAACTCCAGAAGGACTAAGGATCTTCTCTCTATGAGTAGAAGAATGATAGCCAATGTGATCACTGTTTCCACGGGGCACTGGCTAATAGGAAAACACGCCACCAGGTTAGGAATGGAGGCGAGGGATTTTTGCAGGGCATGCCGGAACGAGGAAGAGAGAATTCCTCACTTTCTCTGTCAATTCTCTGGTTTGACAATCTTGAGAACTTAGCATCTACTGGTATCAGGGATCTGTCTAGATTTCTTGTTCTCTCGAGATGGTTCGAGTGGACCAGGGACGGGAGAGAATAGTCCCAATTCTTCTTTGTGGTATCAGAAGGGGCCGGCTTGCGGCCTATTTGTGTTCTCTCTCGGGACGGCCACTGTAACCTAACCTAACCTAGGCAAAATTTAGGACTCCCAATTCAGAATCTGTAGAATCTACAGATAAGCCGGTAATCGGCTGACGGTATCAGCTGCTAGGGGAACAGTTTAAAGAGTAAACAAAAAAATAAAAGATATTAATAAGAAATATTTTTAAACACAATTTAGCATTAAGACCCAGAAATTTATATCATAATGCACGGATAAGAAATGTGCAAAAAATATAAAAAAAAATTAAATCAAGTACCCGGCTCATGGATATTAATTTTAAAATAGCATTATTTCTGTCTGAAAAAAAAATCTTTTAGAAGGGAAGTGTATTTAATTATTGGGGGTAATTCGATTGATATATTTTCTATTGAAACTTAAGTAAATTTGTTTCGTGTTCAAGGTTGTAACGAACAAAGTTGGACTGTAACAAGTTTCGTGAGAAGCAATGAAATCGTTAGCATTGATATGCGGAAAACGAGGCCCTTGGAAGGGTTTTGGGTTGGCAGGAGGGTGCGGAGGGGTGGACCTAAAGGTCCATCTTGTATTCTGCTTCACCCCTGTGTACCAAGCCCCTAGACAAACACATCCCTCCCTTTCAGCTTTTTCCCTAAAGGGAGGGATGTGTTTGTCTAGGGGCTTGGTACACAGGGGTGAAGCAGAATACAAGATGAAATTAAATCCATAAACTTAACAACTTAAAGTGATAATTGACAGATTTCAAAATAATTATTATCCGAGAAGGAAGACGACTTTTAAAGGTTAGAGGTAACTAGAGAAGTCAGTGACTCAAAGACCAGGGTGGGTGGGTGGGGGGGGGGGGAGAATTGCTGCTGACTAATAAATAATTTATTAGTAGTTAGCCAGGATAATTGAGTGAGAGAGAGAGAGAGAGGAGAAGCCTTGAACCCCCCCCCCCCCCCCCCCAATGAAACAGCTCTTGTGAGAACTAAAATCACTGGGGTTCTTTATCCAATTGTTATCCAACGTTTTGTTGGTTTGGTTATCTAAGAGGGTAAAACAAGTAAGAGATTGACGAATTAAGACTAAGTGAATCACGCAGAGAGGAGGGAAATCCGGTGGAGGGTTATAGACGGGTCTTTCCCATGGACAGCTGGTCGCCAAGTTTGCCTTATGGTAACCTTTTGCTGCACGCGGCTCACTACAGTCTTAACACTGTCCCTAAATTATTTCCTAAACAAAGGGAAATTGCTATTTTTAAAAAATTTTATTTTGTGACCCTGTTAATGTTGAGTGCGTGTTTGCACTCAACGAGTATGTACTAACTAATGTACATAGTTAGTGATCCAGAATATACACGGCGTGACTTTAACAACCCAAGATAGGGATTTATTACGTATTTTTTTGAAACCTTGAATAATAACTCCCTATATTATGTTATCGAAAAAACATAAGACCTTTTTTATAAAGAATGAGATTTTTCTCTGACTGAACTAAGTTTTTGTAATGTTGCTATCCTTCCGCAAATACATCTTAAATAGGATGAAACAGTTATTATTCGTTGATAACTGTCAAATCTTAGACAAATAATAATAGTTATCAGAAAAATAATATATATCATGTTGCCCACATCGCTATTTTCAAGGTGGATTAGTGGAGGAACGGTATAAATTACAATAAAAGTTAAGAGTTCAAACAAAGCAACACCTCAGTTTTCACAAAAAAAAGGTCAGTTGTGTATTTTGATAAAATAATAAGGGGATATATAATATGACGGTTTCAAAAGATACATAGCAAATCCTTCTGGTGCACAGCTCAAAGTCACAATCCTGTACTGTATATTTAACAGCTTCTTTTGATTTGTTTATATTACTTAGTAAATAAATATGTTTAATTAAAAGATTGGAAAATACTTACAGTAGAAAAAATATTCATAAACCAACAAAGCCATTCACGTCAGCAATTGAACGGCTGATATCAAAATATATATGAGAAGCAAACAAAAACCAATGGAAGTCTGTTCAAAGAAAGCTTGTTCCTGATTCGAAGGCAAGCATGGCTGCGGTGAACCAGAAGAAGTAATCCGGTTTCACAGTCCCTAGGACTTTCTTCTTTGTTTCTATTTCAAACTGAAATAAAATTTTCTGTAAAATTCAATGCAATCACACTATTGTCCTATTTAAATAAATAGTACCACAGAAGGTGGAACGAAGTAAATAATAACTATTTAAACCCATCATACCTACTTGTGCCTTGTATTAAGGACCTCGTCCAACTTTAAGACAAATCGTCCGAAATGTATTATTTCATAGTCTATACATATTCCTGGCATTATATAATTATATTTTATTGAACATTCTTTACTATTTTTCTCATTTTTATTAGTATTCTATTTGTCATAGCTAATTCTTACTTTTACTTTTTCGTCTGCAGTTTTTAAGACAGTCGTGTTGTTCTTTTCCTCCCAATAAAGACTCAAATAAAACATCAGTTTTTGGTTAGTTTGTACATTTAATACATTATCTAAATTTTATAATGTTTATAAAATTAAAATTCTTGTTTTACATTTTCTCTTTGTCTTTTCTGTACTGTCTGCAGAAACTGCATTAAATAGTCCATGGTATGTAGTTCATATCCGTATTTAGCTAAGAAGTTCCCGTAGTTTTTCTTACAACCTGTATGTGTTATGGTAGTCTTTAATAGTTCTTTGTAAATTTGTTTCAGAGTGGTTTCTGCTTGTCTTACATATTTTTTGGGTTAGTCGCATTTAAACACTTGCTCATTCATCATTATACTAATTACTTGTCTCAAAACCTTAAAATGTAATAAAATCCCCATCCCTGCGCAATAAGGCTGCAGCACTCAAATATTTGGAAAGGTCAAAGAAGTAAAAAAAGTAACGAAATGTATTAAATAAACAATAATTCTTAAAATGGATTTATTTTTCTCCACATCAATTAAACAGTAATAAAGAAGAAGCAAACAATCAAAGCTAACATTTTGTTATTAATTCAATAGAAATGAATTTTCTAACAGTGATGGCCAAACTGCTAAAGAATGATTAAGGACATAATTTATATAAATAATATTATTACAATACAATTGAGGTAATAAAATTAAAAGCATTATTTTTAAAACTGATTAGAGGCAAACCTGTATATAGATAAAATCAAGAACAGCTGGATTCACTCTAATCTTATGACTACAAGAAGACCATCCAAAGGTTGCTAATAATACTATAAAGGTAAAGACTAGGTTTTTCGAAAAAGTTAAACTCTTATTAGATAACCTAAATGGATAGCCCACAAACATTAATAAAGACATGTAGTTATAATAAAATATATACTTTTATGATAGTAAATTCATGTAAAAAGTACATTTGAGTCGGAAGACAACAATCAATCATTAGTGTTTACTCTTGAAAAGTAACAACTAAACAAAATCAACACCAAGAACCATAATTTACTTTTCTACTCAAAAATATAAAGTAAAGCTACGAAATCCATGGACACTTAATCTATAAGGCTTTGTTTTTTTTTTCAGCAATAAATTGACAATTTAATTAATCAATTATACAGATTATGCGCATCACAATTCTAAGGACACTGGTGTAATCGGTTGCCTATTAGTAATAAAAAAACTCATAACAAAGTAGAGTTTGTGAAAAAACATGAACAAAGTACTATCAGCTTAAATTACAATAGTAAATGATAATAGCAAATAGTTAATAGTAAATTACAAACAATGATTTAATAACGGTCACATAAGTCGAAATAACCATAAACAAATTCTTTCTTCATTATTTCATTAAAATGATTCAATGAAAAAAAAATTACCTCATTTAATAACGTATACAACAAATTTATTGAACTTTCATCACATTTGAACAGTATTTGTGCAGTATTCAATTCACAGAAATTTCATTTCGTTAAATTAATCCTACAATATTTAAATCACATTACAGTGATTTCATACATTACTGAAAAGTAAAAGATTAGCACTAAACCAGTTGACATAAAAATACCAACAAGATGATAATCAGAATTACAGAAACTCAGTAAAATTAATTACAAAATGTGATACATGAATACATATATAAAATATTAAATATAGATCATTTTTCTGAGTAACAATATATTAAACAATCTAAAATAAACAAAAAATATATATGTTTAACAAATACTCTTGGTTAGAACTTAAATTTAAGTCATTATCATTTTCTAATTTTTTTTTAACTAGCTAAAATATATGAATTTAGTCTTTTAAAATATATTTGAAATACTTAAATTTGTAATTGATCTTCAATTTTTTTTTACTAAACATTACAAATTAATGTTACATAATATGTTATATATCTCTTCCACGAGGAAAAATATATTTGTATGGAAAATATTTTTTTCACAATGAGATTATGCAAAATACTGAGGAAAACAGAAAAAACTGGAAATCAAAAACATCTAAAAAATTGCTATCATTCTAACTGCTAAAAATTGAAATCCAAATTACGCTGTTCTTTACTATCTTTTATTGAAAATCACTACACCGTATATATTTAAAAGCATTTTCAAATATCTGTTTTCAATTATTTATTAATTAACTTATCTCTTAAAAAAAATCTCAATTATGCAATAAAATACCTATCCAATTTCTAAGCTTTGAGAAAGAAGATGCATTTTTTAAGCAAAGAACGATACCGTTGCCAACAAAGAAGAAATACCTAAAATGTTCACTACAAGCAGTATACAAATTGAAGGAAACAACAAGAAAACTATTTAGGATTACGATAATCACACTTATAAAATCACAATTTAATAAGAAGGTAACAATTTCACATTTAATAGAATTCCATATAATCAAGGTATATCATTAGATATAAAACTCAATCCCAATATGACAAGGACGTTAAACTAAAGATTCTCACGTCAAGCATCCATCACAACTTTGCAACTGATAATTGATAAATATGTTACATGTAAAACATCCCTAGTTAAATCATTAACTTAATAAAAACAACTTTAGGAATGTCATGTTTATTTTGGTCCTTTCATCAGCAACACCCTGTATCTCAAGGACGGGGAAAAAAATATACAAGTACCATAGGAAGGAATTAGAACCATTACTTCAGGATAATGTCTTTCTTTCTAAGACCCATTAAACTAAATGAACTTTGGTTCACTAAGTTCAAAAACTGTATTTACTAGTAATACTTAACAAATTCTATTATTATCGATATAAATTGTACAATATAGATAAATACTGAAGATATTTTAGAGTTCAACAACAACAAATATAGCTGAATCAGAAAACCCAGGGAAAGTGACAAAATTGGCAGATACAAATAAACATTTTTTCCAATGAGACATTTCAACAAAATACAGTCTGAATAAAAAAAAATAATTTAATTAAATTTATTAAAATGAGGTCCTCTCTCCCTGATAACGTCAAATTTAAAAAAAAATTCAAGTGAAAATGCCACTAATATACATCACTACCATAAAAAAAGCTTAGGATTCCATAAAACAGATGATATATCAAATTTCTGATATTTATCTATATACACAAAAAAATACTAAATAATGAAGGAAACCTTCTTATTATTAGGAGATGTAACGGCTTCAGCAAGATTCAACAAAATAATTAATTCTATTACCAGAACTCAATTTCTCCGAGAAATAAAGTTAAAAAAACATTTTTTTTTTTTGGAAAATACTTTCCAAAAATATTTTTATGCATTAAAAGATATGATTAGCTCATGTAAATTATCCGTTGGGTCAAGAATTGCTCAAATCGAATTAAAAAAGTTGTTAATTATATCTAGAGTTGAGGTGTATATACACAGTGGTTGAGGCATAAAACCCTAGACTACTAATATAGCTGCCAATAAGACTGGGACGTAAAAACAATATTAACAACTGTCCTCGTCCTAATGAAGTAACTAACAGCATATTGTAGTTAATAAAACATTATCCCCCAATTATATAATATTTTCAACCAGTCAAGTATCAATTTCATTATATTCATAAATAATTTTAAACATTAATAAAAGTGGTGCTATTTGTCTCTAGGAGATTTACAATATATTTGAATAATGACAATAGTTTCGAAAAGTACCTCAAACAAAATCATTTTCAGTAACTCACAACTGTTTAGGAGTTCACATCCCTATAGTGATGATTATGGATGTGTTGTATTGATGATAGCAATAAAAGACAATTTGATTTATGTCAAAACCGTAAAAAAAGAGTAAGATTATGAAAGCAATACGTACTAATCGAAATATCACTTTAAAAAAACTGTCATTATCTTTTAAAGAAACAATTTCAATGAGTTTGATATTGATGAAAAATCACTATATTTTTCATAGGACTCTCAAATATTTAGGAAAAACACATTCAGGTTTTTAATATATTTTCACATTTATGATTCAATGTTCTTAATTATTACTCATTCCCTCATATCATCTCTACTGAAACATAGCGAAGTCTTATAACTCCAGTTAAGTCATGTTTAGAAAGAATATCACTTTTTAAAAGAATGCCAAAAAAAAGTTGTTTTTGCTCTATGAGCCACACTTAACTAAGCCAAACACTATGAATGGGTTCATTAAAGTAAACTACAATCTAAACTCTCATACGAGGTCAAAATAACGGAAATTATTTTCAAAGCCAATTCCTTCCCTCAACTCAAATATCAGTAACTCAACAAAATGAACTAGTTAAGAAATTCATTAAATTTCATAAATATATTGGAGTTATCTAAATTCAACAATCGGAAAGAAAACAACTAACAAAACTACTTGAACAAATTACTTGAAAAAATGTTTACTACATCTGTAAAGGTAATAATAGAACTATTCAAAGTAAATCTTCCTTACCATGTTGATTGCCAAGGCAACATTTTGAAAAAAACTATTCAAATAATAAATTATTAGTTTCAGTTAAATATTTTGAAATAAACTATCTCTTATTTTTTTTCTAATTTAAGCAATTTTCTTGTGTAACATTTATGGGTGTAAGTGGTTTAGTATACAATTCAAAAAACTTGTTTTAAACTACTCCATAATAGAAGAGAAATCCAATTTGCAAAAAAAACAAATATATTATTTGATAACTTTAAGGTGACTTGCTCGGGGACGAAGGCGATCCGATAAATTAGCATTAGTCACAATAGAGGCGATCCTGTGTCCCAGAGAGAAAGTTTTTATTAAAATACTGAAAAAAAAATGGCTACACAAAAAAGTCTTATGGACATTCCTTGGCAGTCCATTGAAGTAACTTCTAACCACAATAAATGTTAATCGTCAAAGTCTGATTTGAACAAAATATTAACGGGACCCAAACATAGTCTGAATGTTCTAAAAATATCCTAGACTCCGTCGTGTATTAGAGAAGTATGCCATTTGATGAATACAACAAATATAGTAGAGTCATGAATACACATATAAATTTAAATTCCTGAAGTTATATGAAGAAGCAATATATGTAAATACTGTTTAACATCAACTATGTTCAGTACAAGTAAAAGTAAGAAAATATTTATCATTTTAAGAACTCTAAATTAATAAGGTCTCATTCTAATATACTCGTAGCTACAAAGAAAATTCATCTATTTCACGTTAAAATAGAAAAAGGTTGCCTTTCACTAAAGGAATATATTGAGCACAGTAAGCAGTGAATAAAAATAGACAAAATTGAGCAGAGTAGAAAATCTAATATTAATTTTACAGATAGAACTTTCTCATTTAGATATACAGATATATAATACAGATCATCGAATATAAAATACTACTAACAATTATAATCCTTATGATTATGTGAAATGCAGCCTTAAAATTATAGATTTTTATAGGTTTCCGGTCAAAATTAGTACGGACCATACTAATATTATTTACTTTATAAACAAACCTAGATCACTGTTCACATATTACTATTACGTAGTCAATGGTTCAATATAATAGTTGTTTTAAGAGGAAGAGCTTAGCATCGAAAAAAAATAAATATTCCATTCTTAACTATTCAACATAATGAAGATCTTCAAGAAACTAGGAATTCTTAGCAATTGTTAAAATTAAGTCTAATTATAGTTCAGTTCGGTTAGTTTAGTGATATGCTTATATCACCTATATAATAATTTAAACAATATAACGAGAGGAGCAGAGAGCCATCCTTTCGATATGGGGTTGTGTAGGTAAAACGCACTAAATATACTTTAGTAATATTAAATAAATTAGTCGTCTATTACTATTGCAATCTGAAAGGAATTATTAAATAAAATATATCCATAAAACTTTTCAATATTATTAACAGGGTCCATGGAGTAGTAAAGAGAAAGAAAATAACGCTACCAAATATGATAAAATTTCAAATATCTGTAAACATTTTAAAATCAACGACAATTCTTAATAATTTAATTTACATATAGCGAAATATCGGCGCGAATTAAATAAATAGATAGTATTTAAATTAGTAACGGTTCCAAGAATTTCTCATACTACTTCTACAAAGTAACATCTTTAATGTAATAAGTTTAGTCCAAAAAAAGGGGTATTCTATACCCATTTCTGTTAAAGCTTTAGAACAGGCATTCCGCAATTTTAGTTGGCGAGAGAACCTTTGACATTATTATAAAGAACTTGGCACTCCTATTTGTATTTAAGAATTTGAAAAAAACAAACTTGGAAAGATTTAGAAAAACTAAATAAAAAACGACTTAATTTTTGCAAATTTGCGCATAATTACTTTAACATTATAAAACGTAACCGGACAATTCTCTACTTATTCATCAGATCATCTGAAAATTTGATTTAATCCAATCCAATTGCAAATGATGCTCTTTATTTCCTTCGTATGACTTATTTTTTGAAGGATATTTAACTATAATTATTTTTAAATAAAATATGGTTTTTCAAAAAAGAGCTCATGAAGTATCTGAATTATTTTTCTAGAACACAGTTTGCTAATCACATTTTATATTTTAAAATTCTCTAAGATACAAATCTTATATTTGATCATGAGTAATTGAAACCACGGATCAACAAACCAAAACAAGAAACTATGCAATCTATATGACAGATTATAAAAGACAGAGTTTATAAAGATCTGAAATCTATTTAAACTGTTGTTTAGCCGACTGGAGAGTCGAATTAGAGTTAAAACTATTAGTCGATTGAAGGTTAATTTTCTATATAATTCGATTTTTTGTAGACATTATATCAACACTCTTAGCCCTAAAAATTTCAAAACAGTATTTCTAAAAGATTCACTAATATAAAAATAAAACTTTAGACAAATGTGTCTGTCAAAATATGTTACGATCCTAATAAGGACGGAATAAAAAAAAAAAATTGTGTCGGTAAGAAGTCACCTCTCATTAATCCATGATAAAACATATTGAAAAAGGGAAAATATGAAATAATATAATAAGCAATAAAATCAACTAAAAAAATCGTTGAGTCTAGATCATTATTTGTGAAATATCACTACAGCCTTCAACTTGGAAAAAACTATAATACACCCTAATTAACCTTAGTTTGATTTCTGTCTATTATTCGTGTCGTAACGATTACACCTCAAAAAAAAAGTGTACAAAGAAAAGACAGACTCATTCTATTTCAATATTTTGACACTCATTGCCACCAGGAAAAACTAAACAGTTTGAAAGGTAAACAAAGACTCGCAATATAATATATACTGATAAAAGTATCGACCGTGGAATAGAAACAAAACTAAAATTTATCGGGACTCGGTCAGTTCTTCAGGTTCAAATTAAACTCTCATTGCCAACGTTTCGGTTTTTATTTAAAACCTTTTTCATAGGCCTACAAAAACAGAGGAAATATAAGAAATAATACAATCATTCAAAAATCAAACATACATAAAAGTGCAATTAGTTACAATTAAGAAATTACAATAGAAATTTTGACTGTAGGTTAGTGAGAAAACTTACAGAAGTATAAATTTTGAAACAGAAAAACCAAGCATTACATTACAAATCATTTTACAAAGAAAATGAGTCTGTGGATTTCAACAACAACAACTGAAGTCTGAATGAACACGCGACACTGAACTGAAATAACAAGCACGTTATATGTACCTTGCTATAATAATAATAATAATAATAAACTCAAACAACAGATAGAATAAAAAAAAATCACTTTTCGCCTCTTTCGTACTTTGTTCTAAAAGCAGCGTGCCATTATTACCATGCTCCATATATATAAACAGAATGAATCGTGTGAACTTAAATATACTCCCTTATAACAGGGCTACTGTAGGGAGGGTAAAAAAAAAGATGCTCAGCGGGCATGGGAAGTCCAATGTGCGAGTTGGTTTAAAATTGTAGAAAGTTGTGCTTGCCTTTATGGGTTGGCTTGTCAGACATGGGACCATATCTTGTTTTATGGTAGTGTGAACACTTGGAAGGAATAAGAGTAGACCTTGTCAGAGAGGTGTTGACGTGTGGTGGTAGATGGCCTGAGGAACGCAGTGAAATTGTGAAAACACAGGATGAACTAATCCAGAAATTAGTGAATAATACAGATTTACAAGAATTTGGGTAATAATAGCACAGGAAATAATGGCACGGCAAAAATGGCAAAGGAAAGAACGACACAAGTACTAGAATGGGAAAAAATGGCACAGATAGATTAAAAAAAAATTACTTTCACCTCTTTTGTCCTTTGTTCTAGATGTAGCTTGCCATTATTACCATGATCGACATATATATATATATATATATATATATATATACAAAGAATTATATAGAGAGAATGAAACCAATTTTACATTGGCCAAACGGGAAAAAGTTTGGAAAAAATAATTTCACAACCTAAATATATTGTCAAAATGGCTCAACATAGTCGTGGTTTGTTTCAACATAAAGCGTCCAATGACCACCACATTAATTGGGCTGCTTCAAAAATATTGGCAAAATCAGTGTTTTTATGAAAGAAATGTAATTGAATCTTGTTAAATATCAAATACATATACAAATAATGTAAATATGAGTTATGGTCAATTTAAATATGATAGCTAAATATAGGAGTTTGTTTTAAAAAAGTTCCCCCCAGATTAACCTAAATCCTGCCCAAGGGAGATATAACATGCTATAACCTGCCCAAAAAGAGAGTGCAACAACCATTCTTGGAAAAAACTCCAGTAATGGTCTACGTAATAACTGGTATTTAGAAGTCAATCGAGATTGTCTTAGACAAGACAGGCCCTGATTTCCCTATCAAAGGGATGCAAAGAAAGAGAGATTCTCTCACCACTTTTATTTAATAGTGTATTAGAAGATGTATTTGAGGAGCAACTACAGGTCATAATAAATAGAGTTAATTTGTAATCTATAGCGTTGACTTTCCAATAGAAAAAAGTCAAGCAGGAGGTTCTATAATAATTAGAAATGAAACCGAATCAAAGTTTTATCATAATAGTTTTGTCTATAAAAGATAATAGCGAAGTGTATAGTCAAAAGGAACAAAAGCTCAGAAAGCCACTTAACACCGTTTACCTTGGGCAGTCGTTGTATTGTAGACATAGAACTAAACATAAAAGAATTAAGTTGCCATTAAATCACAGCATAGAAAAATTCTGGGTTCTTAATTGTATATTTATCAGCAAATGCTTATAACGCTAAAAAAAAAAATGATTTTTGAATATTATCTTTCCTACCTTGCTAGAAATACCTAGTAGGAGTTCAAGTAAGGAACTTTATAAACAAAATTATTAGTAGGCTCAGAGCTGTATAGTCATAGAAAGAAGTACGCTCCATCTAAAAATACATGAAGAGTAAGAAATGAGGACTATAAAAATAAGAGAAGATTAAATGACACAGTTAAAAAATGTTTAAATAATGAGGAATAATGTTGGTTACTGTCGGGTTGAATAGTGATAGCGATATTGACAGAGAGAGATACAACGGAATTTATGACAACGAATACCACAGGAAGAAGAGGTAGTCCTGTTGTGAGACTGATGAACTGGACAAATGTTGCTGACATTATACGAGTAGATCTACGTATAATAAAAATTGCTTAAAAAAATAGAGTGGATATTTTGTCCCAATAAGGACCAATTACCATAATACGAGTATATGCTAAAAAATTGTTGAAAACGTATTTAAATTTAATTTTTTAATACAGATTTATTAGATACTCTTACTTTTTACCAAATTACTAAAATGTAATAAATTAATTATTAAATTAAAAATGAACACAATAATCAGTTTAATTAGCTCAATTTTGGTAATAAAGGTTACCACTATTACTAATAATCAATTAAGTACATTCAAAAGATACAAATATTCACGTAGGTAGTCCTCAAATATAAATCACATTGATGAGGTCTCCAAGTTTAAAGGTGACGTTTTCCTAATTCAAAAATAGGAAATTTCGTAGAAAGAACTTTAGAGATATAATAAAAGTCGGACACAATTGACGGAATCCAACACTCAATTGGATTCAAAAAGGAAAGCAGAATAATCTTAGGCATTTGGAGGCCATTGGAATAGGCTGAGAGTAATACTAATCAAATATATACTATTCATCAGATTAACGGCATACGTGTCATATTTATTACAAGTTATTCAATGTAATTCACACAACTGTAATAAAGGCTTTATAAGAGGAATGAGAACCCAGAAAAAATGTGGAAAACCTCAATTGTGAGTCCAACTATTTTAACCCCTTCGCTGATATGTATATAAACACATTTCTTTGAACAATGACATTAATATATCCATTACAAAACACTAATATACATCCACAAGTTCGTAAAGGAATAAATATTTTCTTTTAAACTATTCAGTGATTTGTACTATTCTCCTCTTCCTCACACACTCCATCTCTTTTTTTCTCTCCTCTTTTCTTTTCCTTCATCTACTTCGAGGAGTACTTCTGCAGAAAATTCATTAGCTAAAATTTAAATTAAACTTATTTAATTGTTGAACTTTTATTTACATCATCATTTGCTTTGTTATTGAGTAATAAAACAAATGGTTCTGTAAATCATAGAAGAAAAAATTATTTAAAAAAACGTATAAAAAAATGTTGTGAAAACTTTATTTTAAGAAGTGCATCTGTAACATTAGATAGTAATTCGATATGAGAAAAATTTGCTAAAATATATAAACTAATTTTAAGGTACACTTTGACAACTATTGTTTTTAGAACACCCTTCATAAAATCTATAAGCGGCAATCATAAGATGAATTCACTAGAGAAGGTGCTAGGAGTGAGAAAAGAAAAATATTAGATACGAAATTGGTTTGACTTTAAGAGGGAAGATTCTCGTATAAATCTAGAAAATAATGCAAGGGTTTCTAGTTATGGAAATTTCCAGTTAACATTCGTTAACAAACAAACTTTATTTATTACGTATGTGTAAATGCATGAATTTATGACGAAGTGTATATAATGAATTGTTAACATGAACAAATAATTATATATATATATAAAAGATTTCACATAAACACGTGAAATAACAATCAATGATCAAACCACAATAAGAAAATGGGAAAACAAGACTAAGATCTTTCAACCGTAACAAGCGGTTTTCGTCAAAGTCAAAAACCCAACTGATGGGTTGGAATCTTTGAAATCTTTTATATATATATATATAATTATTTGTTCATGTTAACAATTCATTATATACACTTCGTCATAAATTCATGCATTTACACGTACGTAATAAATAAAGATTGTTTGTTAACGAATGTTAACTGGAAATTTCCATAACTAGAAACCCTTGCATTATTTTCTAGATTTATACGAGAATCCTCCCTCTTAAAGTCAAACCAATTTCGTATCTAATATTTTTCTTTTCTCACTCCTAGCACCTTCTCTAGTGAATTCATCTTATGATTTCCGCTTATAGATTTTATGAAGGGTGTTCTAAAAACAATAGTTGTCAAGAAAAATATTTAATATTAAATTAAATTTCATACATAAAATAAAAACAACATATTATTAATGCTGTTTTTTTCCTACGTATTAACTATTTCCCCATTAAAAATATTCCTTCCATAACTATGACATAATTCATAGAAGTAATTACTGATCACATCAGAGCAATTACATTTTATGAAGTAAGAAATTAATATGAACATGTGAGTTCAATAATCAAAGGTCAGATAGAGTGCTTAACACAGAAACTGTCGTCAATGCAGACAAGTTATTCAATATAACTTATGACATGAGAGATTAAGAAACTTAGTTGAAATGAGTCACGGCACTTGTCTTCATGAAACCCTACAGAGCACTTAACCCTGTCTGCCAAACCTACAAATAGTAGGACAAAAAACATTAAAATATTTGTAAATGTTTTCTTTAATATAGTTCCAGGCATTTTTACTTAACCAGTTTGGTTAACGCCACACACAATTTTGGACCAATCATTCTTAACATGCTTTATATATATATATATATATATATATATATATATTGAAATTAATGAGAAAAAACACACAGAAAAGAATTGACAAAACTCACTCCAATTTTTCGACTCCACTCATCATCAGGAGAAGAATTTACCTGTTAGGCAACAAAGTAGCAGCTTCTAAATTCTTAAAAAAAAAATTAAATAAACCACACTTAAAACAAAGGAGTTTTATATTAATTTGTCGCTTATTGTTGATATGTAAGGAGTGTGTCACTTTATGGTCTGTCAGTTGCTTCTCTCCTTAACTATTCTTCCATTGTATATCTCACTATTTTTCTGAAAACGGCATGGTTCCGAATTATATGTAGAGATTCGAGAGTGATAGTTTAACTTTGTGCTTCTAGTTGTAACATTAAATTGTATATATTGTTGCATACATAAAGATAGTGTCGAAAGTACCTTTATGCAATTATTGTAGAAACAAAAGCAATTCGCAGCAGTTACGTTGTATGGCTATTAAAATAGGAACACAACACTTATTAAAAATAGGAGTCATGTTCACTGATATCTTTGAATTATAAAAAACATTTTGGCGATTTTAACAAGTGCAAATTTAACAAAATGTCCAAAATTTAATAATTATCACTAATTTTTATATATCAAAGTATACCTGAGGAAATAATCTATGATGCATTGGGCTTTACACAAAAGAAAAGTGAGAATAATGTTTACTACCATATTTTTCTATAACTTTTCTGGAGTGATTGAAAACCAGTATACCTTTATTTCAATAAATAATTACTAAATGTCTCTTATTTAATTTAGTGCGTATATATTCAAAGTATTCAACAACATTTTGGTTAAAATCAAAATGATTTGTATTTATAATAAAAGTATTCTCATCACAGAACCATGCTTTACTGTTTCTGAAAATTTAAAACAAAAATTAAAAAATCAATTGAATGAATTCTAAAGTGAACTTAATATTACACAAAGAATAAATAAACATTTAGAAGATACTAGACTGCATTTTGAAAAAAACTATTTTTTTTTCAGGGATTGATTGAGAAACCATTAAATTTTTTTTTATAAATTTTTGATTCTTGAAGGCATATTAAAATGAATGTCAAGACAAATCCCCATAAAGCTGACAACGGTATACTAGAGCAACTAACAGGAACACTTGTTTTGTGGTGTTTTCTCCTCGGTGACTTTCAGACGATCCTTATTTTTAATTGGGATCATAGCCTGGTCAACAGCAACTTCCATTCTTCTCATAACCATGTCCAGCAGTATTTCAATACATTTCGAAACATTCTGTCCAGTTGCAGCACTGGTTTCGATGTAAGCCATTCTAAAAAAAAAAAGATAAAAAGTCTAATACGATAAATATTTTTCTTAAAAACAATACAATAAATCTCAAAACAGCATTAATTGTAACGATTAAAATACAAGAAGAAAGATATTTTTAATTTTTTTAAGTTAAAAAATACAATACAAAATACAAAATGCAATTTGTATTAAAACAAATAATACAAATTGCAAAATAGGGTACAAAAATAAAAAAACACTGAACAATACAGTTTTTTTCAAAATTAAAATCCGCTATACCTAACCAAAACAAAAGGAACATAGTATACAAAATTAACTGCACAAACTGCAACATGACATATATAGGACAAACCAGTCAGTACTTAGGAAATAGATTGGCACAACACAAAACGGACATTAAGAAAAAGAAAATTACATGTGCCTTAGTAAACATGCCCTCTTTTTAAATCAAACCTTTGACCTTGAAAATTCAAAAATAATTGACATGGAAGAATGGGAAGACATGGGAAAAGAATAATAAAAGAAATCATACACATAAAAAAAACTCCGAACACTTATAATTCTAGATCTGAATTGAAACGTTCACCCATATTTATACAAACATTCTTTCACATCCCCAGTCACAATAACAATAGTTATATCACTGTAACATGGATTATAACCTTATGTTGTAAACCAACCTTACTTTATAGTGCAACCTTCATATGGACACCCTCCTTGTTTTTAAAATGATACATGACTGTAACAAAGTAGTGTTTTTCATACCAATAACCAAATATTTCACATGAAACATAAATAACCAATAGCACACATTCCAAGGTAAAAGTAATCTCCTTTTTTTTTTTGGTTTGTTTTTTAAATAGATGTGTACTTAGAATTAACAACTCTGATTGTAAAATAACCTGTTGTATTTATGTGTGTTGTCAATAATTTAATTCCCTATGTATGTTGTAGATTGTTTTGTTTTGTATAGTACTATGTAAAAGTACTATAGTCTTACTCTAATTTTAGCCCTGAAGATGATATACAAATGCATCGAAACGTTGGCCTAGGAGTAAGTTTATTTTCTTTTATGTCCAGCTATATCTATATCTAGCCATATGAGGCTATATCTGGCCCTCAAAAACAAAACCTACCTAATACAATACAATAAAAGAAATCAAGAACAATTTTTTGAGAATATATATATATAACCACAATAAGAAATGGCGGGAAAAGAAGGCTAAGATCTTTCAACCTTAAAAAGCAGACTTCGTCTGATGTATGACTTATTCAGTTTTACTCAACTAAAACATAAGAGTTTTTAGTTAATTTTGTGAACTAAAAGAAAATCCATTTCGTATTGCGGTTTGAACATTGATTGTTATTTCACATGTTTATTGTGAAACTTGCTGTGCATATATATATAAAATAAATTCAAAACGAAGGAAACACACAGACATAACTCACATCGATATTTCGACCATCGTCGTCATCAGGAGGGGCGCATTACAATTGCGCAAATTTTCAGATTGAGGTACCTTACATTTGCGCAAATTTTTTTGTTACGTTTGCGCATGATTTTTATAACAATTGCGCAAGGGAAGAATAGGCTTAAATATGTTAACAGGTAGTCAGTCAACTTATTCCTTATCACCAACGGTTTGGCATGAATGATTGTTAACCTCGTTATTAACAAGCAGTTAAGCAGTAACATGATACTCTTTGTAATTCTATAGCTTTTCAGACTTCACATTCTTTAGTTACCAACTTAAGCCATCAGGATGGAGTTAAAAATTACAGAAACCAACCGCGGAAAGAAAAGTTTATTGTATGAAGGATTTAGTTTCCGTGTCTCAATCCAAATGAAAAAAACCAACGACATTACTTGGAGATGTACAGTGAAATCATGCAAAGCCAGTGTGAAAACTGACAGTGATTGCACCGTTGTCATCAGCGGGAAAAATGAACATAATCATGACAGTGATCAAAGAAAAATTGAAAGGAAAACTGTGCGCTGCGCCGCGAAAAGAAAAGCTTGTGAAGACATTTGTGCCAGGCCCTCAAAGGTATTACGAACCGAAATACAAAATGTGCAAGAAGATACTCTCACCACTACGGACCTTAAGAGCTTATCGATGGCAATTTACAGAGAACGTCGGAAAAAATACCCAACGCTACCCAAGAGCAGAGCAGATGTACATGAAAGTATCAAAAAAATTTTAATAGAAACATCCAAGTCAGAACTCTTTTGCTTATCAAATGATGCTGAAAGTGGCATAATTATATTTTCATGCTTATCCAACCTTGAAGTATTGTGTAAAATTGTGAATGAAATTTTCATTGATGGAACATTTAAATGTTGTCCCAAATTTTTTGAACAACTATATACCATACACGGTTTCAAAAATGGACATTATATACCTCTTGTATATGCATTGCTACCTTCAAAGTCGGAGAATACGTATGTGACCTTTATGAGCATCCTGTGTAAGTTGTGCGAAGACAAGAATTTACAATTTAAACCTGAATTAATCCATGTTGATTTCGAAATGGCAATGCATAATACTGTACGAAGAATATTTCCCGATTCAACCATTCAATGTTGCAGATTTCATCTCGGCCAAGCATGGTGGCGGAAAATCCAAAAGCTAGGATTGAGTTCCGTGTTTAAGGACAAGTCATCAGAAATAGGAATATGGCTAACACACTTTTTTGGTATACCTTTCTTAGCTGCTGATGATGTTGGTGACTGCTTTGTCACCGATATCATGTCATTTATTCCAGATGATCAGCGATGTATTGCTTTTGCCGACTATATGGTAGATTATTACCTTACACCAGAATCTGTATATCCTCCCATTTTATGGGCCTCCGTTCCGTCAGCTGATGCAAGAAGGACCACAAATGGACCAGAATCATTTCATGCTCATTACAATGAACAATTTTACAATGCCCATCCATCCATATTCATTTTCTTAGATGTACTCCTTAAAATACAGACTACTACTTATATTAAATGTAGAGGTTTAGGCACTCAAGCAACACTGCGCCGAAGTGAGAAAGAGAAAATTCTTGATTTAATGCAAAAGCACACAAAGTTTATGGCAGGTGATATAGATCGTCGTCAATTCATAAAAACTATAGGATTTAAGTATTTTCCTTAAGTATTTTTATCAATTATTAACATTTTTTTTAAATCATCATTTTAACTTTTTTGTAATAAAGTACAATTGTTTGAAATCATCACTTTAACGTTTTTGTAATAAAGAAGATACTTTTTTTCCATTTTTTTTTTACTTTAATCCCCATCTGATTGCGCAAATGTAAATATTTTTTTGCGCAAATGTAAGGTTTTTTTTGCGCAAATGTAATTGTTTTTTTGCGCAAATGTAAGCTAGATTTGCGCAAATGTAATGCACCGTGGTGTGAAGAGCGAAGAGTCCCACAGGAAGGCAGTGCGGTGACTGAACTCGGTGAAGGAAGAGAAGGAAATGAAGAGCCAAATTAAGACGTAAAAGGAAAGAGTAAAAATCATAATTATTCAAATAAAAATAAGTCTAATGAAAAATTATAAAAAATGTGAAAAGTATATAAATCAAATTAAAATTAATAAAGTAAAAGTAAAAACGCAATGCAAAAAAAAAATTATCGGTTGAGGTTGAGTCCAGCGGAAAAGCGAGCATCAAGTAAGCATATGTATGCTTCCTCTGAAGCTCTTAGGGTAACTTTATTGTTGGATTCAGGGATCTGTTTCAGGATCTGAACCCTGAAACAGTCATTGAAACTGAGACCATGCGAGTTCGCATGGATGGCTACAGGATAATTACTGCGTTGACCGACTGAAGCCCTATGACCATTCATACGAAGGATCAACTTATTGGAAGTTAAGCCAACGTAAAAAGAGTCACACTGAGAGCAATCCAGTCGGTAAACACAGTTGCACGAGGTACAGGAGGAATTGACTTGAACCGGGTAGGAACGATGGTGGAGAGGGGAATCGAAGGCAGGATTAGGATTTATAATCAGGCAAGTTTGACAGCCTGATTTTGACAGCAAGTTATTAAGGAGTCTTTTCCGATTCTGTCTACTTCTGCTTCTACTTCAGGAATAGATGTGAATCGCCCCAAAGACTGATAACGACTCACAAAATTATATATATATATCTTCACTTAATTAAACGAAACGTGATCCAAACTGGACACAATACGAGTCCAGTAAGAGAGATTGAAACTTACGGAGGGTAACTGTGGGAGTAGAGCTTGCGGCGGGATTCGAAGGGACGGAGGATTTCCAGAATTCCGCCATCGGAGGGATCTACAAAACATCTGCATATCCTCCAGGAGCTTGACCCGTTGGACCTTAGGGGTTGGGTAGAAAGAGTGACCTTTAGAAAGTAAGTTACTTTCATCGACAGTGAGGCAGTGGGAGGAGAATTGCAGAAAATGTTGGAGTTATAGGGAGAAGAATCAGTGGAGGTGGAAACAGGTGAACTGTTCAGAGGAGGTCGTTGTGGGGTAAGGATTGGAGTTAAGTTCGTGACAGGGGTGAGATTTTGAAAAAGGTTCAGTTGTGGAGTAGGGAACAAGTTTGAGGGATGATTGGGTGAATGAGAAGAGTTGGGTAAGATGGGTTCGGGAGTAAGAAGCAAACCCAAGGGACTTTTGGTGGGGACTGGAGTGTCGATGGGGCAGGTGGAAAAAAGTGGAGTGCAGTTGTTGTTGAGGTTGGGTATTTAAAGGGGAAGGCCAAGGCCCCAGGGAATGGGGGGAGTTTAGGACCTCCAGGGTTTAAATGTATATCCGCCATACCCCTACTCTACCTCTTGTAGTCAGATAAGAACATGACGTTGATGACGTCACAATCAGACTACAAGAAGTAAAGAAAGGGTATGGCGGTCGGCTGAGCCAATTTCACAGAGTTATTTGAAAAAATGATAGACTTACTGTGAGCAGAATCAGCAGAGTCATGCCCCTACCACAAGTTACACAATCTTTCAATATACCGGCCCATGTGCATCAGAAAAGTAACTATCAGTTTCTTATCTGCAGATAACCTGTTAATTACTGTTCTGTTGAACAATGTGTTATACCATCTGCGGAACCATTCAACCAAAAATCATCACCTTCCTGGAGATCAGGCCTCCGGAGGAAGTTCTCATTCAGAGCAACAAACACCTCAAAGGATGGTAGTAGACTGAGCGAACTAGCAGGGAGTAGGGGTCAGGGTAGAGCGAATTTGAGCCGTACACGGAAAAAACACAAAGGGACCTAGTTAGATAAGCATCCAACACCTTAGAAAGATAGAATTAACTTACCAATTGAGAAGATTAAAACGTTTAAATTGATAATAATAAGCCTGGAGTCATATAACACAAGTATAATTATGTTTTATTGGATCATTTTTTTATTATACCATAAATAATACAATTTAATTTCATAATGTTATGTTCTTCATTATGAGAGCATTCCATAATTTGCATACATGTGTCATTGAAATGAATTGAAACTACAACATCGGGAATTTAAACTAGTACAAATTCATTTTAAAAAAAAATAATTGATGTAGACTACAGTCAACTATACGATAGTTAGCTTATTATCAGATTTATGCGAACAATTGTTTGATTCAAATTTTTCAATTATTATTCTCAATCCACCAGTATTAGAATAAATGCCCAAGGTACTAATAATTTAAAGATGATACTAATTGGTTAACGGGAAACCACTCATTTAAAGACTTGATTACCTGGATTGAACGCTTTGAGATACCAATAAACTGACTCTAATCTGAGTGATAAATTAATAATGAAGACAGTGCAAATAATTTGATTTTCTTGTGAGGCCTTGGAACACGTGGGAATGAGTTAGTAAACAATTTGGAAATGTTTGGAACCATATAAATATCCTGCATTGGAAAGCATTTCTTGCACTGTACACCTAGTCTTTCAGAGAGGAGTGGAACTGACAAATAAATAAGAAGAAAACAGTTAAAAGTTGTCAAGAAGAGCCGAGTCTAAGTTAATTTAAAAGGCTCATTCCAATTCTATTTACATTTGTAAAGAACACTATATCTTCAAAGAGAAATTTAAAAAATTGTATATAGAGTATCTATTAGAAGTTTGTCTGCTTAACTATTATGAATGAAAGCCTTATTTAACATTATAAAAAGAATGCAGACTCTGTGTCCAGAAGAGATAGAAACTTTTGATTAGATTACATCTGTATATGAGCCAATCACCTTGAAATGGATAAAGGTTTCGATCAAATCATACCTAAACCTATCGAAGTGAGGAACACTCGTGTAAGTACAATTATGAAGGTTATTAAATAACTGAAATCTGAAGTTGGATTTAGTTATGGCAATGGGTTGTAAAATAGGACAAGTTAGGAAGTGGAGTGTGCAAGTCCGATGAGATTTAGACCCTGAGTTAAATAATTTTAATAACATGACAAATAGATGAATGACTTCTTTTCTTTTACTGATAACATTATTATAGTCACATGTAAACAAATTATACATAAATGATTAATATGTATATATAGTCAGTCACATTAAAACAAAATAAATTTTGTTTATTATGATTGAAAATGAATATTACTCTTAAATTACAATTACAACAATACTGGAGTCAGTGTATTCAAACTTGGTACTTAACAAGAGTATCTTCATGTGATATAGTTATGGATGTATAAAATAAAATCCTATTCCTTGATAAACGCTTCTAGACTGCGTTAAGTTTATAATGTCATGAAAATAGAAGTGCCAAGTTTGATTAAATGAAATGTTTAATTTGAAGGCATCTAAATTACTTAGTGAAGTATATCAGCATTAGTTTGAAATTAAATGATATGGTTGGCTATATAGATTTCAAGGCATATAGATTACAATTATATAATTGAGTTTGGTTTGTTTTTACATTTAGAAGAGGGCTTATTACTAATTTAAAAGTTATCAATTAATTATAAAATGAATTTTGGTTGGTTTTCCATAATTATAAAATTTATTTTGGTTACCTTTGAAATTTAGAAAAAGGTTTATTACTAACTGAAATTTAATTAATTAATTAATTATAAATTTGATTTAGGTTGGTTTTGAAAATTAGGAAGGTTTTTAATTTGAATTTAGCGGGTTATAGTTTTTCTGTAGGCCTCCTAGAGAGATAGAAAATAAGGTATGACGTGAAAGGAAAGATATGATAAGTAATGACGTAGGGAAACCCATATTAACCTCTGTTTAAAGTTCCGTCCTTTTAAAAGTTGGAGGTCCTAAAGTACACTCTAGCGGAAAAGACAAAGCAATATAAATAAAGCAAAACAATAACATTAACATTAAAGTACAAGAACTGCTTATCTGTAGAATAAAATAAGAGGTAAGGTTATGATAAAGAGAACAATAAATATAGTAAAGAGGAATAGAAAAAACACAAGAGGCTATTAAAGAATGGTAAAGGTCTGAGCTAAGGGATAAAGTAAAACAGAATAAATAAATTCAAAGTTAGAACAGGCAAGAGTAACAGCACAGAAGGTTTCAAGGTCGCACGTAACGCACTAAACTTCACTTACTCGTAATTAAACTAAACACGATCCAAACTGGACACAATACGAGTTCAAAATTCAAGAAGAGTAACACACAGAGTAAGGAAACACACTAAATTTTCGGGTAATCCGTCTTCAGGAGAAAAGAGAAAGGGAGACCAAGCACGTTGTAGACGCAACGGCAAGTAACCAACCCGGCAACCGTCACTGCTGCCCCCCGTACCCGGTCTTAAAATATAGAATTAAGAGAAGAAATAAACAGAAATTCAGATAAGCAGTACTAGTTGGGTAAATATATAAATTAGATACAAAATTATAAGCAATAGAAAATAAAAACAAACTATATCAATAAAAAATAATGATAGAGAAAAAAAATTAAATAAATACAAAAATTTTGTAGTTGTATTAGTAAATAAAAGGTAGAGACTAAATAAAAAGGTAAATATAGGAAACTAGTTGAGAATAAGAATCTGGGAAAATAAAGTAAGATAAAACAAACTAATAATAAGTGAAGAAGACAAAATAAGTATAAACAAAATATACGAAAGAGGAAAAAGAAATAAATACTAGAGAGTAAAGAATATTGGAAAATAAATAAAAAAATAGATAAATAAATTTAAAAAAAATTATTTTTTAAGGTTAAGTCCAGGTACACTCCGCCCCCCGAGCAACCAGATGTGTGCCTCCTCAGACGCTCTAAGGGTCACGGTATTATTATCAGGGGGAATCTGACGCAAAATCTGCACTCTGAAGCAGTCATTACAAGGCAGACCGTGGAAGTTGGCGTGGATGGCGACAGGTAAATTGGAATTGTTGTTTACGGATGCTCTATGACCGTTCACGCGGAGGCTGAGCTTGTTCGAGGACAGTCCTACGTAGAACGCATCACAACGAGTACAATCCAATTTGTAAACACAATTTTCGGATGTAAAAGAGCAATCCTTAGCAACAGGGAAGGACTGGTTGTAGGAAGATGGAGTGAAGTGTGAAAGGGGGTTGAGAAGCGGACAGGTCAGGCACCCCCGTCTTTCGCAACTCTTAGCACCCACAGACGGGTGGTTGACGCTCCTTAACGTCAAGTCCCTGTGAGAAAAGAGGTTGCCAAGGTTAGGAGGACGTCTATAGAAGAGGCGGGGTTGACTGGGTAAAACAGTCGACGTGGAAGGAGAAGAGGATAGGATGGGAACAGATCTTCGAGTATACGTTTATGTACACCAGGGAAGAAGGTAGTCACAAGGAGGTGAGACTCATTCACAGGGAAAGGAGAGACGGAAGGAGGATTGACGGATATATTCGCAGGGATCAGTCTTCTTTCCAGCAACGACGGATGATAACCACGCTCCAGAAACTTAGTTTTGAGGGAGTTAAGGTGCAGGTTCTTCTGTTGGAGTCGGTTGCAAATTCGGTGGATTTGGATGGATAAGGACCTGGGGATAGATTTCTTAATATGGGGAGGGTGACAGCTATTGAAGTGAAGGTACTGATGTGGGTTTGAGGGTTTAGAGTGGACGGAGGTAATGAGGTTGTTTCCCTGGAGGGTAATGTCGATGTCAAGAAAGGTAATAGAGGTGGCTGAAACGTTGTGGGTGAAAGAAACAGAAGTGCAGAAAGTTTTAAAATTCAGAAGGAAGGAGTCAAGTTCAGAACTGCCGTGGGATCAGATGAAAAATATGTCATCAATAAAATGGGTGTAAAATAAGGGGAGTAAGTGGTACGAGTGGATGAACTATTTTCAAGATGGGCCATAAAAAGATTGGCGAAAGAGGGAGCCATTCTGGTGCCCATGGAAGTTCCTCTGACTCTCAGGTAGAAGTCATTTTTGAATCGGAAGGCATTATGTTTCAGGACAAAGTCAGTCGAGGGTAAATGAGGGAGAGGTCTGGAAGTGAGGAAGTGTCGTAAGGACTCTAAACCAGGGGTCTCCAAACTTTTCAATGTAAGGGCCACATTATATATTTCCCACATCTATGCGGGCCAAAGGAAAAAAGTGAACAAAAAAAAGTAAAAAAAAAGGAGAACAAGTGATTTGACGGAGGGACGACAGTCAACACAATATATATATATATACTACATTGACATAAAGCACACACAAAAATGAAACAGAAACTCACTACTATATTTCGATGGCCTCGTCATCAGGAGGATAGAAACGAGTCGCTCCGCAGGCAGACCACGACTGGCCGGTGGTCTTGAAGAAACACTCAAACAGAGTAGCCAACTTACGGAGGGATGGGAGGCAAGGATAGATAAAGAAATAAAAGCAAAATAAATTATAACAAATGAAAACAAAAACTCGTAGCACGAGTAAAAAACCCAAACAAAAATAAAAATAAGTAAGTAAACAAAAGATAAATTAAAATAAATAAAAGGAATAATCAACGATTGAGGTTAAGCCCAGGAGCATATCTACCCCCCAAAAGACTAATAAGAGCCTCTTGATAATTGGCGACAAAACATAGTTCTACCACTGACACAAAATACAGAAGTGGGTTTTGTTGTTATTATTCTGCTTGTTTTCTCCATGGCATTATTTACAGTTGTAAGGAACCATGTCAATTTCCTTGATTATATCAATGTATAAACCGCAAAATGAATTCTAAAATGGGACTCAAAGCTTATTTGATATTTGTTCTACATCAATTGACTCGTTCACTCTGAAATCGTTTAATCAATGGAAACCATGAGCCTTAATATATACACTTATAAAACCTAGTTAGCTGAAGCTGTCCCTGCACTAGTGTATGTAAATGTTTACTTGTTTATCACAGTGAAAACCTGTTCCACACGATTTTGATCAGCACGATTTTCCAGACAACAAAAATTATCCTTACTCTAACCCTTTCTTTGCTGATTACAAGGTACATCAATTTTATGGTACGAGTAATAGAGATAAGTTAAAATTTCTTCTAATACAAAGATCACGTGATGTGATGACAAATGAGGTCATAGAATGAATGTTTTGCCATCTAACTATAAGATGGCACTAGTTGTTATATTACTTTTGTTTTTTTAAACCATAAATAAAAAATACTAATTTACTAAGAGCTCAATTCACTGTAGTAATTGACTCATCTCACCAAATTTCTCTTCCCCATCCTGACTAACCAGGAAAAGAGCGGTTCTGTTCTGTCCACCTGGCAGCTATTGGCCACTCCTGCCTCACACACCTCTTATGTCCGGAAAATAAATATAAGAAAAATTTCAAGATTGCCACACCACCATAAAAAAAATACCATTTCAAACACCTTGTCCCCAAACCACAATCTACTTTTTATGCATTTTAATCAAACAATTATCAACAAATTAATTTTTACATCATTTTATGTTAAGTTATCACTACAAAACCCTTACCCGAATCTGGCAGCTGTTTCCCTGGCTCGGGCTTCAGATATCACTCTTCTTTCTTCTAAATCCGCTTTATTTCCACACAGAACTATGTCGGGGTTCTCACAGTAGGCATGGGTCTATAAATCAGTAAAAGAATATTGAAGTTAATTCCAAAGTATCAAATATATTAATAATTTTAAAATATAACACAAAAATCAAATAAGTAGGTTGCAAGTAGTTACTTATGTGCTTAAAAATATATATCCAGCCTTATATTTGAACATTAAAATATATTTACATATAAATTTAAACTATTACTAAAATAATGTATCTTACAAAAACTAAGATATTCAGTTTTTACGAAATATTTTACTGATTTGAAAATAACATAATTCATTACTTCATTTAATATAAAAAACTAATAATATTGATTATTTACAAGCATACAAAACGTATAATGCATACATTTTCATGGGGCACTAATAATAATAAAATAAAAGCTTTGATTAGGGAAGTAAAAGAGAATTCCTACATATTTTTAAACATTCGATACAGATATACAAATCAAATATGTGCAAATAGAACAATTTGGAAAAGAGTACCAAGTTGTTACATAAATATATAAAGAGTACCTCAAAAAATTACAGTATACATAAAACAGTTTTGAAAGTTACATAAGACAAATAAAGCGGCAACAAAAGTAAAATCATGACTGCAGAGTAGAAGAGCTGAGGATAGAATTATATATGTTCTCCATGATGTGAAAACGACTCTTTTTTGTCATCATTAAATTAGCAATGCTTCAGAATGCTTAGAATGACAATCACGATTCATCTTTCACACAATGAATGATACTAGCATTATTTTTATATTCGGTATTAATATATATACATAGAGAGTTCACCATCACCCTGACTACGAGCTATACTAACTACGTCTAATCAATTTACTTCTGCAGAAACACTAACAATTTCTCCAGTTTCCAGAATTCCTTCCTCGTCTCTTCATTAAAACTATAAAGCTTATCACCAATACTACTAGTCTACACGTTTCAAATGTATCACATTCATCATCAGGAAAATAATGAGAATAACAGTGAGTAGTCAAGGGTCAAGGGTCAGCTAGCCATGCACAGCAAGGTGCATGCCAAACTAGTGGACAGGCATCTAGGCCTTTTACCACTTCATTCGCTAAATTAGTTTACGTGGCGGGATACAAGCTAAAACTGGCGCTTTTGCTTGTCCCTTGTATTAATAAATAAAATTTCCTTGGCTAGTGTGAACCTTTGACCAGTGACCAGAACAGGCTTATACCAATTTAGAATCTTAACAATCAATGTACATACAACGTCCAACAGTAAATAATGAAATGATAAAATAATGACATGGAGCCCATCCGCAACCCACTCATCGTCAAGCACACAGCACGAAAGCAGAGTTAGGAATTGAAAAACTGCATTCAAAAATGCATTTGATCAACCCCGCATTCATAACTGCGGCATCAAAGAACAAGCAGCACCCTCGGGCTCCATGGGGCACGTGAATGCAACAATAATCGAATATAACTAGTTATATGCTCTTAAAAAAAAAAAAAAGAAATACAGTGAGTAGTGAGTATATATAAATATATATACAAAACTATAGTTCATCGGGACTCGGTCAGTTTTTCAGGTTCAAATTAAACTCTCATGGCCAACGTTTCGGTCTTTATTTAAAGCCTTTTTCATAGGACTACAAAAACAGAGGAAATATAAGAAATAATACAATCATTCAAAAATCAAACATACATAAAAGTGCAATTAGTTACAATTAAGAAATTAAATTAGGAATTTTGACTATAGGTTAGTGAGAAAACTTACAGAAGTATACATTTTGAAACAGAAAAACTAAGTATACATTACAAATTATTTTACAAAGAAAAATAGTATGTGAATTTTAACAACAACTGTAGTCTGAATGAAGACGTGACACTGAACTGAAATAACCAAGCAAGGTAACAAAATTTTACAAGACAACCAAAAAGTCACTAACACAATTTTTCATCTATCAACAATGATTAACTTAACACACCCGAGTAAATAAAACGTTTGTAAAAAGTGATTGAACATCTAGAGAAATCATTATTACATTTTTATTTAGTACTTCATTCGTTAAGGCTTCTTTACATTTAAATGAATTTTTAACATTGAATTCACTAGTTACAACAATATAATTTAGATATTTCTCTTCGTATATTGATAGTTCATAAGTTGGGCTACCTATAAATGAAACAATTTGGCGCAGAGGAAAATTTGAAGAAGCCTTAACGAATGAAGTACTAAATGAAAATGTAATAATAATTTCTCTAGATGTTCAATCACTTTTTACAAACGTGGCAATTGATTTAACTTTTGATTTAATAAATAAACAATGGGAAAAATTGAACCCCATATTGCCATCACAAAGGAGAAATTCATATCCATTCTAAATCTTATTTGTGAAGCTCGATATTTTATATTTAATGGAGTTATATATAAACAAAAGTTTCGATTACCTCGGGGCTCTCCAATATCACCGGTTCTTGCTAACATAGTAATGGTTGAATTACTCAAGTATTGTAAAAGTGAGTTAGGCTCAATAGTAAAATTCATGAAACTCTATGTCGATGATTTATTTATTTAAAAAAGAGAATTGGATAATGTTTTAAATGTATTTAATTCATATCATAATCGACTTAAATTTACATGTGAGATAGAAAAAGATGGCATTTTCCCATTCCTGGATATAAAAGTTATAAGAGGAGAAAATGGTAATATTTTAACCGATTGGTACACGAAACCTACCAGTGCTGGAAGAATACTGAATTACTATTCTTCCCATTCTATGAATCACATTTTAAATTGCGTTAAGAATATGGTGAAAAAAGTTGTAGAAGTAAGTTCTTCATGCTACCTAAATAAAAATAAGAAAAGGGTAAAAGATTTACTATAGAAAAATAATTATCCAGGAAATTTGATTGAACGTTTTTGTTCAAAATATTTAAGACAACAACAAGAGCCAGAAAATGATAAAATTACTGACTTAGAAGTTTAAGATAGAAAGTTTTTTAAATTTCCATATGTTGAAGGATTGTCGCAACCAATTAAAAAAGTCTTCAAAAGACACTTACCTCAAGTTAATTTAGCATTTTATAGCAAAAGAAAAGTGAAATCGTTATTTTCAAATATAAAAGAGAAGATTCCAAAGGAATTACAGAGTAATATTATATATGCAATAAAGTGCAAAGACTGTAACAAAGTTTATTATGGAGAAACCAGTCGTTTTTTAAAGGAAAGGACTTATCAGCACAGTTATTCTATATGAAAAAAGAAAATTAATGCCACTGCATTAGCTGCACACAGTATTAATGAAGGCCATAATTTTGATTTTGATGAAATAAAAATAATAGGGAAAGAAACGGATGAACAGAGAAGGAAAACTCTGGAAATGTTATATATTAGAAAGGACCAGTCATCCATTAATTATAGAAGTGACATTTCAAATTTAAATAGTATTTATTCGGGTGTGTTAAGTTAATCATTGCTGTTAAATGAAAAATTGGTTAGTGTTAGTGCCTTTTTGGTTGTCTTGTAAAATTTTGTTACCTTGCTTGGTTATTTCAGTTTAGTGTCACGTCTTCATTCAGACTACAGTTGTTGTTAAAATTCACATACTATTTTTCTTAATAAAATAATTTGTAATGTAATACTTAGTTTTTCTGTTTCAAAATTTATACTTCTGTAAGTTTTCTCACTAACCTATAGTCAAAATTCTTAATTTAATTTCTTAATTGTAACTAATTGCACTTTTATGTATGTTTGATTTTTGAATGATTGTATTATTTCTTATATTTCCTCTGTTTTTGTAGTCCTATGAAAAAGGTTTTAAATAAAGACCGAAACGTTGGCAATGAGAGTTTAATTTGAACCTGAAGAACTGACTGAGTCCCGATAAACTATTGTTTTGTTTCTATTCCACGGTCGATACTTTTGTCAATATATATATATTATATATTGTTAAATAACGCCCCATATATGGCTTGTATCTGTTTCTTACACAATTTCTCCAGTTTCCGGAATTCCTTCCTCGTCTCTTCATTAAAACTATAAAGCTTATCACCAATATTGCTAGTCGACATGTTTCGAATGTACCACATTCATCATCAGGACAATAATGGGAATAATAGTAGGATTGTCAGTTTATATATATAGAGGTGGATTACTATTGGAATGTTCACAGGACATTGCCTGGATCACGGAGCATTATGGGGGATTAGGTTAGGGTGGTTGGACTCACCTGGCTAATCTGGGTTGGTCTGTTGGAAATAGTTTTAAAATTCAACAAAAATTATTAAGTTGGATATTTATGGCTGGCTCCTTTTCTTGAATCATTATTGTTTCTAATAGTTGTAATTTAAAATGCTTCCTTTCGCTAGCGATAATTTTCGTGGAATTGACCATCATTTTTCTTGTGAATTTTGTCTAATGGACTGCTGTTGTATGGCATTTTGGTGCGCCGGCAGAAAGGTGCATCGAAATTCTTCTAGACAATGAAGTCGTTGTCATTCCTATATATGAGCTTTTACGGGCCTAGCAGCTCGTAAAAAATTATCGCTAGAGGAAGGAAGCATGTTAAATTATAACTATTAGAAACAATAATAATTCACGAAAAGCAGCCAGCCATAAATATCCAACTTAATTTTGTCGCAATTTAAAACTATTTTCCAACAGACCAACCCAGATTAGCCAGGTAGCAGTTAAGTGCGAAAAAAAAATTCTTCAATGATTTAAAAAAATCCCGTTCAATGTTAAATGTCATAGTTTTACCGTATCATGATTTCACCCTTCAAGTTTCTTTTGAAACTGTATTTTGATATAGTTTTTCTTAAAAGTAATAAAGACGGCATATGTTAATAAAAACTGAACAGAGAACTGGAGTTCAGTGGTATTTCTAAAATCCGATGTAAAATTTGTCACAAAATGTATATTGGTCAAACTGGTAAATCAATACCAGTGATTTGACACGTGTCAAACAACACCAATACAACATATATAAATAATGACAATCATGATATAAATTGGACAAAAGCTAAAATGATTACACATGAAAAAACGGTGTTCTTAATAAATATTATCAAATTCTATCTGATTACATTTAATAGATCCAAATACTAATTAAAAATTAACATTAGTAATAGTTTATTCAAGCTCGACTCAGTATTGATGAGAGTAATAGCTTTATCTAAGAGGGTTGACAGCTAGCAGATAGCTTATTACTTCTTTCTAAACTCCTTTGTTAATCATAACTTGCGTTACCAGACCTCTGTTCTCTTTCCTGCACTTTACGCCCTTTGAAATGCCTCTCTTGCCTCCCACTCTTCCTCACACAAGATGTTTCTATATTACTTTTTTCAGTATCCGTTTGACCTTGACGAAGACCGCTTGTTTTGGTTGAAAGAACTTAGTAATTTTTCTGATTTCTTAAACACACACACCCGCACACACACACATATATATATATAAATATTGATAAAGCTATCGGCCGTGGAATAAAAACAAAACTAAAGTTTATCAAGACTCGGTCAGTTCTTCAGGTTCAAATTAAACTCTCATTGCCAAAGTTTCGGTCTTTATTTAAAACCTTTTTCATGGGCAGAAGTATAAATTTTAAAACAGAAAAACCAAGTTAAAACTAAGTTAACTAAATTATAAAACATAGTTTCGCTGTTTCAAAATGTATACTTCTGCCTATGAAAAAGGTTTTAAATAAATACCGAAACGTTGGCAATGAGAGTTTAATTTGAACCTGAAGAACTGACAGAGTCCTGATAAACTTTAGTTTATATATATATATATATATATATATATATATATATATATATATATATATAGTTCAATATAGACAGAGAAACATAGAGAAATCAAAAGAACACACTTACAGTCTCTAATTTTCGGTTTGAACCGTCTTCAGGAGAGATAAGAGAGGGAAACCAAGCGCACTGGTTCAGAGACGGTTGGAGACCAACACTATGTTTCTCTGTCTATATTGAACTATATTTGTCCGTTTTGTTTCGTATTTCCAACGAAAAAGTGTATATATATAATATATATATATATATATATATATATAAAACAAAATTTTATTTAAAAAAGTCCGCTGGACCGTTTCTTTTAATTATATATATATATATATAAACACTTTTTGTTCTTCTCGGAGTTTGGTCAGGGTAAATATATGGAATCACCTTTTTGCCAACGTTTCGTCTTTATTTTAAGACATCCTCAGGGCTATAAACTAACAAAAAAACAATAAACAATGGACATTTGTCATTTCTACTATAGAAACATCAGAAACAAATTGAAGAAAACTTACTCAAGGCTGGTTTCTGTTACATTACAACAACCGTTAACTGTCATTACATGTGCTGCTCCAATGTCGCAGCAGACAGTTCGACTGTCGACTTCGGCAGTCTAGTCGTAGGTTTTGTCCGGTTAACATTGTTGTTCCTTTAAATAATGTAAATTTCATTTTCTTAGTTAAAAAATTCTTATTTCTGCCTATGAAAAAGGTTTTAAATGAAATTGAAACGTTGACAACGAGAGTTTGATTTTTTATCCTCGAAAATTGACCGAATCCCGATTAGAGAACACACCTATTCTATCAAACGGTCGATATATTATTGAATCAGCTATATATATATATATATATATTAGTAGTAGCCCTTCCTAAAGACATACTCTTACATTATTGAAAATGACACCAAACTTAGATGGTACCTGTTTACTAACAAGCTGCTTTTTTCCTGAATAACACTCTCGTTACTATACTAAACGTTACGTTAATTTACAAAAATTGAGAAGAGGTTAGGAAACAGGTTCAGCTAAGTTTGGTCACATTTTCAATAATTTGCTAAGGACTCCTTTTTAATGTGTGTTACAGGTTGCAGATTCTGCAACAAATCCCCTCTGACTGAAAAGATCTCACTCTACGAGCCTCCAAAGATTGGTTGCGAAATGCGCGTAGTGCACCCGGCCTTAATCTAAACAGACAATACTTCATCATTTAATTAGTTCCTTGTTTTTATATTATTTTTACTTTACAATAAGTAAAGTATAGTGATCGTGAAAAAATTCGATCACGAGATTTTGACGGAATTACATGTTTTGAGGTCCCCAATATCGTTTTATAACGTTTTTTCGATGATGTCTGTGTGTGGGATGGTGGGAGAGTGTGTTAGCATTGCTTGTTACCACGCTACCGTCCAGAATCTTTGATGATTTTTACACAGTAAGTTGATATTTTACACAAAATTGGGCCCCATAGAGAAGAAGATCCCTATTGTTTGGGAAGAATTATGCATGTGGGAAAGTTACTTTTTTTGCCAAAAACTGTTTTTTAGAAAACATTTATTTTTCCTAAACTGATTACCCTAGAGTTTTGAAATTTTGACATTATCTTTGAGGTTACAAATGGAACAAACGAAAAATATATTCAGAATTTTAAAACAACAGGAAATATTTTTTTTCAATAAAAGTAAAAATTTTGACTTATAATTCAATCTCAAACCTTGTGAGAGCGATACAAGCCATACTGTTTGACGGATCAAAATGAAACTATGCCTAAAAATAGAACATTATGTGGAGAATGAGTTGAGATATTTTTTTTCAAAATTACATTCGCAAAAGGGACGTTACAGTACGATTTCTGTTTTCAGAAAATTTTTTTTTGACGCTAAACGGCTCATTAAAAAATAATAAAAATTTGACTAGAAATGGAACGAAAAATTAGCAATTCATAAAAAAAATCATGAAGGTTCAATTACGGGAAAGAGCAATAACGCTATAAAAACTGTTTGTTTATCCTAGACTAAGAGATATCACCTGCTATATTTGTCGATTTTTTTACATTGTAAAAATTTTTGAAGAAATTTTTTGAGTGAATCCACTGAGATAAAATTGATATTTATAAAGGAACAATTTAAATAGTTTATTGACTTATATGAGATGTAAGAGGAATAATATTGTTACATGTAAAAAAATCACCGCCAATAAACGTAAATAAATTACCTTTGTCTTCCATGGCATGATGGATTTGTCTCATAAAATGCTTTAATAAATCTATATATTGCACTCTTGAGCAAAACTTAATATCAGTTACAATTACATTATCATTGTGAATGTAGTACCTTTCCATGCTATTTAAATGTGATGAATGACTCTTTCCTCAAGAAAGAGGACTTATGTTTGTTGAGAAATATCCAATTTTTTTTACAATTCTAGTCTAATAGTTCATATTTATTATTTTCAAAAATTAGAAGCTCCCAACTATAAAAGATTTAAATTATATTGAATAGCTGGCTTTGACTTCGATTTGAGTATGTAAACTGGCTAATTACTAATATATTTTTTCTGAATATACATTCAAAGCAAACTTATAACAGAGTACAGGGGGCAGGAAAAAGATAGCACTCACTTAGAAAAAATTCGTATATATCTTATTTGACAAAGGAAAATGATCTTATTAAATACTAAGAAGCCTTAAAATTCCCAGTATAATAATTCTGTTAAAAACCAAAAATGTAAAAGATAATTCAAAATTGAAATCTTTCGTTTAGAGATTAATAAATGTAATTATCGTACATCTTTAATTATAAATCATCTTAAAACAACATTTTTTCTTCGCTGTTTATGATGTTTTTCAGAGAAAAAAAGGGTATTTTCCTGTTTTAAATTTGAAAATTTTACTTTAATATTAAAGCAAAACAAAAGCCATGTTGTCTTGTAGGAGAATATTTCGTATCAAGAAATGTTCACTTTGTTTTTTCAAAAATGTTATTACTGCTGTAGTTATACTAATGAAATTATTTGCATCAGCTGTGTGATGTACAAAAATAAGGTTATATATCACTATCTGTACTACCTCGGGAATGAAAGACTAATAATCATATCCCATTTAGATGTTTACATTATGCTTAAATGATTCGTTATGTGTTATATACTCAAGAAATTTGATATGAAGTTACTTATAGTAAATTTAGTGTAGGCCACTCCAGATTTTTTATATCTAATACACTCATTTAGCTTTTATTATTTAATTATTCTATTTTTTATTATTGAACTATTTTATTTATTTAATATTATTTGTATACTCAATACTATTTTAAGTTTTTTATTCTGTTTTTTATTAACCATTAGTCCGTAACTTTTATTAATGTATCATTTCCTCTGTTCATCCCTCAGTTTCTCTTTTATTATGTTTTCATATTTTCTAATTTAATTATAAACCGATTCTTACCTACCTTATTCTCTGTGATCGGACGCGTACGCGGTCTCCAACCATCTCTGTAGCAGTACGCTTGGTTTCCCTCTTTTATCTCTCCTGAAGACGATTCAAACCGAAATTAGAGACATTCGGTGAGTGTGTTTAATTTCTCTATGTTTCTATACCTACATTAAAGTTCATTTGTCCGTTCTGGAACGTTTTTTCATCGAAAAAGTATATATAAATATATATACCCTTGAATAAATGAAACATTGATCCAAAATGGACAGCAAATGATCTAAAATAAACACACAACAGGTTTACACACGTATAGTCTCAACTTTTCTGCCATGTTTATTCAGTTTCCTTTTTTAGAACTTTTTAGAATGATAATAAGCATTTATTGTTCATAAAAAGAAATCAGCTGTACTGTGGTTGCCTTTTTGGAAACAGGTATCAGCGAAGTTTGGTCTTATTTTCAATAATTTGCTACGGACTCACTTTTAATGAGTGCTACAAGGATGCAGATTCTGCGACAAATCCCCTTTGACTACAAAGATCTCACTCTACGATCAAAGTAGAGTGAAATCTTTTTCTATTTTCGTTTCAAAAACGTGTTGTTTCCTGTTTCACGTTTTTGAAGACTCAAAAAAGTGCTTTTAGTTGGACTGCACAACTAAAGTCCGACACAATTAAACACAATATCAGAAAAAAAACTAACAAAAGTCGCTTCAATATTTCAGTATTTGTCGTCGTCAGGAGAAAAAGAGCTCTTCTGATGTTAATTAGAGTCAAAATACTCAAATGAATTTTGTCAGGGTTTTTTCCCTGCTACTCAATTTATTACCTTTTAAGGGCATTTGATTTTACATATTACAAATACCATAGTCCTAGTATAAAACAAAAATTTCTACTAAAAAATTCCAGTTTACTTTGAAACCTTCTTCACAGGTAGAAATATCGAATTTGAATGAGGGAAATTGAAAAATAATTACTAACAGTTCAAAAATTTAAACTAAAAAAATGTATAATGTAATCATTATTAGATTCTCTTTTTTAAAACTGCTTACTTCTAGCTATGAAAAAAATTTCAACATATACAATTGAAGCCTGAAATATTAATTCTCTTTGACTAGTCAACTGAAACACATGCAAATAAGATTTTCAGTACCTGAGAGGGTAGTGAAATATTATTAAAATATAAACTCATATTTTATGCTTAAACATCATAAGTATACAGAAAATGATAGATTTTTTTGTGTATCAGACAGCATGCTACTATTCTATATAAATGTATATACATTCTTCTTTGTGTACTCCTAAAGCTGACATAGTTATAAAGTTATTGAAACTAGGGTGCTCACTTTAATTATTCTTACGCTAGTAATAAATAAACACATTCATATTCAGATAAAATACAATAGAGGTGCATGACTAAAGCACAGGGTGGACTCAGCAGGAAGAAAATGTCATTTGATCGCAGGATAAGCACCACTAAGTCAGAGGAAAGTGTTTTCCTATCTTGCTAGGAGCCCAAATTTATATTTTTCTTTCAGTTATTTTTGTTTCAATTATTCGCAAGTTTTCTTTTTATAAATATAAATATTAGGGTCATGAATATGGTGGTAGTGAACATGATGTCAAAGTTTCATATTTTCTGTTTTACGATTTTGTATCTCCCTCAAAATAATGAACAATATACTGGTAAGGTGAGAGATAACTGAATTCCACTTTTTACTAGTTCACAAAAGGATAATAGTACAACTGAAGAAAGAGTTGTTTTTTACTAAGGTAAAGATGATAGGATAACCGAAGAATCATCTTTCTGCTTTGCGAGTACGCTGAAGTCAGGTACAACTGAATATGCCTCTTTTTTTTTCTTTTGTGAACACATTAAGATGAAAGCACAGTCTTCATTAAGTTCTTCCCTGAAGATAGATCCCATCTGGTTTCAAAACACCTATTTAGTGACCCATTCTTACAACCACAATATTTTATAAACTGCATGACAATAACATAAACAAAACTTTTAGAAATATTATATATGCTAAATACCTGTAAAATTGCAAACTAGGCAACATTTAATTCTATTTAAAAAAAATACATGAATAAATAAACATGTGACCTGACAAAAATACCAATTCATTACTTGGAACAGCAATAAAAATATCTAAGTACTTATTGGAGATGTTTAAATCCAAGACACTTATAATGTTCACTGACAGTTACACAATATCACAATAATAAAGAATAAAGAGTTGTTAAGTTGATGTGCAGGGTAAGTGAAATAGGAAAGCATTCACTAAAGAGATCAAGGCTACCCACAGGAGAAGAAGAAGAAGAATGCTTGAAGAGCATGCTTAGAGTCAGAGTAAGGAAGAAAGAGTAACACAGCTAAGGGGGGAGTACAAGCATGCAGAAGATAAATTAACAAGAGTTAAGAAAAAGATTCATCTAATGCCAGGTCCTTCAATAAAGTGCAAACATTATTTCACGTTTATCACCAAATTGTCAAAACTTTTTTTTTCTATTTTTTTGTTTGGTTGAATGTTTGACAACATTAAAAAATGCAGAATCTGGTATAAGTTTGATTAATTTAAAAAAAAAAAGCATAGTAACTACATTTATATGCATAAATAGTATCTTCTTCAAGATACGTTATAATTCAAGATTTTTATTTAAATGAGGTTTTCTTTGCACCTAACAGCTGTATTTTGAAATATATGTATTTCTTATACACTTAGACAATTAGATGTCTAAGGTTTTTTAAAATTCGTTTTTTAAGTAAAGATTTCACCTAGAAGAGAAACTAGGTTTCAAAATGTTTAAACTTAGTACTTAGAAATAATTAATGTAAAATCAACACCCTACTAGGAAAAAGATATTAAGGATAAATTTATGATGAGTGGCATTTAAAACCACAATAAAGAAGTGAAATAATGATCTCATGTAGTTGTAGCAATGAGGCGACAGTCTTAAGACTAATGTCGCCATTGAAATCGTAATAATACATACTAATTCAACGATTGATCGAGTCTTAAATTAGTATTAAGTTCTTAGGTAACATACGAGGTGTGTAAATAAAGTAGTGAGACTGGCAACGTCGCTTTCGATCTGGCAACGCTGGAGACGCGTGGCCTTGAGTAGCGTCAGGTGCACGTGTGATGCGCCTCCAGTATGAATCTGAACTCGCCACAGTCATTTGTTTGTCCGTTGCGTTGGTTTTCGTGAAATGGTTTTTTCTTGAGCGTTTTAAAAATGAGTGACCTCAAAGTTGAGCAGCGGTGTGCAATCAAATTTTGCTTCAGACTTGGACATAATGCAACCGAAACTTTTGAAAAACTTCAGGAGGCCTATGGAGAACGTGTTTTATCAAGGGCACAGGTTTTTCGGTGGTTTAAGGAATTTTCAGAAGGAAGAGAGTCGATTGAAGATGAACCACGAAGCGGAAGGCCTTCAAGTGCAAACACCGATGAAAATGTCAACAGAGTACGGAACCTTGTGCGTTCAGATCGACGCTTAATCAGCACTTCTACCGTGAGGTCCTTGAAAGACTTCGAAAAAGAGTCCTTCGTGTGCGGCCAAACATCAAAGACAAGTGGGTGTTGCATCACGACAACGCGCCCTGTCACACTGCCATCTCAATAAACGAGTTTTTGGCCAGTAAAAACATTCCTGTTGCTCCTCAGCCTCCTTATTCACCAGACTTGAGTCCTTGTGACTTTTTCCTCTTCCCGAGATTGAAAAATTACCTCAAGGGAACTCATTTCGGGACACTACAAAACATACAAACTGCTGTAACCGACCAGCTGAAGGCCATTCCAGAATCCGAGTTCCAGCAATGCTACAATGATTGGAAGGACCGTCTCCAGCGCTGTGTGGCTTCCGAAGGGAACTATTTTGAAGGTGACAATATCACATTGTAATTATATTTGAATAGAAAATTTAAAAAAAAATCAGTCTCACTACTTTATTTACACACCTCGTATATTACCTCCGTAGAATTTAATTGCTCTGCTTTCTAACACATCTCTGCATTATAAACAATTATTACCTATGCATTTGACCAACTATCTTGTCAATATACTAGAAATCAATTAAATCTGTATATGCCATAAAAAAGGTATTTGCATGGAAATAATTAACAAAGAGGAAATCATGATGAAGTGGACTTGAAAGATAGTATAGGGAACATAATACAGACTGGAGTCGGCAACCAACGCTGCATAGGTATTCTATTTCGAACAGAGAGCGATGAGCTTTATTAATGAAATGTTTTACCAAGAGGGAAAGTGCCGACTTGTAAGGAACGCTTATAGTATGGGGGGGGGGGGGGGGGGGGGGGGTTAAAACCATGAAACTTACGCTTGCAATGGCAAGCGTCATACAAGCAAATACGTTATTTGAACTACTTCCTGAAAAAATGTTTGAATATAAAAAATCTAATACCATATATGGATTGTCATTGAATATGCTATTCAGGAAAAAACAGGCAACAGAGGAGTCAGGTACTACTCACTTATGTTGAGTAGAACTTCTGATGCTCAATGTCTGTTTACTACGTCTGCTTTGCCCTGCTGGACAAGGAAGAAAAGAGAAACCTTATGATAGGCGACCTTCCGATTAAAGGTAGAGGGTTAAAAAATGGTCCACGAACTAACCGACTACCCAAAGGCATATTTAGTATGGCTTTTATGAACTCGAATCGGTGTGCTAGACGAGTGTAATTCAATTATGACTCGGCACCAGGCGGACGAGTGCGTCTTATGCATTTGTGCATCAGCCATAATTTGGTATTGGCCTATCTTTAGCTGAGGTTCCAGATGAGGCTGAATACTGGATCATCCAGAATTCCTTCGTCCCTATATGAGGCACACTTCTACATATAACAGGCACACTTCTCTCGCAATGCCTTGTAAGTAACAAGTATTGAACTAGCTTGTTAGGTCAGGCGCACTATTGACAAACATATAAAGAAATCAAATTATTTAGATATGAATATTTTTCAATTTCAAATACTTAGTTTCCTTCAATAAAAACAAACATAAAATACAGAACTTCACTGTAGAGCCAAAACACTATAAACGACATACATGCCGTTAAATTCAGAAGAGTATAGACTTGCCTGAAGGGAATATAGGGCTAGACCAGGCGTGGGGAACCCGCGGCCTTAAGGCCGCATGTGACCTTTTGAACCGTGAAATGTGGCCTTCTACAGTTTGTTGAGAAAAATGTTTCAAAATATAAAGAATTACAATTATGGTAATAAAGACAAAAAAATTCTGGCATTTAGGAAGAAGACTATTCATTAATCATTGCTTGAAAAGTCTAAGCTTATGGAAAATAATTATCCTGGGTTAACAAATGTAATAAACGAAGGCAGTAAGGACACTACTGAATCTTTTGAAAGATACAAAACAGATTTAGATGTACTGATCTAGTAATATATGATAGATCAAGTATTTTACAATATAACTATTATATAAGAATTTGCTTTTCTATTCTTGGTGGCCTTTTGGGGAAGTGGACGGTGCTAAAATGGCCTTTACTCCAAGAATGGTTCCCCACCCCTGGGCTAGACGAAACTTTGAAAGGATGAAATCAAGGGGAAAAGAACACTTGATTAATCCATTACGACAGGATTTTTCAAAAGACCAGTTATTTACGTGAATATGCACAGTCGCAACCACCACTATTCTTCCCACATATATACTACTTCACTTCCAAGACTGCAGTGTCAACTTGAAATGAAGCTACGTAGATTTTCATGCAATGCATATAGTTCTTGAACTTTGCAACTAAACTCCATTAGAAGTAGATTTTGTTAGACGTTTACTTTTTTACGAAGAAAATAATTGTCACGAAGTATTTTTAAATAAAGATTTGAAGCACAATTTCCCCTATTATTCCTTAATATATTATTACTTTAGAGATTAAACTTTTTCAAACCTTTCAAAAGACTGCATCTTATTAGGAAATTTTTAGTTGGAGCCGGATTTCCTTGAAATTAAGGGTAAATGTTTTGGCTCCTTAGTTTGCAATATTTTAGGTATGAGCTGTTTATTAAACTGAATAAGCTATTTAATAATAAATGTTAGTATTTGACAATATTTCTATAGAGGAAGCACAGCTGTATTTAACACACAAAATAATATTTTACATATTATTGCAAGTTAGTAGAAAACATTTTATCGTTATGGCTGTTAATAGAAAACAACAAATTTTGATAACAATTTAGGGTGACTGATTAATTGAAATGAGTTGGTTTTAACTTTGCCAGCTGAAAGGTGAAACACGTCTATTGGTCAGAGCTAGTGACTTATTAGGGAGTATATTGTGTATTCACAGGAAAAATGAAAACTGATTTGCTTTGATATGAATTCCGACATATGCTATAAATCTAGGTGGGATCCCTGCTATGTTTTAAAATACTTCAAGGCGTCAGGGCAAGCCAGTAGCTTACGTACTCGCCTATGGACCCGGGCTTTGATACTTCCCCTGGCTCCCGATTTATTCAAGCAGGAGGTGAAAAAAATCTGACCTAACGGTAAGATTTAAAAAAACGTTAAGCCAACGGTCCCGAAGCTGTACGATGTCAGGTAGTCGTTAAAGATCTTTTCTCTAAATACACTGGAGTTAGAGCGAAATTTAGGACCCCCAATGTAGAATGTTCATTGCGTGGCATCAAAAAGAGGCCAATCTTTAGCCTATTTGTGTTCTCTCGTTAACATCAATGGTTCTACTAAAAAAATATACTGTCATTTAGTTCACCCGAAAACCAATATTTTTATCAACAAAATGTTACACTCCAAAAAAACTCGAAACCAATCGACTTCTGATTGCAGACTGTATGAAAATTTCCTCGAGTTCTTCAATAATCAAATAAAAATATATTCACTTCAAATTATCTTAACAATATTATCAGTATGACAGAGGTTGTTATCATTATCGGCAACGTAAAGCTTTTTTCCACACAGATTTCTCCACCTACCCGGTTTCAGAACTTTTCTATTCTGGAAGATGAAGAAATTGAGAAACCAGCACATGGCAGAGAAGAAAATCTACGAGGTAAAATGGCTCAGGATGTCCTCAATTTAAAATTGATTCCTCTTGATTTTTAAAATATTATTTTGTCTTGAAACATAACTTAATAAAATGTTACTGATATTTGACTTGTAATACTATTTTAATTACTTTTTTATATATTAGATTATTTTCCCTTTTGTAAATTTATCTTTTATCAAATGCCTGTTCATGATTTCCATGATAAAATGTGAACAAAAAATAAGTAATAGAATACTCAAGCATTTGGAACCGATTTCCTCCGCTAGATCGGCAATTAATGTAATACCAAACTCTGGCTAATCTATAGGTATGTAGTCAAGGGACAGTGGAAAGCGGTGCACAGAATGAGAATAGGTTCATTTCAATAGAATAGTTTCATTATTGAATTGGAAGGAGTGTACGATTCGGACGAAAGAAAAGACTATCAAGTCATCCACTAAAGAAATCTATAGGATAGGACTAAGAATTTCAATGCAGGACTCGCAAAGAAAGAACTTTACTTCTTTAAGAATGTAGTTAAGGTTGGGAAAACAAATTCTTTGTTAATTAGGAGTACCAAATTGAAATAAATGTTATTGATAGTCCTCAAGGAAAAACCCTAGGAGAAAAACTTAGAAGGGTGGAAAAAAGGACAAAATGAGATAGATAAGGACGAAGGAGGTCTTAAAATAAAGAGTTGTCACGAACATGCAAGATATCTGCCTAAGGAATTACAAGTGTATCGAAAGGTAGTCAGTAATGTGTGTCGATTCCATTAGAGACAATTTCAAATTAAAGGTAGTAGAGTACTAAGTGGAAAGGGAATGGAAAAAATCGAATGAAGTTTAAAGTTATCTGTGAGACATGAGGTGAAGTTTGAACAGTAGAGTAACTTGTTCTTTATTTCTTTCCATGATCTTTCTATAATCAGTTAAATTGTCATTCTACATGTAGTACAGACTGTTGCGACATCAAAGAAGGAAATAAATTATCATACTATTGAATATAGTATCAGGTCATTCCTTAAAGCCGATACAAGCAATTTTTAATGATTCAATATTTACTGTTCCATTCGACAAAATTGAACCAAACCAATTGCGAGTGCTCTATGGCACTAAGATAGTTTTTTGACCAAAAAATATCAAAAAATCCATCTATCACTTTTTGATAAGGTCAATATAATTATAGTCCTTTTCAAAGCCCTGAAGACAGCCAACAGCGTCTCTCTAAACTCTGCTTTAGAAAGAGGATTAAAATGAAAGAGAAGTTATATAAAAACCTTTTTACAAAACTATGGAAATAAATGACTTTGTAGGAGGCACTCAGACTCTTACCACGCTTGTCAAACTCGTTTTCTATGAAGGGTTACGTATACTATACTGTAGGGCAGAGGTTCCCAAAGTGGGTTCCTTAACGGACTGTCTGAGGTTCCGCGAAAAAAATTTAGAAAAAACATTTTTCTAAATTTTTCTAAATGGGTATAGTTATTAAGATTTATTCTGTGCTTCTTGTAAATCATGAAACCGAATAATGTTTATATCTGCTTACACACATAAGTAGAAGTGATCAAAATTGTATTCATATTTATAATCAATCACTAGTCAGTTTTTGGAGCTACCTGATTCCTGAATTTCCTTCTACTGCAAAAATAGCACTTCACACATTGCTGCCACTTCCCACTACCGACTTATGTAAAACTGGGTTTTCCTTCTATACCGCAATAAAAACTAAATACTGAAGTAGACTTAATGCTGGGGCTGACTTGAGAATCAAACTCTCAACTATAAAGCCAAAAATTATTACAAAATAAACTTGTGTTCAAATTGCTAGTTATGGAAATAATTATCTTTTAGTTATAATTTTTATTCGAAAAATACAATTGCAGTAATATTACTTTTTAATTGTTTTTAAATATACACACTTTTTTTTTAAAGGCATATGCAAATATGTATATTATGATTGTATAAAATCATTAAAATCTCGAGTTCCTGAGAAAGTTACTGAAGCAAAAAGGATTCTGCATCGAAAAAAGTTTGAGAAACTCTGCTGTAGGGTAACTACAGTAACGTATCCCCCGTGGGGAAGAGCACTCTTCGGGGAGTATTTCTTTATATTCCTGTCTAAGTTATCTAGAAATACTTTAAACTGTAAGCACTTTAAATTTAAAGTTTATTTATATACTTATGTATAAATATTTGTACACATTTCATTAGATTTATATTCAGCATGTGCATACAGTACGACGTAGTCTTCATGTAAGTTTGAAGACCTACCTAGCATCCATCAAGCAAACAAACAGAAAGGTTCCTGTTCCATAACACCATTCGATTTCCAGTTTACGTCTGTATTGATAGAAAATAATACTTAACCAATGTGGAAATAAGTAAAAAATATACAGAACGACGTTTTGGTAACATTTTGAAACGAGTGTAAAACTGTCCTGCTGAACCCTGAGTCTGATCAAACTATGTCCGGCATAGTAAGACATGTTAAAATGGAGGGATAACTGATAAATGTTATTTCTATAAACATTTAAAATAACTGATGAGAACTATCCGTTAAGAAATGAGGGATATGTGTTGTTTTTCTCCTTAATTCTACTTATTGGAAGGTGTTATCACTAGCGGAAGTTAAAAGTTGTTATGGAGGGCATTTATACAACCATCCGCAAAAATAAGAATTGTCCAAACAGTGAAATTATTTCACTTCTTCTGTTATCTCTGTTTCTATATATACCAGAAAATATGGAACTGGTATACACACAGCTGTGCTACAAAATGATCGAGTCAGGGTCCCTAAACTTCAATGACAAAATGACAAAGCTAGTACAAATTTGCACCCCCTTTGTATTGATAATCATTATTTATGAGGGAGTTTTATATAAGATTTTGATAACCAACCCCTCAAGACCAGAAAAAGTAATGACAATTTTTTTAAAAACAGGCACCGGATAATGCATTCAACTACAAAACTAAGAGCACTTCTTAAATTGAAATTTACTAAGTTGTCAGATATCTCAAAACTACATGGAGTCTAGTAACAGCAAAAGCTGTTTTCTTTATCATAGTGGATCTGTGCATATGTAATATGATGAAGTTTAAACCACTATATGAAGTAAAAGGCCTCAGAGCATTTATTTCTATTGTTTTTTCCTTTTTCCTTGTTGTTTAAACTTCATTGATTACATCAAGTCTTTATTAGTTGTGATTTTTCTGCATGTAATATGATGTATCCATCCGTTCAGACTGTGAATAAAGTCTACGGATGGATTAACTTGAACTTAGAGAGTTCATTTTATTTTTGTGATTTATTTGAAGTTTGTTTGCAACAATCATCAAACGTAATACAGAGCTCACATTTCAATTACATGTTTGCATTTCACTAATAGACTTCATATTACTGTAACTTGCTTTTAATTTCATTATGTCTACAACAATATACTTCTGTTGTTAAAAAAGTACACTTTACATCCTTTGAAAGAAATTCAAATATGAGCCAACCTATGGAGATATCCGCAGTGAAGTCAATAATAAAACGTGGAAGCAATGGTGTAGTAATGGCGCGTTGTCAATGGCGCTGCTAATGCTTCAGATATGGCAGCCCCCCATACGGGTCATCATCTTGTTGTGGTGGAGGAGCTTAACCTATCTCGGTGGTTTTCCCTTCTGATAGGAACTAAAAAAAGGCTTAGATTATATCAGTCCCAATCAGACTTGTGAACGTTTGTCTCTCAGTTAGATCTGTCTTTTCAAGACTTGTTTTACCTCAGGCTGGGGTTACGGCTTCTTTAGTTTCCATCTGGGTGTGTGCTTGCAGGTGGAGGCTTTGTTCGATCGCATGCTGCCCTGAGGGAAGGGTGGAGGGGTTCCTTGTCAGATATTGCCTAACAAACACATTGACAACCCAAGTCGTTGTTCGTGTTTGTAAGGTCTGTGCTGAATTAAAGTTTACTCCCTTTTGCCTTCCTTCCTCTATTCCTGCCTCATCTTGTAAATTCTTTTCCATTCTTCTCAACTCCTTATTCTGTTACTGATCCTTCTTCATTTTCATTTTTCCCCTGCAATCCTTTAGTAATCTCTTTTTCCAAGTGACTATTAGTCTTTTGAAGAATCTTGGATTTATGCTTGAGCTCATCTTGAAGTAGGTCGTGGAAACCCACCTCCGCTAAGTCCACCTTAAACACATCACGGGGCCTGTTTCCCTTTCCTCATTCCTGAATTACTGTAATTGAATTAGAAATGAAAAAATAAACCGTTATGTCATTATCATGTCCTCGCCCGACCCACAAAGAACTAGAGCAATATAAGCATATTTCCTAAATCTTCAAAACGCTACTTGAACTATGAATTAATACTGATTTTAAGCTTTGTTGCAAATAACAAATCAGCCACTCAAATAAACCATATTATTATGTGCAAAATTATTTTAAATACCATAACTCAATGTAGCTAAACTAGTGCACTAAACTACAGATCTTCAAATCTAGTGATAAAAATGAAATATATGTACGACTAAGTGAATAATTACATAATTTGTGAGCATCACTTAGGCTCTACATGATTTTGTACAACTCTGTATGAACTCACTTAATTCTATCTCAGCTTATTTCTTTCTCTCCCTACTCGCACTCTCTTCTTCTCTTTCACTCACTCACACACATACATTACACTAAAACAAGATTCTTACATCATATCACCATTATTTGTCATGCCATGATACGGTATATAACCTTAAGAAATATGTTACAATTTAACTTTAACATGCCCTACAAAGAAGTATTTCCATTATTCTCAGAAACATATCCACAAATATATACAGTGATTTCTTTAGCATTGATGGAACCTATAATTACAATAAGCAGAATGAGAAGACTGAGTCACCGACTGAAGGGATCAATGTAAACTCGTAATAAATACTTAGAAAAACTCTGAGAACCATAAGTATATAGAACTAAATTTTACTTTCTATGAGACTATACCAAAAGATTGGTTTCTAACATCAAATAATTAACTATCATGTTGAATTATTAAAAACGTTCAATTATATGTGCATTTTTGTTTCATTAACTTGAGGGTTTCGGATTCAGAGATACGAACAAAGAGGAAAGTCATTTTATTTCCATTTCATAGAAGTTTTCTTCGTACATCACACATGAGGTAGGCCTAATGCATGTCTACAGACCAACTATACTACCTGCGCAATTATTCCCGAATGCTACTTACAAGAACAGAGAACAAAATAAACTGAGTTTCACAAGAATGTGTTCAAAGTATTCACAAGTTTAGTTCAAACGATGATGTACAGATGGAAACAAAATATACATGACTGCGAGGATTGCCTATGATTCTACGAATTCCTCCTCGACATTCTGCGTCACGGTCCTCCAATGCACGTGCTGGGTACTCCCAGCCCATCCGGACGACGAACTTACTCCACTGACAGTAAGAGCCAGTTGTTATTAAATTAATCTCCTTTGCCCAGTTCCGAGCATTATTACGATACATGACTACATCACGTGTTAAATACGAGTATCAGACTGTTGAAACAAAATTTTCTAAGTTATCTTCTCAAATAATATCAAAATTAAGTTTACATTTCTTTCTGATGAAAATAGAAAGATTAAGGCCCAATATCTAAAAAAAATTTCTTCTGAAAATTGAATACAATACTTAAGTGAAAGATCATACAATAAGCTGGAAACTGAGTTATAAATAACATTTTAATATTAATTTATTAGTTTACAAAGTCATATTTTATGTGAGATGGAGCTGATACAAATACTATATTTCAATTGAGTCGAAGAATAAAAGAAATCTTGCTCCGTAGTCAGAAATTTGTTTTGCCTGCCTTAAAACTCTTATGGATTGAAACTGAATGATATTGGTTTAAATAAATCCTGACGTGATCAAAATTAAATAGATCACTTTTCTAAGCAGGAATATCAAAATCTAGTCACAAGCGCCAATTCAAGTCTCAATTCAACCATGCCAAATCTAAGCGCAAACAATAAGAGTTAAGGGATTCGAAATTACGTCTGCTGGCAAGAATAAGTGACTGCCCATTACCCTGCTAGTGTCCCTATACTTAAGTAAACTTACTGTTGATGCCTGGTTACATCAATATATCAAATCCTGGCTGGATGGAATTCAACTTTACTTTTAGTGCACCCATTATCACAAATAACGACCAAGCAATTTAATTGACTGATTCTTTTTTTTATGTTGGAACAACATTTGGCCAATTGTAATAAAATTTCATTGGATCCAGAAATGGGAAGAACACTAAGTTTCCATACAAAAGATTTTATCAAACATCAACGCCTTTAGAACACTTAGTGCTCATCGTCAGGTTATATAACCTCACTGAAGCAGATGTAACCTGACGATGAACACTAAGTGTTCGAAACGCTTCAACGTTTGATAAAATCTTTTGTGTGGATACTTAGTGATTCTTCTCCCTTCTAATCATGAGTAAAATACCATACAATAAATTCTTGCACAGCTCGTGAGTGACTGAGTTTGATTGTTCAATTTAAAACGATTGACGAACACTTGAAAGGTATGTTTCTATTGAATGACTAAGAATCAGTAATAAAATGAAAAATGAAATTAATATTCATTTAAATCCTATGATTTAGCAATCACAAAATTGAACAAGAAACAATAACAAACAAGTCAGGTTTTTAATAGTCAAGAAAGATACTATATATTAATCAAAGTCCCAACTGTAAGGAAAACATTACCATATCATCCAATGGATTTTTTTTGGATGATAAGACTTCTTCAACAAACAGCATTGCTTAGAAATACTTGTAATCTACTTTATAAATGTCTTTTTGGAAATCATAGGCATCTCTGACTCTTTGACCATCAACTGTTCCCTCAAGGAGAACAATTAATATCATTAATTTATTTACTTGTACTTTTTTACTTATGAGTTATTAAATAGATAGTGGGTTTCTAATTTCACGGTGTGATTTCAAAATAACAATGCACAGTTGTTTATTTAATTGTAATGATGAAAGGAGAAGAAATATAAAACAATTGGTTTAGAATTCAATTTTTTTGCATTAGGTGATATCAAATCAAGAAAATAAAAAACACGGTGGGGAATGCGTGGTCTAGTGGTCTTGCCATTTTACAGCAAAAGTTTAGTATTCCTAATGACCAAGATTTCATTTATTTGTAAAACGAATACGCCGTCCGCCACATAGAATCGACCCGGAGCCAGATAGTCGTTTAAGATACCTAATCTAATAAACTTGAGCACGGCAAAAATTACTACTCCCTATATAGGAACCATCCCCGAAATATTGCTCTTGTCAACAAAACAAATGCCAAATAAAAAATTAGTCATTCATTCTTTGCCTCGTAGAAGAGTATATGAGGTGAAATAGTTTAATTAGAGCTATAATTATTTATAAGGCCTATAAATATAGCCGTTAGAAAAGATCATGGCAATCTAACAGAATCCGCAATGCAGGAGATAAGTTTTCTTATAACTCAGTTAAACTGTCAACTTCAATATTCTAAAACAATTATAATACTACAATATAATAGGTGATTAACCAATCATTGTAAACACAAATCTCCAAAAAAGATAGCTTGGTTTATAAGGCAAAAAGATTTCCGAGTATTCTTGTTCACTTTAAGGTTATGAACGTCTCCTCTTTATGATGACAGAGGCCAAAATATTAAAGTGAGTCGCGTCGATATCTACTGTGCTTGTTTCCCGTTTTTAGTTTACATGTTAAATAAAAAAATTCAAATTTAATGCTTGAATTCCCTGTATTGTAAAAGCTCATTGTTTGTATTTTTGTAAAATGCATACTTTTGCCTATTAAAAAAAAAAAACAATTACATAGAAACCGTAACAAAGGATTTTGATGTTTTATTTTGAATTGGAAAACATACTGGTACTGACTAGTGGGTTTTAAAGGTTACGGTCGAAATTACTCACTCGGTTTTGTTACTCGATCGTTCAGTTTAACCTAAGCATTCCTATAAGTCTACCTGTTTCAAGATTTATATTACATTGTAAAAAAATAATTATATAAAATAACTCGCTCACTTGACCAATTGTTTAAATTATTCATTCTTATTTAGAATAAGTCACTACCAGGAAGATCCAACTTTTTTATCTACCCCACATTGTTAATTGCCATTATTCTCCGAACTATACATTCTAAAAGATTGTTTTCCTTATGAGGGTCCCAAAAGAAGCCGATGGTTAAAAATATTCATAACTTTCTTAATTTTTTATATAGATCTTTTATTTTTTCATGTCATCTAGAGTAGCCCTTCCAAGGTCATCACGAGTCGTTACACCACCAGAGAGAGGATATTTATCATGGAGTCATATTTTCGGATGAATGAGTCAATATCAGAAACTCAAAGATAATTTCGACAAAACTTCCAACACAAGAAATTCTCCTGCTCCAATTCAATAAAAGACATGGTAGCTCGATTTCGTAAGCAAGGTTCTGTATGTGACCTCCATAAATCTGGTAGACTAGATAATTTTGATAAATTTCCTATCTTTCAAAATTATCTAAAATTATTAAGCTTTTATTGCATTGGGAGTAGGAGAATTTCTTGTGTTGAAGTTTCGTCGAAATTCTCTTTGAGTTTCTGATTTTGACTCATTCAACCAAAAATACAACTCTACGATAAATATCCGCTCTCTGGTGGTGTAACGACTTATGATGACCTTGGAAGGGTTACTCTAGATGACCTGAAAAAATAAAAGATCTATATAAAAAATTAAGAAAGTTATGAATTCTTTAACCATCAGCTTCTTTTGAAACACCCTATATTATCCAACTATCTCATCTTGTTTCCCAGATAAGACTTACGAAACACTCATACTCCACAAATAAAATAAAAAAAAAAACGAAGTATATATTACTTACTCCTACTTCGTCTGCTAAGTAAATTATCATTGGTCATAAACAATTAAAATATTATATTTGTAAAGAAGGCTATCTCCATGGAAGGTCATTCGTCTTGACCACAAATACCATCGTTTTGAATCCCTTAAATCTTAGTTTTTTTAATACAATTTGAATGATTGACTTGAGATGATGTTGAAACACTATAATTAGTTCAATTCATCAAAATTTGAAAGACCTACACAAATTTATAGTGGTCTCTACTCAACTTTCTTACAAGTAAACTTACTACAGTTCATTCGTATACGATCGTAAACATTCGTATATTCTTCTTAATGAAAGAATTAATCTTCATGTGGACATAATCCCTTTACCAATTATGATGAACGAGAAAAATCGTCTAAATGGATTAGTTCTTGAAAAATACTTCAAATTCGGGTATGGAATCCACCCCATTCAGAATCATAAAATATTTCAACGAAAATGAAATATTGGTACTTCTTGTGGAACAATTGAACAAATATCGATCGTTAAACTTGTATCAAAATCAGGAAAAATTGCTGATTTTTTTTATACAAAAATCCCCCTCTCACGAAAAAATTTGGAAATTAGGTCAGCTTTGTTTATTTTAAAACCTTCTAGGCAACAAGGCTTCATATACGGGACATTTGAAGAGGAATATGTAGACCAAAAAACTTTGATGTCACGTTGATCTGTTTAAACGTTAACAGATTTACTATCGCCTCCTTTGAACAAGATTTACTTTTTATTTGTTTTTTTTTTGCCTTTAGGAGTCTACATCTAAAAGTAATTTGTATAAATCGTTAAAAACAACTTACGAATGCAAATGAAAATCAATGTATAATTTATGAAAAAAAGTGTAAACCATATGAATATAATTTGCGCAGAGATATGTAAGTTGCTAATTCTCTTGATAAACCATAAGAAAAATCACTCAGTTTAAATAACGAAACTGTGCACTTTTAGTTTGAAATCAATGAATGCTAAGTTACCGTGCCTCCCAACTGTATTAGCAAGGGTTCCTTCAGTTGCTGGTCCTAGTATTGTTTATCATTCACCAAGAATACACAGGCTCTCTTCGTGTTGTACTATATAAAACTCTTAGAATATAAATGAATCAACATTGTAAGTATTTGTCAAAAACTTTCTTTTTTCGAATGATGACAGGATAAAAGATTGTACAGGAAATAACAAATGATGCACTGTCGCAGTGACAAGTGAATACAAAAAGCAGCAAGGTGACTGCAGGACAATATGTTGGCCAAGGCATGTCGCGGGATCACCACAGAAGAGAGGCCAATCACAATCCGAAGCCACGATTCGTGTGTAGGAAACAGCATGCACATTACCTTTGTATTATACTATAGTCCACCGACAACCTTCACTTACAAGTCCAGTAAAATACATAAAATTATCCTCCTCTCCTTATGACGGGGAGGAAAAGTAATAATAACCCCCTTTCACGAGAAAATTTGAAAATTATGTCAGTTTTGTTCTTTTTAAAACCTCCTAGGCAACAAGGCTTCATATACGGGGCTTTTGAAGGGAATATGAATCAAGACAATATGAATACGAATCCTGCCAGATTTTGAAGGATGCCCTTGTGTAACTAAAAACCTCGAACGAAATGTTGGCTGTTGGTTCACCTGCCAATCCAAAGAGGATTCCAGGACATAAATAACTATGTTGTTTAAAATCAGCAAATAAAAATTGTACATGGATATTTTAGAATTAGCTAACTAGAGCTTTAATTCCCTGTTTACCATAAAAATAAGAACTACAGACGCCATTTGTTTTTCAAGTTAACAAATTCAACCATTCAGAAACAATTAACATTAATAATTATGCCAAAACACCATTAAAAAGAATTTATTCCTATGAATATATTGTTTTCAATAACAACACAATAAATTGTTTTGTTCGTTATTCCACTTTCTGGGACCTAAGAACGTAATATCATTACTATAGTTTAAATGTCATGAATTTTTAATTACTTTTTTAATGTTTCTTATTCAAGGCCACACTGTAAAACAAAGAAAATCATGCCATCAGTCATGACAGCCATATATGTACACCTTGAGAAAACAGATAGCCCTACGACCACCAGAAAAGACGCCGCAAACAGGGAACACTGCCACCGCCAGAAGGTGTAGCAGGCGCCGATTCAAATAAGACTTCACCTTGTTTAGGGATAAGCATGGGTTTGGGTACATACATATGTGACCGGTGATTTTAGTTACTGAACCCAAATTTCAATTATTCAAACCTGAGTCCAAATCTCAGGATTTCATATGATCTATAAAATTTCTTTACTAAACATAGTGTCCCAACAATTACTATAGGAAAAATCTGGAGTGACCTACCTCAGCGTTACTATAAGTAAACAAAATATCAAACTTCTAGACAAACAATAGATTTTTTTGTTTTATTTTCATTTAACTATCGTTATGAATTAGATACATTCATTAGCTTCAACCATTTCTGTGGAAATGGTTAAAATTGAACTTCCTGATCCAATCGGTCCAATATCAGGAATATTGGTTTGTGTTCCAGTCGATCTAATATCTCGTATATTGGATTAGGATCGAATAAGAAAGTTTCATAAACTCCAGCTGTATGTATATGTCTCGAAAAAATTACATCTAATTGACCATTTCAATTAGTTCTTACTACGTCTCATTCTAATAATGAATATACTTATATTGTTTTCAATAACAACACAATAAATTGTTTTGTTCGTTATTCCACTTTCTGGGACCTAAGAACGTAATATCATTACTATAGTTTAAATGTCATGAATTTTTAATTACTTTTTTAATGTTTCTTATTCAAAATAAATACCAACCACCTACGTGATGCCAAACGTCATTTTTTTACTAATGAATTTAATAATTTCATTAGATTTTATACTCATAAAACAAAGTGTCTTATTTAAAAAAAAAAATCTGGAGTGGCCTACACTCAACTTTACTATAAGTAACTTAATATCAAATTTCTTGAGTATATAATTTATATAATATCTCATTTAAGCATAACGTAAACATCTAAACGGGGTATGATTATTAGTCTTTCATTCCTGAGGTAGTAAAAATAGTGATTGAAGGACATATCAATATATAAGCTTATTTTTGTACATCACACAGCTGATGCAAATAATTTCATTAGTATAACTATAGCAGTAATAACAGTTTTGAAAAACCAAAGTGAATATTTCTTGATACGAAATATTCTCCTACAGGAGAACATGACTTTTGTTCAAATAGCCAGTGGATTTCTTACATCGTTAACTTGACATCCTTCTACATTGAATATTAAAGTAAAAATTTCAAATTTAAAACAGGAAAATACCCTTTTTTTCTCTGAAAAACATCATAAACAGGGAAGAAAAAATGTTGTTTTAAGATGATTTATAATTAAAGATGTACGATAATTACATTTATTAATCTCTAAACGAAAGATTTCAATTTTGAATTATCTTTTACATTATACTGGGAATTTTATGGCTTCTTAGTATTTAATAAGATCATTTTCGTTCCCCTTTGTCAAATAACATATATACGAATTTTTTCTGAGTGAGTCTTATCATTTTCCTGCACAATATTATTCCTCTTACATCTCATATAAGTCAATAAACTATTTAAATTGTTCCTTTATACATATCAATTTTATCTCAGTGGATTCGCTCAAAAAATTTCTAAGTCAATGTAAACAATGTAAAAAAATATAAAAAATTCCGACAAGTATAGCAGGTGATCTCTTAGTCTAGGATAAACAAACAGTTTTTATAGCGTTATTGCTCTTTCCCGTAATTGAAACTTGATGATTTTTTTTTAATGAATTGCTAATTCTTTGTTCCATTTTTGGTCAAATTTTCATTGTGTTTTAATGAGCTGTTTAGCGTCAAAAAAACATTTTCTGAAAACAGAAATCATACTGTAACGCCCCTTTAGAGAATGTAATTTTGAAAAAAAATATCTCAACTCATTCTCCATATAATGTTCTATTTTTAGGCATAGTTTCATTTTGATCCGTCCAACAGTATGGCTTGTATCGCTCTCACAAGGTTTGAGTTTGAATTATAAGTAAAAAATTTTACATTTTATTGAAGAAAAAAAAATATTTCCAGTTGTTTTAAAATTCTGAATATATTTTATGTTTGTTCCATTTGTAACCTCAAAGATAATGTCCAAATTTCAAAACTCTAGGGTTATCAGTTTAGGAGAAATAAATGTTTTCAAAAAAACGGATTTTGGCAAAAAAAGTGACTTTCCCATCATGCATAATTCTTCCCAAACAATAGGGATCTTCGTCTTTATGGGGCTTAATATTGTGTAACATATCAACTTGATCCATCAAAGATTCTGGACCGTAGCGTGGTAACAAGCAATGTTAACACACTCACCCACCCACACACACACACAGACATCATCGAAAACACTTCATAAAACGACTTCTGGGACCTCAAAACATGTAATTCCGTCAAAATCTCGAGATCGAATTCTTTCACGATCACTATACTTTACTTATAGTAAAGTAAAAAATAAAGAATAAACATAAAACAAACCATCGTTTATCAGACAGCAAATTCTCCACTTCAGAGAACACACACTTCTCCCTACGATCACACAATCTGATATGAAGTTTTGTTGAAGAGTGAAACATATAGATTGACTAGAGCAATTTGTTAGACAAAAATCCATCATACTCGTACCATGAAAAACATCAGAAATTATGATTGATTGGCGTTAATTTTTTATATGCAAGAATTAATTCTTCCTACATATCATATTAAGTCATTAAATCATTTCAAAATTTTTTATTAAACCTCTAAACATCAATAATATTCCCGTCGATTCTCTTAAAAATGGTCTAAGTCGATGTAAACAACGTAAATAAATGTACAAAAAATCCGACAAGTGTAGAGGGTGATCCATTAGCCTAGAATGAATATTCATTTTTTGTAGCTATATGCTTTTTGCCATAATTGAAATTTCACTATTTTTTTTATATATACCTAATTGCTCGTTCAATTTTTTTTTGCAAATTTTCATTGTTTTTTAATGAGTATTTTAGCGTCAAAAAAACATTTTCTAAAAACAGAAATTGTACTCTAACGCCCCTTTAGTTGGTGTGATTTTGAAATAAAATTTCTCAATTATGCTCCACATAAAGTTCTACTTTTAGGAATAACTTCATTTCGATCCATCAAACAGTATGGCTTGTATAGATCTCACAATCTTTTATATTGAAATTTAAGTCAACATTTTTATATTTTATTAAAAAAATTTTTCTGTTAGATATTTTTTGTCTATTGTTTTTGTATCCTCAAAGATAATGTCAAAATTTCAATACTCTAGAATCAGTAGTTTAGGATTAACAAAATGTCTGAAAACAGGTTTTTGATAAAAAAAAATGACTTTCCCATCATGCATAATTGCTCTCAAACTATACAGCACATCTACACTATGAGGCCCATTTTTGTGTAAAATATGAATTTGTTCCATCAAAGATTGTGGACCGTAGATTGTTAATAATAACTAACTTTTGGATACACACTCTCCCACCATCCCACACACAGACATCATCGAAAAAACGTTATAAAACGATATTGGGGACCTCAAAACATGTAATTCTGTCAAAATCTCAAGATCGAATTTTTTCAGAATCACTAAACTTATAGTAAAGTAAAGGTGATTTCCGAAAATAAGCTTGTTACTGATGATAGCATTATATCAACATACTATGAGAGAAAACACGGAAAGGTAAATAACCCTTATACCTATCCAATTTCAAATTCAATTATAAGATATTTGATTAGAGTAGGACAGTAACATTCACAAATATGTATTATCGTGCAACCCCCAGTGTACAAGAAGTAGACCATGCCTGATCTATAATGGGATTACATACCCTCGACATTAACCAAAAAAAGTATATGATGACACAAACATTACTTTTTAAGTGATGTTAAAATCTAGAATTGGTCCCAAATGTACGAGGAAACAAGTCATTTTTAGTTAAAGTGCGTGATTACTTTTGATGCTTGATTTCTTTTAGCACTGAAATTTTTAATATGATATGTTGAATGTTCGAAGGAAAACTTTAATTTAATGAACTAATATAAACTATTAATTACAATATGTACACGACACTAATACATTGGTTAACATTGAAAAGATTAAAATCATAACTATAATTTACAAAGCAAAATAATGCCTAAAGATCAAAAATGAACTTAATTTTTGGCATCATTGAAGACCTGATTTTCAGTAAAGACAACATAATATATTGACTTATAGTAATGAATATAATAAAAAAAAAAGATACTGCACTAATGTCTTAAAGAATGGGGAAAATTATCTGTGAATACAAAGCTTAAACTATCTCGGTATATGTATTAATAGATAGGAATCTTTTAAGGTGAAACTTTAAAATTTGCTCAATGCTGAATAACGAAGTCCAACATTGTGGAAGATTGGATTAAACACATTCATAAAATGCTAAATTCGTTGAAATTTGCACAATTTTATACAATGAAGTTCAATATTATGAAAGATTGAACTAACACATTTATAAAAGAGTAAATTCGTATTATTCAAACTTATACCATTCTGCATACGATACTGAAAGACAAACTGTCCACATACATATTATTATGTCATTTACCACATATTGGCAATCAACAACATATGGAAAGTTTCAAATACCTCAATTGGTGAAATATCAAACCATCAACCAGGAGGGGTTGGTTTGTATCAGAGGAAACAAAGAGGCTGAAAGAGTTGAAAGATAAAAATAGTACAATGAAACCAAGTAAATGTAGAATAGTTGGAGGTACGGTGGAGAGCCTGAAATAGGTTTGTGCAGCAGACAAAGAACAGTCAGAGATACAACTGTTCCAACATACCCTGAGCTGTTCGAGCCAGTTGCGCACCTGAAGGAATGATTGTTCATTGGTTAGGTCGAACAAGAGCAGGAACCCCATGGACTCCCGGTAGTAGCATGTTGTCAAGCTACGGAATCTGGACACCAATTCATGACTATTATACCACTGTCACCCATCAAACACCTTCATATAAACATCTATGTCGTCTTGGGCAAAACAGATTTCATAAAAACAATGTAAAGTAATCAGACTTCAGCACACAAAAGGAAAGCAACTTCATCATACTAAGTACTGTAAGATGATAAAATCACAACTGAAAATTATACCATTACAGCTATATGTTTAACAAAGTTAGTAAAAAGAAAACACAAACTGCACTTTTGTTCTCTTAATCACTTTCATAAAAGTAAATAATGTTATATTCTCGGTAGTATACATTTAGTATGATATACCCAGAAAAAAGAAGAAATTAATAAAGCCATTATTTTTAAATCAATTATTTTCATCCACAAATATTGAACAGAATTCAATATATAACCTTTAAAAGAACTAACATATCACCAAACCGAAAATCTTTCAAATCCGAACCAGCCTATGCATATAATTAAATAGTGATTATTATTTGTTAAAGAGAATATAAGCTAACAGAATATCTCAAGTTTAAAATGATTAGTTTATAGAGTTTTTTAACAAATTTTTCTTTGTATTAAACATATTATTTTTTTAATAATAAGTATTTAAATTCAGTAAAAGCTATAAGAGTAAAAGTTTGAAGCTTTCATGAGGTTGGTTTTCAAACAAGTCAACTCTGTACAACTTGACGTCATGGACTACTTTTATGGGCGAATGATATTTTCAACTAAACCTTGATTCCGGTTTTCCAGGGTAGGAGCGTGTAGAGGGTGAGATTGTCATTTAGATTCAAAAAACCGTGGAATAAAAAAAAGCAAAAATATGTCACCTCAAAAATAAAAAAAAAACCATGTGTTACGAGAAAACCTTACATTTAATTTCGTTTACTGTTTCAATAATCCATAATTATGTTATTGGAAACTGACATATCAACCGCTGCAAGAAGTATTTTGTTTCACAAATAAATGCATGCAAGTGATGGGTTCTCAATCAGGTCGAGAAAGCAGTCACTAACTTTGATTTACAACAGCTCACGACTAATGCTATTGAGGGGGCAACACATTTTAAATAGGCTAGTTCTTGCTCAGGTCGTTGTGATTCTGAATCTCGATTAACTCCTATAATACAAATATCTATAATTGCCAAAAACAGTACCTTTTTAACCGCATATGACAAAACCACTGTTCATACACAGTAAGGACCCTACTCATAGAAATAAAATATTAAAATGAAACATACATTTAGAGGAACTAAGTCTTATTTTTTTATCCAATCAACAAATTGAAAAATAAGCACAGACGTACAATGTAATAATCAAAACTTCTTCATTGCATCAACCCTTTCAAAATTACAGTTGATCAATAAGTGACTGAATATTTCTGAGAATATCTATCTCATCAATATAGGAAATATTATGTACCTCCATAGATAGTAATAATTTAATTATACGTGGATTTTACATGGTGACGTCATCTGGGATCATTGGGATGAAATATGCTAGGAGCAAGGAGTCCTTAGGCAAGAGTCATCTGACCCTCGCTATAAATGACAACAATCTATCGATGTTAAAATGCAAATATTTTAACTAAAAAAACTGAATATTATTTATTATAGCTTCAATATATGACTACCACCATATTAACAGTAATGTATACAACAGGCACATACACACAAAATGCCTCAAGGCAAGCATGCACTAACCTTGACTATCGAAATCCTTAAGGTAATCAAAAAATATATACAGTAAAAAGTCAATAGCTAACTCTCTAATAACTACCCACTTTAACTAAACAATTTTAACTTGTTAGGTTTAATCATCAAAGATTAATAATAATCCAATACCATAATGACCCTACTATGCAGATGTTAAAGATATTTCATTAAGTATACAGTTGCCTAGGACCCTGTATGTGAATAAAGAGTTTCGACTGTGGAAGGGTAGAGTAAAATAACTCTACACTGATAAAATGCAAGTAGCTACTCATCACGAAATCCAGGTATGAATCTACGAGTACTTATAGCAGGGGCCAAATAGGCATGAAGAACACTTGACGAACTTGAAGTCGGAAATTGTTAGGCAAATTTTTGAAAAACAGTTAAAATTGTTTACGTAGATTTGTAACTTTTATTTAATGACCTTTTTCAATTGAAAATAAAATATAAAAATAATGAAAAACTCAATAAGCCGATAAAATAGAAATCACATATGAATACCCAGTGCTGCGAATATTTAATCAAACTATTTCAAATTGAGATTGTAAATACATGAAATTGTATGCTAATTTTAACTGGTCAATTTTTAGGAATTTTAATGACGTGTTTTCATTTGGGGTACTACTTGAGGTTATTTCTAATTTATCTAAAACGAAATATTTAAATTTTAAAATGTTATCACGGATGTGAAAGTTCGCAAACTGATACTATAACTTATCGCTCCACAGACAGGCGACGGCTTATATGAAGTTATGTGTTCATTTACGTATGCCCTATCTAATTTTATTATTTATTATTATTCATCTGCACATAATATTTAGATAACACTTTGCTCCACCTAAGCAATATTGGTCTAATATTTATTGTTAGTTATATTATTCTTTTAATCGATTGATTACTATCATATTCACGCAGTGAATAAAAGGATTAAAACAATTAAAGTTAAGTGTTAGAGGCCAGATTGGAATATGTTTAAACAGCATTGACAATACAGGTATAACTGCATCAATAACATACCTAAAGGGCTGCATTATAATGATACATCATTACAATTTGGTGGCTATTACTGCAGAGCTTATTGGTACACTGTTATCGGGTACGTTGCATATTACATGGCGGATTAGAATAACCTCCATCTTCAGGATTGAATACTTAAAGGCTTCTATTAAGTTAATAAACTTATAATCTATGCGGGTTTTAATCAAATGTTAGGTTAAAAAAACACATAAATTAAAATATAGAAATGAATCAACGAGTCATTAACGACAAACTTAACAACTGATAGTTCCAAAAACTGATGAGTTCTCTGATTCTCTGATGAGTTCCAAAAACATGGTGAATATTAAATTTAATAAAGTCTGTATATCTTCCAACGTAATTCCGAAATACATCCCACTATATTCAAGAAACAAATCATAATTTGCAGTTAATATCCTAAATAGCTTGAAAGTTCACTGGATGAAGAATGAAATAAAAAGAATATATAAAATTCAAAATGCCCTGCCATACTACTTATTTATCTTACAAACTCGGCTTGCTAAAATACTTCACCCCTATGAATGGTACAGTGTTAACAATACAATCTGGAGCACGGTAAATAGAATGATAAAACCCGAAAGAGAAACTCAAAAAAAGAAACTGCTCAAACTAATAGCCACCCAAGTTCAAAGTAAAAGGCTGGGTCCATCTTCTTCAAAAAAGGAAACCTTAGACGAAGATTTCAACGTTGATAAAGTTCCTAAATTCTACCAAAGAATTAAAAATTTAACTGATGTACATTTTTGTAAAGAGGAAATAGGCCTTTTAAATAAGAGCCTTAAATTCTGCCCCCATAGAAAAGTAAACAATTCTCATAAGATTTCCTTAGCGCTTAGTTTGGACACCCTATTACCTAAGTCTATTCCTAATGATCTAGTTCTTAAGCTTTCCTCTTCCTTATTAACACCTTCTCAAAATTCTTACAGCCTCACCGATTTTAAAACTAGTAAAAACTTAAAACATAAAATCTTGGAAAAAAATTTAATTATAACTAAAGCCGATAAGGGAAACACAACTGTTATGATGAAACAGGATTCTTATATTGAAAAAGTAAACAGCTTCCTAAGTTCAGATAACTACCAGATTCTACCTAATGACCCTACCAAACAAATACAAGATATTCTTAGAAAGACACTTAAAACTTGTCCTAAGTTAATTCCAAAACCTTTTCAATTTCTCACGACAAATACTTGTGCCCTTCTTCTGTATGCCTTACCCAAAATACATAAAGAAAACATACCAATCAGACCCATTGTATCATTCTCTAATTCACCATTCCAAAAAATAGCCAAACATGTAAATGTTCTTTTCAGACAGCTTACTCATTTTAAAGGTCTCTACACAATAAAAAACTCCTTACACCTAATCAATGAATTAAAAGGAATAGATGTGCCTAGTAATGTTACCCTAGTTAGTTTTGATGTAAAGAATTTATTTCCAAGCGTTCCAAATTCCGGATCTCACAGAAGTAATTAAGAGTACAATTTTGCGAACTATTCATGATCCTACTCGTATTATCCAAAAAGAACTTTTCACACTTTGCAAAGTATGTGTTGAACATAATTATTTTCAGTTCAATAATCAATATTTCAAGCAAAGTAATATAGGTCTACCAATGGGTTCCAATATTTCTCCACTTTTTGCCGACCTTTTTCTAAGCTCCCTTGAAGAACACATTTTCAAATCCAACCATCCCCTTACAAAATTAATTTTAATCTGGCGAAGATATGTTGATGACGTCTTTGTAATTTTTAAGGGAACAAATAGACAGCTGGACCGCTTATTAACTTTAATTAATGAACTTAATACCCATATCAAATTTACTATGGAATGTGAAAGAAATAATTCATTAAATTTCTTAGATTTAACTATAACTCGCCATAAAAACTCCTTGAATTTCAACATTTTTCGAAAACCCACTTTCACGGACTCTGTCATACACGCCTCCTCCTTTCATCCCATGCCATACAAATTAAGTGCGTTCCATTCAATGATACATCGTTTGTTTACTGTACCTTTGTCTAAAGAAAACCGCGTAAAAGAAATAGATACGATAAAACACATTGCAATAAATAACGGTTATTCTAGACAGTTAATAAACAAGTTGTTGTATAAAAAAGAAAGAAGAACTCTTTTAAACACTATTTTTCCTCAAAACTGCTTAGAATCCCTCCCAAATTCTTGGATTACCCTACCTTATGTGGGAACATCCTCGTTAAAAATTGCTAATATATTAAGAAAATTTAATTTTAGAGTCAGTTACAAAACAAATGGTAATTTAAAATCCTTGTTAACCCCTAAATCGAGTTTTTATCCCAGTTCATTGAGTGGAGTATATAAGTTGTCCTGTAACAATTGTCAATGTTTTTACATTGGCATGACTGTGCGCTCCTTTGAGAAAAGAACCCGGGAACATTTTAATGAATACTTGCAAAGGAAAAATGACAATAAGAATAATAAAGATTTTTTTTCACATTTTGCAAAACACCTTGTCACACAAAATCACAGCTTTGATCCAAACTTGAACCTTACCATCCTACATGTGAATAGAAAGTTTAAAGAAATTTGTAATTTGGAAGCTTGTCAAATAAACATGGCCGTCATTAATAATCCTTCTGTCTCTCTATGCCTTAATGATCAAATTCCAGGGTGTCCAAAATTTCTTAAGCTGTTCCTAGAATCACAAAGAATAAATAAAAAAATAAATTAAAAAAAAAAAATTTCTTTCCTCTAAATTAGTGGTTCTGGCCTTCTCTATTTCAGTTAACGGTTTTCAAGCATACCCGAAGCCTTTGTCACCTTATCTCCTAAATGCCTATCCCCACTCTTTCGCAACGGATCTGTTTCCTATTTGTTGTTTTCACTTGACCAACCCGTCAGTACCACATCCTTGGGTATGTCTTGAATTCTCTTAATTGAATTTTATTATTTCACTCTGATTTTTGTAACTAATTAGATATAATTTGTATTATAGTGTCTTCCTGATGATGAACACAAAGTGTTCGAAACGCGTTGAATAAAACTTCATTTGTGTAAAGACTTTTGTTGGTTTATCCATTTTACCTCAGAAACTTAACAACATGGACTAGCTATACTCAACAAACCACTAGACAAAAATACTTTTGATTAATAATATATCTTGATATTAAAGATAACAACCTTTTTTTTCAGTAATTCTTACTTTATAATTTACTATTTTATAATTTTATCTTAAGTAAGTAAAGTTTTCATCCTCTAGTTCAAAACAAAAGCAATTCAAAATTTGATGAATAAATTATTTTGGGATGCTTGTTTCATTTTACAATCCAGCACTACTTTCTAATATTAGACACTAGTCAAGAAAAAGCAAAATAATATCTTAGTTACTGTTACAAAATAGAAAACAAAGACCTAATAAAAGGGGCCAAGTTAGTCAGTGGTTAACGTACTCCCCTCTGGACCCTCGGTTCGACCCCCACCTGTCCTTCGATTTATTCACGCGAGAGGTGAAATAAATCTGAGTACGTCGTCCCTCGGAGAGGACATTAAGCCGTCGGTCCCGAGCCTGTACGATGTCAGGTACTCGTTAAAGATCCCTACTCGAAATGCACTTCAGGCAAAATTAAGAACTCCCATTGTAGAATCTGTATAATCACTGATCAAACAGAAAGTCGGTAAACGGCTGACGTTATCACCCGCTAGGGGATCGGTTTAGAGAGTAAAATAAAATAAAACCTAATAAATCACAATCAGTAAAGAAGACTTGTACCGTCACATCTGAAAGTACGTGAATGACAGAAGAAACTCATAAAGACAGGAATATATTTGTGAATGGCATTATGGACAAGAACTTGAGATTGTAACGAACAAATGGCAACTCTTGTAAGCTCTAGATCAAATGGTAACAAAAGATAAAATAAATTATTTTAAGAGGATTGTAGAAAGTTGGTCAGGAAGCTAACACCAATCAGTTACGCACCGACTTTTAGTCAACATTTGTTGACATTTTCAAGGTTGTAATACATAAAAAAATAAACGCCAAAATATGCAGAACACAAACAGTATTCAAAATAATAATAACTACCTTGAATTTGTGTTCGTTACTTCAAATTAACATGGAATTTAACTAATGGTTAACACACAATAACATTGTGTTACAATGTTAACATTTACTAAAGATTCGGTTAAATTTAACATTAGTCTGTATTAACATTGTTAACTATGGTTTTCAACCATTAGTTAAATTCCATGTTATTTTGAAGTAACCAACCCAAATTCAAGGTATTTATAATTATTTTAAATACTGTTTATATCTGTATAATTTTGACATTGTTCATGTATTATATAAGCATTATGTATTATACATGAACTATTATTATTTATAGTTTATGAATTATACCCTTGAAAATGTCAATAAATATTGACGAAACGTCGGTGAAAAACTGATAGATGTTTACTTCGTCACCAACTCTCCACAATCATTTAAAATAATTAATGAACTATGTAGTCGACAACGGTGCAACTTATTAAAATAAGAGAGTTTAATCTAAAATGCTGAATCGATTTTCACCATGCAAATCCTAGATAATTTCATTATGAGTACAAAACTATGTTCTAAAATATCCTAAATAAATTCGTGCAGGTTGCAACAAAAATTAGCATTTGATTTTTCATTGTTTCATTAACCTCTAACAATTAATAGGAAACAAGGAAAATGTATTGCTGAGCAATAAACAAAATTTATTTATTCAAAAAAGCATTTATTTTAAATAAATGCAAGGTACTATAGAAGTGAAATGAGTTTTTATATCAATTAAAAAAAATTTGTCTATTTGGTCAACGCGGGCACTATGAATAATTTTGTAATATACTACATAACGTACTAAAAAATCGATTTGGAGTAAGGGGATGTTCATGTTTCAAAGTCACTAGGGCTTATACTTCATATATTCATGATGATTTATTATTGTGAGCATACTACAATACTCACTGTTTAACGGTTTCTAATGAAATTTAAAGCATAAAAACTCCTCTGCTGTGAGAAGAATAGTAGAGGTTTTAAACAAAATCAGAAGCATAGGAATTTTGTATTAAACATAAGCATTAACAAATGGAGCAAGGAAGAAGAGATTGTCTTTTCTTTATTTTAATAGTAGCCCTTGATGTGATAAACTGTCTCTTTCTTCTATAACAAAATCACACAATTTCTTCCATAATACATTTGTAAGAATCTCAAAACATTTCACAATTCATTATCTATATGTGTAGTAAAGAAAAAAAAAACAGTTTCTCTATCTGCATAACCCTATCTATGATATGATTTCCCCGAAAGAATAATAAGTCTATAGAGAAAATCTCGAGAAGAAAAACCACAGCAAATCCTAAAAATAATAGCCGAGTAGCTATATAAAAACATTTATAGTAGTGTTTGCAAAAAAATGTAAGCAACTGTCATTATCATGAAAATATATAAATCCAAAGGATGGAAATCCGTTAAAAACTATAAATTTACAATATTTTATGAAAACTATTTTTTACTTGTATTAAAATAAAAAAAGGACTAACTCGAACTTAAAGGGGGTCAGGCTAGCTCAGTGGTTACGTGCTCGCCTCTGATCTGATGGGACTAGGGTTCGATCCCCACCTGGCCCTCGATTTATTCATGCGGGACGTGAATAAATCTGAGCACGTCGTCCCTCAGAGAAGGACGTTAAACTGTCGGTCCCGAGCCTGTACGATGTCAGGTAATCGTTAAAGATCCCTACTCTGAATACACTTGAGTTAGGGAAAATTTAGGACTCCCACTGTAGAATCAATCTTCATTGTGTGGTATCACAAAGGGCCAATGCTCGGCCTAAGTGTGTTCCCTTGTGGAACTGCCACTGCAACCTAACCTAACCTAACTCGAACTTACTTTAGACATAAAATACAGTAGTGGGAATTATAGTATATTAGACATATTGTACATATTTACATAACATGTTATTTAATGAAGAAAGCACGATAAACATTTAATTAATCTAAAACAACGATCCTAGGTGAGAATCACAAATTAAACTTTATACCGAATAAAATCATCAAATACTTCTTAAAAATAAAAACCAGATTTGCTATGAATACGTGCAGTACCCACTCTGTTTTTCAGCTAAATTTATGATAAAACATGACTTCCTCATGATCTCTGGTATGTTAATCCTTATTTCAAATTCTAAAATTGTCCATTTCATACAATTTTTTTGCATTTTTTTTTCTCATAAAAATGAAAGCAAAATTATATTTTTTTTTATTTAAATGAATATATTATTTAATAATATCTGTATCATAATAGTTTGATAATTATATCTAAGTGCTTTTATAACTATAAAATTTTATATCTTATAATTATATCTACAGTGCTTTTAGATATAGGAAAGTGAATAAATTGACACTTTGTTTCATGCATCAATAACATAGTGAGTATAAGGAACCCATTAGATAAGATATTATCTAAAAACAGAAGATATATAATACTAAAGCAGTTACTGGGCGTCAAAATCCTAAACAAATAAAAAGCGTTTTATCTTTAACCTCTCAACTTGACCCCCCCGCCCCCAACTTAAGTATATACATACACTGGAAACCCACTTACCCATCTTAAGTAATGGAAAGAAATATAAAGAGCTTTGAGCCTTACCCCGAGTTCAAAAGAACCGAGTAAAGTAAGGGAGTAGGAGTTTGCTATTAAGTGTTTTAGGAATTAAGTGTTTCCAGAAGCAAAAACGTGCCAATCAACCCTCAACCGGTGAGAAAAAAAAAGATGAAACAGACGACTACTTGTCTAGCAACCTTCTTACTAAAGGCCCATTTATTTTTAGTAAACCACAGCTGATATTAATTGAAATATCAAAATTATTTTTTATGACGTAAGATTCAATAATATTACGTTTAATGGTGAATTTTTCATTAACTAATACTTCGCTTGTTCCACCTTCACAGAATGTTTAAATAATTTAAACATTTTGCTCACCAGATTTTGGGTTGATTCTTAAAATCAAACTTTCATATGCCGACGTTTCCATTTTTCTTTAAGAGTATTTTCATAAACTACAAAACAGAGGAAAACCAAAGTTCTTTTACAACACTGGAGGATTAGCAAATATATATATATATATATCAATGTTCAAACCACAATAAGAAATGGGGAAAAATGAATAAGACCTTTCAACCGTAACAGGCGGTCTTCATCAGAGTCAAAACCCAACTAAAACACAAGATGTAGAAACACCATGATAAGGGGTTGTTGAGAGGAGTGGGAGAGAAGAGAGGTATTTTAAAGGGTGTAAAGTTTCATTCTTTATTATTTACTAGCCAACGCCCAGCCTTGACTGTTGGGCCATTCGGTGACGCGCTGACCGGTAGAGATACGATTCTGCATAGATTTTGATGGGATGTTGAGACGGAGTCAAAGCAGAACAGTCCTTAAAGTGTTTTGCATCCATTGTCTCATGATGGCAGAGAGGAAATTCTGGAGATGTCAGAAAACCAATGCGGTGAAGATGCTTCCCAAGGTAGTCGTGGCGAGTCTTCATCCGGAAGGTGGCCACACTTACAGATCTATGCAGGTTTTGGTCAATAAAAAACACAGCCTTACCTGGTGAGTTTATCTTCTCTAGTTCAGGGGTGACAGCAAAAACAGCAGCTACTTCTCCATCATAATTGCTTAAGGGAGCTCCAACTACCATGGAACCTTGAAATTTAGGGCAATAGTAAGAAGCTTCCATTGCATTGCACATATTTCATTGATGGTCTGAAGTGCAGCTTGCCAATGTTCAACTTCCAAAGAGGCATGCGTTGGCTGTTCGTGGTTCACCAGGGTGAAGGCAATTGGCAGAAAACAATTCTGAGAGATGCAGAGAGGCCATCTCTCCAGGGTGATTCTATACGTTGCAAAAAGGTCATTATATTACCTTAATGGCGTTTTCTGAGTTTTCAGTCTGTTTGAGGAAAGTCGGTACACTTCCCATTGGGCTTTGTACACCCGTCTACAAAATTCCCCGTGATTAAGGGTTGATCTATCTCTCTGTATTTGTGGGGTTCAATTTGCGTCTGTACACCCATTGCTGGTATGGCAGTTGATTTAGCAGCAACAGTAATCGTTCGCAGAGCTACATTTTGGACTAGGCCCAATCGCTTTGATTCATATTTGCTAGCGGTGATGGTGACTCCACTGCCATACTCCAAGACTGGTAAGACTTATAGGTAGTTTTAAGCACTTATTGGTTGGCTTTCCATGTAGTGGCAGTTAGTCTCTTAAGTAAGCGTGTTCTTTTAACTGCTTTATCTAAGCAATCATTAATATGGGTCTTCCATACAAGGCAGCGGTCCAACAACACACTCAGGCATTTCGATATATCGCTTTCCTTTAGCAATGTATTTTCAAAGATAGAGCAATTCTGGGAGCTTTAGTTGATAGAGTGAAAAGCTGATACATAGTTTTTAATTTGTTCATCGTCATTACATTGTACTTGGCCCAGTGTTTCAGTTTTATTAGAGCTTCATTTAGACAGATTTCAATCATTTAGAGCTTCAACTCTTACAGCTTCAAGAATATCATTTATCATGATATTAAAAAATGTACAGCTTAATACTGCTCCTTGGGCGAGGACTTGCTTATGGATACCAAACCTGAGTGGGAGTTAGCAAAGTTTGTACCGATTATTCTCTGTGACAAAAAGGATTTAATCCAATTGAAAAGATTACCGGAGATTCCCACGTGAGCCATCTTACGAATAAGGATAGATCGCCATACGGATTTTATTAGAGAGGATTCGATAATATTTCTTAACAACATCGATTTTTCATGGGTAATAAATTTAGCTCCTGTCCACAAATAATGAAAATCACATATTTATTGAACAGAAGCTAAATTTATTACCTATGAAAAATCAATGTTGTTAAAAAATATTATCGAATCCTCTCTAAATTTAATAGATCAAATATTATACACATTAGTAACGGGCTCTTCAAGATTGATACTTTCGTGACGAGGGCAATAGCCTCTTATAAGAGGGTTGACAGCCAGAGGATAGTCTTTTACTCTTTTTACTGTATTCTTTTGTTTCCCCAAACATCCCTCTCTGGACATTTGTCCTTTCCTGCACTTTACACCCTTTAATACTACTATTCCCTCCCAATCTTCTCAACCCCTCACCAAATGTTTCTACATCTAGTGTTTCAGTTGGGTTTTTGACAACCACTTGTTACGGTTGAAAGATCTTAGTCTTTTTTTCCCTTTTCATTTTGTGGTTTGATCCCTGATTGTTATTTCACATGTTTGTGAGAAATCTTGTTATACAGGGTGTCTATAAAGTCCGTGTGCGTTTTAAAAAAAATATACCCTTATTTGTAGCTGGGATAGAAATGATCTGTAAAAAGGATTAGAAAGAAGGAAATCTATATTTTTTAAAGTTTTATTGAAATTTTATCCATTTAACCTCCATCATGTGGTAACCTCTTCTAAATCACGAATTTCCTAACAGATGAATCGGGAGAGGTGGACCATTTCATTCATCTCCACGTTCGCCAGACTTGACTCCATTAGATTTTTCTTATGGAGGGCATGTGAAAGCAACTGTGTATGCATCTAAATCTTGTTCATTTGAAGATTTGAAAGCTAAAATAATTAACAAGATTTTACAGATTATTGTAAATCACTTGGCGCATGTTTTCCGTAAACTGCAAAAGCGTATTACCCTCTATATTGCTAATAATGGAGGACTAAACATTATTTTTAGAATAAAACCTTAAAAAATGTAGGTTTACTTCCTTCTAATCTTGTTTACAGATTATTTCTATCGTAAATACGAATAAAGTTATAATTTTTTTAACCTGCACATGGACTTTATGGACACCCATATATATACTATTATGTATATATATACCATATATACATATACCATATATATACCATATATATATTATGGACACCTGTATATATACACAAGTTAAAAAACGAAGAATAGTAACACACAGAGAAAGAGACACACTTACTCTATGCGTTACCTTTCTTCATTTTTGAACTTATTTGTGTCCAGTTTGGACCAACTTTCCGTTTATAAAGTATATATACATTTATTTATATATAAACAAGACACATAAAGTAAATCTCAGAAACCCAGTACTATATTTCGAATGCGTCGATATTATACATATTTATTAAAACAAGAAAGAATCCGTTAGTACAACTTATCGAACGATTTAAAGAAAAGAACACGGAGAAACAACAAAACTCACTTCAATATTTTGGGATAAATTGATCTTACCCAGGAGAAGAACAGCTCTCCTTCTATTCAGCTCATATTCGCCAGGCGAGCAGTGCTCTTCTCCTGATAACAACGAGGTCAAAATATTGAATGAGATTTGCTTTTGTTTCTCCATTTTATTTTTTCTAAATCTATAGAGATACATAAGATAAAGGAAAGTAGTTAATCTTTTCCCATCACACCACAGAAACTGAATTTTCTGTATGATTAATTTATTAATAGCCATGGTAATTATAGAAATGGTAACCAATTTCGAGCATACGGTATGCAACAACCAAGAGCTGGACAAACATATTACTTTCGTATTTCCCAACAATCTCTTTTTTCACCTAAATGGTGATGATCCTGACCAGTATTTTTTAATTAGCTCGATTTATTTCATTAACATCATTGAAACTCATATTCACTGAATTTACTAAACATTTACGCTAGAATGATATAAATTCCCAAAGCGCTATTCCTGCTGTTGTTTACTGAAGATAATAACTGCAGTTGGAGTTTTGTGGACAATCATAACCATATTTCTAAAGAAATATACAAAGGAATGGCCGAGGTCATGCACACATCTTATACATATAAAAAAAATGGGTGGTATTTGTTTGAAATACTCGCGAGTCGTATTCCCAACTAAGGCGTATATATTCTGAATATACTTCCTTAAATCATTCCTTATCCATTTGGTGTAATGAATTTACACCAAACAGAAAGTATACCTAATTATTTTTATTCAGAAGATAGGAAGGCAAAATGATTAATCCATTATCATCCCCTCACAGACATATATAAGCTTTGGGCATTCTATTTTTGAACGTACCTTTTTATATGAAAAAAAGTGATTATTCTCATCGAAATAGGACATTACCGAATTGGTCTTACTACAAAACAGTGGTACATTATGCTATCACAAGCATAAAATTTACATATCTAAAAGTTGTTTACTTCTAATTCTACCAGCACAATATAGATAGTATTAATTTTGTTTGCTAGGGAAAAAGTGGATAACCCTCCATTATTTTAAATCATGGTATTATCATGAAAATAATAAATCATGTCAAAAAGAGTCTTGCATCTCACTTGCGTTGAAAATAACCGCGTACTGAATGACATATATAACTTCGGTGTAATAATTTAGTAGAAATATTTACGATTAGCAACTATTCCTTGCACTGTGTACCTTGTACAAATCAACTACATATGCCTGGTATACAGTTACTTCACATGGCAATAAAAAAAATAAAATATAAATTTATTTTCCACAACTATTGCATCAGTTTACTAATCAGTTGAAGATAACTAACTGCAAATGAAACCCACTGGTGTTTTTTAGCGTAAGAAACAAATATTGTTCCATAGACTATTTACGAAATTCCAATATAATTTATAAAAAGACTACCAAAACACTTCTAAAACCTAACTAGAAATCTTAGAGATAATAAGTATATGTCTAATCATATTTTAAAAGAATTTAATAATTTAAAACAATTCGAATTGTTTCCCTTAACAATCTATTTGAGAAATAGAAAGTTCAGAATGTGCCAAGTCATGGAAACTGTAATGTAGGAAAGCTGGAATTAGATACTTCAAATTATATATGGTTCAATAATATGGGATGAAATCATTCAATTATGTGCTTAATATGATAAACTTATTAAACTCCTCCCAAAAAAAAGTTTGTCAATGATGTACTTTTCCAAAAATGTCTCATGCGTAAAAAGATGAAAACTATTTCCTTTTTTAAAACAAAGATTTTATTTGGATCCAAACCTTTCTATTTGGATCTAAAAAAGAAAAGTACATATTTTAACTTACAGAGAGGCGTTACACAAAACATTTTAGGAGTATCATTTGTTTTAATCACCATCGTATTATTCCATATTCATGTAAGTGTTTTCACTAATTCTCTTGGTGAAACTACAAAATTACAACCAATCTTTGTTTTTCGAGAAAGAAACACCAATAACTCAAACTCTCGTTCCTGTTCATATTTACTTGATACATTCTAAATAAATCAATTATATGTACTACCTCAAAAAAAAGGAGACCTTTTGATTTCTAAAATTATACAAACAAATGTCATAACGAACAACAGCATTGAAAAAAAATAAAGCAATGGTGTTCCATTTTTAACCATAAAAAATCTATATAAATTAATTAAAATGCATGATGTGAATAGGTATATTTACATAAACAAATTAAAAATTATAATAGGAGTGAATAAAAATAGTGCTTTACTAAAATTAAAAGAAAACATATATAATTACTTAAACTATGGTAATCATTAACTTCATATTGACAAAGTAACACTTACTTACGACTTTTAAAACGGTATTTACGACTATTAAATTTTACCAATAGGTCTGTATAAAAATTACAAAGCCACAATACTTATCAGGGAAGAATTAATTGACTTGCTCAAAACAACATACAAATATTGACGAAAAAGTTCAATATACTTCTCTTAAAATTTTTTCCCAACGAGAAATGATTCTAAACAGTACTTATACACTTCTTGTTTAACATTCATAATGACAACAAAAACAAATTGAAAATATTATTAATATCAAATTTATTAATGAATAAATGATAGATATTAATTATACTAATGAAGACCAATATTACTGAAGTAACAATATTAATTATGACATAACCCAAAAATAGACCGTTATATTCCATAAAAAATATAAATAAGGACAAGATAATGGAGTCAATTTAATTTTATCATTACTACAGTCCTAAAAAGTTCTGCTTCTATCTAGAATGGAAGCACTTACCAAGTTCAACCTCATTATATCTCATCACAAAACAATCTACAGCCAAGACACCATTGACAGCACCTTTTTAAAATACTAAACACTAACGTGCACGATCAAATGTACATTTGAGTCCCTTTTTATACAGTTCAATGATTCTCTTCGAGTGGTATTACCGCTTGGCATTACACCTGTATGTATATACACCTAATGTACGGATATATATGAGACCAATGAATTACACATTTTGATAAACATATTTAACAAAGCATCCAGAAGTTGGATTCTCAACATCCAAACAAAAAGTACCTAATTACATTGAAGCGTAATAGATTTTTTTCAATATAAAATTACATGTAACATGTAGTAAATACTATTATAAGTAAATGTATCAAAAACCTTTTGGATAGAATTAGGATGTCCGTCATCAATAACTGAATTTAGAAAAAATGTTCTACTTTCGACTGTTTAAATCATTCTGATTCCTATATCAATAAAGCCAGTGCACAAATTTTGAAATCCTATTCGAGATCAGTTTGATTATATATATATATAGTTTTTTATCGCTTGTAGTTCCAACCAAAGTAGTTGCAAAAGATGAGAAAAGGTTAACTTTGAGAGCCTCTGAGGAGGCTCACATTTGGTTACTTAATGCCCGCTCCCCACCTGGCCTCAATCTCAAACGTTAAGTTTTTTTTTTTTTTTTTTTTTTGCTATTTATACATATATTTTTTTTTTCCCTCACTCTCTTTCTCCTCTTCCTCTTCACCACTTCTGTCCTCCTTTCTACCTTTTTCCGACTTATACGGTACGCGTGTTCACTCGTGGTGGAATGGTGTCGTTCACGGGGGATTAGCCTGCAGCGCCTCGAGCTACTACAACTGGTGACCGCCGCCTGGAGCCCCCAGTAGCCCTCTGCTTGTGCGAGTGGACGCACGTGCCTCTTCCTCTTCCCTTCTTCTCCCTGACGACGAACTTCAGTTCGAAATATCGACCCAGTAAGTTTTCTCGCTTCTTCTATTTGTTGTCTTTTTTCATTTATATATATATATATTATATATAATATATATATATATATATATAGGCGCTTTCTGATGAGATAGTCTAAAAGGCCTCAGAACTTATTTTTCTTCATTTTGATTCTTCCTTGCGGCTTTTTGTTTCATATATATATATATATATAATCAAAATGAAGAAAAATAAGCTCTGAGGCCTATAACACTATATATATATACTTTTTCGATGAACATACGATTCCGAAATGGACATATACAGATCAATGTACATAAAGAAACATAGAGAAATTAAAAACACACACTTACAGTCTCTAATTTTCGGTTGAACTGTCTTCAGGAGAGATAAGAGAGGGAAACCAAGCGCACTGGTACAGAGACGGTCTCCGCGCTTGGTTTCCCTATCTTATTTCTCCTGAAGACTAGAAAATTAGATACTGTAAGTTTGTGTTTCTCATTTCTCTATCTTTCTTTATGTACATAGAAGTGTATATATATATATATACACTATATAATATATATATATATATATATACCAAACTATAGTTTATCGGGACTCAGTCAGTTCTTCAGGTTCAAATTAAACTCTCATTACCAACGTTTCGGTTTTTATTTAAAACCTTTTTCATAGGCCTACAAAAACAGAGGAAATATAAGAAATAATACAATCATTGAAAAATCAAACATACATAAAAGTGCAATTAGTTACAATTAAGAAATTACAATAGAAATTTTTGACTATAGGTTAGTGAGACAAACTTACAGAAGTATACATTTTGAAACAGAAAAACTAAGTATTACATTACAAATTATTTTTTGCATTACATTGCAAAAAAAAGTGAAATCGTTATTTTCAAATATAAAAGAGAAGATTCCAAAGGAATTACAGAGTAATATTATATATGCAATAAAGTGCAAAGACTGTAACAAAGTTTATTATGGAAAAACCAGTCGTTTTTTAAAGGAAAGGACTTATCAGCACAGTTATTCTATAAGAAAAAAGAAAATTAATGCCACTGGATTAGCTGCACACAGTATTAATGAAGGCCATAATTTTGATTTTGATGAAATAAAAATAATAGCGAAAGAAATGGATGAACAGAGAAGGAAAACTCTGGAAATGTTATATATTAGAAAGGACCAGTCATCCATTAATTATAGAAGTGGCATTTCAAATTTAAATAGTATTTATTCGGGTGTGTTAAGTTAAACATTGTTGATAGATGAAAAATTGTGTTAGTGTCTTTTTGGTTGTCTGGTGAAATTTGGTTACCTTGCTTGGTTATTTCAGTTCAGTGTCGCGTGTTCATTCAGACTACAGTTGTTAAAAATCCACATACTATTTTTCTTTGTAAAATAATTTGTAATGTAATACTTAGTTTTTCTGTTTCAAAATTTATACTTCTGTAAGTTTGTCTCACTAACCTATAGTCAAAAATTTCTATTGTAATTTCTTAATTGTAACTAATTGCACTTTTATGTATGTTTGATTTTTGAATGATTGTATTATTTCTTATATTTCCTCTGTTTTTGTAGGCCTATGAAAAAGGTTTTAAATAAAAACCGAAACGTTGGTAATGAGAGTTTAATTTGAACCTGAAGAACTGACTGAGTCCCGATAAACTATAGTTTGTTTCTATTCCACGGTCGACACTTTTACCTATATATATATATATATATGAAAATGAAATTATTAAACGGTCCACAAACCGGACATATAAATAATTGGGAAAAAAACAGCACATAAAGAGCGAAATCACATACTGGGATCAATATTTCGAAACGAAGTTCGTCTTCAGGAAGAGAGAATGAACGTTCCCGTCTTCCTGAAGACGAACTTCGTTTCAAAATATTGATCCCAGTATGTGATTTCGCTCTTTATGTGCTGTTTTCTTCAGATATATATGTATATATACACTACATTGACATAAAGAACAAACAGAAATGAAACAGAAATACACTACTATATTTCGATGGCCCCGTTTCTGTTTCTGTTTCTGATGAAGAGGCCATTGAAATATAGTAGTACGATTCTGTTTCATTTCTCTGTGTTCTCTACGTCAATGTAGTTTATAAAAAGGAGTCTTGATCTGCTTAATTATTCCATTTATCAATATTTCATCTAATTTATAAAGTCCTGGGCTATTGCTCATTAATTTTTCATAAAAGTTGTTTCTGAGTACACTTTCAATAATATTCCTTCTTCTTTTTGAAGGCACAAATATTAATGTATTAGCTTCGTCCCAATTAATTACATGATTTTTCTTTCTCATATGCATGAACAACGCTGATATGCTCTTTTTGTCTTTCCTACTGATTGATAACTTGTGTGGTTTTATTCTTTTAAGTAGACCTTTACTCGTCTGTCCAATATAAGCCATTTCACAATCAGTACAAGGTATCCTGTATATACAACAATCTTTTTTTCTTCTTCCCTTATTACTGAGAAGTCTGTTAAACAAGTTACCATCATTGTGAAACACAACAGAAACATCCAACCTTTTCATAAATGAGGGCAGAGCTTTCAAACAGAGACTATATGGAATGATCAACAAATTCATTCTTATGAACTGTTCTTCATGGTTTGATATCATGGTTTGTTTCACTTTTTTTCAGGTACTATCAATTAATCTTTTTGGATACATTAAAAAACCTGACATTTTGTAAACATTTTGATTTCTTCATCTAAAAACTCTACACTGCAAATTTTGATTGCTCTCAAAAACATACTACGAAAACTGATTTTGTAACTTTAAGTGGATGAGCAGAGAAGAAATGAACATAAGATGATACAGTGTTTGATTTTCTATAAATACTGTACTTTAATTCATTATCACTGCTGTGTAAAAGTACATCCAAGAAAGGAAGTTTATTATTATTTTCATGTTCTATAGCAAATTGTATGGATGGTACAAACGTGTCGAGGGTATCCAAAAAGGAGTTAACATTTTCATTATCAGGTCAAAAGCATAAAACGTCACCACATATCTAAACCATTTAGACTTAGTAAGCAGTATTGTAGTCACATAGGTGACCTGAAAAAACTGCAAATAGATGTTGTGCATCAAACCAAACTTTTGTTTACAAAATTTCCCTTGAAAAAAAAAACAAACACAAACGAATCAACTCTATTATTACTGGAACAGAAACAGGTAAATTTTGTACATGTTTGCTTAGTTCTATCTCTAGGAAACTCAATATATCTTCCACAGGAACATTTGTGAAGTGATTTGACATCAAGGCTCACTAATTTACTATTTTGATAAGAGAAACTGTTTAGTTTTGTAGAAGTTCAACATTATTCTTGATGTGACTATTAGAAATGGTACCGACTAATGGAGGTAAAACTCTTAATAACCATTTCGATAACTTATATCCAGCTGAACCCCTGGAACTAACGATTTATCTGACTGGACTACCTTCCTTGTGTCTTAATCAGATCATACATGTTGGGCAATGATGGAGATCTATCAATAAATTTTGCAATCAAATCCTTATCATTTATTAATATTAACTTTAATTTCTTGTTGAAGAGATTGCTATAATTTTGAGTGTGGTCTGTAAGTAATAATTCATAGGTATTATTATCAGATAACAAGATTTCCATTTTTGAAGCATTTTATCAATACTACGGCTCCTGTTTGTCAGGTTTTGTAACTTTTATTTCTTTGTTACTCTTTACTTTTTTATAAACCTCTGTAAACCGTTTCGGACAATGCAGAACTACTTCTTTAATTGTTCTATAAATATAACCTTTGCACATTGCAATTTTAGTTTCATGAATATTCATCTTTTCCATATTGAAGAAACTATCTGCTAATTCTATATTATTAAGACTTGGAATAAAACTAAAACCAAATCCAAAAGCCGAAATTTCAATCTCATCTAATGGCTTCTTTATTATATTAATAATAAGTTTTTTGTCGGCATAGTTATGCCACAGACTATTCATAACAATTATTCAAGTTTTCGTTTATGATACTCACTTGTTCTTCGTCGTTAAAATCTCATTGTTTCATAACAAAAATCATAAACCAAACGTTTCCATGAATAAGGAATTTGTAATTCCATTTCTCTCTTCTTCAAGATACAGTTATGAAAAAGCAACTTGACATCCTCAAAACAAACAGAAATGTACTTATTCATTAGTAGCCTTTGAAAGCTATCAAATGTGCCATCAATAATTTTGTAAAAGCAAAGCAATCCATCAGAAACTTTTTTAATTTTGAAACATGAGCTTTAACAAGCGCATGTCGTAAAGAAAGAACAACAAATTTTAAATGAGGAAAACGGTATGAAAACTAAAGAATTTTTTTACGCATGACATCCATGAATGAAAAAATAATCAGAATAACTCTTGATATTATGACTGTGGTCATTTAATCCATATAAACATAAATGATCGAACCACAATAAGAAATGAAAAAAAAAAGACTAAAGGCTTTCAACCGTAACAAGCGGTCTTCATTAGAGTCAAAAGCCCAACTCTGACGAAGACCGCTTGTTACGGTTGAAAGATACTAGTTTTTGTTTTTCATTTCTTATTGTGGTTTGATCATTAATTGTTATTTTACGTGTTTATTGTGAAATCTTGTTATATATATATATATATATATATGATTAAACCACAATAAGAATTGGAAAACAAGACTAAGATCTTAGTCTTGTTTTCCCATTCTTATTGTGGTTTAATCATTGATTGTTGTTTCACGTGTTTATGTGAAATCTTTATATATATATATATATATATATATATATATATATTAAACTTATGGACCGATTAAACATCTACTGGTATCACTAATTCGTTTCGAAATAGGTGGAAATATGATTGGTAGGATATGACGAACTGCTTCAGAATAATCTTTTAAATGACGATGATATTGATTTAACATCCAGTACCATCAAAGAACTAAAGAAATCTAACGCAAATAGACGGGCTTAAATGCCACTACTATTTCAATGCAATTATAATTAAAAAAGATCTTCAAATTTATAACAAGTTTGGAAGATCATTTTCTTAATAATGATACAAATTTTTAATATGCATGAAATTTCAGTATTACCTCCACATTGTAGGTGTGGTTTTTATGAACTAAGTCATAAAAAATGACATTACTGTTTACATTATCAAATAACCATTGCTCTCACATATAGATTTGATGCTCCGTGTCTTTTAGCAATGAAAGCTATTTTCAACAAGTCAGAAAATAATTTTCTAGGTTACTAGATGGTGACATTTATTATTTAGTTTGAAACTTTAATTATATCTATGTGATTATGGAACTATTTCCTGATACTTCAATTTATTTAATGTTTTTGTTATACTATTTTGCCTGTGAAACGTGTCTAACTTATAAAAAGAGACTCAACTGCAAAAAATGTTTATGAATTTGTCTTAATTACAAAACTTTATACTGATAGTACGTATGACTAATCTAATTCATTTGGTTTCAATGCAAGCTAAGGAGAAATTTGCGAACAAGTGCAAAGTTTTATAGCGAATAAAGAACTGAACTTCTTAAAATTGCATACTACATTATATCAGCATATTGTAACTTCGGGATAAATTACTGAAATATACCACCATACTTTCTATGACAAGAATAACGCCAAAAAACTTTCAATGTAACCTTCAAAAAAGCAATATTTCTAATAAAAATTTTAAGAACAATAATTTATTTACAATTCATTACTGAACTCTTAATAATAATCTTTCTTCTCTGAACTAACAACCCTCAATCCTAAACTAAGAACACCTGCCTTTCTTGATTTGCTTACAACTTTTCTTCCTTTCTATTTAAAAAAAAAAAAAAAAGATAGACTACATAAAGGCTTTGCAAACAAACACTACAGGTCTTTAGAATGAGAAATATTTTGTAATTAGTAAAAAAATGTTCAGTAACCAAAAGCAGTGAACTTCATTCTACGAATTATCATTACTTAAAAAACAAGTTTCTACCTTATTTTAATGCAATACTACAGTAGTTCTTAATTGATAATTCACCACTAATAACGATAATTCTTAGAACTTTTATTATAAATACTTTTTGCGAAACCAATAACTGCATGTTTGTTATGCAAATTGTTATGTTTTTTTGAACTCAAAAAAATAAAAAAAAAATTTCTAAATTGAAATACAGAAACAAACGTATTCGAAATTAGTTAGTATCTTGAATATAAAAAGACTAAATAATCTGGCATATATATATACTTTTTGATGTAACATTATTTTTTCTTTTAAATCAAAAAATCAGTTATTATATATGTTAATTAAGGAATTCAACAGAATCAAGGATATAATATTTCAAATTAAAATAAGAAGCCTGATGAAATTTAAAATCATAATCTAATTTGTTTAATTACTCTAATGTTTAGTACCAAAAAGAACACAACTGCAATCGACACTCATGTGGTAAGTATTGAAGTAATTTCATACCTGATATTTAGGTAATTCGACTACATATTATAAGTAAATATCACCAAATATATCTACAGTAAATGAGTCAAATAATATACTCCATAACTGAATGTAACAAAATTACATACAAGTAGCACTGTAAAGGAAATGAATCATTGATTCATAACATTATGAAAGGAGAACGAACACATTACAAAACAAAAGAAATGAATCCCAATTCTGCGGAAACAAAATAACTTAAATTATTTAATGTTTTATTTCTAAAATCCATGATGCCATATATTTAATCAGTAATATAAGCATAACAAATAAACTGTATTTAATCCTCCAATTGAAAAACTAGATAATTCAAGTAATTTCAATGATCAAATGGTTACACATGAAAACATGCTTAAACCAAGATGGCTCATATTTAGTTACATGCCCAATACAAGATTTTAAAAATATAACATATATATTTACATATATAGAGCTAAGTATTAAAAAATAAGATTGAACATACAGTACCTCTCTTGCCCTGCTGTGTCCCACAGTTGCAAACATATTCGATGACTTCTACCTTGTGATTTGTATACCTATTAATGCATTCGGTCAATTAATTCAAAAGTCTTTAATATAACCGTGTATAAAAGAATAAGTTGACACTAACATATCACTAGACTTCAAGTTGATACTACTTATAATAAGTTTTTAACAGTAGAAGTACATCATATACTAATATAAAATTGAACACATTTAACAAATCTAATGAATTTATAAATCTATAGTAACTACAAAGAGTTATCGTTTTACCAGTTTCATGTTAAAGAATCTTTACATCATATTTAAAAAAAATGTAAATATGTTGCTTAATAAGGTTTGAATAATTACCAGGCGTTTCACTCTGAAGTCTATACCAACTGTAGAAACAAATTTCGTGTTGAAGGCTCCTTCAGTATATTGGTAAAGCAAGCTGGTTTTTCCAACTCCTGAATCTCCAAGCATTAAAAACTTCAAGAGATAATCATAATCATCTGAGACAGTAGTCTGACTACAATAAACGAAAAAATTGGAGTTTAACAAACTGGCTGCAATTTTTGATGAAAACATTCAACAACTTTCCAACAACTGAAACTAACATAACTGTATATCATTTCCGCTCAATTGCATCATTCCTTCTTTAGACATAATAAATGTGAATAATATAGTTTCAATTTACAAAAACAATACATGACCTTTTCAAAACAACCCAACGATAAGTAAAAGTAACTCACGATATTTGAGGAGCATTATCAACTGTCATGGTTTAAAAAAACTTCAGATCATTAGCTAGTCAAAGCACAAAAGGTAAATGAAATACAAACACACGAAGATGAACGAATTGATAAGAGTGATAGCACACAACAGGTGTTTCGCTCAATGATTTGGCGGGGTGTGAGGGGGTGGGCATTCACCACTATTCCCAGACTTTCGGATCACTCACTATTTCTTTAATTTATCAACAAACAACAAAATGAAAAGCATCTGTAAAAATTTGTTATGTTTAATTTTAATAGAATTGTGTATACCTATGACATATCATATTAATACATTGGATCATTATTATCAGATAAAAGGGGGAAATTGTGCAGTTTTCACACAGATTGAATGAATTTGTATTGACCAATTATATCATTATTTGTTCTTCCATTTTCGGGGTCACTGAAATAAATAATGAAATAGTTCATTACTGAAGGAACTTTATGACGAGTACCTTTTTATTTTCATATGGTATTATTATTCATTAAATACCGTTTTAAAGGAGCAGGTAGAAGTAAGCAATACCTACGTAATACATATCATTGGTTTAAAAGATATGTTTGAAATATAACCACAATTTAATAGAAATATGTTTATCAAAAAGAGTTGTTCATAATTGGTATTACATCTACCTCAACTAAATTTCTACTCATTTTTATTTTACTTTATATATCTGTTAATATTTAGTGCATTAACTATAATTCTCATAAAATTCATTATTTAATTCAATATATCAAGGTTAATAAAAAAAATAAATTAGTTTAAGAATAAAACCAGTGCTAGACTAAATACACAATAACTAAAAACACATAAATACACATAACAGTACTACCTAAATACACATATTTAGGTTACACTAACTTAAAACAACTTACCTTAAATATTAAGTGTAATTATTTCAAATTCACCAAATATCAACTTCATAATATGACTTTTTTCTTTTACTTAATTCTGAATGAACTTGCTTATATTATTAAAGCCAATATAGTCATCCCAAATAAAAAGGTTTAGATCTTAATATTCCTTTACAAATATTAATTAAAACTCCGGAAATATTTAGTAATATATAAACCTACAGGATTTAAGTATCAGAAACTAAACCTATAAGTAGGTGACATGTACCAGTAGACAATTTTTAAATATATTTCATTTTTTTCTAAGTCTCAACGTTTCAATGAACGATTAACAAAATTTTGACTAGTATGATTTATTGATAGATAAATACCGAACATAACTTCTTATAAATGAACATTGTTAGTTTAAAGTGAATCAAACTAATCGTACGCTGTGGAGTACTATTATTATTTTAACAGTGTGATAAAAACTACTTCTGCATTGTATATCTCTTAAGAATTAACCATAACGTACAGGTGAATTTCAATTCGTTTAAAAAGTTTAACACTATATATGTATTTTCAATGTTAAATCACCTCCACTGTTTCATGACGCCATTGCTCACAATCGATATCTGAGGTACACGCCAAAACGTCGAGTTTGACGAAAATGATGATTCGTATCAAAATTAATCAATAAAACCGTTATACATACCTCCATGACAGCTAGTTGTTCGTTGAAGGCAAAGTGTTTAAATTTGGACAGAATAACAAGAAGGAAGTTCTAATAGACAAATGTGACTTTATCACAAATGGACTGGCATACTCTTTTCTGAGATTCGATTTGAACTATTTGGCCAGGAAATTGACAAGACTTGTAATAGAGGCATCACATCAACGCTTAAGGGATATGCTTCACACTACAAGAATAATCATGGCTTGGAAATGAGAGGATTGACGTTGGAAAAAGTTGAGGATAACAAGATTAACTGGGCTAAACTGGTAGTGAAAAAGAAAAATAAGATATTTTCAGAAATACTACAATTGAAGCATTTACTCGGCATTGCAGAATATTATAGAAAGATATGTTTAAATGCAAAACAAAAACTGGGACTAATCAAGACAAATTAAGACTAAACAAGACAATAATGTACTAATTTCAAGCGGTATGGAGGAACTTCATATGAAAATGGCCAAAATATAGTGGAATATAAGATATGTTGAAGTAAATGACAAAGGAACATTGAATCTTTTAAACACTTTGAACCAAAATCCCAAGATAATGGAAAAATATTCCTGTTATTGAGATCATCGCAACTATGCTCCTCCTTTTCTCACCATGACAGAATTTAGGAGTCTTGGACCAATAGTTGTCATTGATAGATCAAAACAGAACGAAATATTTAAAAATAGCCCCGTAGATATTAGAACTGAAATTGAAAAGGGAGAGAATGTGCCTCAAAACACCGTTGCTTACTGTCTTTTACTTCATGTAAAAATTATCGACTACACCCACTGACGGAAACAGTGAATAATGGCAAGAATTAGTCTAACTTACCTCCAGTCGATATTAGTGTTTTGACCGAGTAGCAGCCATGTATTTGATTTTAGACTTCAAGGTTTCTAGAGTGGAAACAAAATGAAGCAGTATATTGTGAAAAAGTTAGGTTAGGTTAAGTTAGGTTGTAGTGGCAGTCCCCCTCAAGGGAACACACATAAGCCAAACGTTGGACCTTTTTGATTCCACACAAAGAAGACTGATTCTACATTGGGAGTCCTAAATTTATTTAGGACTATGGCTCAGATTTATTCACCTCTCACGTGAATAAATCGAGGTCCAGAGTGGGTAATAAACCCCGGACCTACCGGTTCAGAGGCGATCACGTTACCACTGAGCTAACCTGGTCCCTTGTGAAAAAGTTATCGGCAATCTACTTCACTGCTATTCTGGCAATCTACTTCAATTCTGGTTCAATGGCTCATTACATTTTTAAAACACCCCTTGTTCTTCCATAGCACTGCAATAGAGGGGTAGTCGAGTACTACTATGGATTAAATCTTCACCCATATCGTGTTGAATATGATGAATTGCAATGTACCCTACAAGATTGGCCAGCATTTATTCAGACATCTTTGTGAAAGGACGTGAAAAGAAGCGGTTTCTCCATACCCTTCTACCATATTCAATTATATTAAACTTGCAAGACTTTGGCTACAAAGAAAGAACTTCTTCTGAACGAAGTAAAAGTTTAAAGTTATAACTTGATATGGCTTAACGCCAAATTCACAGATATAGTGAGTTAGAATCAAACACTTTAAAACAGGGCTCAAGATAACGCTTATGAAAGTAAGTGTACATGGAACACGGTCTTAAGTTAGCATGACATTAACTGCAGTCTAAGTAGTAATAACAAAAACAACCATATCTTGTTATGACGTATTAATTTTCATTAAAAGTACTTCAACAAATGTATTGCTTTTAATGATAGAATTATATTTAAATGTACTATTTTTCATGTATTTGGATTTGATTCATTTAGTGGTAGAATGATGCAGCCAAAACATTTAGGATCGTTAACTTCTTTAATAGTATCCAAACTTTCATGGTTTGTTTTCATTACTTCTTGTAGATAGAACAACTTAAAAACTCGAAACTCATTTACATAAAGTAATAACCTCAAAGCAGTTAACAAACACGACTAGGAGGAGATTAAAGTAGAAGTAGTAACACATCTGACATTGAATTGAAAGGAGTAATAAAAAGTGCAAACAGGCTTTTAGAAGCTAACTCTGTAATAGAATCGAAAGTATATAATTAAACATTTAATTTATAATATTTATAAAAATTTAACATTTATTGTGTTCTTACAGATCTTTACAAACACTTTTGAGAATTAACTAAAGAAAGACAAAACTTTTCAAACAAGTTATACATTTTCTACATTTATTATTCTTTCAAATAATAGTTAAATGTAATAAATTCATGTAACTCTTTCAAATAATTTCATTAAGAGCTAATCTTGATACTGACAGAATTTGTCTTCAAACGAATGTTAGTATGATCAGGTCCAAGTTGCCAAATACAGTATTATTAAACCACTGACGATTCTGATTTATATTGGGTAAGTTAAACCTTGTCCTGTTGATTTATGAATGCATTATTCTCTCAACGCTAGTTCATATTCAATTTCATAGCATGCTTGCCAAAGCATCTTGGATTTATATGCATGAGAGATTAATATTTTATTATCTAAGAATGGAATTATCAAACTGTTTTCGACCCATCCATAGCTTTTCAATCCAAAATGAAACACCCACGTAACATCTTTGTTTTTCAAGCGTGTAGCATGATTATGAGGTTCCGAAACCTTGCAAGGCCAAAAATAACACTTTTTTTTTACCCAAACGTAATCGCCAATTATAAACTGGTTCATTTCGTCCAGAAAACAAGATGGAAATCAATATCTTTCCAAAGTAATAATTACTTAAAAAAGTAGACCAATTTCTGACACTCTACAAAGGAGACTGACTATCCCGGAACTGTAACGGGTGAAATGATTTGTAATAGTAAGCACTTTTTTCAAAGATGGTTGACATCTTATCAAGCCGTCAATTTAGAGTTCGATGATTGGTTAATACTGGTGGATGGTAGGATAACCTTCTGAATTGAGAGGTTAATTTTTTTTTAAATTACTATTACAACCGGGTTCCACCCATTTTGTACTGATTAAAAATCATAGACTTAATATATATAAATCACCTCAACATTTTGATATATCTGTACAACTTTTTTTTTAATAATATTTTTGAAATACTGAACTAAATTGAGAATAAACGCTGGTATATATATAAAATATGAACGAATGACCTTATAGTTTAGCATTTGTAAATCAATTAATTTTATCAGTACTAGATATATATGGTAATGATGAAGTTATAAATACGTCATTATTTATAATTTCAGATAGTTTTAATTTTAATAGTGCTTTCCGTGAGAGGAAAATATATATAATAACTAATTTAAAATGGTAAGTTGACCGTGCTTTACTAACAAAATTAGGCAGAATGATAATAGGACGTATTTACATTATCATTTTGTTGTTTGAAAAACATTACATATCGGATTCAGGATGGCCTAGGACAGTGGTTCCTAACCTTTTTTACTCCGTCACTCCTTAAACATTTTTGCTCTGATCTTGCTTTTATACTTTGTTCAAGGATAAAATATGTGGACACATACTAAATTTTATCAAAAGGAGATATTTATTTTACTTTTAATATACGTAAAAAAATATCAGATTTTAGAAAAGGAATACAACAGATTTATATTTGAATAAACTTTAGGAAAATAATAACTCGTGTTTGAAATATATGTAAAATAGAAAAATCAATAACTACCTTCGAAATGCTTAGAGAGGAATTTGATTTTGTAATATGTAAAAAAAGCAAACATACAGACTAGAAAGGTTCTAGTTTATCCTTCAAAGGTTTAAAGTCTATCTAGAAAGGTTCAAATTCTTTCATGTGAATATACCTAACAAAAAATAATAGCTTTCTTGAAATATGTACAAGATAATAAATTAAAAAATACTATTTTTTGTAATGAAAATACTATTAAATTAGGATTTCCATAACGTTATCGACCTAAGCTTTTGAATATTTCCTTAGAATTTCCATAAAAAAAATACATCCTTAAAAGTGCTGGAATTTCTTAAAGTTACAGCCCTGCTTCTCGCATCCCCTGGCTGGGAACTGCTGGGCTAGGATGTATTGTTATGTTTTATAACATTATTTTATTGTCGAAACAAAAAATTGTAAAAAAGTGAAATACCATTAGTAGTGGGTAGTAAACATTGAGGTCTCAAAATGAATAAAAAACTTTTCTTCTCAGCAATCCGAAACGAGAAAGATTAAAAGCAGAGAAGTTTCGTATTCTTAATTGTACTTTATGCCACTTATAACTGGGAAAATATACTACATTGCAATTAAAATCTTTATAACTGTTGTTTGTTTTTTATTCATTATATTGATATAAGAAGAAATCAAGACTTAATATTGAATCAGCTTAATATAACTTAATATAACAGCTGGATTCTGTATAATTTGTACCCAGGACCAGGTATCTAACAGGTAGCCTGCTTGCCTTGAATACTGAAAATTACATTTTTGAATGTAAGCCTAAATTATTTTTATTTGAGACATAGAATTTAACAATTTTTTAACACTAAATTTTTTGCACTAAACAAAAGTTCAATATAGTTCCATGAATCGTTTTCGATGATCGACCTATTTTGCATTTAGTACTATTGTTATGTAAGTATATCATGATAATTTTTTTATGAACTTTGTATTTTCGCAAGGAAGGTTATAGCATTAAAAAGGATAATTAAGTTACACCTATATTCACTTGTCGGATTAAAATCTCTCCCAATCTTATTAAAATTTCAGAATCCAATATAGATAATTCATTAGAAATAAATTTCTTTAAACTTATACTTTACACAAAAATATGCCTTACATTGATACTGTAGATGTACCCTATTGTTTTTGGACAATATTGCACAATGGGGAAAGTCACTTTTTTGGAAAGCATGTGATTTTATACATTTTTTCTCTCCTAAACTACTAACTCTTGAGTAGTTAAAACTTTGGGATTATTATGAAACTGACAGTAGCTATAACTGGAAAAAAATCAAACTTTTAAAACAACGTAAGGCTACTAGTCAATGAAACCTGGGAACTCAAATATTATTAATATATAACTGCTGAATTAATTTCACTAGAGTTACAGTCCATAAATGATATTTACTTACAACCGGGAAAAGTGAATGACAAACGTTACTTCATAAAATGTTTTCATCCACTCAATGCTTTTTCAGGTTTCCTTAATAATGAAATAAAGAACCGGAAGAACACTCCGTCTTCAAAATATAATACTGTTCTAAAAACATTTAATACGATAACTTAGTTGATTTGCTTTTCTCTCGTATGTATTTCAATATATTTGGAACCTGGTATTGCTTCAGTATGAACTCTTCGTATTAAGACAAACTTTTTGCAATTTGTTTAATTAGGTTATCATACTTTTAAACCTCGATTTTTTTTCTTTAATATTTGATGGCAGTAAATATTTTGTTATTCTAACTGTTTCTGTGCATGAAGTTTGTACATTTCCTTGATACTTTACATTTTGACGCCGTATTAATGTTAAAATATTATTTTCTAATTTGGTTAGTTGGAACTAAGAAGACATAATAACACCTTTTACTGCTTCTTGAAACTGATGTTCTCTTCTTTTGCTGGCGTCCGCTTGAATCGGGTATGACTTCTTCTTCATTTCCCCTTTTCTTTCTGATCTATAATCTTCTAGATCTTATAGTATTGAAAGTCCCAAAGTGTTTATGACTCTATCAAGTACCATGCTTTCTTTGGTATATGTCATGGGAGCACGCCTCTGCGAAGTAAGTCCAACTTGGACAGATCACAGCTTTTCTCATTCTGGAGATACGGTTGGTTTCGTGAAGTGGACTAAATAACTGACCGTATAAAACGCCAACCTGACTTGTTTTACCGTAACTTGCTTAGCTTTTGTCAAGCTAAGGCTCATGATAAATCAAAACAACACTTGTTTTGGTTCTATAAAATCTACCTGATTGACTGTCTATTAAAAGTGCTCATGTTAGAGACCTGTCAGAAAATTTTATTATAACAAATGTTAAAAATACATTTTGGTCCTTGGAAATAGTGTTTTCTAGGTGTTAGTTCTAAACCTTGTAAAACAGTCGGTGATAACCTTTAAGCTAAACTATGTACAAAGAAAAAATGTAGTGGGTATAGTGGTGAGGTCACTAACTAGGAAATAAGAACATCAATGAGTTCATTTTGTCCTCTCCGGAAATACCGAACAATCTGGTATTCAACAGCTTTTAGACTAAGGATCTTTAACAAGTATTTGACATCATACAGGGTTGAGACTGACTGCAAGGTATGTCGAACACAAGGCTTTTCCATCCCCACATGGGAGTTAAAGCTGAAAGTGCCCGCACCACTGCAGGTACGCTAACCACTAAACTACCTGACCATAAATCAAAGTTATGTATGTGATGAGGTTTGTACTTCCTACTTAACTAGAATGTTTGAATTTAATGAAGAATGCAAATTGAAACTTGAGCCCAATGAAACGGAGTTTTTAACGCTAGATGACAGTGGTGTGCCGAGATTGTGGCCCAGGGAGGGGCAAACCTCGACTTGGAGCCCCGAAACACTAGGTCGAGGCACCGCTAAATTCATGAGGCTACGATTCACACACCAACACGTTTTTCGCTTGTTTGCCTTCTCATAGTTTCATCGCCAGATTGTCTCTCAATACCTTCCTGATAATTTGCGACTTTAAAAAGACCTCATGTTCTGAAAAGCTTTAGCACTCGTTTTCACCATTCGCGCGCGTAGATCAGAGATTTTTGGTTTCTCGCTTTGAACATCAAACTTTATGAAACCATCATCTTTCTTAGTTACAACTGCATATTCAGTTTCGTCATACTGTAGATGTTCATCAGATTGCCTACTACAAGAAGATGAAGTCTGATTGGAACATCCGGCAAATCAGTTTGCTTTGTTGTCCATATAAGTGGTGGCAGTATTAAATATGTTCTTTGTGGTGGCGGCAATGATGAACACAGTAATTGCTCCACCGGCTCCGATGCTGTGCCTGTTTTGTCAGTGGAGAGAGGAAATTATTCGATTGTCAGTATCTCCATCTGGATTCTTGTTTCTTTTGTTGTCCCTGTTGCTCCATTTACAAATATTTCAGTTAAAATGAAGGAAAATCATTGTTATCTATATAAATAAAATAATGATTTTGTCTGTACATTGCTTAGAACTGACTCATTTCAACTTTTCTTTACGTTTCATACATTCGAGAAACCGAATCCACCCTTAGAAAAATTTCTGTCGGTTTGTCTGTTTGTCCGCAAAACTTTGTCACAAGTAAACTCAGCTACCATAAGACATATAAAGCTGAAACTTTTATAGTATATTTTTGTAGGTCTAACTTAAAATATAGGCTCTGAATTGATTGGAAATTCAACGTAGAAGTGAAGTTATGGACGTTTAACGCAAAAATGTTTGTCACAAGTAAACTCAGCCACCATAAGACATAGCAAGCTGAAACATTGACACTGGATTTGTGTATGCCTAACTTAAAATATGGGCTCTAAATAGATTCATAATTAAGTACAGAAATGAAGCTATAGGGCTTTAAGCGTATTTTTCTAACTTCAGAGACAAGTTTGTTTTGAAAATACACAGGTGTGGCAAGTAGGTATTGGTTAGTTGATTTTAATTTCATTGGAGCATATGAATATATTGCGTATTTGACATCTTTGAAAAGGTGTTTCCCAGGGTTGAGGATGTACTATCCATTACGAATAAATAGTTTTGTAAACGAGCAATTCTCAACTCTTAATATGAACAGGCAGGAAAAATCAACAAACAAGTTCTTACGCTATATCATACCGAGGAAAGAACTTACAAGTCAGTGAAGAGATTGGATTAGTGATGAAGAAGCAGTTCATTATCTAATTGAATTTCTTGACTCTGAATTTATTTCTCCTGGACTGCCTGCTCATGAGTAAAAATTTCAAGTAGGAGCACCAATCATGCTGCAATTTAGTAGCAGTAACAAATTTCATGTTACGAAACATGAGTGCCCCAAAACTGTGCAACGGGACACGACTCTGAGTTCGTGCTCTACACAGATATGCCATAGAGGCGGACATAATGACTGGATGTGGTATTGGGGAGTCTGTGTGTATACCACGCATATCATTGATTCCGAGCCACTGTCTGTTTCCATTGAAATGATTGCAATGTCCTGTCAGAGTCTATTTCGCAATGACGTTAACTAAGTCGCAAAGGGAGACTTTATCTAACGCAGGAATTCATGTTAGCGAGACCAAGTTTTTCTCACATGGTCAACTGTAGTTTACTTGCTCAAGAGTCAGAGGTTCCAACTGTTTGTTCTTCCGTAAACCTGACGGACAGACAGCTAATGTGGTGTATACAGAGGCATTTGTTTAACACTGTACTAATAATGGTATTTTCTACTATTCTATAACTTCTAATTATGGTATTAGTATATATAATACTATAATTGATATTTTGGAATACCAAGTATAATAGAATTTTTGATTCCGTCAAAGACGGGTACGTTTGCTAGTATGGAATATAAAAATGGGAAAATTCTTGTTCAATGAACATTTGAAATAATTATGTTGTGCATTAACAATAATTAAAAACAAAGTTTCATAAAAAAAATAATTAATTTTTTACAACTATTAATTAAAAAAATTCACCCTACATGACATAAATACCCTAGAAAAAAAAAGTCCGGAGAAAACACACACAAGCAGGATGCCTGATCAAGTAATGAGCAAGGCTTGCGGAACAAATTTCAATACAAATCCATATATTTACTCAAAACAGCCGTTTAAACCTTACGTTATAGTCCGTTTACACCTTTTTCCTTATAAATGGTACCCATCCAAGTGGGACAGCAGATATTTATTTATTTTTATATTTTTCAGAGGGCACATTGTGCTCAGGAGCAGCTGCCCTAAATGTAGAAATAGGCTATTTACTTAAGTATTACCAAGACACTGCATGCATTCTAGTTGAAATGAGAATCACAAAGATTGCAGAAAAGGAGACTATGGAAAAAGATGGAAACTGACGACGCAAGGACACACATTCCCAGTGTCAGCACAGGTTTTTGTAGCAAAATAAGCTTTGTGTTCCTCTTTTCACAATTTAAAATAGTATTAAATTAAGAGTACAGGAAGTTGAAACCACAAAGATGGCTGCAAATGTTAACTAAGCAGTATTCCAAAAGATTCTTTCTCGCTATCGAAATTAGTAGAAGCATTGTTAGATTTCACAATTTCATATGGGCCTACTAAGACGAACAGAAAGTTAGAGACGAAGTTTGAAAGTGGAAATCATGAACTCTTTTGGATCACTTGTAGATAGTTCCAATATCCACTTCAAAACATATCTATAGGATAAAACGTGTATTTCAATCAGAAAAGATTATCATTCTACATATGTGCCATAGATTTGATAAATTTATTCTTAATGTAAATGTTGGGAATGATGTTTATATTTTAATAAGTAAATAATTTCAATAATTCTTTAATTTCTGCATTTATAAATTCATTATTGCTAGTTGATATTTATATATAAACTAATTGGTAACCTCCGGACATCCGGACAACTAATAATTTGTATATTTCAGTTTAGTATCTGATGACAGTCCAGAGGTTGACAATGAGTATGAGGTTACAATTCCTATCAAAGAATTTAACACGAAAATCATAGTCTTAATCCACAATTTTTGAATAAATTATCAAATAAAGTAACGATCAATTATACAAAAAAAATAAATTTTATGTCCAGAAATGCTAAATTCATTAAGTATTCAGTAATTACAAATTTTAAAAGCAAAACTTATATGATTATAAAGGATAAAATAATACAAATAGGATATAACATTTATTTTCTGATAATAATCATAAATCCACTCTTATCACTAGCATCAAATTTAAGCTCAACAACCGATTAATAATTTATGTTTCCATATATAATATTTTTCATAACACCTACAAGCGACTCACTTTAATCCAAATATCAATAACAATCACAAAGAACACGTTAGCTCTTAAAGTACTTACTGTCTAAGAAGGTAACATTAAATCCTTTCCACCACTTCTAAATACAAATTTATAAACATATTGTACAGGTTTCATTTAGTGACATATCACAAGATCCACAAAACGGATATTTCGAATCGATTACTTCCACTTTTCAATACAATCCATGGTCTGCCAAGTAGCAATAGCTTTAAATTCCATCCCACCCACTCAGCACTCAAAACACTTATCCAAGATCAAAAAATATATGCGTATTAAAAATATATATATTTCTATTCTAATAATATTTATTTACTGGGAAAACCAGTGATTTGCTCCAGCTAATTTACAGTCATTTACTTTTTTTTTTTAATTCCTTTTAATTACCACTTATAACTTTGCGATGCTCAGCACAGTGAAAATAAGATTTATATTACTCATATAACAATAAATTTGCTTATTGATCGATCTTCCTTGTGATTTATTTTATACAGAACACAGCCTAATATGATATTGCAAAGATCTACTTCGTTAACATTCAATGTAGACCATATTCACAGTTTTATTTCTGAAATGAATTAACAATATTCGAAACAGATTAATTTTCCTTCATACTGATAATGTATATATATATATATATATATATATATATATATATATCTTGTTTAGCCGCTTAATGTTAGATTTTGGTTGTTGACATACTTATTTGTTGTTCACATTAATTCAAAAATAATAAAACAAAGTGTTCACCCAATGAAGTATCACCCTCTTCATCAGTGTAAATGTCCAATCTTTGAAAAATTTAAAGTAAATATGAACAAACAATACAACATAAGAAATACTTTTTTTACTTGAAATACATATATCCTCTTTGTATTTAAACATATACCTTTCTTATTAAAAGTTATGTACAAAAATAAGTGAATAAACTGCACAATAATATAGTCCAATAAATAACCTAACAGTATGAAAGACATTTTAATTATGAATGCAGGTACAGTTATAAAAATGTAGGGAGGTAAAACCATTTTTTTGGAAAAGACTGATAATTTCGTCGGATTTGAATAAGCAGAGTAAATAGCTTCCCGGGAAATTACCTTGATATTGGTTGACTCCTGCTTGAAGAATAAAATAAAGTTCTCTAAATTTAAAAAAAAATCTCATCTATATTAAATTTACGAAATCCAATAAAAAGTGAAATCATAGGATGGATGGAATTTTATTTTCTCTGAGAAAACTTTGGATTTGATGGAATTATTATGGACGACTGGAGTTGGGAATTAGATTCAGTATTGACTCCCAATGTTGCATCCATGTCATACTGGCGGCAAATGATCATTTTTATTTCAGATTCCAAAAAGACTCTGCCAGATTTTGAACTACCAAACCTGTAATCATATTACAAATATGCATTTTTAATTAGATCTTCAATTTAAGATCAAATATTCATAGAATGCTTGTTTTCTTTCAAGGGTACATTATTAAATTAATTTCATTAATATTTTAGTTTAAGCACAGTAAAATAAAACATTGTTGTTCCATACCTGAGATGTATAAGGTATCGTAGGTTTTTATTACTATCTGCAGATACAGTTCTCTGCCTCACAAAAGTTTGGCAGTTCACAGGCATGTCAGTCAGATCATAAGGGACGACGAACATTTTGACAACAGTTCCAAGAGTGTTAAAAACTGTCACCTGAATAGTGCCTGAACGAGGTACATTGTAGCCTTTTTTCAATAATCTGATACGAGCCTACGAAAAAAAAAAGCTTTATTCTAATATTAGTTTAAACTTCAAACAATTTAAAACTATCAAATTATTTTATTTGTTAGATAATAATTCTATACAAATTATTTATAGGATCGTATGAGCAACAGAATATTGATACTCGTTCCAGTGACAGTAAAATAAAGCAGTGTTCCTCAACCTATGGGTTGCACAAATGAATAGTTTTCGCTGGCATTCATTTAAACAAATAAATTAATTTAAATAGTTGAATGATGAAAAAAGCTCTTTATTCTGATTATATAGAAGAACTGAAGATCATGGAATAATTTAGATGTTTTATACAACATCAACGATGACGCAAGAAGATTTTTAATTTTTAATAACATGTTTTAAATAAAATTTTTATTTAAAAGTTTCTAATAATGATATTTATTTTTCATTTATTTTTGTTATTATTTATATGATTTATCTTGTCTACCCTCCCTCCGTGAGTTGGTTGAGACTTCACTTCAGTCATCACCTGTCTGCAGGCAATTCACATTTATCTTCCTGATGACGAGGCAATCGAAATATAGTAGTGAGTTTCTGTGATTTGTTTATGTGTGATGTTTCTGTGAATCTAGTTTATATATATATATATATTAGGTGTGTTCTCTAATCGGTCAACCTTAATAGGTCAATTTTCCAGGATAAAAAATTAAACTCTCGTTGCCAACGTTTCGGTTTTATTTAAAACCTTTTTCATAGGCCTACAAACAAAGGATAATAAGAAATCACATATCAACATCAAACATATACACAATATGAAAATGGATTGTTACAACTTATGAATGTTACAAGTAGAAATATTTCAGAGATACATAAAACAATATTACTTACATAAGTAAGAATTTTTTAACTAAGAAAATGAAATTTACATTATTTAAAGGAACAACAATGTTAACCGGACAAAACCTTCGACTAGATTAATAAGATAGCATTACAGATAACCTCAACACTGTTCACTCAAGGGAACTAAATAAATCAAATTTCACTAAAACTCAGCACAACACTCCAGAATAAATATTACTTAAATTAGTAATATCACTTCTATGATTAATCGATCTTAGATCCTTTTTAATATATAACATCTCAAGTGTCTTCCTTCTTTGCTCATCTTTTTCTTTTTCTATTATAGTCGTATCTTCAAAATCGAACGTGTGACCTTCGTTTATGGCATGGCCAGCTAAGGCTTTTATTATTTATTTTTTATAAATAAAAATAAGAAAAGGGTGATATTATTGTTACAGAAAAATTGTTATCCGAAGAACTTAGTTGAACGATATTGGTTAAGATATATAAGACTGCAACCAGCACATTAAAATGAAGATCATGCTGAATTAGAAGTTATAAATAGGAAGTATTTCAAATTTCCTTATGTTGAGGGCTTATCACGATCAATTAGAAAAGTTTTCAAACGAAACGTACCTGAAGTTACACTGGCATTTTATAATAAAAGAAAAAATAAATCTTTATTTTCAAATTTGAAAGAAAAAATACTGAAGGAGTTACAAAGTAACCTCATTTATGCCATCAAATGTAAAGACTGTGACAAGTGTTACTATGGTGAAACTAGTCGTTTTCTCAAAGAAAGATTGTACCAACATAACTATTCGATAAGAACAAATAAAAGTAACGCAACAGCCTTAGCTGGCCATACCATAAACGAAGGTCACACATTCGATTTTGAAGATACAACTATAATAGAAAAGGAAAAAGATGAGCAAAGAAGGAAGACACTTGAGATGTTATATATTAAAAAGGATCTAAGATCGATTAATCATAGAAGTGATATTACTAATTTAAGTAATATTTATTCTGGAGTGTTGTGCTGAGTTTTAGTGAAATTTGATTTATTTAGTTCCCTTGAGTGAACAGTGTTGAGGTTATCTGTAATACTATCTTATTAGTCCAGTCGAAGGTTTTGTCCGGTTAACATTGTTGTTCCTTTAAATAATGTAAATTTCATTTTCTTAGTTAAAAAATTCTTACTTCTGTAAGTAATATTGTTTTATGTATCTCTGAAATATTTCTACTTGTAACATTCATAAGTTGTAACAATCCATTTTCATATTGTGTATATGTTTGATGTTAATATGTGATTTCTTATTATCCTTTGTTTGTAGGCCTATGAAAAAGGTTTTAAATAAAACCGAAACGTTGACAACGAGAGTTTAATTTTTTATCCTGGAAAATTGACCGAACCCCGATTAGAGAACACACCTAATATATATATATATATATATATATATATATATATATAAGTTCAATATAGACAAAGAAACATAGAGAAATCAAAAGAACACACTTACAGTCTCTAATTATTCGGTTTGAACCGTCTTCAGGAGAGATAAGAGAGGGAAACCAAGCGCACTGGTTCAGAGACGGTTGGAGACCGTTTATTACAGTAAGAACATTTAATAAGTATCTGACACTATGTAGACTCAGTCCCTCTCTGAAGAACACCATACACAAGATTTTCGATATCTCACTTCAAAATCCTTGGGTAATTTATACGATTCATACGCCGAACATTTCTTCATGCCACTAACACACAACTATGTCAAAGCCCTGTCCCTCAGAAATATTTCACTCATACTTTTCATTTAAAATTTATCTTCATAGAAACCAATCACTTACAACTATAGGAGTAGAAAGTCCTTGAGGAGGAAAGAATGAGGTAGTCACGGGCAAAGTAAGATGTTTAGGGCAAAAAGACCCACTGGCACCAAGATCCGCTGTAAAACCCTCTACAACCGTACACGCCTTCAGTAACCCTTTTAACAAACATTCCTCGAAACTACCTGTAATGCATTAAGAGAAAACAATGTTAAATGTGTTTTATAGATAATTAAATGACAAAATACAGTTATAAATACAATATAAATTTAGGGCAATCAAAGGCATCAACTAGTTGGTAATGAAAGTAAAACAGTAAGCAATTATAAAGTTACATCTAAATTTAAAAACATTTACTCAAAATATGGCGCTGAAAGAAACAAATATTTCTGACCAATATTGATAGAATTATATAACATCTTATAAATGAGTTACACTTGAAAAATACCTGAATAAACAGAGATACAGTTTAAGAGGTATTAAAAATTCATTTTAGCCAAATTAGGAAAAAAAAATTATTATAAGTCTAAATAAGAGTTATCAAACTCTTATACTATCTCTATAAGAATGTTAGCATATTTAACAGTTGCATGATTTTAACATTGCTCTATTGTAAAAGTGAGAAATCTAAAGTAATTCACTGTGTATTATTTATTGCTATACTAATTTAAATACACACTGTAGAGTGAATACATACAATTAAAAACTGATGCTAAGAATTCACACGAAAATGAGTAGAAATTTTAAAAAATATTCTTTAATGAAAGGACAAATTTCATGAAAAATATAATGAAATAATTTGATGTTTCAACTTACCGAGGAGTTGGGTGGTTCCTAAGCGGAATGGATTAGCTAGTGGTTTTCCTAAAGGAATAACCTTTGCCTTCGAAACAGGGGATTCACATTCTGTGTCGTCAGAGCTGGAGTCAGTCCACAGACTATGCAAAACATTTATATTAACTTTACTTTTATCAACATGAATGTCCTCCTCAAACTATAAAAAATAATTATTTCACTAACTTAATTAGTATACATTTTTCAATGTATTACAAAAAAATTAGAATATTATTTTTAAAAAACCGCCTTTAGTATTTAATTCATATACTTCCAATGAAACATCTTTTAATTGATACGCTCCTATAAAAGACACTATACCATCATAATGAACATATCTTCCTTCTTCATGGTTCTATTGTAGGGTAATGAATGTAACGCCTCTGCACAACTGACTGATTCAATAACGGACAGAGAACACTGTGTGGATTTAGACCCCACAGTACAGTTTTATAGTTAAACAAACCTCCCTATAAAGGACAGTGGTGCTTAGTACTGGTGATAGGAATTGGAATGTTGTGAACACTTTCTAGGCATTAGTTACCCCTATGATGGCTCACCCGTATGAATTTGGGGTACACTAGATACATAACCGTGCAAAAAAAAAGTTACAATGGCTTCCTGGTGGTGGATTAACTTTATTAATGCATCAATATTATAAAGAGATGGCATCATTTAAATTAATGGACAGGCATCCTACACTGCCATACAGTTTTAGGGGCTACCACAGGATTCTTAACAATTCGGTCGTCCCCTTCGAAGAGGGCAACGCCCGTTACACCGGAACCAGGGTTTGCTACTGGTAGTTAATCGGACCCCATCAGGGCGTCATTCTGAGGAGTATTAAATACCTATGTGAACGACTCATGGAGAGAGATTCAAATCGTCCGTTGGCTAAACGCCAGCTGGTCTGTGCTAGTTGTGAGATCCTTTAAGGTCTCTCGTGTACTGGAACATAAAGGGGCTCGATGAGGGGTGGTATCTAATTCTCCCCACTCTGAGATCCCGTCAAAAGTCCGAACCTGGCAAGTACCAGTTATCCAGTCCAATCAGCTGAGTTCAAGGTCCGTTCCCACTGGCAAGGGTCTGGGGTCTCTAACTCCCGGTATGCTAAGCAGGCATCCTCCCGAGAAGTTACTGTTTCTCACACAGCGACCACAAGGGTCGCTGTGTGAGAACCCAAGTTGGTCTAGCCAACTTGGGTGAGAACCAACAGCCACTACGAGTCCAACCTCAGTTGGCGGGATGGAGAGAGAACCCTTCATGGGCCCCTGCCACCGTAGTACCGACTTATTTTAAGAGTTTCCGACCAATCTCTGGATATCCAATCTCCGGACAATGGTCCTACTGAATCTGCTCAGCTACAGGTAAGGTCAGTGGCCTTTTTGCTCCTGGGTCAAAAAACCTGTGGATATAAAGCCAATACAGCTATTAGTAGAGCTGCATGGCTCCCACTAGGGGCATAATGACATCATTTAAATGAGAAAACAGATAAAAAATAACTGAAATAACGAAAATAACTATTGATCATTATATTTATTTCAAAACACGCGTCTGTATCTGTTCTCCCATAGAAGTCTCCTACAGAGGGGTTTGATCTTTAATAGGCCTCTATTAAATTTATTTTTTTATTCTTTTTTCATTGACTATCAGAAATAACCTTTTGTCGATAATAGTAAAATCTATCTATCTGTCTATATACTTATAATTCTCTCATGGCCTATCTTGTTTGATATCTTGCCACCGTCATTGTGTGAATAAATAATAACATACAAGGTGTGTAAATAAAGTAGTGAGACTGATTTTTTTTAAATTTTCTATTCAAATATAATTACAATGTGATATTGTCACCTTCAAAATAGTTCCCTTCGGAAGCCACACAGCGCTGGAGACGGTCCTTCCAATCATTGTAGCATTGCTGGAACTCGGATTCTGGAATGGCCTTCAGCTGGTCGGTTACAGCAGTTTGTATGTTTTGTAGTGTCCCGAAATGAGTTCCCTTGAGGTGATTTTTCAATCTCGGGAAGAGGAAAAAGTGATAAAGACTCAAGTCTGGTGAATAAGGAGGCTGAGGAGCAACAGGAATGTTTTTACTGGCCAAAAACTCGTTTTCTTTTCGGAATTTTCGGAACCATTTTCGCACAAATTTTTCTCATCTCCAATTCATTGGTCAAAATGTGATGAACGGAGGTGTGATTCAAATTTAACTGTTCCCCGATCATTCTGACTGTCAAGCGTTGATCTGAACGCACAAGGTTCCGTACTCTGTTGACATTTTCATCGGTGTTTGCACTTGAAGGCCTTCCGCTTCGTGGTTCATCTTCAATCGACTCTCTTCCTTCTGAAAATTCCTTAAACCACCGAAAAACCTGTGCCCTTGATAAAACACGTTCTCCATAGGCCTCCTGAAGTTTTTCAAAAGTTTCGGTTGCATTATGTCCAAGTCTGAAGCAAAATTTGATTGCACACCGCTGCTCAACTTTGAGGTCACTCATTTTTAAAACGCTCAAGAAAAAACCATTTCACGAAAACCAACGCTACGGACAAACAAATGACTGTGGCGAGTTCAGATTCATACTGGAGGCGCATCACACGTGCACCTGACGCTACTCAAGGCCACGCGTCTCCAGCGTTGCCAGATCGAAAGCGACGTTGCCAGTCTCACTACTTTATTTATACACCTCGTATACGCAATTTTGTGGGAATCGAACCCAAGACCTTTGCATTGGAAGTCCAGTGCGCTACTCTCTGGTCTACAGGGGCCTTCTTATAATACACTTCTAAAACCAGATATAAATGATGTTTTGTGTGAATAAGTCAAGCAGTGATGAAGCATTGGATGTTGCGCACAGGTGAAACTTAGAATACCTGTTAATTTCGGTTTATACTGGTTCATTCAAATAAATATTAAAGAAAACAGTAAGTAATAAATGATTTGACAAATATCATTTGACAAATAAACCTAACCACTTTTTTTCTAGGAAAGGTTTTAGTCCCATTTTTGGAATTTTATTGTTGTTTAGACGATATTTTTTTTATTGTACGTATTTACTTTTAATCCTTGGTGATACTCTCTGGGCCAAGGGAACCTTTGCACTTCACTTCCAAAACAAAAGTATGAATTTAAAAAAGAAGCTCCTGTCATCTGTATGAGAAATGCTGATCTTCCGCGCTTATATAATGAAACAAGACTAATATACGATAAAGTCATTATTTGTAAAATTATTACATCACGTTTTCAAGGGGGAAATAGTTTTAATTCCATGATTGAAATTTGTTTTATCTAATGAGGGCAACATTTCTGTTTCAAGGATTCAATTTCCAATTGAGTTAGCATTTGCCCTGACTATTTATAAGTCTCAGGGAGACTTATTTAAATAAAATTTGGAATAATGTATTCCACTTGAAATTATTATTATTGTATATTTGGTTGGGACTTTCACTTGTATAATCTTACACCAAACTTTTATTGAAACACAAATCATTACAATGAGTATGAGTTTGTTATACTTTTAAAAATGAATAAAAAATGCGATAAAAGATTATCGCAATACCCACCAGGTTATATCGAGGGCTTCTTTGTGACATAATTTCGCTCAATAATATTAATTTGTATAGATAAGATACAATTTAATACTAATAATTTTACCATTATTACCATAGAAAAAAAATAAACTGCTACCTTTTTCTCTGATTAGAAGGGGAAGAAGGTGGGACTGGACAGGGCGATGGCACTTTATTTTCCACACATGAAGTTTTATTGGTCTGAAATAACATACATATAAACCAATAAACTCGATAGCAAAAATTAACAAAACTAAAAGCTAATACCTGTATTTCGTTGGTAACATCGTGGATTCCAAGTCTATTAAATTTCTCTATAAGTTGCTCATTACTATCATTCCGCTTTTTTCTGTCTATTGGAGATAATGTAAGCTGTTTCTTGGTATTATGGTTAATTTGGTGCCTTTTCCTTTTTAAAGGGTTTAAAGAACTGTTGACACTATTCAACAATCGACTCCCAACATTTTTGCTCTCTCTTTGTTCACTGTCAAAACATATTTGAATTATTTCATAATTCTTCATACAAATAGTAGGGAGCTTAAAGGCATCTATTAAAGAACACTTACCACGTGTTATTCGTGTTGAGATCAAAGTTTTTTTGTGGAGTGCTTGAACTTTTTGCCCCCACTTTTCCACAGCCTAAAAAAAGTTGAATAATATACAAGTTAAAATTATAAGCATTCTACTATTTACATTTATTATTAGTTCAGACTTCGTTTTTTTTTTTTTTTTTAATATAGTAGCTATTGTGTTGATTTAGGAGATATCATGAAGAACTCTTGTTTCTATCGATTACTGACTTCAGTTCACTGTAGCAGTAAGAAGTACGTACTTCAAACTGACAATTAAAAGTTTTGGGAAAACCTTAAACCGTATTTATTTTCAAGGGAACTTAAAAATACAATGATCTAAATTTAATCTAGGTATACAGTTAAGCTAGATCGAAAGTCTTTGGTAACTCTTATTAACAAATGAGGGATGACCGTCATTGAACTTGAAGAACTCTTATTACAAAATCATATATAGGATTGAAATAGAGGATAGTGGTAGTAATTTTTTTTAAGCTTCACACTTAGACATGTAAACACAGTTCTATGACAACCAAAGCAGACCCTATTGAATGTAAGTTAAAGAAATCACAGTAAAGGCTTTTTTTGACAATTTATAGAAGTTTATCTAATAATTTAATGTTTATTATAAACTGTGATCACATATCTGAGTCAGATAAATGAATAATAATAATAATGAATAATAAAAGATACAAATACAGAATACCTACCATGAAAAGATCAGCTGTACAGACTCAGCTCAACAGAATTTGATCATAAAAAACATGAATAACAATTTATTTAGTAATCTGATGAGAAAATTATTCTACGAAGAAATTAACTATAATATTTATGTAAACACAAATCAACCGGTTTACCAAAAGCTATAACTTTATTCAATCCAGTATAATAAAATGGGGAAGGCGTTTACCGGGCTAACAGGAATACCAATACTCTTTTTACTTGTTTAGAAATACCGAACATCCTGGTTGATTTTAATCTGAACTATTACATTTTATTTTATTTTTAGATAAAATATTTCTTATTTTTAATTTATTATTTAAAGTAGAGATTTTTAACGAGTACCTGGTGTCATGCAGACTCGGGAGAGGACAGTTTTAGCCCTCTCCAAGGCATGTCCTACACGAAATCTATCTTATAAAGAAATATAATTTCTGAATAAGTTACAAACTCAGGTTCTACCTGACCAGCGAAAAGTATGATGAACACTAGACTACTCTGACCATTAGTCACAATAATATAAACCCTTTCTTAACAAATAAAATATTCAAAGTAAACCATAATTTGGGGGCCAGGTAGCCAATAGCAAGATGCTCGCCTCAGGACTGGTAGATCCGGGGTTCAATACGCACTCTTGCCCTCACTTTATTTGTGTGGGAGGTAAATAAATCTGAGAACGTCTTTCTCAGAGGACATTAAGCCGTTGGCCCCAAGCCTGTCAGGTACTCGTTAAAGATCATTACACTAAATGCACTTGAGCTATGAAAAATTTAAGATTCTTAATGTAGAATATGCATAGTGTGGTATCACAAAGGGCCAATATTGGCCTATGTGTGTTAACTTGAAAGACTGCCACTGCAACCTAACCTAACTTAAGCAATAATTTATTGCATTTGCATTTAATTATGTCAGCACTAATAAGACAGCATGAGTTATAATTTACCATCTATGATAAGCAGAGATCTGTTATTCTCGTTCTCCAGATCCTCTTCACAGTGATGTTTGCCAATGTGATCACATCCGCACTGCATCCTGTCATCTACCATTCCTGTTGCAATACATTCAGAAATATATAATAAACATCAATAATAGAAAATTTACATTACCCATAGCACAATGATAATTAATATTGAATAAAGTGTTTAGTTGTGTTCAGCTTCAAAAAACACTCTTAACTTTTAATTGCTAATTAACTATTGTCGTATGACTGAGTGAAACGCATATTTTATATCTATGACTTAATTATAAGGTTAATTAGAATGGAATAAAACATTCTAAACAAACAAAAAAATTAATGCGTCTACATACCTAGAGAAGGATTATCAGGATTCCGCCGCAATTTAAGGGATTTAACATGTCCACTCAATGATGACGAGGTAATCGAGTTTTTCTTTTCTTTCCAGGCAAGGAAACCTTTAAAAAAAATAAATCAAAGCTTTTTCATTACTAGTCAAACAAAAAAGGATAAGAGGCAATCAGAAACTTAGATGAAATCGACCTCCACAAAAATATTAATTATTTAGTCCTCTAATAGGGTAATAATATAGATTTTACAAAAATAGATTAATTATAAATTAACTACTGAATACTTAAAATGAAAAATAGCACCCGATGCATAACCCATTATATATATGTGTGTTTTCTATGAGTAGTCCGGTGAAAGGAATATGATTCGTTACGATGGTGACCAATAGGAGAGTAGAGTCTGTAGGTCCATGCGTGCGGTCCCAGTTACCCGCTGCCTAGTGAAGCCTTCGTTATTCCACCAATGGGTATAAAGGTTGCACAGTCCCTCTGAGATATAAGAATATTGACAGAAAACATGAGCCTCACTTTGCAGTGAACTCCTGTTCCCTTTCTATTTCTGATTTTTGTGGTGGTTGGGTGTTGGTTTTTTCTATTGTCTGCTACGGATATTGATTTAATTAATTTAATTATTGATTACGGATTAAATCAATATCCGTAGCAGACAATAGAAAAAACCAACACCCAACCACCACAAAAATCAGAAATAGAAAGGGAACAGGAGTTCACTGCAAAGTGTGGCTCATGTTTTCTGCCAATATTCTTATATCAAAGAGGGACTTTGAAACCTCTATACCCATTGGCGGGATAACGGAGGCTTCTCTCGGCAGCGGGTAACTGGGACCGCACGCATGGATCTACAAATTCTACTCTCTTATTGGTCACCATCGTAACGAATCATATATATATAAAGATTTCACATTTTGTGAAACCACATCATATTGCGGTTTCATCATATATATATATATATATATATATAGTCAGTTCACAAATGAAGAAAAGCAACACACAGAGAAAGAGACACACTTACAAACTCAAATTTTCGGATGATCCGTCTTCAGGAGAAAAGAGAATGGGCGACCAAGAACGCCGGAAACACAACGGCCATATATATATGTTTCAGAGTAAACTATAGGTACACAGTACATAGAAAAACATACTTAAAGTCTCTAGTTTTCAGTTAAACCTGTTTTGATCGCTGTGCACCTTAGCTTTCCAGCCATTACACCAAAAGATCAAATCAGGCCGACGATTTAACGTGTTGCCCTTTTTGGACCAACCGTCGCTTGGCGAGTGCTCTTGGCATCCCTATCTCTCCTCTCCTCCTGATGACGGTTAAACAGAAAATTAGAGACTGTATGAGTATTTTTCTATGTACTGTGCATCTATAGTTTACTCTGAAATGTGTGTTGTCCTTTGTGGATCTTTTCCTTGATGATAATATATATATATTGTTAGTTTTATATATATATATATTGCTAAATAACGCCCCATATTTGGCTTGTATCTGTTTCTTACACAATTTCTCCAGTTTCCGGAATTCCTTCCTCGTCTCTTCATTAAAACTATAAAGTTTATCACCAATATTGCTAGTCGACATGTTTCGAATGTACCACATTCATCAACAGGACAATAATGAGAATAATAGTAGGATTGTTGATTTATATATATAAAGGTGGATTACTATTGGAATGTTCACAGGACATCGCCCTGGGTCACGGGGCATTATGGGGGATTAAGGCAGGGTGGTTAGACTCACTTGCTACCTGGCTAATCTGGTTTGGCCTGTTAGAGAATAATTTTAAAATTCGACAAGAATTATTAAGTTGGATATTTATGGCTGGCTGCTTTTCTTGAATTATTAATGCTTCTAATATTTGTAATTTAACATGGTTTCTTTCTTTAGCGATAATTTTCGTTGAATTCACCATCATTTCTCTTGTGAGTCTTGTCTTATGGAGTGCTGTTGTATGGGATTTTGGCGCGCCGGCAGAAAGGTGCCTTGAAATTCTTCTTGATAATGAAGTCCTGGTCATTCCTATATATGAGCTTTTACGGGCCTCGCAGCTCCCGATATTGCATGAGTACTCATATATAGGATTTGTTTCTTTTGAATCTTTTACGCTAGGACTATTTTTCATTATTAAACTGCCTATTGAAGGGCTTTGGTAGTAGGTTATCAGGGTCAAACTATTCTCAGGCTTAATACATTTAACATGGCTTTTTATAATACCTTTCAAGACACGTTCATCAGTTTTATATTCATCAGTATATTGGTTCTTGTAGAATATTTTGTGGTTTGTACCTGTCATTTGGCTCTTATTGTCTGAGGTGAATTCTCCAGGTAGCGTCTTAAAATGCTGTCGAAATATTTGTTTGAGTAACCATTGTTGATTAGCGCTTGCTTGGTTGAAGAAATGTTACTATTAAAAAGGTCCCAGGATGAGGCGGTCTTGTATGTTCTGTGGATGAGGGATCTGATAGTGGCGTCTTTATACCGTTGAGGGCATTCACTCTTCGCATTTAGGTATGATGCTGTGTTGGTAGGTTTTCTGTAAATAGAAGTGTGAAGTATGTTATTTTGCAGGTTGATTTTTACATCCAGGAAGTTCATTCTCTTTTCTATTGCTGTTTCTATTGTAAATTTGAGACAGGAGTTTTTTTCAAATGCTGACTTAAGGTTTAGTAATTGCACTGAATCTTTTGCGACAACAAAGCAATCATCCACGTATCTACAATAGATAGCAAGCAGGCTTTAATTCAGGGCTGTTGTTTAAGGTTTTATTTTCCACCGAGCACATATAATAGTTTGCGAATGTGACACCTAGGGGCGAACCCATTGCCAAGCCGTCAATTTGAAGGTACATGGAGTCATCTATGTGCGTGAAAGGGCTTCTTGTCGTACATGCTCGCAAAAGGTCTTCCATATTCTGCCTACTGATGGGTGGAGGTGCCATGCTTCTTTCATTAAAGTAGATGCAATCACATTGCATTTTCCGGTATTCCGGAAACTGGAGAAATGGCGTAAGAAACAGATACAAGCCAAATATGGGGCGTTATTTAACAATATATGTTTAAATGAAGGACTGCTTCCAACTTTTACAAATATATATATATATATATATAACATTTAAAATAAGCAGTGACACATAAACAGAAACACAACAAAGACTCACTTTTCAATATTTCGACCGCCATTACGGTCGAAATATTGAAAAGTGAGTCTTTGTTGTGTTTCTGTTTATGTGTCACTGCTTATTTTAAATGTTATTTGTCCTGCCGGACCGTTTTTCGTTTATCATGGTATATATATATAATATATATATATATATATATATATATATATAACAGATTCAATAATATATCAACCGTTTGATAGAATAGGTGTGTTCTCTAATCGGGGTTCCGGTCAATTTTCCAGGATAAAAAATCAAACTCTCGTTGCCAACGTTTCGGTTTCATTTAAAAACTTTTTCTAGTAAATCTTGCTATATTTCTGGTTCTTTGGCAAGAACTAAGAATTTTAGCTCTATCGAAAAGCGTCAGAATCTTTTCCTATTTCGTTTATTATTGATTTTATTTTTCTGGTATATATTACCTGAACTAGATAATACTGATGTTGGGTTAAATATAATTTGACATTTTATTGATAGAAATAGAATCATTTAAGTTTCTAGAATTCATTTCTTATTTAAATTCACAGTCATATGATAATTTTTTGAAACAATACTATTTCACTGCACCTTCATTGGAGACATTTTTATATAAAATACTTTTTTATACTTTTTTGATACAAATTATTTTTAGAAATCTTGTTTCATAATTTATGGAATAATAAAAATGTGAAACTTATTAAAAATAAATTAAAAAACCAAATAAATGAAGAGAAGAACCTGGAGAGTAGTTTTTGAAAACTTGTGACATACACACAATGAGGTTAAAAAAAAAACACTTTTAGCTTTAGACCGGACCAAAGCTAACTTAAGATTTACATAAAACTATTCACATGGGCGATGTAAAGGACACCGTAAAAATAATAACGATGATAATAATACAGCACATAAAGCGAACTTCCGTGTACAAGAAATATTAAAAAAAAAAAACAAATTATAAAGCCAATAGCGGAACTGAAACATATAAAATAAAGAATGAATTGTTCATGTACTGTAACTCCATAACAATAAAACATATATATCTATAGTATGCATATCATTTAATGACTGATTTAAGCTTTAGCATAGTCTTTACCATTTATTTTATTTTATCACTAATTCACAAAAAAAATGTCTTTAATTGTTTGTCACAAGTTCGAAAAATGTTAAATAACACACATATCTATAATATCCTACTATTCAAATATTATTTATTTAGAATAGTCTTTAGAAAAAAAATTAAACTGAACAGACAAGAAAGTAATGAATTATACTTACAACAACGTTCATGCAGATGTGGAGCTATTGAAATCAGCAAAACTTACGTCATAGCCATACATTTCTGAATTATATTTCTTGATTCGGATAATTTAAATCATAAGCAATGTTCTTTACAATATTGACGGGCAATAATAAAATATGATAAATTAACAGTATTCAGATTTTAATATAGAAAAAATCTAACTTCAGTTCAGTCAGGATATTTTACGGGTAAAAAAAATGATACATGCTTCATTTGTGCTTGAGATTGCAATAAAGTATATCTGGATACTAATTAATTTTACAATAATAAACAATTTCAAATATTTTACCAAGCATTTTTTGGTATTTATGTCCTTTAGATGGTCTATACGACTATTTAATACAACAAATGCAAATAGTCTAACGATAAGTGAAAATCATATAAACAAGAAAATTGAAAATTAAGTTACTGAGAGGAGTACAGTTGTAATATGTTGCTTATATGGAAAGAACAAGCACTGTACATTTAAACTAATAGTAACAAATATATTTTCCTTAACTAATGATTAATAAAAATACTATTTTGATTTCAATGAACACTGCTAAAAACTGAAAAAAAAAAAGAATTAGTAGAAAAATTATTTTCATTTATTTATAAAATAAATATCAAAGTATTAAGATATGCAAAACTAATATATCTTAAGTAGGCTATCTTTTCCTGATAACTCAGGCTTCTTATTAACTTTAAAAAGTTCTAGGGTTGATCTTCTTAACTTGTGGTGCATTCCCTCTCCCAGAAGGAATTTTATAATTATATGAGACAATTGAAAAATGAGGGAATTATATTCAAATGGGTTGGTGTGAATCTGAGCGCGCATAAGCAAGAAAATTCATTCTGTCTTAACAGTATTCATAAAAAAGATATATGGAGGTACAGAAGCATTAATCAATGTGATAAAACTAGGAAATGCAAAATGCTTTCTCATGAAGCATTCTCTGAATGTCTTAACATTTTGAAACTGGTTTACTCAAATTTATTTCCGCTTTACATTTTTCGAACTTACTGCATTTATATTGTAGGAGAATGGCACTGTTTTTTTTTTTTTTTGAGGTATTTGGGATAGGTTCAGGAATAGAAGGGTGTAAATATTTATTCAACTTAATCAAAATAAGCGCCATTTGAAGCAGTGGACTTTTACCAACGTAACACAAGTCGATTAATTCTGTCAGCATAAAAATTGGGTGCTCGAGATTCGATGAAGTCATCGAAGGCCGTTTTTACCAAGTCCCGATTGACAAAGGTTCTACCAGTAAAAAAGTTATCTAAGTGCTTGAAAAGATGGTAGCCGGTTAGCGAGGGGTCTGGGCAGTATGGTGGGTGGGGTAGAACTTTAACGCTCACTTCCTTTAATTTTCGGACGGTGTTTGTGAGACGTGCGAACGGGCGTTGTCGTGGTGCCTATTCTGTTAAACAGAATTGGACCTATTCTGTTTAGCAGTGCTGGCTGCAGCTGACCCACTTTTTCGTCGATTTTTTCACAATAGGACTCCACTGTCATGGTTTGGTCTGGTTACAGAAAGTAATAGTGAATTACACCAGCCGCTGACTACCATGCAGTAACCATAATCTTTTTTTGGCGGGATTTCGTCTTTGGTAAGTGGATGGGTGACTCATCGCTGTCCAACCACTGTCCTGAACGTTTTATCACTATCCATTTTTTTACGTGACGATCCGTTCCAGAAAAGGATCGTTTTGGTTGCGCAAAAGCAATGAAGAACAAACCCCGAAACATGAAATTTCTGCCGACCATTTAAACAGTGAGACGTCGAATTTTTTAGCATTTTGACTTTTTCAATACGTTTTAAAACATCAAATACCGTATGAGAACTGACGCCCAGTTCTTCTGCCATCCCACGCACCGTTTGTGATGGCCACTTCGAGACTCATCTTCGAAGAAGATGAACTCAACTTCGGCTAATATTTCCAGAAAAAATTTCGCAAACCAACGTCGAACAGTGCGTTCATTAACACTATCATTGCCAAACGCCTGGTGAATTTTTCGGGCTGTTTCGCAAGCGCTTTGCTTCAATTTGATTCGTAGAGAAAAATTGGCCGAAAAGCGCTTAATGACTTCATATGGTAATAGTCTGAGGAGAATAAAAAAAATTAAAATTAGAAAAACATAAACAGCATCAATGTATAGAGTACAAAATTCTTCATCGATCAGTTTATACTACGACAGTAGAATAAATATTTATTGAGATATAGAGCTACAAAAACACATGACAATAAAACGGACAAAACTTTTGAAACAACCAATAATAGTGTAGGGTAAATATCCGAAACCTCATTAAGAATATGCATTTTCAGTCACTGAACTTGAAAACATTCAGGGCTAAACCTTTGGATTCTTCCTTTAGATTATTTTATGATATCATACTAAAATAGGTAATCCTGTTAAGTTTTATTCATGTGGATAATTCTAGTAATTCTATGCTCTGTTAACATGAACTAAACGTTAGTGATGATCTCTAATTAAAGATCTTTATGATCTTAAAAATGTACAACTAGAAAAAACTTGTTTGTAATTTTTTCAAAAGTAAATATGATGTGTCGTGCCGTGCCTATTAACGAAACACGCATAGACAGTGCAGCACTTATCAACATACATTTTAAAATACCTTGATAAGGACAGACTTATATACATAACATATATAAGTATAGACTTATATATAGGCTAATTATAAGGAACACTAAAATCTAAATAGGTCAGAAAACCGGAATTGTTTTCCAATGACGTTTTCTTACCTTAGGTCCTCACTGAACCTAAGTCACTCTTTAAATCATACAACAGTAATTCGCTCGCAGAATTGTTTTTATGTTGAGTCGTTTCTGTGCATCATCAATTAGACCAATGTGTAGGGAGAAAAGTTTGAGAATTTTTCTTAATAAAATTCACTAATAGAAGTCATTAATGACTTTCATCATTTACTTACTACTTTTATTACGTTTTGTTTGAAACTAATTTTTTAACTGTTTTTCGATAAATCCCATTGGATGCGATATCGTGATTTATTTCTCATATCACACAGAGAATAGTAATTATTCGTATCATGACTGTTTGTACTTGAATGAAGTGCAACTTTAAACAATAAAAACAATCGAGAAATATTAATTAAAGAAAACCCTACATATATGAGGCAGTGGAGCATGCAGGATATTTTTATTTAACTCCGCAGATCCTCTGAACTGATAGGACCAGGGTTCGATCCCCACCTGGTCCTCGATTTATTCATGCGGGAGGTGAATATATCTGAGCGCGTCGTCCCTCGGAGAAGGACGTTAAACCATCGGTCCCGAGCCTGTACGATGTCAGGTACTCGTTAGAGATCCCTACTCTAAATACACTTGAGTCAGAGGAAAAATTTAGGACTACCGCTGTAGAATCAATCTTCATTGCGTGGTATCACAGAGGGCCAATGTTCGGCCTACGTGTGTTCCCTTGTTGGACTACCACTGCTACCTAACCTAACCTAACCAAACTCCGCAGATAAATAACAACTGTAAAAAAACCTTCCTTTCCTGCCTGTTTTGAGAGTGGAATGAAGAATAGGTGTAAATGTGTAAACTGATCACCTTTTTTTTTTATTGATCCATGTTTTTTATTATTTATTTTTAAATATTTATGCCTAATCATTTATAAAATTAGATCTCTTGGAACCAGAAAACCGACGAAAACTTTATGAATTCTGATACAATTTTTCCGTATGTTATATCTAAATAAAGGATAAAGATAATTAAACAGTTTTCACTTTATTATAAGTAAATTATAGTAATTATTGGAAAAAATTGTTTTGAAACTTTCAGAGATGTACATGTCCTCCCAAAAAAATGTATACATAACCCATTTTGATAAATTTATAATGATAGCCTACTGTCTGAGTGGGTAAGTTCTAAACTTGTGCACTGGGTACAGATCATTATGAAACTTGGATATAAATAATCCTACGTTAGAAAAAGTTGGGCAATATTCAAAGATGGACTTATTAAGCCATAGTAAAAAATATTTGGTCCGCTCATCCAACAATAATAATAGAAAAATAAAATTTCATGTTTAAAGTCCCAACAATATTAGTATGCTATGACAAAATATTTCATTAAACCTTAGTTCCAAGAAAGAGCAGTTTTATGGTAAAAATGACAACTATTAGCATCCACTTGTCTTTGTTTATCGGATTTCTTTACTTTGATTTTATTAAAAAAAATATTGTGAACATAGATCCTACAATATGACAAAATTTAACAGAAACTGTGGTCTGTTGAATGGGTGACTTTTAACTTTCTAAATTTAAACAAATAAATACAATGGAAACAAAAAAATGTTGGCATAATAGAGGTGATTGCATATTTTTCTTAGCTAAAGTAATTCAAAATCTGGAGGGCCTATTAGAACTTTTTTATATTAAAATATAATACCAATCTCGGTGACAATCAATTTAGTTTTGGTTTTATTTTCATTTTGCTATCAGGTAAGTGGTTATTAAACTCATAGATATTAAATTTCATAACTTCATTTCTTTTTAAATACAGTTAAATCAATTTTATCAGTTACATCAAAAAACTGGAATCATTGATCAAGAACAATCTGATATGTTACTGAAATCAGAACTTGGTAATGGTCATTTTTAGTATAATTTTACTCTTCCAATATTATAAGTTCATGAAACATTCATAATAAGACAATACCTGATACGAAATTTTAGTTTCTTTCATGACTGGAGAACTGGTTTAAGTTCGTAGCCGTTTTGTCATGAAGTACGAAGAAGTACCTTTCCCCTGCTTTAATATTACCCAAATACAATGGGGTAAAAAACACAACAGTAGCTATTACGTCCGGCATTAAGATTTTTAAAGGGAGCGACATGTTGATTGATTACAATACTTTCGTTAAACAACCATCCATCACACGCTGGAAAATATAATGAAAATCTGGTCTGAGACGCCACACTACAAATTTTCATTTACCTAATTATAAATGGTGGCGGATTTGTGAGGGTAGTGCTGTTGACGCATTTGGTACGTACTTATTAGTTTTATTCATTCTCAGATGCTCTTAATTCTCTTTCTCTGAGTTTAATCAATTTGGAACTAATTTAATATTAATATGTATACTTTACTGTTTTTAGCTAAATATCATCACAAACAAAAAAATCTAATCGTTTATTACGATTAGAACCATTACTCTAAAGGACCATTAGAGAACAGTTCTTTGGACTTTTGACCCTCAACGACATCTATATCCTATATATATTAAATTTCATCTAAAAAAACCATTTTGACACCAAAATCATATTAGCAAATATGAAAATATTAGCAAAAAAAAATCTTTTCTCTAAAAAGCACCCTCGCAGTGAGAGCAAAAACGTAAATGTGAAATTTTATAATTATAGCTTTTTTCGGGTTTTGCCATAAACTCTCTCACTGATCCTCCCTCCTCTATTTTATGGACTCAGGGGACGTCAGAACGTGTATTTTTGTTGAAAACACGATTACCAAATATGGTTGATTTGCATTTGCTTTTATAAATTTAAAAATTTTATTCTTCCATCTTTTATTTTATTTTTTTACTTTAATTTTTTTATATCTTTTATTTTCATCACAAGAATTGTTTAAAAAATCATTAAATTATTTTATTAAACTATCCACCGTTTATTTTATAGACCAATTCCGCCGTTTGACATCATTCAGATAAAGAATTTCGAAGTCCATGTAAACAAAGACAACAGATATAGTAGGTCACACCATAATATATATATATATGTATATACATAGGTTTTGAGATTTTTGGTCTGGATATTAAAAAACGCTTCTTCGCCAACGTTTCGACATATATTTATGTCCTCTTCAGGGCTAAAACATTAATACATTGAGCACAAATATTACGACTATATTAGGTCTATTGTTTGCTAATACGTAACAAAAAAGATAAGCTATGGATTTACGTATTTCCGTCTGGTTTTGTATTATATTGATAAGAATTTCCAGAGATTTAAATTTGTTTACCTGGGAAGTCTGTTGTGTATCCTTGTTTTTTCCATTCGTATGAACTTCTCTACATATTAAATAAACAACGGACAGTTGCTAGGACTGAGTCGTAATATTTGTACTCAATGTATTAATGTTTTAGCCCTGAGGAGGACATAAATATATGTCGAAACGTTGGCGAAGAAGCGTTTTTTAATATCCAGACCAAAACCCTCAAAAAATCTCAAAACCTGTGAATATAGAGTGGTCAAGAAACAAACAGCATGATATGCATGATATATATATATATATGAATTAAATACCACAATAAACAATATATATTAATTAAATGCTCTAAGGCATTTCGTCACAACATCATCAGAGAGCTAAATGGAACAACCAAAAAAAAAACATAATAACAAGTTAACCTGGCTGATTGAAGTCTTCAGGATTGCTGGCATCCCTGTCTGAATTTAATGTCCCCAAACTTGAAGGAGTCTTGATCAGATTACTTATTTCTTTTATTAATATTTCATCTAGTTTGTAAAGTCCCGGACTATTGTTCATTAAATTTTCATAGAAGTTCTTTATGAGTGCACTTTCAATAATATTTCTCCCCCTTTCTGAAGGTACAAAAAGCAGTTTTTGTAACTGCACTAGTGCAGAGTTTGTAGAGGAACAAATCAAAACTATTTATAGCATATCAAGTTCTTTAATGTATCAAAAATTATTAATTGATAATATCAAGAAAAGAGTGAAACAATCCCTGACATCAAACAATGAAGAACAGCTCATAGAAAAGAAACATGTAGTCATTCCATATAACCCCTGTTTGAAAGACCTGCCCTCATTTTTGAAAAAGCTGGACCTTTCCGTTGTGTTTAGTAATGATAGCAATTTGTTGAATAGGCTTAATAATAAGGGGGAGGAAAAAGATAGTTGTTTATATAGGATATCTTGTACTGATTGCCAAATGTCTTACATTGGACAGACGAGTAAAGGTCTCTTTACAAGAGTAAAACAACACCTTGTTCTTACATGTAAGGAACAAAAATCATATGATAAATTGGAGTGAAGCAAAGGAATTAATTTTTGTACCTTCAGAAAGGAGGAGAAATATTATTGAAAGTGCACTCATAAAGAACTTCTATGGAAATTTAATGAACAATAGTCCGGGACTTTACAAACTAGATGAAATATTAATAAAAGAAATAAGTAAGCAAATCAAGACTTCTTCAAGTTTAAGAACATTAAATTCAGACAGGGATGCCAGCAATCTTGAAGACTTCAATCAGCCAGGTTAACTTGTTATGTATTTTTTTTTCTTTCATTATAGCTCTTTGATGATGTTGTGACGAAAGGCCTTAGAGCATTTTAATTAATATATATTGTTTATTGTGGTATTTAATTCATATATTATATCAAGAGTTATTGTTGATTATTAATTTATATATATATATAATTTTTTTTGGCTATAAAAATTAAGCAGATAGAATATTAATGAAAATTTATGTGCTGAGTATATTTTTTGATTGAAGATCAGGCAAATTTAATGTAGTCCTGTAATTATATTATATATTGCATCTGTCAACAATCACAGAACCTATCTATTAGTTTAATTAGCAGTGTTCAATAAAATTAAAATAATTATTGAAGTAATAACAAATTTCTTAAAACTGTAATTAAAGTTACCAACCTATAACTATCGGATAGGTAGAAATTTCTGTACAGAATTTTGATTAAACTTATAAGGAACTGATTTTGTGCATGTCATATTCATTATTGTTATATTATTGCTTCTATTGACCAGTTCATGATATTCAACATTATACAACTTTTAAGGAACATGAATATATAATGTCAAGATAATTTTTATATGAGAATATGAAAGATACCATAAAATTATTCAAAATTTACCTTTCAACAGTAAATTTCGAAAATAAAAGATAACTTTGACATTAATTGATATAGATATTATAAATAATAATTCAATGAAAACATAAATAATTTAAATATCATTTGAGACTAATTCCTTACTTTAAAATACTAATGTTATTTACATAATATATTATTGTTAAGGGAATGAAATTAAAGGTGAATTATAAATATTAGACATACAAACATAGATTACTATAAATATGTATGAAATATCTATGCAATGCCCTTTTCAGTTGTAAATTATTTTCAACATCCGTTCAGGTTTGTGTTCGGGCTTTATTGAATACAAACAAAACCTTCTTAGTATTATATTTTTTCTTTTTTTTTGATTTTAGAAAGATTAAAATTAGGAAAAAATATATAGTTTATCAAAAATGAATCAACATAACTAAACAATTTTATCTTCTATTCATTAATTGCAGGTTCTATCAACCTTAAAAAACAATCTGGTTTATTGATGCTGATTAATTTTCGACAAACCAATAACCAGTATAGTACTAAAAACAACTTAATATTTCTTTTGTTAGTTTCAAACGAAATGAATGACTTTCTCAGCGATTTTTTCTCTATTTTATCTCATTTCATATTGCTTGAGATTGGAACCATATAAAAATTTATAATATATAAAATGCTTATTATTTTTAATAAAGAAGACCATAAAGACAGAAATTTCTTTACAATTTCTAGTAGAATAAAATTATTTTTAATTGTAAATAATCACTTCAAACTATCGAATTCAAACGTTAAACAATTTTTCTTGATAATTGTTATTTGAGAGTAATAAATTACAGCAAATAATGGTCAAGGCTTACGAACTAGATACATTTTGAAGTTATTATATAATTCTAATACATATGGTATAAGTATAAAAATATGTTTTACAAAATCTTTAATACACTTCTCTTCTCAGTAAAAGATAAAAATATTTTAGGCATTTTAATTTTTTTTATGATGAAATTGTGTTTTCTTATTTCAATAGCAATATAGCATTGCTATGTTTTCAATCTTATAGAATTTGATAGCATTATAATGCAGTTGATTTTAGTTTTGTAAGCATACAACAAATAATCATCGAACATCTGTTAATATTTATCAGTCTGACTAGTTTTTATTCGAAAAATGTTTAGGTTCATAGGTATTATGGATGAAACTGTGATAAAATAACAGCTATGAAATAGTAGCTGATTTGCAGAGAACTAATTTGTATTAATGAAATTAGTTGAAATCCCTGAACGAATGAAATTGAAAGACAATTTTGAATAATTTTTAATATTTTATGGAAAGAAACAATTATCCTAAAACACCTGGTAGCCCTTGGTTTTCTCTTTTCCAACAAATAAAGTGAAACTTCAATATGAAATGGCATATTAGATATATGAAACCTGTGATATTAATCTCTGGACTATTAAAATAAATAAAATAAAAGTTTAATTTTAAAAATGGGAAGGAAAAATTGAGAAGTCCTGGATAAGATAGCAGATGGTCCAAACGGTCTCCACATATGGTTTTGTTTGGGCAGAAAAGAACAGGAAATATCAGCAACCGTCTCTTCATGTAAAAGATACTCGTTCTAGGAAGGACTAAGGTGTCAAACAGTCTTTAGTTTGGCATGTAAAGGCCATGCTTATCTCCCGTCTAACACAAGCAAATAAAAAAATAAGTTAAAAAATAAAGCTTACTGAGAACACTGATTAAGATGTAATAATCAAAATTATACCATTTACCCAAAAGCCTTAAAATAAACTACCCACAGCTTTCGAGTTTAAAGATAAGAAGGCTACCAGTTAGGCACTTACAGTATTATTATTTTTCCAACGATGAATTTTTTGCCTTAAACCCAGATTTACAAATTTCCTATAGCTAATTTTTTAACAAATCACCTTAAAAATCATTAAAACCTATAATGCTTAAAAAACATGACCATGTAAAAAAAACAAAGGTAGTTAGTTTACTTATACAAATATTTAATAGACTGAAACAATTCACTTCTCTTATTTGAAATATATAAATAAAAACTACGTGAAAATATTTACAGTTATATAAACGCTTATAATCTTAATTTAATTCTTATTAATATGGAAAGTTCAAAAAAAAAAAAAACTAAGCCATTTTATGATTTTAATTTTTTTTTTGTTATGATTTTAAAAATCCTTTATTTTAAAAATCTCAATTACGTCGAAACTAGTTATTTCAATAACTATAAAATATTAAATATTGCTAAAATTTTTTTTCAAGAAACATTGTGCGCTCTAAAAAATTTCAATTTATATATAGCTTTTTTTCCTTGAAAACACAAGAAAGAAAAGAAATAATAAAGTTAAGATATAGATATATAATGTGGTTATATAACGTTATATGGTTGGTAAGATAAATTCTTACTTCACTTAAATGTAACTTGAAATATTATGCGAAGAATTTTATAATCCGACATTTTCACTATCATTATATAATTGGAATTTACAATGAGTAAATTGAAGTTTTTCGTAAGTTGCATTTTTGACAATTTAAAAAATTAACAATCAAAAATTACGTCTTTTTAACCGATCAGTAATCATAGTTAGAGCTAAGAAATTAATGTCATTCAATCAATTTAAAATTGAAACAAAAAAAAATTGTTGCAAGAATAAGTCATATTTAAGTAGTTCTCGGCAATGAGATATTTTCCTTGGGCCATCTTTGAAATCAAGAGAAACAGTCTTCAATTTGAGAAGAAAATTTATAAATATTTCAAGAATATTTCAAAAAAAAAAAAAAAAATTGACACAGAGCAGTGGTTTAGACGATAAACGAACAGAACTCTGTCTCTAAAATAGAACAGTTTTTTTTTTATTTCGTTGTTCCTGTTGCCGAGATTTTATTTGGCAGATACGAGATGGCGTTAATCAATGCCGGTATTGATACAAATATTAATCATTGAAACATATCACAAATCTGTAAGATATTTATAAATTTTCTTCTCAAATTGAAGACTGTTTCTCTTGATTTCAAAGATGGCCCCAAGGAAAATATCTCATTGCCGAGAACTACTTAAATATGATTTCTGGAAATTAATGAATGGATCTATCGAAGCAATGAGTAAGCTTTAAAGTTTTTTATGAAGTAGCAGATAAAATATATGAAGTTAACATAAAAATACATATTATTTAGTAGACCTGTAGTCTGAATGTAAGATTATATTTGTTTAAGAATATTTTCGAAAAAAAAATTTCAACATATTAATAGCGGTGAATAAGACAATAAGGCGAAGGTATCGGGCTAAGAGTGCTATAACAACTTAAAAAAATTAGAATTAGTAATAACCATAACTAACCCATAACCCATTAACTATATTTAACTTAAAAAAAGATGTAGTAATTTTTGAGAAGAGTAGGTAGGTGTCTGCGGTTTTTAGTGACATGTCTCTATTATCAATGCCTAATAGTTTGCCAATTGTTTATTGGCAAATAAAATATAGATTTTAAAACATACTTTTTTTTTGAAGATTTGTAACTTTTATTGTGGTCTATGGAGAGGAAGAAATCCATAAAGAGGCAGCGCTTAGCCTGCCAAATGGGGAAATTTGAAAATGTGGAAGATTAATGAGAACAGTGGTAAGTGTAATCATTTATAAAAGCAGATAGAACCACCGTTCTATAAACATTGTACTCTCAAATCCATTGTGTGCATGTATAGTATGTGAGATATTCTCTTTCATAAACTACTAAAATGACATATGCTAGCTAATATTCCGAGCATTTAGTATTATTTAACAAACATTTTTAAGCCTATGTTAAACATTTATAAGAATTTCTTCAGAAGGATACAAAACATTTATGAATATCAAGGGCCAGAGGAGTAAATGTAGTTTTTATTGGGTTGTTCTGGGAATAAAATTGTTAAATCACAGGATCGATTTCACTACATTCAAATGTTCATTGTGTCCCTGACTTATACTTCCTTGCACTTGAAGTACGTGTATCAGTGACTTCATTTACTACTGATGTAATCGGAATGTAAAATTAATTCCACTGTAAAAATATACTAAAAGGGTTAATCGAACTTTCTACTTAGGGAGTTAGGATTTTACCATACAAGCATCCAAAATGGTATTCATTTATATTTCAAACTTAATCATCAGAAAGCGTAATAAAATAAAAGGGCTTAGTATTTTTTTTTTTTAGGAGACTTATGTTTAACATTAGTTACAATAGAAACAATTACATAAATAACTCAAATAAATTGATTTTCAATACAACTCTCCTGTAAAAACTGTGAACTAAAATGTAATCTAAAATTGTGCTTATAAAGGTCTACAAACCCACCTTGTTTAAGAGGAGGAGGCATTCGTGAAGGCGGATCAAGAAGACACTGGCCCAGCTCTGCAAAGACAGTTTTGAAAGACGCGACGGTTGAAGCTAGAGGAGACATGTTCGAGTGGACCGGACATGTAACGGTTGGTAATGTGTCGAGCCGGGGTAGTGATTCCAAGCTCACCTACAATGAAAATGTTTATTTTTTTTTTCAGAATTTGCAAGATATAACATTGTTTAAACTTATGAATACTTGGAATTTTTTTAACATCCTACTTAAATTAAAAAAAAAAAAGTATAAAATTGAAGAATTTAATTGATTTGGATTTCAGATTTCCACTTCGTCATAATGGTTTTTAAAAATCTACCATGGCTTCATACTTCAATAAAGAAATTTTAGACTATATAAAGAATATTATTGTAATTTAATTTCTGGTCAAAGTAGAAAGACTGAATGAATAGTTGTTTATTCATTTATGTAAAGAAAGACAGCTAGTACCACAGAGGATATAAATCATCATTATGAAATTCATCCCCTCCCCCCACCATGTACAACACCTCGTCCTGGTGGTTAAGGACGCACTCGATCATGCGTAAACTTGGAGGAGATTATCCTCATCAGACTTCTTAGATTCCCTTATCAGAAGATTTTCCTTTTTCGGTTGAAGACTATTACTTTACTTTAAGTAAAGTATAGTGATCGTGAAAAAATTCAATAAACTATTTAAATTGTTTCTTTATAAATATCAATTTTACCTCAGTGGATTCGCTCAAAAAATTTCTAAGTCAATGTAAACAATGTAAAAAAATATAAAAAATTCGACAAGTATAGCAGGTGATCTCTTAGTCTAGGATAAACAAACAGTTTTTATAGCGTTATTGCTCTTTCCCATAATTGAAACTTCATGATTTTTTTTTAATGAATTGCTAATTCTTTGTTCCATTTTTGGTCAAATTTTCATTATTTTTTAATGAGCCGTTTCTCGTCAAAAAATCATTTTCTGAAAACAGAAATCGTACTGCAACGCCCCTTTAGCGAATGTAATTTTGAAAAAAAAAATATCTCAACTCATTCTCCACATAATGTTCTATTTTTAGGCATAGTTTCATTTTGATCCGTCAAGCAGTATGGCTTGAATCGCTCTCACAAGGTTTGAGATTGAATTAAAAGTCAAAATTTTTACGTTTTATTGAAAAAAAATATTTCCCGTTGTTTTAAAATTCTGAATATATTTTTCTTTGTTCCATTTGTAACCTCAAAGATAATGTCAAAATTTCAAAACTCTAGGGTTATCAGTTTAGGAGAAATAAATGTTTTCTAAAAAACGGTTTTTGGCAAAAAAAGTGACTTTCCCATCATGCATAATTCTTCCCACACAATAGGGATCTTCGTCTTTATGGGGCTTAATATTGTGTAACATAACTTGATCCATCAAAGATTCTGGACCGTAGCGTGGTAACAAGCAATGTTAACACACTCACCCACCCACCCACCAACACACACACAGACATCATCGAAAAAACTTCATAAAACGACTTCTGGGACCTCAAAACATGTAATTCTGTCAAAATCTCGAGATCGAATTTTTTCACGATCACTATACTTTACTTATAGTAAAGTAAAAAAAGGGTATTTTCCTGTTTTAAATTTGAAAATTGTACTTTAATATTCAATGTAGAAGGATGTCAAGTAAACGATGAAAGAAATCCACTGGCTATTTGAACAAAAGCCATGTTCTCTTGTAGGAGAATATTTCGTTTCAAGAAATGTTCACTTAGGTTTTTCAAAAATGTTATTACTGCTGTAGTTATACTAATGAAAAAATTTGCATCAGCCGTGTGCTGTACAAAAATAATTTTATATATTGATATGTCCTTCAATCACTATTTGTACTACCTCAGGAATGAAAGACTAATAATCATATCCCATTTAGATGTTTACGTTATGCTTAAATGAGACGTTATGTGTTATATACTCAAGAAATTTGATATTAAGTAACTTATAGTAAAGTTGAGTGTAGGCCACTCCAGATTTTTTAATATTTTTTCACACCTCTCAGTTAGGAAACGATGGCATTAGTTTCAAACTGGGTGGTGTGTTTTCCTCAGGGTGATTTACCTATTTGAACTATTGTCATTTATTAATTTCTTGGCTGATAAAACTCTACAATAATACAAACTGACTCTTATTGTAACTGAAAAAGTAATTGTTGGTTGGAGTAATTAAACAAAGGAATACTTGAAATGAAAGTTGACTCACCTTGAGGAAGAGTGATCTGGAGGAGTCAGGGGCAACAGGAAAGTGATGCGTGATTGGCGGCTTGGAGAAGGGCGGAACGACTGCGGTATTAGGGTGAGAGAGACGGCAACAGACAGGACCTACATTCTTGCCTAGACTATGCCAAGCCGACAGCTGCGAAAAATGCAGTTGGGACTTGACTGCCTGCAGCAAGCCCTTGCTGTCCACCTCTCTCATATTGGCAGGTCTGCAATAAGAATATATACGTAGTGGGAAGGTCAACGATTCGTAGCAGATGAGTAAAGAGGAAAAGGAATTATAAAAGAAAACTACTGTGTAAGGCGTAGCTGTCGCACTACAAAACCCAATCCTTTATTTACAACAATATCTACTTAACTTTTCTACAGAGCTGGTGCACTTACTGCAACTGCAACTATAAACATAATTGTACCCGCTATGACTTTTTTCAAGTTCAGTAAAACTAAACTGGGTTGGGTCATGAATTATCGGACAACTCCAATCCTTTGAAGCAGCAAACTATCAACGTCATTCATGCTAATTACCAAAGACATCGAGCCAAAATACTTAAACAGATATCCATTATAATACTAATGTCACTTTCAAATCTTCAGAGGAGGCATATATTTATCTTCTTCAAAACTGAAAAAATCCTGAATTACAGTTAATAATACAGTTTATAATTTTTAATTATTATAATTATTCATTTTGGTTTTGGCTGCATTTTCACTTAGTTTATTGTAATATTGTTATGTTTATTGTGAATAAGAATAATGAATTCATTGGAAAGTTTGGAAGAGGCTCGAATGTTGTTTTTAATTTCAGTCGGATAGCAAAGTTTTCTCAATTGACTGAAATAAAATAGATTCATGTTTGAAAAAGATTGTTCGCATAAAAAGTGTAGTGGTAAATACAGAAAAAAGTCATTTTTTTTTAAATTTATCATGAGTAAGGAATGGTATTTAAAGTGCTAAACATTATCAAAGTATATAGAAAATTCTATTTTTAAGATTTATTTTAAACAGAGTACTCTGCTTAAATACCAAAGAACACATGGACTCACGAGTCAGAGTTTGTCGTCCACTGATCTACACAGTGCATTCGTTGTTTCATGTTTTTTTTTATAAGCGTATTACAATCATTATTGCAGTTTAATGAATGAAGATAATGATAGATGTAATTTGAATAGCATACTAAAGTACTGAAGGAATCTTTGTTTTATTTATTTATGTAAATAAAGACTGCTAGTATCGCAGAGGATATCATGAGTATGAAATTCACCCCCCCCCCCCCCCCCCAAACAATTTAAAAAGAAAAATGCTCTGTACGGCGTAGCTGTACACAGTATTCTTTTTTTTAATCCATAATTCAATTCTGATCAGAAATAACCAAACGTTGTTGTAGTTACTACAAAGGATATCCCCAATATTTCAACTTCTTCCAATGGTTGTAAGGTCCCTTTAATAGAGGGATGAAGCCCTCCAGTCACACTGTTAGACAATATTTTAGAAGTCAAAACTCATCATTACATTTTTATAGTAATTTGGTAAAATTATTCAAACCAAATTTGAATCGATCAGTTAGTTAAATTAATTATCCATGAGTTTGATAATACGTATACTTGTACCAGGATTAATTCCTGCTGTTAAAGAATTTGATAATCAAGATGAAACAGGTATTCTATATATACAGATGGTAGCAAAAGTGAAGATGCCGTTGGAAGTGGATTGTATACAACAAGGAGGGAACGGTCTTCGAAGAGCACAAGTACGGCTTTTATATGCCCACTGCTCCAATAATCAAGCAGAACAGTTAGGCTTGCTTAAAGCTTTGGAATGGATTGAGAACATGACATTACAGGAAAGCTCGGAAAGAGGAAGAATAATCACTACAATATATACAGACAGTAGAACTAGTCTAGATATAACTAAAATCAATAACAAGCACTGGCCATTGGCGGAAAGGATAAGACGGCATTTATCTAACATTATGAAGAATGAAAAGGTTGAGGTTAATTTTTGTTGGACAAAAGCTCACGTGGGTCGTCTGGGCAACGAGGTTGCAGCCAGACTGACAAAAGAGGCTTCTCAGGATGATACACTTGGAGAGTCATACAGCGCTGCTCCTAGAGGGTACGCTAAACAGATTTTGTATGAGGCATCATTACACAATGGGAACAAGAATGATCATCCTCGTTAAAATTTATCGTATACAAAACGTTCTTTCCTACAATCAAAGAGAGGAAAAAGTGCGACATAGACCTTTCACACAACGTAACACACGCTCTTACAGGCCATGGTGGGACTAAATCTTACCTCAATAGGTTCCATATCATTGAAAGTGACAGGTGTTCTTGTGATGGTGTATCACCACAGACTTGGGACCATATACTGTTCAGCTGCCCAATTCCAGATCAAGAGCGACAACGATTTATGACACTTACTATAACCACTGGCTGTGGCTGGCCTCCAGCAAATTGTAGGAAAGTGCAAAACAGTGAACTATTTCCAAAATTTTAAAAAATTCATAGATCTTATAGACTTTCAAAAACTTTTATAGTGTGTATTTTAATGTTAAATTTAATGTAATCTAATGTTTAATGTATTCTTAATGTGTATTTTAATGTAAAAATAAGATTTGATACAGCATGTAATGGACTATATGGAACATGCTAAATAATGGACACTAAATAATTTGAGTGTCCATCACTCCTGATTTTTTCCGCAATCAAAGTTAGTGTATATATAAAAATTGCATACTTTCCGATTCATTTCATAATTAACAACTACGTTCAATACATTTAAAAAAAAATAAAAAAATAAATTATAAACCAAAAATAGATGAAGTTTTAAGTAAATGAAAATTTCATCTTTGTTATCCTTTAGCATCATCGATGGCTGTTAGGGTTTTCTTGCCTCTGTTGGGTGGTTAATGTGTGGCGCTGGGGCGAGATTGTGGTGGTTAGGACCCTAGTACCCTTGCCTCTACCCTTCCTATTAACTTCTCATTTCCGTTTTATAAACCAATATCCAACCCTGTATTTATGTGTCATATTATTAATTTTAAGACAGGATCCTATTCATTCATTTATTGTTCTTTCATTCACTTGTTTTTAAATTCTTTATATTTGTTAGTTCTCGTTGTTTAACATTCTCAATTTTCAATATATTAAAATTTAATACGCAACAAATCATTGTGGGCCGTAAGAAAATAACAAATAATCAAACATTACCACTCCTTCTTCAAGTACAATAAATTGCAAATATCAAACTTATTAGCAATTATTTTCAGGACTTTAATTTTGATATGCGAATTGCTTTCCTGAGACCAAGTCTGGATGCACTTAAGGTACTATACAAACACATACATAAAGATAATTCCATGCACTTATCGATGAAACTGAAGAGTACATGCAATCGAAAATCGAATTCGAAGGCTTATAAAAAAGATATAATTTCAGAACTAATACCTCATCAAAATTAGTCTATGGCATTTGTTCATGAATCAACCAGCATCATGTCGAACGAACAATTGCATGAAGTGAGGTGAAATTCGACCACGGATTAACTCTTTACTATCAAACTGCTTTCGAATGGACTGTTACTGGAAGGGTCAGTGCATAGCAAAAGTTAACGTAAGAAAACCGACTTTGACATTTTACTTTTAACTAGAATATAACCAACTCAGAGCCCATTGAATATTTATTACAAACATTTTAAAAATCAAACAAACTCCTCATAACCCAGTTATGACCCAAGGAAAGTCAGACCGATGAATTTAAAAAAAAAAAAAAACTGACAGAAAGTTTCTGTTCACTTGTCCTTCCAGGATCAAAATTAAATTATTTACACTCCCAAAATTAATTGGAGCCATAGCCTGGAAAATTGAAACGCCTTCGGCAAGTCAGTAAACGAATCATGATGAATGTTACATTAAAGGAGAGGTGTATAGCCTTCATGGAAGATGTCAAAGGCTGGGTTTCATGATACTAGTTCCTAAAAGCCACCGTAGTTCCTCACCGCATAGTATATCACATGCAGAGCAAAAAGAGACCAGTTCTCTTACTAAGCTAACAGTCTTCAATACCTCTACTAAAGGATCAAAAGGCTTGCTTCTAAATGATTATTTTAATAGTAAGTCTAATTGTTAGGAAGATCTTATCTCCATCATGATGATATTTAAAAAGCATCCAATTGCAATTGTTGCAGATATTACAAAATACATCAACAGATACAATACATCCAGATCAATATGATATACAAACAATGGTCTCGTGGGACAACGAACTAGCTCAATAAAAAATGTGGGCGTAATCAATGATATTAAGTCTCACCGAAAAATATTGGTTTTTCTAACCCAGCAGACCGTTTGTCAAGAGTATTATTATTTAACAAACTTCTGCACCATGAACTTTGGTGGTACGTATATCCCTAAAAAGAAAGGCCTTCACCACTACTGAGATCTTGCCGAAAAAGTCTCCAAAATTAGTTTTTCTAAAAGCTGATAGTGCAAGTAGTTTCAGTAATTCAATTAATCGTTACTTAAACCTCCAGATGCTTCAACGTAACACCTTGTGATAGGATCTTTTATAACTGTTGTAATTCCATTTTCAAGAAAATCGAATGGAAATGGATTATGATCAATCAAAAAATGGATTTTAAGTCTGAGTTCAAATATCTTTGTCAAGGCACTCCTCTTCAATTCAATAGCAATATTTTAATCGATAGCAACTTTCCAATTGTTATCTACTCTCTAATCACAGTCTCAAGCAGTTAATTGCTATTGAAGAACACACATGAAAGTTGTTATATGCTGGTCCTCAGTTACTACATGCATCTCTTCGTACTAAGAAGTGGCATTTGTAAATGGCCTTGTAAAAAAAATCTACCCACAATCATCAGATGTTTCAAAATAAACCCAAATAATGACAGATATCCCATTTTAAATAGTTGAACCAAGTCATGCTTTCATGTGAACTGGCATAGACTTGGTCGTCATATATTTAATCGCAATATCAAATTAAGGTGTCAAGCAAATATATTATCAAGTCTTATATTTATTACTTGTATGCTTTAGTAGGAAAGCCGTATATTTTGAGTTGGTCAGTGACCTTACCACAAACCCATTCTCTGCACTTAAAAGGTTTATCAGATATAAGAGGAAAGCCTTCAGTAATCTATTCAAATAACGGTACTACATTAGTAGAGGGCTAATGATCAACTACATGACTTAAGAAACTTAGTATTACCAGAAAATCACAAGTCAATGATTTCCTCTTCAGTGAAGAAATTACTCGTAGGTTCATTCTAGAACACTTTCCTCATAAGGCAGGATTATGGGAGACTGTGGTAGAACCATGTGAATATCATTTATAATTCATTAGTTGCAATAGTTTTCGTACTTTTGCAGAGTTGTCATATTACTTGTTCAAATTGAATTTTGTTTCAATTATTTTATCTTCTCTCTTCTCCTTGATGCCATGGTCACTTCTTAGTTGCGTACGATCTGATTGCAATTCCTGATCCTAAACTATCACCTTGCAAGATAAACACTTGGTCAATATGGAGTCTGGTACATCTATATCAGCAATTCTGGAAATGCTAGCATTAGAATATCCCTTGATTCTATAGCAGCGTGATAAGTGCAAAATTGAAAGTACAGGTGGATACACTAACCCTTATCAAAGAAGATAACCTGCCATCTCTTCAGTGGCTCACATGTCAACCAAATCAATACTCTGGTTGGAAAAAATCTACGTCTAACTGTGAAAGAACTTGCTGAAGAGAGTGGGATATTAGTTGGATTACGTCATGCAATTTGGATGCAAAATAAAAGTTACACTGTGTCACTGCGAAATTCGTTCCACGTCTGATGACGAAAGACCAAAACACCCACTACGTTCAGACTTGTTAGGAGGTGCTTGAACGTCAGGAAAAGACGAAACCTTTTTGTCAAGAACAGGTGATGAATCTTGGGTGCACAGTTATGATATCGAAACAAAGGTTCAGTCGTTAAAGTGGGTGGGCGAAACATCTCCCAGACAAAAGAAAGCTTGTCAAGTTCGTTACAATGTTAAAGTGATGTTGACAGTTTTCCTCGATCTCAGGGTGTTGTCCATCACGAGTACCTCCCCGAAGGCTCCACAGTGAACCAGACTTACTACATAGAAGTATTAAAATGTCTGCTAGACGCTATACGGCAAAGTCGAGGAGGGGAGTACTTTGACGGAGACAGAGACATATAACTCGTAAAAAACTATATTTTGTTTGATATCAGTCTACGTATTTTTGGAACATACCTCGTATTACTAAGAGAAAATTTATTTTTTTTCGACATCAATAAAATGTGAACCGAATTTTAGACCATAGTCAAGCTAGATCCCCAATATCTTCAGGACATATTAAGGCCACCTATTCCCAAACATCGGATACTCTTTGAAGATCCAAAACTATTAATGGGCTGTTATTATAACTGATAAAATTATTCTAACAAATCTAGAATCAATGTATTCAATATGAGTATATATGACATGCATAATAAGTTTATTTATAATAAACTTCAATGAAAAGGTTATAATATTGGAATAATAAGTCGTTTGAAAAATTATCCACTCACAACGATATTTAATATAAAGGCAAATCCTGGATAAATAGATACGGAATTCTAAAACAAGGAATCTTCGCTAGGTCTTAAGCAATTGAAATGTTTTTAAAATGAAATATAGAGGTATGTTACTAGAATAAATAACTAGGAAATATTTATTTCCTATCTATAAAAAAGAGGTAGTGTAGACAAATAGAAAATAATAATTACTGATTAACAGGCCAAAATAACAAACAAACTGAAGGGATGGTACATATGTGAGCGTATCAATTAATAAAGTTAAACAAACGTATATCAATTAGTTTCTGATGAGTGTTGGAATAAATAATTCAGATTAGCTGAGACTGGTCGTGACAATATTCAACAAACATCTCTCTGAAGGACCCTCGCTGCCGTGCGCACTCACCTTGCCTTTGGCTACCATTCAACTTCAACTTTAAAACTCCACCTTATTATATAAAGGCCACAATTTTTTAATATTTATGTAAATATTACATAATGCTTTATTTGAGCATACAAATGCAATATATTTAATCCGATCATATTACAGAAAGAACAAGTTATAACATCCAGATAAAACTGTTTAAAACATGCCAGCCTTCCTCAACTGTCAAAGAATCAGCATCAATCAAAAGGCTCTCATACAATTCTGTCTTTGAGGAATGAAACCAACGTAATAATACTAAACACATTTTCCACTGATATCCTTTGGAACTGTTCTAATACTATACCAAAGTTTTGACGCATTCTTAAAAATACCTTCGTAAGAAAATTAATATAAAACTAAACTCAATCCAAACTTTATAAAAAAAGTCGTTCATTAGGTCAACAATCAGTTTCTACCTCCCAATGTCTTTCAGTTCCAATATCTTTCGTTTCCTCTTCACTCTAGTCATAAAGGATTTAATAACCAAACTAAATTGTCAATATAATTAACTCTGCCAACTCTGTCGGACCTTTAATATGCAAATTAATAACGCATCAAATATTACTGCTTATCAGTGTCGATTATTTCATTGAATGATTTGCTTAATAATATATTTCAATGAATATCAGACTTTTTAGTTATGGCTACTTTTCTGTACCATTTGTCGAGAAAGATGTTTATATCTATACTAGATCTCATTTGTGAAGCAAGATACTTTACTGTCCATAGAATTGTTCACAAACAAAATATTGTTTTTAACTATAAAAGTTAAAGGGGATAACGGAAATATATTAACCTATTGGTGTAGAAAACCATAGAAAACTATACCGGAAGAATTCGAAATTACCACTCATCTCATATTGTAAAATAAAAATTAAACTGTATCCAAAATTTTATGAAAAAAAATGGTCCATGTTTTTTGAAAAATAATAATAGAAAAGTAAAATATTTATTGAAAAAAAAACTTTTAACCTGGTAATTTAATAGAACGTTTTTAGAACAAGGATTTAAGGGAATAGTCTGAACCTACGAATATTGCTATTAGCCATGAAACTATCAATAAAAATATTTTAAATTCCCTTTATTGAAGGTCCTTCCCAAAATAGTAAAAATGTATTCCAAATAAACGTATTAGATATTAATTTAGCATTTTATAGCAAACAAAAAGTGAAATTTTTGTTTTCCAATTTAACAGTAATTTGTAATACCAAAGGATTTACAAAGTAATCTTATTTACTGTATTGAATCTAAGGATATGATAAAAAATATTATGGAGAGATTACTCAATTTTTCAAAGAAAGAATATACCAACATAATTATTCAATTAGAAAAAAAAAAGAGTAAAGCTACAGTATTAGTTTATCATGCATTGAATGAAGGCCTACATTTCGATTTCGACGGTGCAGCTGTTTTTACTAAGAAAGAAAAATTAACAAAGACGACAAACACTTGAAATGTTGTTTAATAAAGGCTAAATCTACATAAATCACAGAAGTGATATAGCAAAATTATATTGTACTAGCAAATGTACCCGTCTTTGACGGAATCAAAAATTTTATTATACTTGGTATTCCAAAATATCAATTATAGTATTATACTAATACTATAATTAGAAATTATACAATAGTAGAAAACACCATTATTAGTACAGTGTTAAACAAATGCTTCTGTATACACTACATTAGCTGTCTGTCCTTCAGGTTCATGGAAGAATAATCAGTTGAAACCTCTGACTATTGAGCAAGTAAACTACAGTTGACCATGTGAGAAAAACTTGGTTTCGCTAACTTGAATTCCTGCGTTAGATAAAGTCTCCCTTTGCGACTTAGTTAACGTCATTGCGAAATAGACTCTGAGGGGACCTTGCAGTCATTTGAATGGAAACAGACAGTGGCTCGGAATCAATGGTATGCGTGGTATACACACAGACTCCCCAATACCACATCCAGTTATTATGTCCGCCTCTATGGCATATCTGTGTAGAGCACGAACTCAGAGTCTTGTCCCGTTGCACAGTTTTTGGGTCACTCATGTTTCGTAACATGAAATTTGTTACTGCTATAAATTGCAGCATCATTGGTGCTCCTACTTTAAGTTTTTACTCATGAGCAGGCAGTCCAGGAGAAATAAATTCAGAGTAAAGAAATTCAATTAGATAATGAACTGCTTCTTCATCACTAATCCAATCTCTTTATTGACTTGTAAGTTCTTTCCTCGGCTTCATATAGCGTAAGAACTTGTTTGTTGATTTCTCATGCCTGTTCATATTAAGGGCTGAGAATTGCTCGTTTACAAAACATTTATTCTCAATAGATAATACATCCTTAACTCTGTGAAACACCATTTCAATGATGTCAAATACGCAATATATTCATGTGCTCAATTGAAATTAAAATCAACTAACAATACCTACTTGCCACACCTGTGTATTTTCAAAACAAACTTGTCTGTGAAGTTAGGAAAATACAGCTAAAAGCCCCATAACTTCGCTTCTGTACTGAATTAATAATCTATTTAGAGCCCATATTTTAAGTTAGGCACACACAAATCCAGTGTCAATGTTTCAGCTCGCTATGTCTTATGGTGGCTGAGTTTACTTGTGACAAACATTTTTGCGTTAAACGTCCATAACTTCACTTCTACGTTGAATTTCCAATCAATTCATAGCCTATATTTTAAGTTAGACCTACACAAATCTACTGTAAAAGTTTCAGCTTTATATGTCTTATGGTAGCTGAGTTTACCTGTGACAAAGTTTTGCGGACAAACCGACAAACCGACAAACCGACAGAAATTTTTCTAAGGGTGGATTCGGTTTCTCCAATGTATGAAACGTAAAGAAAACTTGAAATGAGTCAGTTCTAAGCAATGTACAGACAAAATCATTATTTTATTTATAAAGATTTATTCAGGTGTGCTGAGAGCTTAATGTTTTTAGTGAAATTTTGTTCAATAGTTGCTTCCAAATATTCCCTACGAATGTTTGTGTTTAATAATCTGCCCATTTGAGTATACTTTATAACGTTCAATTTACTTTAGTAATATAATTTGAAATAGTTCTTTCATTTTTATATATTCCTATTTTGGTAAGTTTTGTTTTACTGTTGTTCTAGCAATTGGTTTATATTTTTTTATTTTCAAACACATGATTACACATTGATTATGATGAACTTCTTTTGATTTAGTTTGTTTGTTTGATTTTATATATGATAATACTTTCGTTTTCTCTTTAGGCCTGTGAAAATTATTTTGAATACAAAACAAAAACGTCGGTATTTAGAGTTTAATTTGAAGTTGGAGAAAGTGACTGCATTCCGATAGATATATATCAAACGGTGGATATTTACTTTCCTGAGGACAATTGTTAAAAGAATCGAAATATTGAGTGTGAGTACTAGTATGTGTTTTTCATTCGTGTTTCTCAAAGTTTTTTGATCAAACCACAATATGAAATGGGAAAACAAGACTAAGATCTTTCAACCGTAACAAGCAGTCTTCGTCAGAGTCAAAAACCCAACTGAAAAACTCACTTGTTTCCCCATTTCTTATTGTGGTTTGATCATTGATTGTTATTTCACGTGTTTATGTGAAATCTTTTTATATATATATTAGTGTAGGTAGGTAGCAATCCTTCTTCCCCGAGCGACTCAGAAGAGCCTGCAGGACACGAGAGAAACTCTCTAAAAAGGTAACCAAGCATGAAATTGGCATACAATTTTTAGAAATATATATATGTATATATAACTCATTTCCTGACGGCCGAGCAGGCTACTCCTACTCCTGATGACGACGTGAGTCGAAATACAGAAGTGCTGTGCTTTTATGATTTTTCTGTGTAATTTGACTCGTCCACATAAGCCAATTCCCTTTTTGTTTATATATACACTTTTTAAATACCGCAACTAGACATACATCTCAGATTTGATTAAATTCTAAACAAGTGGAGCAAAAGAGAGTCACCTCACAAAGAATGACGTTTGTCAATGTCGAAATGTTTCACAATATGAAATGTAATATGATCGTAAATCATTCGCAAATATGAAATTCACGGTTTCTGCAACTGGAGGGAAACATTTTATAATTAAAGAGGTAATATATTTCAATTAGGGTTAGTTACTAACAGCTGCTGATTAGTGAAATGACATGTAATGTTAAGTTAAAACAGTATAGCTACTATAAATAAAAATTAATATCACTATGATTATTTATTTAAACGTTAACTGCTTTAGGAGCGCTTGAATGTGACCATTAGCAATCCTAAAGCCGGCATTGCTTACCTATTCAAAGCTGAAAAAGCGTGAAAACATACCATGTGTTAAGCTGGTTTGTACTTATCCAATCTCGATTAACTTTGAATAGGGAGCGATTTTTATAACACTACTAAATAATTAAATACAATCACACACTAGTATACTGTCAAGAAGTTATGATTAAACACTGACTTATTATGCAAAAAGGAAATTGTCCATTGTTCAAGGAGAAGATCGGAGGGTGAGGGTACACTGCAGACGCTAGAAGCTCTGGCTTGGCCACAGGAACAGTCCGAGCAGAGGAACACGTCCACACACATGGCTACGCAGTTCTCGTTAAGCAGGGACATGTGGCGCCGAACAGCAGCAATCCGGGCAGCCTACAAGCCAACTCCGTATTACATTCAATTATAATTACTGCATAGAATACAGCTTAGATTAATATAAATACAATATACATAATATAATTAATGGACAATTAATAATTCGTAAGGTAATATAATTAATGTACTTTACAAATATGTTGTAAAAATAGAAAATATTACAATTTTAGAAGCAAATTAGTATTGCTAAATTTACATCTGCTTTGACAGATTTTTAAATAAATTAGTAGAATGGAGCAGAAAAGCAGTAAATAAAGACATATTTCTATACTATTGGAAAACATGAGCTGAGAAAAAGGGTAACATAAAAAAGGTGCAACAATTGAACAGACGGTCAACATCGAAACAAAATAAGACTTATCTCTTATGCGAACTCCTTAGAGGAGCATGGTGGTTAATCAGACAGTTGGTGTTTGTTTATCAGACTGATGCAATAGTCATAAGGACTATTTTTCCATTAAGGATTAATTTCCATTAACACTCAAATCTAAATTAATACTCAAATTCATTGTTTGATGAAAATTAAAACATGAATGAATTTCAAAAAATATGTACCTATTTTTCAATACAGGAATACTGACTAAGGGATCAACAATCAAGAATCCTGGAATCAAGGACACAATTTTTAATGGGAGCAGTACGACACGTATCAATTTAGAGTGCAAAACTAGAGATCTCTTTTCCCAAATACACACTATAGGAGCTGAGATCTCACAAGCAAGCGTCCTGGATGCAATACCATATCTTATCTCTCGTTGTGATATTCCCTTACAACCCTACCCTCAATCCATATTGACTTTACTTATGATAAGTGCATTCTATCAGACCATTCAGATCTCAGGGAAGATGCACCTCTTTCAAGGACTTTTCTTTCCAAATTTAGCTCCAAAAAGAACTAAACTGTCCAGGAAGCAAATTTGTTTTCCTATAACAAGATGTTTCCTTACCTTCTTATGATTATCTTTTAGTCGACCACATCATGGTTGAAATATCAAGGCTGTCACTCAACCAGCACAATTTATTTGTCTTCCACTTCTATTAGTGAAAAATTCATATTCTTTATTTCAATGATCCATTATTCAGTTATAATTACTGCTTATGATTACTGCAGTCATTATTTACTTCTCGTAAATATTACATTTTATACATTTTCTGTAATCTTTCCTATATCATCAATGATCTTTAATCAAGAAAATTCCAATTTTTGTTTGCTGCTTTTATAATTTCCTAATATATTATTTGATAATTGATAATTTTATTTTTTCTGGGAAATGTCAGGAATATCAAATAATATAATACATCTATAAAACGACAATTAGGGAAAGAAATAGAGAACCAGAGAACAGAGAACCTCTGAAAAAATTGCAGTCGACTATATTTCAAAATTTGGTCAGAAGCAAGGAGAGCTTTTCATGCTCTTTATAACATCTATTTAAAAATTTCAGATCAACTAGTTTTTAGGTTTATCTGTGGCAATGACTGCTAGACACTCTATATGACATTTCTAAATACTTAATGTATGTTGCAGACATCCACCAGAGAAAACAAAGCTTCAAAAGTTAAACCTCATCTGACAAGAATACTGTTAATGTAGGAATTGAAAAAAAAACATTCAGTTCATGAAAATAAATTCATAGGTATAACATAGTTGATCGTACTTTATCACGAGCACCAAAATTTAAAAATATTAGGATAATGCTGTTTAAAATGATTTGGTTCGATTGCATGTTAAGTGAAGGGAAGGGAAGAGTTAACCTTTGCAGCATTGTACTTCGCCAAGATCAGAATGAATGGCATCCCACCTATTCAATTACAAGCTTGTATGCCTAAACGTAACAACCAGAGCAAATGATTTCCTTTTCAGTTTTTCAACTGCAACGAATTTACTTAAGAAATAGCAAATTATAGTCAACATCATTTTACAATAATACATGTTGTTAAACTAGTGAATTTATACTTATTTTACAAAAATATTGAATAAATAATTTATCAGTCAAGAGGTTTCTGCTTCATTGGTATGTTTTATGAATGTGGCAGGTGGAAATCATGAAAATATTAGCTCCATAGAATTGAGGACATAGGGAATTAATCCCACTGTAAAATCATGTCACTGCTAATCAGCTCAACCAGATTCCACATCAGGCCCATCCAACGTATCTGTATTTATTAACGAAGAAAGTAAATGCCTTTCATGTTTCTGTTTACATAATTATTACAGAACCTTAATACAAACCGTCACACACAGAAAGATGGTGCTCAAAATACTCATTCACGAGTATTCACGCACCATACTTTTCTCTACCAAACTAGTTCTCTTACTTATTTCTCTTACGAAGAGTTATTAAAACTATCTGGACATTATAAATAATGACCTATTAATAACTTCATGCTTAGCGTATATATATATACCACAATTAAAAGAAACGGTCCAGCGGACTTTTTAGAAATAAAATAAATTCAAAACGAAGGAAACACACAGAAAGACACAGACATAACTCACATCGATATTTCGACCATCGTCGTCATCAGGAGGTGTGAAGAGCTAAGAATCCCGCAGGAAGGCAGGGCGGTGACTGAACTCGAAGAGCAGCAGGGTGACCGTAGCCAGTACCCCACTACTTACCACCAAGCGGGAAGGGAGGGAAGGAAATGAAGAGCCAAATTAAGACGTAAAAAGAACGAGTAAAAATCATAATTATTCAAATAAAAATAAGTTTAATGAAAAATTATAAAAAATGTGAAAAGTATATAAATCAAATTAAAATTAATAAAGAAGTAAAAGTAAAAAAGCAATGCAAAAAAAAATTATCGGTTGAGGTTGAGCCCAGGGGAAGATCGAGCATCAAGTAAGCAAGTATGGCGCTTATAAGCTTCGTACTGTTATTAAGGAGTCTTTCCCGATTCTGTCTACTTCTGCTTCTACTTCTTCTATCTTTAATCACCCCCCTTCTATTTCCTACCGTAAACCTCCCAATCTGAAAAGCATCTTTTCTCATATTTCCCCTCAGCCTTCCAATCCTGTTCTTGGAATGAAACAATGTGGACGCCATGGCTGTCAAACTTGCCTGATTGTAAATCCTAATCCTTCCTTCGATTCCCCTCTCCACCATCGTTCCTACCTGGTTCAAGTCAATTCCTCCTGTACCTCATGGAACTGTGTTTACCGACTGGATTGCACTCAGTGTGACTCTTTTTACGTTGACTTAACTTTCAATAAGTTGAGCCTTTGTATGAATGGTCATAGGGCTTCAGTCGGTCAACGCAGTAACTATCCTGTAGCCATCCATGCAAACTCGGATTGTCTCAGTTTCAATGACTGTTTCAGGGTTCAGATCCTGAAACATATCCCCGAATCCAACAATAAAGTTACCCTAAGAGCTTCAGAGGAAGCATACATATGCTTACTTGATGCTCGCTTTTTTCCTGGACTCAACCTCAACCGATAATTTTTTTTTGCATTGCTTTTTTACTTTTACTTTATTAATTTTAATTTGATTTATATACTTTTCACATTTTTTATAATTTTTTATTAGACTTATTATTATTTGAATAATTATGATTTTTAATCGTTCTTTTTACGTCTTAATTTGGCTCTTCATTTCCTTCCCTCCCTTCCCGCATGGTGGAAAGTAGTAGAGTACTGGCTACGGTCACCCTGCTGTTGTTCGAGTTCAGTCACCGCCCTGCCTTCCTGCGGGACTCTTCGCTCTTCACACCTCCTGATGACGACGATGGTCGAAATATCGATGTGAGTTATGTCTGTGTCTTTCTGTGTGTTTCCTTCGTTTTGAATTTAATTTATATATATAATATATATATATATATATATATATAATATATAAATGATCAAACCACAATAATAAAATGGGAAAACAAGACTAAGATCTTTCAACCGTAACAAGCGGTCTTCGTCAGAGTCAAAAACCCAACTGACCTCAGTTGAAAGATCTTAGTCTTGTTTTCCCATTTTCTTATTGTGGTTTGATCATTGATTGCTATTTCACGTGTTTATGTGAAATCTTTATATATATATATATATATATATATATATATATATATAGCACTCATACATTTCATTGATTTATGGTTGTTAAACAAGTTTTAAATAATATTTCATTGATATTTCAAAATGTTAGGGGCGTACATCTATTTAGTCAATGTTTTTGATTAGTATCGTCATACATGTGGGTGGATGGTGGCCCTAGTTATAATTCCTTTTTAAAAAAAAAAACATACACTTTCAGCCGCTGAAGGTTATCATACCATCCACAAATATTAATCAATCATTGAACTCTGGACAGTGTGATAAGGCTTCCGGCCATCTTGGGTTGTAACAAAGGTTTGTAACTATCGAAAGAATAAAGAGTTATTTGCATTTAAAATCAGGAGATTTTAAATTTGTTCTCCAACAGTTCCAAAAACTCATTCTGCCAATGGAACTCATATATCCATTGATGTCTTCAAAGATGACCTGCTTATTTCCACTGAAAAATAAGAGATGCCTTGATGAATATGAATTCAATTCATAAATCTATCGATGAATTTCCAAACTTGCCAATACATAGTCATTCTTTGACAACTCTGGCCTAGATTAACATTCTTTCGTGTACATTTTCCCAGCTTTCATTTTATACATATTGCCTCCAAATATAATGGTTTCATTCCTTTCATATTTGTGTCTTCCAACTCAACTTCCATTTATCATGTAAATTATTAATTCCTCTGTGATATGGATAATATATTAGTTATTAGTAGTTCGGTATTACTGTCTCCAAATACCACTTTAAACAAGACTTATATTTCAAAGCCTTCCTCAGTTTTTTTAAATAATCTTGTACATATCAACATTTCATTTCATGGTTTTAATGTAACACATTAAAATATTCTAAATTATCAAAAGCGAACTTAATTTTAAACACATTGATGGAATTAAATTGTCTATATAGAATAAATTTTGCTTCTATGGTACAAATAAATGACACTAATTGTGAAGAAAATCAATTGAATGGTTAGGCCCTTCAAATAATATCTAAAAATTGGGAATGCAGGTAAAAGATTAGAGGGATCTTGTTATCTTCCGAGGAGTTGAAATGTTGGTAATCTTACTTGATTGGTTCAAATTTCATCAACATCGGGAAAATATAAACTTCCGTATTTTCCAAGCCCTACCTTTTAGTGTAACTCAATCAATCATTTTTTCTGAAAATTGCAATTCCTTGCCTTTAATATGAAATTGAAAAAAAAAGGTCATCTATCTAAACGGATAAAATTGTTAAAAATGTAACATTTCGTTACATTTTTAACAATGCAACATTTTGTTACGTTTTTAGCATTTTGTTTGGGTACATTTACATTTGTTAAAAAATGTAACATATCTAAATCATCCTATCCTCATTAAGTTGTGTATACAACATAAACAAATGGGGCTAGTAAACAAAAAGGCGGTGGTTTTTCTACTTTAAGAGTTGTATCAGAGACACAATTAGAAAATTTGCATCAGAGTAATCTATTAATGAGACAGTATAAAACACGGAAATATTTTCAAAGAAAATATTTTCACCAACGGTATGAAGAACCTTACAGTACTCCATCTTACTTCCCATGCTCCCATTCTGTATCCTATGTAGTTCGTCTTCTCATTTTGAAGTGTTTAATTTCATTATGATTCAACCAACAGTGCACCTGTAGTATGATCACAAAAATAGTGCAAAAAGCACCGAATCATATCAAAAATATCAAACTGGATCGAACTCAAAACATAACTGTCAATAATTAGCAAAATTTTTTTCATTATTTCTACACTTTACAAATTAAAGAAAATAAAATAATACGGCTCGCACTTTAATAAATATAATTAGTCAGTGTTTTTTTGTTAAAAGAAACGTAACTCTGAACTAGTGAAAAAAAAATCGAAATATAGATATCCAGGTGGTGGTGCTTGAATTATCTTGAACAGAAGTTTTATAAAAAAAAAAAACTGTAATTATGAAATATGAATTTTATGTTTGCTCTTTTTTTCAACTGAATAACGTTAATTAATCCTTGGGAGCATTCATGAGTGAAGCAGGCCCAGTGCCAGATGGTGTTTATTTACTGACAAAATATATATTAAACAAATTTATTACATTCATACATCAATTATGTTCTCTACAAATATAACCTTATTATCGCATTCCATTTTCATCATTAAATGGATTAACCAGAAGTCAGTGAGTTACAACTCCTGGAATGGGATCAATACAAGCCAGTTAGATTGAAAACAGCCATGTTTTTGCAACAATAATAGCACTGCATTTTATCCAAATTATCCATTAAAGTTTAAATTCCAGTTATACTTTTGAACTGTAACCTTCGAAAATTAAAGAATACTTCACATTTCATAATTTAACCTCCTATATATATATATATATATATATATATATATATATATATATATATATAAACTAATTTCAGTCGTTGTCTTTTATCTAATAAATTTTGTTAATCAACGTTTAAATCATAGCACCAAAAATGTTTTTGTCAGGATGAAGGAATGTTTGAACTGAATCCAAAATGATATTGCTTGAAAGAAAAGTTTCTGTGAGTGGGACAAACAGACATAAACGAATAACAATATCAGCAAAAGTAAAAACGGAAAAATAAAGGAACATCCATTCGATTTACTATTTGAAAATCGATTTTAACTTTGGGTGGGCACCCATATGATTTATGTAGAAATAGTACTGTGGACTATAAAGACAAACAAAACCACACTTACATACATGCCAGTAAGTTGACGGCATTAAAATAACTTCTACTAGGTAGTAGGAAAATTTATTTCTTACAGTAATAAGAGCTTTGCTTTCTGATGAACAACAAATAATATTTATATTAGAAACTAGCAAACGTACCCGTCTTTGACAGAATCAAAAATTCTATTATACTTGGTATTCCAATATATCAATCATAGTATTATACTAATACTATAATTAGAAATTATAGAATAGTAGAAAATACTATTATTAGTGCAGTGTTAAACAAATGCCTCTGTATATACCACATTAGCTGTCTGTCCTTCAGGTTCACGGAAGAACAAACAGTTGGAACCTCTGACTCTTGAGCAAGTAAACTATAGTTGAATATGTGAGAAAAACTTGGTCTCGCTAACTTGAATTCCTGCGTTAGATAAAGTCTCCCTTTGCGACTTAGTTAACGTCATTGCGAAATAGACTCTGACGGGACTATTGATTTGCAATCATTTCAACGGAAACAGACAGTGGCTCGGAATCAATGGTATGCGTGGTATACACGCAGACTCCCCAATACCACATCGAGTCACTATGTCCGCCTCTATGGCATATCTGTGTAGAGCACGAACTCAGAATCGTGTCCCGTTGCACAGTTTTGGGGCACTCATGTTTCGTAACATGAAATTTGTTACTGCTACTAAATTGCAACATGATTGGCGCTACTACTTTAAGTTTTTACTCATGAGCAGGCAGTCTAGGAGAAATAAATTCAGAGTCAAGAAATTCAATTAGATAATAAACTACTTCCTCATTACTAATCACTCTCTTTACCGACTTTTAAGTTCTATCTTCGGGTTGATATAGCGTAAGAACTTGTTTGTTGATTTTTCCTGCCTGTTCATATTAAGAGTTGAGAATTGCTCGTTTACAAAACTATTTATTCGTAATAGATAGTACATCCTCAACTCTGGGAAACACCTTTTCAAAGATGTCAAATACGCAATATATTCATAAGCTCCAATGAAATTAAAATCAACTAACAATACCTACTTGCCACATCTGTGTATTTTCAAAACCAACTTGTCTGTGAAGTTAGGAAAATACGCTTAAAGCCCTATAACTTCGTTTCTGTACTGAATTATAAATCTATTTAGAGTCCGTATTTTAAGTTAGGCATACACAAATCCAGTGTCAAAGTTTCAGCTCGCCATGTCTTATGGTGGCTGAGTTTACTTGTGACAAACGTTTTTGCTTTAAACGTCCATAACTTCACTTCCACGTTGAATTTCCAATCAATTCAAAGCCTATATTTTAAGTTAGACCTATAAAAATCTACTGTAAAAGTTTCAGCTTTATATGTCTTATGGTAGCTGAGTTTACTTGTGACAAAGTTTTGCGGACAAACAGACAAACCGACAGAAATTTTTCTAAGGGTGGATTCGGTTTCTCCAATGTATGAAACGTAAAGAAAACTTGAAATGAGTCAATTCTAAGCAATGTACAGACAAAATCATTATTTTATTTATATAGGTAGTAAAACCGTCATACCTCGTAAGATTATCATGGAGTCGTTGGAGCGCTGTCGGAGGTTGTCCATCTTCTGTCGCAACAAACCTACTACCTACCTACTGCGAGTAGGTTTGTTGCGATAAAATATGGACAACGTCCGAAAGCGCTCCAACGACTCCACGATCATCTTACGAGATATGACGGCTTTACCTATTTCTAATATAAATCATACTAACCTCAATGGTATTAACAATATGCATGTATTTAACAAATAATATGACGGATTATCGGGGATATACTACCTGGAGAGAAATTATATACGCCTGTCTTGCTGATATTTTTCAAATATTTTGAGGTAGTGAAAAACAGTGGTTATGAATAAGTTTCGAATAAGGGAATCATCAGGCTAGCCAGGAAGGTGATTCAGAAAAGATGTTTTCAGTGATATAGAGGGAGTTCGTAAGCCAGAATAGGTTTGCAATTAGAAAAACAGTAATCCCTTAATTATTGCGTTCAATTTTCCCACATTCACTTTATCACAGATTTTTTAAATTATATTATCGTAAAATGATATACCTGATTCTGCAGCTAATTGATATTTTTATTTCTTTTGACTTCTTTTTTATAACTTTTGGAGTAAACTAACAATATTTCAGCATAAAAACTAATAAGGATATAAAAGAATATAATTTATTAAATAAACAACTATTGTAGGGTAAAAAGTTAATGAAATGGTCTCCACATATAAAAATTTAATGGCATAAATGGTATTTACCCTACAATGAGTAAATACCACATAATAAGTGATTTCATTACGTTAGAATAAACAACTATATTAAAAAAACAAAAATCAAACTAAAACATACATTATGAATAAGTAGATAAAGAACAGGGGTATCGAAAATGATGCTTGTGCTAAGCCATGTGCCTCACTCAGAAAGAGAGTGAAGGTGCATTCTATTCAAAAGCTCCTAAAGAGATTAAAAAATATAGATAGTAAAACATTTATGCTAAAACAATTAATACGTATTTAAATACAAAAATAAGCGATGTTAGGAAATTATAAATGATAATATTTTTTATAATCCATAAGAATGAGTCAAATTGTCTCCCAAATTGTGTTTAAAAGTTTGGACAGGGCTACCTACCATCCTCGAGAGCTTGCTGCAAAATTTATAAAAACATGAGGAGGGTTTTAAAGCCTTATAATAAACAAAAATAATACAAAATATATAGTTTCTTTACGGAATTTTACTGTTCATGTGAGTCCTGGAATGCATCAGCCACGAGAATGATTGTATTGGGTGCGAGGCAGTTAAATCCGGACAATTTAAACTTTGTTTTAAAATATAATTTATTGTCACAAAGTACAAATATAAAAGAAAATTTTTTAGTCCAATATTTGCGTGACCTGTCAGGAGTACAATTTCTCAATATAACCGCCGTTGGCCTGAATTACCCCCTCTATCCTTGTCCTGAATCTCCTGCACTCTCTCTGTAACAGCGCTGTCCATATTGGCCAATGCTACTTCGATAGAGGCGCGTAGAGACTCGACATTAGGGTGTCGCTACTTGTTGGTAACCCGTTCAAGATAGCTCCAAACATAGTAGGGGGTTCAAATCCGGGCTATTCGGGGGTCAAAACTCTTTGGACCAGAACATGTCATCTTTGTCAGTTTTTGACTAAATGACTCATGTGAGCCGGTGCACCATCCTGTTGAAATACATATTCCCTCCCTGCGGCCACAGTTACCATCCACGGTACCACAACATCCTTTAAAACGTTCAGATAAACTTCTTTTGTGACAGTTTGTTCTTTTTTAAAGAGATTTAGCGGCATGACGTTACCATCACTGCACACAACACCTAGGACGTGAACTCTAGCAAAAACTTTTGTTCGAACAACAATCGGCACGTCCTCGGGGTCGTGGGCGAACCAGCGATCATTTGTCTGGTTGATTTTCACATCAGCAGTGAATATTTTTTCATCGAAAAAAAATCTGATTCATCTCGATGCTTCATTTTTCTAAGAACTCAGTAGCAGGCTGCAGCGAGCAATCGACTTTGTATTGACAGCCTCAGTCACATCTTTATTATATATGACTTGTAACGTAGGTCCTCCTCTGCAATCCAACGCATTGTTTTTCTTCCTGACACACACCACTCACCACTGACGCCAATTTCTGCAACGGTTGTCCAAGGTCTTTCGAAATCAGCTCCTGAAGCCTTTCCATGACCGCCGGAGTTCGTCACACGCGTTCCCTCGAAGGAGAACTCCTCGCCGGGTTAGCAGAACCTTCCTGATTTCTCAAAGCATTGTATTTCACCACAACATCATAAACAGTCGAACTCGGGTATCCGAAGAATCAAATGATCTCGGTCGCCGAACGCCCAGTACGAAGGCTTTCAATAATCGTGGCGCTTTGATTGTACTCCGCACTTGTACTCGTACATAGCATCTCGGCTATTTCCAGGTTATGACTGTTTACTAGACGCCCATGGCGTTCAAGAATATCAATCGCTACCCCTGACGGAACTACGATATGGCGGGAACTTCCATTGAAATTTTTCCCGATTTAACTGCCGTACCCAGTATATATTATAGTAGTGGAAGATACAGCGCAGTGTAGGATTTATATTAGAAAATTATGCCCGACAGTTTGAATATACCGAAGTCTATCATACTTTTCTCAAGCAAAAGAGCTTGATTGCTCTTTTGTGCAGTTCCTGTTAATACTGTTGTGGATGATGATGGAAGATCACGACTTCCTATATCAGGACAAAAGTATGGCTTTGATCAGATTAAAGGAATAAGTGTTGTTATTGACCATGTTGCCAATCAAATTTATCATAAACAATAAATGAGGGCTCTTTAAAATATGACAATGTGAATAATGAGATGGCTGCAAAGAAATTTATAAAGTGGATGATGCAGCAAGTTGCATCATCACTTTGATTATATCTCTACTTTTTTATTAGTAGTCTATCTGGCTACAGTGAGTTCAACGTGTTCACTGATTTAAAGGAAAACTATTGAGTGTAACTGGAAGCTATGGATCAAGTCACAAAGTAAATACATTATTATTATTAAAGTTCACTACTATACGTATCATGATATTCTGCTAAAAAAAAAAACAACTTTAATCTGTCCGCATGGTGAAAATAAACAATACATATTTACTAAAACATATGAAAAGTGAGTTGTGGATAAGAGGTTGAGCAAGATAAAAGTGAAATAAATACTTCAGTAATATTTAATTGATTAATATCAACAAGTACTTAATTTTCATTATCAATACTGCTTATGAAAATTGATAAGAATGACTAACCTTGACGATTCACTTGAGAACGTTATGGGTTCAAACATTGAGTGTAATCAAAGTAAAGTAGAGGTCACCACAGTCAGGGTCTAATTCATCACCAACTTGTATTTTTAAACCAAAAAATTGAATATTTTTTCAATCTTGAAAAAATCACTAGATTTTTCATTTGTAATGAAATAAGTATGATTTTGTAATTTATTATTTGTAATTATATTCATTCACTAGTTTAAATAATATTGATTTGATTTTAATCACCCATTATATGCCACTGTTTTAACAGTATATTTATACGAATTTCATCCGAATTAAGAAGTCTGCTGGTAGAATTGTGAGCGTTTAGCTCTTGCACAAACATAATTTCGATTTTCGCTAATGTTATATTTATAGTGTTCAAGGTGGCAGCTTGATAATCACACAACTGCCTCAAATATAAAACTAATATTTTAAATAATAGTCTAAACACACTATGGTACTGGTCCTAATCATCAAGATTACTGTCTGAGTTGCAGACAGTCGTCCACGAATCACTATGTTAGCACAAGGAGAAGGTCAGTCCATCTGGACAAGAATGTTTGGATGATTGGGTAGTTTTCTTTTTTGCACTGATTATAAGTCAAGTATTGTTACGATCAACAGACTCTCACTTCAAATTATACTTAACATTCACATTTCTTGAATATAAAGATGATTCGACCGCGACAGGACGGTGAAAAGTGCTACTTAGTTACTTAATGTAAATGAAGCTCAGTAATGTGTTACTTCAGTTTTGTGTTTTACTCTGTCACAATGCAACAAAATCATTAAGTCCCCTTGATAAAAAAAATTAGAAACTTGCGAAAACAATAACAGAATTTGAAAACTTCTTACATCAGGACAAAAGGTATGACTTGGATCAGATTAGAGGAATTAGTGTTGTTATTGACCATGTTGCAATCAAATTCATTATAAACAATAAATGAGGGATCTTTAAAATATGACAACGTGAATATTGAGATGGCTACAAAGAAATATATAAAGTGGAAGGGTATTTTAAATGAAATTCTATCATGCAAAATCAAACAAAGAATGAAGGTAATATGTCTGAAAACATTCTACAACTGTGTCAAGTACTAACAAGAATTTAAAACAATGTCATAAATTACCATGTTTAAATTAAAACATTTTAGTGAATAATTCAAGAATTACCTCCTTTGTGGGAAAAATTTAGAAGTGTTTACGAAACTAGAAATGGATTGTAAGGATATAACACAATAATATATTCAACTGTGATCGTAAAGGTCTAGCAAGTGAGATTGTACGAAATTTCCGGCTATATAAACTTACCTTGAAATAGTCAAGCCATACTTTTGTTTTCATCCTAAGCTTTATCCGTTTATAGCAACAACTTCAACCATCAGACATCTTATTACTCAATACATAGACTTGTCAAAGCATTTAAAAAGATCCCTTCAGTTATACCTCGTTTTAGACTAAAAAGAATTCTTGATGCCGATATATTTTACAAATTGGAACTGTAGCTGTACATGCCTCTTACATTTGTTTAGGGGATTTAAAATGAAAAAAATAAATTGCAGTTAAATGCCCCTGACTCACCAAAAGTACACTCAATTATCATCACAATTCCAGAGTGGCATGGTCAATCTGAAGTCTATTTCAGAAGACAGAATGTATTCAATGTCGTTTCCAGAACTTCTTTCATGAATATCAAAGTAAAAAAAAGAAATTTCCCTGTCATTTCTTTCAAAAATATTGAAACATGGTTTCAACATTGCTTTAACGATGTTTAACAGACACAAGAATTCATACAGATCAATTACGTTTAGTCCAAATTCTATCTCGGAGAGTTTGTTCAAAAGTTTATTGACAATATACTACTTTAATAATTTTATCATAGTTTTTACACATCACTATTATGCAACGATAACGTAATTCATTGAATCTTGTATAAACTTAAGTACGAGCAATGATAAATAATTAATTAATTCTAGGGACATATTTGACGACTTACGTAATTGTGAGCGTAATACAAAATAGACACCGAAGATTGTTAATTAGATAATATTAGGACATGGTTATTAGGTATCAATATCAGGATATTATTAATAATATCAGATGTAGTATTAGGACTGACTGTTCGCTCTGTTTAATCCCCTTTGTTTCAGCATACTATATAAGTAACACAGTCACTCCACGAAGCATACTGCACGAAATTATTTTGAAACAAGACTAAACGACAGTTTAAAGGATACAATTTTAAATAATATTCGAAATAAACATAGACTAACGAATCAGAAAGATCATAACATAAAGAAGCTAGGAAAAAAAGAAATAACATTTTTTTTAAAAACAATTCACAATTCATAACTATAAAATCAATCAAAATCATGATTGATACTGCACTACTAATGGATGAATTACCAGTAAAATTAAATATCTAATAGGGACAGATATACATACATACAGATGAAACCCAGTCCTGTCACTACAAATAACAACCAATTCGCTGTCACAATAATATACATGCAATAAAAAAATATACATAAAACAAAAATGAACTAGTCACTGCTGTCAATTTTCCAGACTGCACGGGTAGTCAAAACTCATGAAAAAATTCTTCTTAGACAAGTAGACAGGATTTCGTCAATACTCCACATATCGTAGAGCAATATAAAAAACTCACAGCTAAATAACTAAAAATCATATCCAACTTCACTAAACTTGAGAAAGAACACTAAATGTTCGAACGCGTTATTTTATTACTTTACTATAAGTAAAGTATAGTATCAGTATAGTGATCGTGAAAAAATTCGATCTCGAAATTTTGACGGAATTACATGTTTTGAGGTCCCAGAAGTCGTTTTATGAAGTTTTTTCGATGATGTCGTGCGTGTGTGTGTGTGTGTGATTTTGACGGAATTACATGTTTTGAGGTCCCAGAAGTCGTTTTATGAAGTTTTTTCGATGATGTCTGTGTGTGTGTGGGTGGGTGGGTGGGTGAGTGTGTTAGCATTGCTTGTTACCACGCTACGGTCCAGAATCTTTGATGGATCAAGTTGATATTTTACACAAAAATGGGCCTCATAGGGAAGAAGATCCCTATTGTTTGGGAAGAATTATGCATGATGGGAAAGTCGCTTTCTTTGCCAAAAACCGTTTTTTAGAAAACATTTATTTCTCCTAAACTGATAACCCTAGAGTTTTGAAATTTTGACATTATCTTTGAGGTTACAAATGGAACAAACGAAAAATATATTCAGAATTTTAAAACAACGGGAAATATTTTTTTTTTCAATAAAATGTAAAAATTTTGACTTATAATTCAATCTCAAACCTTGTGAGAGAGATACAAGCCATACTGTTTGACGGTTCAATATGAAACTATGCCTAAAAATAGAATATTATGTGGAGAATGAGTTGAGATATTTATTTTCAAAATTACATTCGCTAAAGGGGCGTTACAGTAAGATTTCTGTTTTCAGAAAATTTTTTTGACGCTAAACGGCTCATTAAAATATAATGAAAATTTGACCAAAAATGGAACGAAAATTTAGCATTTCATAAAAAAAAACATGCAGTTTCAATTATGGGAAAGAGCAATAACGCTATAAAAACTGTTTGTTTATCCTAGACTAAGAGAACACCTGCTATACTTGTCGAATTTTTTGAGCGAATCCACTGAGATAAAATTGATATTTATAAAGGAACAATTTAAATAGTTTATTGACTTATATGAGATGTAAGAGGAATGATATTGTTACATGTAAAAAAATCACCGCCAATAAACATAAATAAATTACCTTTGTCTTCCATGGCATGATGGATTTGTCTCATAAAATGCTTTAACAAATGTTAAAGTTAACTTTAATATCAGTTACAATTACATTATCATTGTCAATGTAGTACCTTTCCATGCTATTTAAATGTGATGAATGACTCTTTCCTCAAGAAAGAGTTCTTATGTTTGTTGAGAAATATGCAGTTTTTTTTTACAATTCTAGTCTAATAGTTCATATTTATTATTTTCAAATATTAGAACCTACCAACTATAAAAGATTTAAATTATATTGAATAGCTGGCTTTGACTTCGATTTGAGTATGTAAACTAATTACTAATATATTTTTTCTCAATATACATTCATAGCAAACTTATAACAGAGTATAGGAGGCAGAGAAAGGATAACACTCACTCAGAAAAAATTCGTATATATGTTATTTAACAAAGGAGAAGGAAAATGATCTTATTAAATACTAAGAAGCCATAAAATTCCCAGTATAATAATTCTATAAAAAACCAGAAATGTAAAAGATAATTCAAAATTGAAATCTTTCGTTTAGAGATTAATAAATGTAATTATCGTACAGCTTTAATTATAAATCATCTTAAAACAACATTTTTTCTTCGCTGTTTATGATGTTTTTCAGAGAAAATAAGGGTATTTTCCTGTTTTAAATTTGAAAATTTTACTTTAATATTCAATGTAGAAGGATGTCAAGTAAACGATGTAAGAAATCCACTGGCTATTTGAACAAAAGCCATGTTCTCTTGTAGGAGAATATTTCGTATCAAGAAATGTTCACTTTGGTTTTTCAAAAATGTTATTACTGCTGTAGTTATACTAATGAAATTACTTGCATCAGCTGTGTGATGTACAAAAATAAGCTTATATATTGATATGTCCTTCAATCACTATCTGTACTACCTCAGGAATGAAAGACTAATAATCATATCCCATTTAGATGTTTACATTATGCTTACATGAGACGTTATTTATTATATACTCAAGAAATTTGATATTAAGTTACTTACAGGAAAGTTGAGTGTAGGCCACTCCAGATTTTTAAAAATCCATTTAATAAATTTTCATCACAATCTGGTTCTTATAAAAAAAAAATATTTAGAATGAAGCAATGCTTTTCAAACACCCTGTGTTATTTTAGTTCTTAGAAATAAACTCTGATTTTTAAAAATGGACTTAATTTCTTTTATTTCAGTCATTCACGTATTTATCAATTTTACTTTTTTAGATAGAAACTGTTTTATCTTATAAACTGTTTCTTATAAGAAATAATAAATAAAATGATAAAAGAGTAATTAAAATATAATACACCTTTTGTAGGGTAAAAAGCTAATGAAATGGTCTCCACATATAAAAATTTAATGATATAAACAACGTGTTTCGAACACGTAGTGTTCTTCCTCAGGCATTAACTAAAAAATACAATGATACCAGAGAGTTATCTATAGTGCAAAGTAAATATAGTACAAAATAAAAATAAAATAGAATAAGGAAGTACTCTCTTCCTTATTTTATTTTTATTTTGTACTATATTTACTTTGTACTATCTACGTGTTCGAAACGCGTTGTTTATACCATTAAATTTTTATATGCGGAGACCATTTCATTAGCTTTTTACCCTATAATGAGTAAATACCACATAATAACTGATTGCACTACATTAGAATACAGCTTTTGTATGACTTTTGAAACAGCTTGTTAAGAGTATCATTACTCTTCTGAGTACTGTGCTGAAAGTAAGAAAAAAACATATTTATTTGATTGGCGATTTTCCATTACTGGTATTTCAGATATAAAATGTGTCAAATTGAAAAAGAAATAGACCTAACAATCATATTACCCAATACATTTGGCCTTTTTGAGTTCTGAACAATACAGGACAAGCAGTATAATTTAAAGTATGTATAGTTGTATATAGAAATCTTTTTGTGAATAAAAGCTGCATTAAATATTGTATACCAAGTGAATAGTTAAAGGATATAATCAATGCCAGAAAGAAAGAATATCAAAATTTATGTTAGAGGTTTGCAAAACTATGGTTAGTTTAATCAACTGCTATAAAATGAGTTAAACAAATCAATTTGACCCGAACACGATTACAATTAGTCTGATTTTGACTAACTTGGCTTCAGGCTCAACAGCGATGAAAGAAGGAAGCGAAATGGCCGACTTGACAAAACGTGTTTCTCACAGGCAGACCTAGATTTCTATATGACTTTCACCTTGGAAACATTCAAATTATACCACATACGAATGTCTTGTCTTCATTGTTATTTAAAACATACACATACTCTCGTTCATTGCGTGACCCTCATTAAAATTATCTCACATAATAATTGAGATTTTGTAAAACTTTATATTATTATTAGAGGAATTATTGGTAAAGTATTAATTTTATTGAAATATAAATAATAAAATATATTAGAAAACAAAGTTTGATATGAACTGAAATATTCAAGATGAATGCGGACAGGAGTAGAAACGTTATACGTAGACTGCGGGATGGGTCAGTGAGGTGGAAATGAACACGTCAGAAGCGAGTCCAGGCTTGCGTCATGCTAACTAGCGCGCTTTCACTAAGGTTTTCGTATACAATTTTCTACTTTTCAAAAGAAAACAATACTTGTAGAACAATTATAGTATTCAGACGTTCTAAAAATTAAAAATCTGTATCATTATTTTAAATGGCTCAATTTGAACAGAAGAGGGGTATTAGGTATTGTTAAATAAATGGAAACAACAGTAGTTAAAACAGTAGTGGGAAGGATCTAAGGACTGGGATCAACAATCCATGAGAGAGAATGGTAGTATATTTATCAACTGGATGACAGGTAGGTTAGGTTATGTTGTAGTGGCAAGAGAACACACGTAGGCCAACATTGGCCCTTTGTGATACCGCACAATCAACATTCTCCGTTGGAGTTCTAAACCTTGCCTACCCTTAAATGTATTTAGAGTAAGGATCTTTAACGAATATTTGACATCGTACAGGCTCAGAATCGACGGCTTAACGTTCTATCTGGAGGAAAACGTGCAAAGATTTATTGACATCCCGCTTGAATAAATCGAGGGCCAGATGGGGTATTGAATCCTGGATCTACCGTCCAGACGCAAGCACCTTGCTACTGGGCTAACCTGACTCCCTAAGCGTGAAAAATAATAAGCGCATCAATGGTTGGTTCTCAATACACATGTGATTTTTTTTAATGTATATTTGGGGGCAAAAGGTCTGCTGGACATCAAACTAGGTTCACATTCACGTGAAGGCTTAACCTGTGTATTATCAGTTCGAACAAAATACTTTCACAGTGAACACAAAAATCGGAGTCCACATATAAACCAGATATGGACCACAAACGCATACTCTAAAAGCCTTTGGCTACACACTGTTCGCTTAAATTTCATATAAAGGAAGAAAAGAATACATTTTCATAAGACAACACACAGATTGCTTGTCTCCGTACCTTTATCTTAAATGGTAACCTAAGAAAAATTTGTTGTTATTTGGTTACACATTATTTAATACCCAAGTTGTATTCAATGATGTAATCAATACTTATATTTTTTTGTCAAGCCTCTTTGCATAAAAGAAAGTGATCATGGTGCCGATATGAAGAAAACGTTGAAGAATAGTCCAGATATTTGACATAGATATCGCACTATACAGAACTAGTTTCTTTATTACGTGTTAAAACAAACTGCTCATCGCAGTTGTAGAATAGGCTCTTTCTTATTTTGTGTAAAAAATTACACTAAAAAGTGTAATTTTACACTCTAGGTAAAAATAAGTAATCTCAACTGTCTCACTCTCCAGCTATTAAAGCACAGTGAGAGAGAAACTTATGGCGTGATGGCATTTAAAAAGATTGATAAGTATAGGTGTAGCCGTTAGCACCAGAGGAAGCATTAAAGCAGTCAAGTGTGTTAAGGACCAGCGCTGAGCGCGGACTTGACAGTTGGGGTCAGCGGGCTGGGTGTGTAGACACTAACGGGCAGCTTGCGTCAGTTATCCCAACTAGTACCCCCTTTCACCGAATTAGCCAACAACCAACTACTTTCACAACAGCTGATTGAATTCCACCAAAAGATGATTCAAGAAAAACCTTGCAAACTTATTGACCAATTCATACCTAAACTGAAATACAGAAAACTATCAATCAAGATCATTCTTTACCACTAGTAGGGGCAGTTAAAAAAAAAGTCTACACATTTCAAAACTGTAGACCTAAGGAGAGAGAAACTTAAGATTGAGTTCTCAATATTAGTAAATACTACATATGAACGTATTGCAAAATGACACAATGGTTAGTAACAAATATTCTTGTAACTTCTTTGTTTTGGAAGAAAGTTCAAAAACGTTAAGATACGCAGACTGCTAATTCAGGCCAATATCTAGCAACCTGAGGGCCAATATAGTCATTAGTAGATTAACCAAGTGGAAAATACACAGAAGCAGTGATTAAAAGTCCTGTCCATGGGAATTAGAGTGGATAGCAATAGGAAGGTTTTTGCGTTGACCAACGGAAGCCCTGTGGCCATTCATACGTAAGTTGGGCAGCGTAGAGGCCGTACCAACGTAGAATGCATCACACTGGGTGCAGCCCAAACGGTAAACGCAATTAACCGAGGGAAATGATCTTGAGAGGTTAAGAAATAAAAGTAACCGATTAGACATAAGAGCAAGTACAAGAAGAAAAAGGGAGAAAACACTCCTTAATAGCAGTTACGTCCAACAGCAGAAACACGTCCGTTACGCAGTCAGGGATACCACCACAACAAACCAATGAGAAGGGAAGAGGAAGGGAATAAAGACAGCAAATAAGAAATAATAAACGAATGAAAACTTAAAAAAAAACAAAGAAAATAAAATTTTATTATAATAATAGAATAATTGTTATAATTACAACAATATTTAACAACAATCAACCAATCAATCATTATTTATTAAGTAATCAACCAATTATGTATTAAATAATTAACAAATCAATCAATAATAATTATTACAATAAAATAATAATTCCTTTTACAAATATTAAAAAAAAATAAAAACAAAAACTAGGTGATCTAAATGGAAGCAGGAATCACCTCCTGGACTCAACTTCTATTGTTAATTCTTTTGTTTTTATTTTTATTTAGTAATAAAATATGGTATTATTATAATAATTATTTTTAATTGTGACATATTAATTTATTAATTGGCGACAGTTGTTAATTATTGTTATAATAATAATAATTACATTATTATTATCTAATGTAGTGCAATCAGTTATTATGTAGTATTTACTCATTGTAGGGTAAAAATCTAATGAAATGGTCTCCACATATAAAAATTTTAATGATATAAACAACGCGTTTCGAACACGTAGTGTTCTTCCTCAGGCATTAACTAATAAATACAATGACACCAGAGAGTTATCTATAGTACAAAGTAAATAAGTACAAAAATTAATATAAAATAAAATAAGGCAGAAAGTACGAACCTAAGGATGAGTGCCTCTGAATAAGACTGACTGGTAATGGAATGGACATGGGTGGGGGTATAGGGTACATCTGTTCCTTATTAGAAGGCAGGTACATTTTTCTTTTTTCTCTTAAAAGTTAGGCTGAGCCTTTACATTTTGGAATTTTATTTATTTTTGTCACTTTGTTATTGAGTGTTTTATTATATATATATATATATATATATATATATGAAGATTTCATACAAACACGTGAAATAACAATTAATGAACAAACCACAATATGAAATGGGAAAACAAGACGAAGATCTTTCAACCGTAACAAGCAGTCTTCGTCTCTTTCCGAGTTGGGTTTTTGACTCTGACAAAGACTACTTGTTATGGTTGAAAGATCTTAGTCTTTTTTCCCCATTTCATATTGTGGTTTGATCATATTGAGCATATATATATATATACATATATATATAATATATATTATATACTATTATAGTTCTTCGGAGAAGAACTGACCTAGTCTCGAAAACTTTAGTTTTGTATATATGTATATATAATCAATTAAATACTTCAGCTTTCTTATTTCTATCTGCTGCGTTTACAGCGAGCTTGTTTACCCTCTCTCTTTTCTCCTGAAGACGGCTTTTCCGAAGATATCAGTTAGTAAGTGTTGAGTGTTACTTTTCTTCTTTACGAAAATGTAAAGGCTCAGCCTAACTTTTAAGAGAAAAAAGAAAAATGTACCTGCCTTCTAATAAGAAACAGATGTACCCTATACCCCCACCCATGTCCATTCCATTACCAGTCAGTCTTATTCAGAGGCACTCATCCTTAGGTTCGTACTTTCTGCCTTATTTTAATTTTATTAATTTTTGTACTTATTTACTTTGTACTATAGATAACTCTCTGGTGTCATTGTATTTTTTAGTTAATGCCTGAGGAAGAACACTACGTGTTCGAAACGCGTTGTTTATATCATTAAAATTTTTATATGTGGAGACCATTTCATTGGTTTATTATTATCATAATTTTTGTTTTATATTTTACGTATTTCATTTATCTTTTTTTCATTCTTTTATTACTTCTTATTTACGTTCTTAATCCCCTTCCACCTCCCTTCTTGCTAGGTGGTATCGATGTTTCCTTCCTTTTAATACTAAATTTACGCTGTTAAATAAGTGTTTCCAGCCCATTACTCGTTTCACCATAATAATTAAGCCTGCAATTATGGCAAGGAATATAATATACACTTTATATTTCTTTCATTCTTGAACCCAGTACTAATACTAAACAAGGATGGCATGTCAACTAATATGCACTGTTAAAAGGTAGTGCAAGTAATGTAGCAGGGTTAATTGTTTCATTCACTCTTGTGTTTCATTATTTAAGCTCCTTTTAACCTGTTTTTTTATATTATCAATAAAGGTTTAAGAATAATTTAGATTAGTAGTAATAGAGCAGATGGTCTCGATTTCCTTATCGTAAAACTGCTCACTACAAACCTAAAAGCTCTCATGAACATCCTTCAACAAGTTCTTAATAGAAGTGAAGTGGGAAGAATAATAATGAATATAAGAAGCCACATGAGTGGGCTTTTTCATCACCACCAAAACCTCAGCACCAAACACCAAACCCCCCTCTTCAAAAGAACGTCGAAAAAAGAGCAAAGCACCATCACTTTCACTCACAATAGTGGATTTCATGCTGAGGACGAACTAAGTTATTCAAGCTACTAAGAATGCGTCAACATTATCTTTTTTAGGTCAACATAACGAAGCAATTTAATTCCTGTGGGAATAATATTACTCATCATTTTGCATTAAAAAGCAATGTCTATATAAATATTACTTAATACAGGAGGAAGGCAACTTCCCACGGCAAGTCCACTCTATAAATATACATACCACCACTAAAAGTGTAAAACAAATGGAAAAAGTTTTTAAGCTGTTTCCATTTCGAGCGCATTAAGTGCTCGCGAGTTCTTTGGAAAACGAGGTAACACTCGAAAGCGCTAAAGAACTTTTTTCTTTTCCATATGTTTTGAGAACCATTGTAACTGGCCGACGTCTTCATGTCGAGGTGTTGAATCCTGGTGGGGTCTCCACTTTAGTGGTTTTTATGGTCGGACATTAAAGTTTAGTTAGAACACTTTCTGATAACTTAGTCCTATCAGGTTGTTAAACATAAATATAACTTAGAGAATAATTTACGAAACATTTATCAACTTATTAATCTCTCTGTTGATATCACTTGAACGCGTAGGAAGTTTAATCATGTAAATAATACTATTTTCAAAACAGGGTTAAGATGAGCAAACCGAGTTCAGATTTCTTTTTAAAGCAATCTCATTTGAGGATAAATGGTTGATCAAATGCAAAATGGAAGCTCTAACATCTCAGTAAATGTATCTACAGAAAGAGGGCAAGGTGTTCAGAGCAAACATACCTGTTCGGAGTTGGAGGCCGAAGACGGAGAGAGTGAGGGGGAGGAAGCAGCTAAGCGGGGGGTGGAGCCGGAGGCGGTGGGTATTTGAGGGCAGTGCGGTCCCGACTTGGCTCCCTTGGGGGCGGATTCAACCGGCTTCTGCCGCCCCTCCACCACCATCATTCCCACCTCCACGAACACGCCGCCGCCACCCGCCATCTACCCTCCTGAAAAAAAATTCATAATTACATAGAAATATGCTTCATTTTAAAAATCCGAGCTCAACAAATACGGCTCAAAAACACAAATAACTGAAATACCTAATTTCGTCATGGAGCTAACACCTAGTTTTTTGGAATAGAGAGTCTGAAAGTGAGTTCAATACTAAAATTTCCTTCACGTGTGGCATGGTCAGAATAGAATAAAAGAACGGAAGATGACTTTTTCCGGCTTCTAAGTACAAAGTTTGACCATAGAACGAACATGAACATTTTATCGCCACGTTAGCAGGGCTGATTTATTTACAAGTATAGGTAGGTAAGGATGCCTCAACAGTATTTTCAAAAGACATTTCAATTAATTAAGATACAAATTTTTGGAAAGATAAATTCTGATAAGAAGCACAATGGAAAGAAAAAGTGACACAAATAACAAATATACCCTTTGAAAGAACTTGAGTTAAAGTAGGATTATATTAATATATTAAATCGATCCCAACCCTTAAAGAGGACGTAAAGGTGTAATTTTATTTTGAGTCGGTATGACTCAGAAAAACTTGTGTAAGAATAATTCAGGATTCTCGATGTAGGAATGAAAGTGGAATTTCAATTACCTTAAAGAAATCAGTACTTATGGGTTGACTCTGTTGAATCATAAAAAATATTCCTGAATTATCAGTTTACTATTCACTTTAACTGTCTATTTCTTATTATGCTTATACAACTGATTAAATTGTAGTAATATGAGAATTGAAACGAATACAGCGAAGGCTGAAACGATGTTATTGAAATGTCATTTTTACTTTGTGAAATTTATTCAAGAACTGAATGAGGCAATGACATTCGCCTATAAATGAATATCTATGACGCTTGTCTTCCTATCCTTCGTTTACATATAGAGAAACAAAAAACTTTCCACTTAAATCTTGAAAGAATAATAAAAAACTGGTGAAGCATATTGGGACAAACCTTGCTACGCTGAAATTTTTGTAACACCACCCAACTAAATAAAAAATTTCTTTTACAGTTGATACGAAAAAACGTTAACTGGATTCTAACAGGGTGTCGATTCCCAGAATACTTGCTTAAAATATTAAAAAATTAAATATATTAACTGTTAAACAAACAGTTGGAGACAAGATGTCTCCAAACGATTAGGACCAACCATAACCCATTTAGTCCCAATATACAACATATCCTATACATATAATAGTTAATAACTCTGAACAATCTAAAAAAAATTTACATGATTGATGAAACGGGTATAATATATTTGTGAAACAGATATATATTTATTAAAAACAATAAACACAGTTTATTTGTTTTTATACATATAATTCAAAAATATTTCGATGCCGTCCACCAGAAAAAAAACACTATAAGTAGGTCTATAATAAAACTAACTCGTAATAACTTTGTATTAATTGACAAATTCTAATTGGTCTGAATAATGTTTACCATTTGTAACGAAAATCCTCTGAACTGCTTAACCTATTGAAATGATGTCTAAAAGTCAGGGTTTGAATCTCATTAGAGAATCATTAAATCTGCTGAGGCTTTTGGAATACCAGCGATTTTGTTTGACTTGTTACAAACATGATTCCAATTTTATCAAAATTGGAAAGAATTAATTACCATTGACCTTTCCGGATATATCAAGCTTTTCTGAGAATTGTAAAGCATCATTAATATATTAACATCCAGTATTAATTGAATTAATATAAGAAATTAATGTAGTCCATCCAATCTTATAAAATCCTAACCAATGTATGAGATTAGAAAAAAAATAATACGGTCAGCTTTCTTTTTTGGACACACCTTATATGTAAGACCGATTCGAAATAAAGCCTTGAACTTTGCAGGCTTGGAAATACGATAATTACCACTCGCGAACAGAACTGTCAACAATTTAACAGAAGGAGATTTCAAATTAGAACAAATCTCATATTATTATTTAGTATATTTATAAATTAAATATATCAAATTTACGAATGAACTTGTGACAAATATTGGAATATGATAATTAAAATTTTTATCTTTTTTGAATAACTGAAAATAATGATACAAAAATATGACTATATTATATATATATCATCATCAAGAAAACAATCCAACAAGAATAACAAACTTTTCAGAGTAAACCATAGGTACATAAAAAATAGTTGGGTCTCCAACCGTCGCTTCGCGAGAGCGCTTGGTGTCACTATCTCTTCCCTCCTGCTGACGAATAAACCGAAAATAAGAACTGTAAGTGTGTTTTTCTATTAACTCTGTACCTATAGTATACTCTGGAACACACACACACACACACACACATATATATATATATTCTTCTTTAAATTTCTTTTAATCTGGACTCCTTGGTTAGTTCTATTTTCTTCTTCGCTCTAGCACTCTAACCATAGAGTTCTTCAGTTGACTGTTGTCCTCCAGTCAACTCACTATATATATATATATATATATATATATATATATATATATATATATATATATATATATATCAATGATCAAACCACAATAAGAAATGGGAAAACAAGACTAAGATCTTTCAACCGTAACAAGCGGTCTTCGTCAGAGTCAAAAACCCAACTGAACACTAGATGCAGAAAACATCTGGTGAGGAGTTGAGAAGAGTGGGAGGGAAGAGTGGTATTTTAAAAGGGTGAAAGCGCAGGAAAGGTGTAATGTCCAGAAAGGGATGTTTGGGGAAACAAAGGAGTACAGTAAGAAAAAGTAAAAAACTATCCGCTAGCTGTCAACCCTCTTTGAAGAGGCTATTGCCCTCGTGACGAAAGTATCAAGTTTGAAGAGACCGTTACTAATGTTTATAATATTAGATCTATTAAATTTAATTAGAGACGATTCAATAATATTTCTTAACAACATTGATTTTTCATAGGTAATAAATTTAGCTCCTGTCCAATCAATATGATGATTTTCATTTTTTATATGCAAGAATAAGGCACTACTTTTTTCCTGTCTACTTACGTTATATTGGTGTTGTTTAACACGTGTCTTTAATGATTTACCAGTTTGACCAATAGAAATTTTATGGCAATTTTTGCACGGAATTTTATAAATATCAGCGGACTCCAATTCGCTGGGAGAGTTTTTTATTAACATATTACCCACGTTATTACGATTAGAAAACACTATATTAAAATCATGTTGTTTGGCTAATCTTGGAAGGGGGTCCAATGATTCGTGGTATGGCAAAGCTATAGAATTTGATAATAAAAGGGGCTCTGTTGAAATATTAGAGAAAGTTTTTTTAGCACCCTTCAAAGCTAAATCGATATAAGAAGAGGGGTATTTTAATGAAAGGGCAATTGACCTAATGTTATTAATCTCTTCATTAAGGAATTCAGGAGAGCAAACTCTTAACGCCCTCAAAAACATATTTCTAAAAACAGAAATTTTAACATTTTTTGGATGCAACGAATAAAAGTGAACATATGCAAGTACATTCATCGGTTTTCTATATACACTAATGCGTAACTCATTAGGTAACCTATGGATCAGGACATCTAAGAAGGGCAAATTACCACTTATTTCTTCTTCCTTTGTGAATTTGATTGTCGGCACTAATGAATTCAATTTTGTTAGATCTTAGTCTTGTTTTCCCATTTCTTATTGTGGTTTGATCATTGATTGTTGTTTCGCGTGTTTATGTGAAACCTTTATATATATATATATATATGTTCAACCCACAATAAGAAATGGGAAAGAAAACCAAGATCTTTCAACCGTAACAAGAGGTCTTCGTCAGAGTCAAAAACCCAACTGAAACACAAAATGCAGAAACCTCATGGTGAGGAGTTCAGAGGAATGGGAGGGAAGAGTGGTATTATAAAAGGATGTAAAGTGCAGAAAAGGAGAATAGTCTAGGGAGGGATGTTTGGGTAAACAAAGGAGTACAGTAAGAAAAAATAAAAACTATCCGCTAGTTGTCAACCCTCTTGGATGAGGCTCTTGCCTTCGTCAAGACCAAGTCAAGTTTGAAAAACCTGTTACTAATGTTTATAATATTTGGTTTATTAAATTTAATCAGAGATTCGATAATATTTCTTAACAGCATTGATTTTCATAGGTAATAAATTCAGCTCCTGTCCAATCAATATGATGATTTTCATTTTTATAGGGAAGAATAAAGTGTCACTTTTTCCTGTCCACTTACGTTGTATTGGTGTTGTTTTCCACATGTCTAAAGATTTTCCAGTTTGTCCAATATAAATTTTATAGTATTTAAATTTTTTGTACAGAATTTTATAAACACTACCGGACTCCAGTTCTCTGGGAGAGTTTTTTATTAATATATCAACTAAGTTATTAGTTAACACTACATTAAAATCAAGTTTATGCGCAAGCTAAGGGAGAGGGCCCAATGACTCATGATAGGTAAAACTATAGAATTTGACAATGTACAATGGGGCTCTCTTCCCTGCCACTCCTCTCGACCTCTTGCCATGATGTTTCTACATCTTGTGTTTTAGTTGGGTTTTGACTCTGACAAAGACCACTTGTTATGGTTGATAGATCTTCGTCTTTTTTCTCATTCCTTATTATGGTTTGGATACTGCTTGTTACTTCACATGTTTATTGTGAAATCTTGTTATATTGATATAAATGGGCAATAAATCTTCTTTAATAGAAAGACTATAAAAAAAAAAACGAGGGCGGTTTATACGCCTTTCGAGTTACGCCTTGTTGATTTACTCTCCCAGTTGACAGTTGCTCAATCAGCAACATCGATAAATGCTTAGGAGACAAGAACGATTACCTAAAAAGATCGTTGATATTGAAGCCTCTCACGTTTTTAATAATATGTATATTGGTGTACTTAAGCAGCACAGATATTATTGCAGGTCAGATTAATCACAGTGGAGATTTTTTTACACAAGATCTTCTTCCCAAATTTCTCAATCTTCCGAAAGATCAACTTTTCATTGTTAGACACTAAACACGGTTTAGTGTGTCGACGCGGTTCGACTGTCCACAGCAGTCAGTATTAACGAGTCGACCCCCCACATAAGGTCTACAGTTTTAGGACTACACAGTGCCCTTAAGGGCTCAGTCGTCCCCCTCCGAAGAGGGAAGTTCCCGTTGCCCCGGGATCAGGGGTTGCTACCTTTGGATTCCCCTTGGGCCCCGTTTTGGGTGCCTGGATTTGATATTAAAGGAGGGATTAAAAATCCCTTATTGGCTAAAAGCCACCTAAAATAATAATAGGTTGAGGAGATCTTGTCTCGCTCACTTGCTTATATAAAAGAACGTGAAAAGGAGGGTTTACCATTCACACCCATCTCGAGGTCCCTTAGAGCCATCAGAAGCAACTACCAGTATTCCAGCCCACTTATCTGAGATCGTGGTCCGTTCCTACTTGGTAAAGGCTTGGGGTCTAGCTCCCCTGGTATGCTATGCAGGCAACCACCCGAGAAGAGACTGCTTCTCACACAGCGACCCGAAGGTCTACCCAACCTGGGTAAGAACCACAGCCACTACGAGTCCAACCTCAATGGTGGCAGGAGAGAGAAAACCCCCTCCAGGGCTTACCACCACCCGTAGTACCGAATTATTTTAAGAGTTTCAGATCAAACTCCGGACCGAAGTCCTACTGAACCCGCTCAGCACAGGTAGGGTCAGTGGCCCTTGTTGCCTCACATGAAATATTACGTCAGTACAGCTATGGAAAAAACTGCACGGCTACAGCGAGGCTCTTATCTAGCCCTGGTTCAAGAACCATGTGGAAATTTAAGACATGCAACCTGCGAAAGAGACTGCATGTCCCCACTACGGGCTCTGGACGGATGAGTGTCCGTCTGGAAGACCCACCACCTAGATGGTACTGCACAAGGCTACCATTTTGACACTCTGTAAGCAAAACTTTTAAGTTCTCCTCAAGAGAAGAGAGGCAACCACCCCGTACCGCCCAACGGGTGTCCAAGCTGTGCCGAAGCACGTTAAGAAAACCCTCTGACAGAGTCAGGGACTAGGCTACTTGACCGTGCTTGGAACGGCCTGCCCTGTACTATTTGCTTGGCTGCACAGTATACCAATTACCACCTCTGCGACGGGGACGCCAGTACTAGGAACATCCGCTCCGCAGAGCGGTTAGAGGCAGCAGTCAGTATTTAGACATGAGTGATAGACTTAGGACCAAGGTTGAGGAGTGTTGTTTCGTGCCTTTTCAATTTGGTTTTGAACAGATTGATTCCTGCTCCTGTTCCGCATGCTCACGTGTCCACCGTTAAGTTTCCTCAGTGTGTTGGAGATGCGCAGTGATGATGTCTGCACGTAGTATTATGATGAGACCTGCATATATTATATATATCCGTCCTTAGAAGGAAATATAATATAAAAATACTTCCTTATAAAAGGCAATAACAGTGTACATTTGGTTCTTTTTGCAGTGTTGCTTATTGTATTTTTTTCCCGTTCTTGGATATTCTGTGGAGGTATTCTCTCAGTTATTTATAATACTGCTAATCATTGAAATTGTTTTTAGTCCTGATAATAATAAGAATACTAGTAATTATGTCATAAATACATCTGTCCGTTGTTATGTTTTTGTTTTCTGGTATTTGATATGCTGTGGAGGTATTTTGCAGAGTTGTTTATGGTATTACTAATTCTTAATAAATTGTTTTTAGCCTTGAGAATTCCGAACAATTTTCACCAAAATGACGGTTGGAAATAAGATGTTATTAATTTGGACTTAATCCTCGATACCTAATTCGTATATATATATAACAAGATTTACATAAACACGTGAAGTATATATATATATTGATAAAGTTTCTCGACCACTGATATTTCAAATTCACATAAGGGGTTATTGAGGATTTTGGTCATAATGACCAAAATTTTATGACCAAAATCCTCAATAACCCCTTATGTGAATTTATATATATATCTTTGGAGCGATTCACATCTATCTTCCTGATGACGAGACAATAGACATATGGTAGTTTCTGTGATTTCTTTTATGTGTGTTCTTTTTGTGAATCTAGTTCATATATATATTAATATATACAAAATGAAAGTTTATCAGGACTCGGTCCTGATTCAAATCAGGACTTGATTGACACTGAGGTTCAAATTAAACTCTCATTGCCAAAGTTTCAGTTTTTATTCAAAACCTTTCTCAACGGCCTACAAAACAGAGGAAATATAAAAAAATAATACAACCATTCAAAAATCAAACATACATAAAAAGCACAAAAAGGTTACAAATAAGAAAATATAATAGAAATTTTGACAATATGTTAGTGAGAGAACTTACAGAAGCATAAATTTTTGAAAGAGAAAAAACAACTATTATTAGAAATTATTTTATAGATAAAAAATTTTGTGCATTACAGAAACAAATCTCTAGTTTGAATGAACACGTGACACTGAACTGAAAACAAGCAAGATAACCAGATTTCATCAGACAACCAAAAAGTTAATAAAACAATTTTGCATCGATCAACTATGTTGACCCGAATAAAACACACCCGAATAAATACTATTTAAATTTGAAATTTAAACCAATAAGTTTCAATATTTTAATTAAACTTATATTTTAATTTGTTTTTCAGAGTAAATTGCAATCAAGTAGAAATCATTTAACAAGAACAATCATAAAAATTATTTTAATCCAAGTAAAGAACTGTTATGTAGAAACATCTTCAAGGACAGTGTGATAACTACCTTAAACTGATTTCATATAGGACTAACGCTTTTATAAGAAAAACGATTTGACGTAATTTAGTCTTAAAAAAGACTTATTCATAGTAGCCAAAAGAAGTTATAAGTAACAGATAAATAATTATGAATAGAGCTTCGTTCTATAGCAAAGCAGTAATTATTAAAACCAACTGGTTTGGGGCATATTTTTTCATGAATATAAAGAAGAAATCGGTATATTATTGTGCTATATGTAATACGTAAGTTTATTTTCGGTTTGTTAAATTGTTTTAAATAGTTACAACTTGCTAACTGCAGAGTATAATTTAATTAATAACCTACATAAAGATTTGTTCCGAATTAGGTTTTGATCCTTTTAAGTGGTTTAAAACTGTTGTTAAAATATACTGGGGAGAGCTTATTATTTACAAAGAAAGTACATGACAATTAGAGTTGTCAGAGAGCTTACCACATGCAATCTAACTGAGGGAACTATTAACAAAATCAGCTAGATCACTTTTGGGACCAATAAGGCCTTCCTCTTGACGCAACGTTTTTGTTAGGATTACTAACAGACCTTACCCAACTGTCAGATGAATAGAGGGTGCCTCCCCCAGGGGGGACATAGCCTAAACACTCAATAAGCATCTGACATTCTCAAACCTTCTCACTCATTTGCCCCAATTCACTAGACTTAAGGAAACGTTACTCAAGTTCTTCTTTAAGGAGGTTGTGGTGTCCTATAATTGTTCCAGTAGGTAACCTAATTTGACAAGAAACTTGAACATTTCCTTTATGATGCATTGCAGAGCCAATTTTAAGACTGTAGAGCCAAAATTGGGTCCTAGCTTTAAAACTTTTACAAATTTCTCCAAAACAACAGCAGGTATAAATAAATTAGAGGTTAAACGTTACACATATAAGTCAGTAGAGTTACTAAATGAAATATAAAACACCAATATTCGACTTTCATAAAGTAGTGGGCCTCCAGTACATTACACCGGGTAATGGCAGTGGTTTACAGTATCTCATAAATTAGTTTCTGCAAGGGTGTGTTCTCATCATTTACCTTCTTTCCCATGGGCAACCAAGTAATCCCCAACAAGCACATGTAAGACATGCGGGTCTTATCTTAGATTATAGATTAAAATCCAAACATATCTCATTTGTAAATCTAAATTAGAGATTTACTTTTTATGCAATTCGTATTCTATTATTAAATTCAGAAATATTGGCTGAGAGTGAAGGAGTAAAGGTCAGACTCGGCCGCCTTCTGGCTTCCATGACATAACGCCTGCTTCCAAATGCACCACAATAAATGTGTTCGCCTTGTAGTCAGGGCAGCTTGACACGTCTCGTATCGAACATACTTGAGATGGAACTCACTGATCGCTACTTACCCATTAATCCCTCACTTAAACCAATGGAAACAAAAACCTACCCACCATCTAAAACTCCTCGTCTATGACCTCAGTCCGACAGCCGACCTTCCTCCTCGTTCATAGAGAGTCTTGCCTCTCAAATCGATCAACTACCCCCAAAACCTAGCTAGAAGGAACAGTGACTGCTTAACGTTTTGATGCTCTCATAAAATCAAAGGACTTACATTAAGAAATGCATAAAGCCGTCATAGTGTATGTTGTATACGTGTGTGAATTGGTGTTGGCGTCGTTGAACAGTGACTCAACTGTTCAATAAAACCGATTCTACAACTCCAAGAACAGTATACAAGGGTAAGGTGGTTTATACATTTCTTAGCCTCTGTTGCATTAACAATATGCTTGTAGCAGTATGACTGTTACACGCAGATAACACACTATTCGAAAAAAATTACCATCCTTCCATTAATAGTACAGTAATGCATCAGTACTGGGTCTCTGGTTTGAAATGCTGATTATATTGTGCACTATCGTATACGGCAAAGGATGGCCGAAGGAAAATGCCCCCCCACTCATCTCAGAGAACCATAAGCCAGAGGCCTAATCCATTATGGGTACCATATTATCTAGATTCATTGTGTTTCAAATAAGTCAACTATTTTCCGAAGCTTAAAAAACTTGAAGTACCACTTACTTCTTGGGCTGTTTTCCAATATCACTGTCACCCCTGATAAGACATGAAATAATATACACTTTCTATAAACAAAACGTACTGTATTATCCATATAGATTGGCGCAACCAATATGGGTACCATTATACACATTTTTTAACATCGGCGGATATGAAGTAATTACGAATTTCTGATGTATTAATGTGAACAAATGCATATAACGATTGCACAATGAATACTGTATCAATTAGTCTCCGGTTAAAGCTTATATAATGAACGACAAACGCAACATCTGATTCTAGAGTTTTTCTTGTTAAGAAAGGCAACATTATAATTCTACAGTTTATTGGAGCCTTTTCTAAAGCACCTTGAAAACTAAATATTTAATAAGTGCTGAACAGTAGCAGATGCAGATATGAAAATAATTTGGTAGCAAAGTCTGAAAGCGTCTCTTGTCAGAAACTAAATAGTGTCAAATATCAACACTATGTCCACCATATACCAATTTTGGCATGGATAATCGCAAATTACAATTACTTTAATTTGTTCACAGAGAGTACAGTATTTCATATATGTTGAAATAATAATCAGCCAAATCAGTATAATACTGTTTTTACAACTAATGTAGTTTTTGTACTTCTTACGTCATTTTATATTATCAATTAAAATAAAATGTATTATTATTTAAAAAAAAAGATCAACCTTTAGTAGAAAATATCTCAAGAACTTATAGTGTTGTAGATTTTGAAGCGATATTCTGTCGCTTCGTGAGTGCGTGGGGTGTGTGTGTGTGTGTTGTGTATGTGTATGTCTGTATATCAAATAGTTTTGATTTCAGACATTTTTTTCTCCTAAACCACTAACTCTAGAATGTTGAGACTTTGAAATTATTATGAAACTAACAGAAGTAATAAATGAAAGAAACCTCACATTTTTAGAACAACCGAAAAGGTATTTTTTGAAATAAAATGTAAACGTTTTTGTCTTATGATTGTTTTTTGAGAGCTTGTGGACACGAGATAGGGTACACCATTTGACCATCATAATGAAATTCTACCAAAGACAATTTTAAGCGCTTTTTAAAAGGGTGAGCTAAACATTTTTTTCATTGAAATTATATGCTTGAAAAGGGACGTTATGGTACATTTTATGATTTCAAATAATGTTTTTTTTTACACGAAATGGCTAAATATAGTAAAGTAAAATTTTATGAACAACATCAAAATTTCAAGAAATTCTAATTACTACAAAATCTACTGGGTTTTATCTATAGTAACATGAGAAGTTTTTCGTATATAAACATCTTCGTAAGGAGCAGTATACCTATTTGAAGGGCACGTTAAAAGTCAGTTCCAAATGCCTTGGTTAAGTCTTAAAGAAATCATTCCTTTGGATTTTGCTCTTTGCTAATTGGTATGCTCTTTGGATATTGATGAAGTTTTTGACACTCCTTCGAAACCAGTCAATGAAAACTATAACACAGATGGTAATAACATGAAGACTTTATGAATTTATAATATTGGAGGAGTATTATTACATTAAAAATTTTAGCTATTAAGTTCCATTTTCAACAAGATATCAGATTGTTACAGAACAACGATTCCAATTTTGTTTTACCTAATAAAATGTATATAACCACATTAAAATAAATGAGTCACTAAATTATCTATGAGTCTGAAATACTTTACTACAGAGTTCAGTATTCGGTACACAGGATAGCCAAATTAAAATAAAACCAAAACTAAATTGATTGTCTACGAGTTTGATATTACATTTAATTATAGTAAAGTTGAGTAGGCCACTCCAGGTCTAATTTTTGTTAATGTGGATCCTATCACGCTTACGTAATATTCAAATTTATAATTTTTTAAGATAACAATTTACTTGATAAAGAGTACTAGAACGTAAAATAATAAGGACAAAAAAATTGATGAACTTAAGTTTCAATTTCAGAATTTGTCAACAATACTAAAGTCATTCAAGAGCTGAACTCAATTTTATATAGATTAATACACTCAATGTGTGTAGTGATTTGAGAAAGAAACACTTTAATAGTAATATACTGATCAATCCATATCCATTGCAATATTAAAGGATCCAATATTCGGGACTTAGATTCTTTATATGCTCCACTTAATCTTCTAATTCTGAGGTAAAATGGATAAACCAACAAAAGTCTCCACACAAATGAAGTTTTATTCAACGCGTTTCGAACACTTTGTGTTCATCATCAGGAAGACACTGTAATACAAATTATATCTAATTAGTTACAAAAATTAGAGTGAAATAATGAAAATTCAATTAAGAGAATTCAAGACATACTCAAGGATGTGGTACTGACGGGTTGGTCAAGTGAAAACAACTAGTAGGAAACTGATCCCTTGCGAAAGAGTGGGGATAGGCAGGCATATAGGAGATAAGGTGACAAAGGTTTCGGGTATGCTTGAAAGCCGTTAACTGAAATAGAGAAGGCCAGAACCAATAATTTAGAGGAAAGAAACTTTTTTTTTGTTTTTAAATTTATTTTTTAATTTATTCTTTGTGATTCTAGGAACAGCTTAAGAAATTTTGGACACCCTGGAATTTGATCATTAAGGCATAGAGAGGCAGAAGGATTATTAATGACGGCCTTGTTTATTTGAAAAGCTTCCAAATTACAAATTTCTTTAAACTTTCTATTCACCTGTAGGATGGTAAGGTTCAAGTTTGGATCAAAGCTGTGATTTTGTGTGACAAGGTGTTTCGCAAAACGGTTTGTCACACAAAATCACAGCTTTGATCCAAACTTGAACCTTACCATCCTACAGGTGAATAGAAAGTTTAAAGAAATTTGTAATTTGGAAGCTTTTCAAATAAACAAGGCCGTCATTAATAATCCTTCTGCCTCTCTATGCCTTAATGATCAAATTCCAGGGTGTCCAAAATTTCTTAAGCTGTTCCTAGAATCACAAAGAATAAATTAAAAAATAAATTTAAAAACAAAAAAAAAGTTTCTTTCCTCTAAATTATTGGTTCTGGCCTTCTCTATTTCAGTTAACGGCTTTCAAGCATACCCGAAACCTTTGTCACCTTATCTCCTATATGCCTGCCTATCCCCACTCTTTCGCAAGGGATCAGTTTCCTACTAGTTGTTTTCACTTGACCAACCCGTCAGTACCACATCCTTGAGTATGTCTTGAATTCTCTTAATTGAATTTTCATTATTTCACTCTAATTTTTGTAACTAATTAGATATAATTTGTATTACAGTGTCTTCCTGATGATGAACACAAAGTGTTCGAAACGCGTTGAATAAAACTTTATTTGTGTGGAGACTTTTGTTGGTTTATCCATTTTACCTCAGAATGAGTAAATACCACACAATTACGGATTGCACAACTAATGATTTAATCTTCTAAGAAGAAATACGTCTTACGTTACAAATAAAAACAAATACATCTATAAGAAACATATTTGAACAAAATTAGGCAACAAAATAAATTGAATTATATTATAGTAATTAAGAGGACAATAAATTTCTAAAAAAAGTAACTATATCTGAGTATCTTAAAGTGTTTATTACCGATTTTCTGACTCAACTATTCCACAATACTCCAATAGGCACTCTGAGAAGAGTAAAAGTTTATTCACGCAGCGGTAATATATTTTTTTATGCATACATGTACATAAATGACATGTTGTGGAAAATGTCCGCATGATGAAAGAATGAACATTTGTCCATGATGAAAGAAGTCCATTAAATCATAATCACCTTTACTGACTGGTTAATACCATATGTTAAACCATAATTTAATCAATAAATCTTACTTTTTTTAATAGTTCGGGCATATTTCTTGTATGAAGACTTGTGAATTTCAATTAATAAGCATTTGAGATGAGACTCAGCAAAATAATTTGACCCTTACAACTAACCAGATCTCAGAATAACCAATGGATATTTCAAGGTTGGAAGAGAGACCTAACTCGCCTTAAGTGGAATCGAACAACTCAATTCAAAGTTCTAATGATTTTATTCTGTATAAAGAACTATGTACTGCTAATTTCCAGAAGACGTGACATCAACATTTCCTTGTGACGTATAATTAATACATTTCAATAATCGTTAGGCTGCAATAGAATCATTGGATTTATACTGTTAGTAAATATATAAAATTCAATATTACATCGTTCAGAAATTGTTTAAACTTCAAAAGCAGTAAAGCAACATAACAACAGATTGAAAGCACAACACAAAACTATTGTTTAGAAATATAATACTGCATAGATAATAAGAATTTGGTTTTACATTTACAAGCACAACATACTGCTGTACCTGTAAATAATGACCGACTAAAATAATCACCCACACAAAATAACAACGAAGAGTGAATCAGAGCGTGAAAAGGACATGTACAGGATTAACCAACTTACGGATATAGTAAGGCAACAATTACACTAGCTTGTTGGGCGAGATAACCACTTAATTAATAATGAAACAACAATATTGTTACTGCAAACCACGGCTGTAAACATTACGAAAGAGACAAGAAAATTAGGCAATGTGCAAATTATTGGTAATGGTCAAATGGGATGTTCGGAAATCCAAAAACCTGTGAAAATCAACAGATAATTAGTTGAGAATCTAAGGCACCTTAACGATCGTTCGATGAACTAAGTCCTTTTTTAATGCTTACTAGTTTTTATCAGGGTGTAATTTTTTTTTAAATATAACGAAAAATTATTATTTTTTTTTAATTTGATTGCAATGGCATGAATAATGTGAGAAGAATCGTATAAAGAGAATAAGCAGAAGAAATATACTAAACTAAGAAAGATTTTGCTAGGTCAAAAGTGGCACTTGCGCCATTCGTGACGCCTTAGTGCTTCCTACTGGGGCATTCCTTTTTAAAATTTAAATATAAATCCAAATATTATTTTTAATATTTAGGACTTATTACTTTTAGATTATTATTTTAAAAAAATAATTACTACTTCACGCATTTGGCTATCCAATAGTGTTTTAGGAACATACAGTTTAAGCATTTTATTGCAAGTTAAAACTTTCGAACGGGTTTCCAGAGTGTTTTACTTCGCAATAGTTCATTTTCTTCTGTTTATTATCATTCATGCTGTACAACATAAGGAGCAGAAAAAATATGAACGGCAATAGTAAAAAAAACGTGAATTTCAATATGAATCGTACCAATTAAACAAAAACCTGAAAACAAAACTGTTCAAAACAAAAACTACCAAACAACGTCAATTACTGTCGACTAGCATACGATGACTAATACGGGAATGTATTTTACTATTTTAAATTACAGTTGTGCAGTAATATCAAATTGGCAACGCACCGATGAAAACAAATCATAATCGTTACGGAAATGTAAAACTTTAAATGAACATCTTTGGGAACGAATGTTTTACAGTGAAAGAAGCTATGTAAATATTGTACAGGATAGTAGAAAACGTGAATCGTTAGGAAATAAGGTTAGTGTAAGGAAATAGTTTCATTTTATATAGAAAATAAATTTAAATTACGCTTATTTTTGTTTATAGTTCTCTTCATATCTAAGTAATGTTAACCTGTTAATTCACTTCTTTATGGATTGATTTCGTTGCAAATCAGATACCAAAATAGGCTCAAATTCACCTAATCTTAGTCTCTCAGAACCTATTAATATTCTCAGCTGGATTATTACTATTATATTTACCTATGGTTCTAAGTGCACTAAACTAGTATTTAATTGAATGACGTCTAATGAAAGGCACAAATCATTTCTATATATTTTTAACTCTTTACATGTTAGACCAAAATAAAAACAACACAACGGTTGCCAAAAATTCTAGGTAGTTGATTCATTGCTAAAATAACTATTTGATTCGAAAAGGTTTTTAACCTTTAGTCCAGACATTCCAAGAAAAACCTCATTAAATATATCTCCACAACAGAGGTCTTCTCGAATGCATGGGACGTCCACTATTAATGCCGCTGAGGCTAGTATGATTTATATTATTAATATGGCAAACAGTCATAGCTCGTACGATGATCTTGGAGTCGAAGCGCTTTCGGACTTTGTCCATCTCCTATCACAACTAACCTACTGAACTGTTATAAAGGAGGTTGGTTTTCTGTCAAGTCCACTGCTATCCTGATATTATTACTTTGATTTTATTTCGGTATTTTTGATTTTTAGTTTTTAGCTATCTAGTTTGATTTTTTTTATATATTTTCTAACTTCGTCATACTGGCTGTCCAGTCATCTTTTTATTTTTATTAATGGTTTACATAAAATATCGGTTTGGTGATTTATTTCTTCATTTATTAATTTATCCACATTTTTGTCTATATATTTCTATCTGTTCAGCTATATTGAGTATCTGTTCTTTCTGCTTACTATCCTTTCTTTCTGACTACAGACAGGACAGCTCAGAAGGTTAGTTGCGATTGAAGATGGACAACGTCCGAAAGCGCTCCAACGACTCCAAGATCATCATATGAGGTATGGCGGTTTGCCACATTAATAATATAAAGTTCTATTGCTTTTTATTTCCAACACATAAAATAAGGCAATAATAATAAATTAGTTACAATTACGAATATCAATATACATAATAAAAGAGTAACATAAATTAATATTCTCTAATTGTGCATTCAGCAACTATGTTATATGGTATTTACTCATACTTGGAAATTATATATGGCTCCACAAAAAAAAATTTTATTAGAAAAATAACTCCAACTCGAATAAGTAGAGTTCTTTTTCAGATTTGTCTATTTGAAGTCGAAAATGCATTCATTCTCGTTTTTACCATCTCGCTAAAAACAGATGAACACAACGAACACTACGTATTCGAAACGCTCTGTTTTTTAACAAAACCTAATTTATGTAAAGACTTTATCCATACATAACTTTTCCAAGCATAACATAATATATTTAGGATTAATTTATTACTAAATACTTCAATATATTAAAATGAATGCTAAATAACAAATATGTAAGAGTTTTACAAGGAGAAAGCAAAATAACAAAATCTGGACACCAGATTTTAGTGTAAAAATACTTCTTCGATGGTTTTAAGAATCTGACGTTTTTTTCAGTTATTGCTGCTGCCAGTTTCATCTTAATCTCAAAGTTTCAACATTCTAGACTTAGTGGCTTAGGAGAAAGAAGTGTTTAAAATCACATTTTGGCACACAACTACTGGATACACACACCCATACACAGAGATCATAGAGAAAACATAAAAAATATACCTTTTGGGGCGTCAAAACATGTAAATCTGTCAAAATCTCAAAATAGAATTTTTTCAAGATCGCTATTATATTTTACTTATGATAAAAGTAAAAAACAGAATTTAAATAACAGAACTGAAGAAAACCTTTGATTTTTCAATAGGTCCTCTTATCAGTACTATGTTATCAAATTAGATAAATTTATTTAAGATGCAGATAAATTTTGATCTTTACAAAAACTCTTTAGTTCTCATAATAAATTCCTGTCATAAAGTTATGAAATCTCAAAAAAAAAATGACATATATATCCAAAATGGTTATTGCCTTTTCACTATAAAGGGTCCAGGTAACCCCAGTGGTTACGTGCTCTCTTCTAGCCTGGTAGATCCATGGTTCGATATCCACTCTGGCCTTCGATTTATTCACGTGGGAGCTGTAAAAAATCTCAGTACGTCGTCCCTTGGAGAGCACGTGAAGCCATCGGTGTCGAGCCTGTACTCGTTAAAGAACCATACTTAAATACACTTGAGTTAAGCAATTTACGACTTCCAATGTAGGATGTTCATTGTGTGATACCATAAGGAGCCAACATTTGGCTTATGTGTGTTCTCTTGTGGGACGGCCACTGCAACCTAACCTAACTTAACATTATCCCCCATGAAGCCATAAACGTCTCTTGCCAAAGGCGAAGACTGTGAAAATACTGAGTATTTTCCTATGTGTTTTTCGTCTGTTTAAATTCTTCTCTTGCAGACTATTTGATTCTAAATTATAAACATAATATAACAGTGAGTCAACTAGACCCAATAAAACGAAAAAAGTTAAGAAATAAAAGTTCTTTAAAAACGTGCTATATCGATTCATTCTTATATACTTTTCAAAAATTACGTTACAGAAAAATAAGGAAGGTGAACAAATTCCAACCGAAGTCTCAATAGGAAATGTAAGAGACATTAATTTTTATTTCACCTGTTATTTTGAACTATTTATATATAATCAATATGTATAAAAACAACAAAACAACATAAGAAACGTTCTACGAAGACAAGTCAAATTAAACTAAAAAAAGACATGGCAATATCCTTGCGCCCTACCGTCAGGCAGGAGTCTTGACGGCCAAGAGGGACACCTCTACTTCAGATGAGATCAAGAGATAGCATATAGAAGTGCCTTGGCCAGATTATTCTATTTGTTATTTCTGTGTAATTTGACGTGTTGTCTTTGAGGACAGTTTCTTATAATAACTTATAACTGAAACGTTCTTTGAGAACAGACGTCATATTACTAAGAAAAATACATAGAGAACGACTGACACAACTGCCTTCAATATTCCTATATCGGTTGTCATCAGAAGAAGAAGTGGTCAGCTAAGTGGCAAACTAGCAGTACACATAAATCTTTAGAGGAAAAACCTGAGCGATGTTTTTCAAAAGCTCTGACATTTTATGGGAGCTGGGTATTCAACAATCTTCAGTATCCATGACACTTCACTAAAATATTTTGTACAAATCAGAGGGAAACTCTAAGCTGAAATCTGAAAAGATAGTTTTCAGTTATTTTATGACCTATTTTCACTTTTTTCCAAATGAATGAATTACATTAAATATTCCGTCACAGTGGTCCTTAAAGTAGTTTTTTCGTCAATTTTTTTACTCTGCTTAAACTTAGAGCTATAAAATAGGAATGCAAGATTTTTTATATTTCTTTGCATACATATATATATATATATACACGAGTTCAAAATTCAAGAAGAGTAACACACAGAGTAAGGAAACACGCTTACAGACTCAAATTTTCGTGTAATCCGTCTTCAGGAGAAAAGAGAAAGGGGCAAGTAACCATAAAAAAAATAAATATATATATATATATATATACAAGATTTCACATAAACACGTGAAATAACAATCAATGATCAAACCACAATAAGTCAGTTGGGTTTTTGACTCTGACGAAGACCGCTTGTTACGGTTTAAAGATCTTAGTCTTTTTTTCCCATTTCATATTGTGGTTTGATCATTGATATATATCTATACACTCTTTTCTGTTGCAAAGATATTACCTTCTAGGATTTCCTTTTCACTTTTACGCATCTTCATTTATTTCTCTCCTTGATCTCTTCACCCTGTGCAATCTTACATATGTTATAAGCTTCTCTTATCCTTATGAAACATGTCACTTGCCCAACTCCTATTTCGATTAAACTATGATAGAAGAAAAACTCTTAGTCAGAATATCGTGAATGCCGAGACTGTGATTCACTTTGGTGAAATAAATAGATAGGAAAACATTACATTGTTATAACTAAATAATCAATGCCACCTTCTATGCAGGCATTAACTTTGAAAAAATAAATAATTATAACATTAATCTTACTTACAATAAATACCATGTATAAACACTTTCTGTTAATACCAAATATGCTATCATGACAAAAAGATCAATTTATGGAGAAAATGTTGCAGCTTTTTATATATATATATAGTATATATATAATATAGGAACCTATATTGGAAAGAGGCCAAAGTGATTTTCGTACTCTGTCATATAAGCTACAAATGAGGTAACAATCTTTATTTCTAATGAATCTTACTTCGCGCCTCGCCTGTATGTCATAGTAAATAACTAGTCTATTTTAACTGTCTTCATTTCAAATCAAATCTTAATTGGTACTACTACTGCTACTACTAAACTTGCACAAAACATTTATGTCATTATTAAACAGAATAACTTTTATGTTTCTGGAGAAACGTGTGAACCTACTTCCACATATATTCATAGTAAATTAAATTATTATTTATTTATTAATTATTTTTAATTAAGTCATTTATTTTTAGAATTTTTTGTATATTATTTATCCATTTAATTACTGTCTTATTTTTATTAATTATTATTTATTTATTTCCTTTTGTCTTCATTTTACCTTCATATCTCAGCTCCATTTTTTAATTTGCCCCCCTTGATGGCAACCCTGATTGGTCTAATTGACTAGTAGTTTATTTGTCGGTACTCTTTAGCTGTCTAGTGGACCACCATTTCACCTATAAAACACTGTAAGACCCGATGGCTTATAAACTTAACTTAGTAACCAGTTAAGAGACTAAAGATATTTACCTACTGGCTTCACACATTCACACACACAGAGTAAAACTAGTTGATACAATTCTAGGGTCATGACCTAGAACTGCTAATTACAAAGTGCACATTGGTGCGCAGAACGATCTTGGTCGTTGGCAATTGGTCCTGATGACTGAAAAACTGAAGCGGTAGAGGAAAACTGGTTCAGTTTTCAACCAGTTGACCCGCATTTCTTATATAAGAGCTCCTAATCTTGCTAGTTATACGGGTGGTTCCTAACGACGCCTCAATAATGCTGTGTAGTCACCTGGTGTACCAGTATACTTGTAATATAGGGACGTATGCTACCCTGAATACACGGTACATCGGGATGTCGACCCCTAAATTATCGAGGTATCTCTCCCTACATCTGACAACGGGGACTCCGAAGAACCACACTCCGAAAAATCCATAAAATTTCCCTTAGTAGGGAAATGCTAGTCAAGGGGACAGTAGTGTTAAGATCAGAAAGAAATAATAGCCACCTCCATATTCTTGAGGCGTTGTATATTAAAGATATTCAGCCCTCAATGTATATCCAATCTAATGCTAATTGCATAATACTAAGCTATCGAACCTTCGATAGTTCATCAAAATATTAAAGGAAAACCAATAGTTGATTGGGCCTGGATCAGCTGAACAACCATGTTGCAACCTCCACCGTAGGGGTTTTTTTTTTAATTTTCACTGCAACTTCTGTGTTAGCTTATTGTGTTTACTCTATACCTTAGTTTTTCTTAGTTTACTTCAAATTATTTATTACTTATTATTATTATTATGCACACCAGCATAAAGGTTGTGAATGCCGATGCCCTATACTTTAATAAAATATGTTTAAAAGAAAATCTGCTGCCAATTTATACTAATATATATATATACTCGTATTGATAAAAGTATCTATGGAATAGAAACAAAACTAAAGTTTATCGGGACTCAGTCAGTTCTTCATGTTCAAATTAAACTCTGTAATATTTCAAATTACAGCCTCTAATTTTTGGTTTGGTTTGGCAGAAGTATAAATTTTGAAACAGAAAAACTAAGTATTACTTTACAAATTATTTTACAAATAAAATAATCTGTGAATTTCAACAACAACTGTCTTGTTTGAATAAACACGTAACACAGTGTCTTTGTAAAATAATACTTAGTTTGTCTGCTTCAAAATTTATACTTTTTCCTACCAAAAAGGTTTTAAATAAAAACCGAAACGTTTGCATTGAGAGTTTAATTTGAACCTGAAGAACTGACCGAGCCTGATAAACTTTAATTTTGTATATATGTATGAACAACAAAACTCCAGTTACGAAGACCACTTGTTATAGTTGAAACATTTTAGTCTTGTTTTCACATTTCATATTGCAGTTTGATCATTGATATATATATATATATATATATATATATATATATATATAAAGAAAGAAAGAAAGAAAAGAAGAAAGAAAGAAAGAGAGAGCGAGAGAGAGTTCAATGTAGAAAAAAGAAACATAGAGAAATCAAAAGCACACACTTACAGTCTCTAATTTTCGGTTTGAACCGTCATCAACTCGAGAAGAGTCGGGTCTCCAACTGTCTCTGAACCAGTGCGCTTGGTTTCCCTCTCTTATCTGTCCTGAAGACGGTTCAATCCAAAAATTAGAGACTGTAAATGTGTGCTTTTGATTTCTCTATGTTTCTTTTTCTACATTCAATTATATTCGTCCGTTTCGGATCATATTTCCAAAGAAAATATATATATATATATATAACAGATTCAATAATATATCAACCGTTTGATAGAATAGGTGTGTTCTCTAATAGGGATTCGGTCAATTTTCTAGGATAAAGAATCAGACTCTCGTTGCCGACGTTTCGGTTTTATTTAAAACCTTTTTCATACGCAGAAGTAAGAATTTTTTAACTAAGAACATGAAATTTACATTATTTAAAGGAGCAATAATGTTAACCGGACAAAACCTTCAAGATGTAAGAAATTACACAAAGTTATCAGGACAATAATACTAATGCATTCTAAGCTATCACACAAAACACTTGAGACATCAAAGGATGCAAAACTAAAAGATATGAAAAAATACATATCTAAATATTTCAGACAAAAAGTAAGAACAGAAAAATGAAATTTAAAAAAAAAATCATTGAAACCATTATATTTTTCCATATTTCTTGTAATTATGCATCTTTTGATGTGCGTTTAATTGTTGATAGATTTGTAATAATTTCATGGTGGAATTATTAACATATATATATACTCACAAGGTAATACACTATCAGGAATAGGCTCTGTAGTACTATCACAACAAATTAGTATACGAATTCTAGCAACACTGACTTCCACTTTCCAACTATCTTTAGTTTATGAAATATAGAACTGAAGACTATGAACAGTGCAGAATGCTACAGTAAGAATCAGTCAATTATGAATGAACCGATATGATAATGGCTGGTTCACTGCAATCAGTTTAAAGAAAACAGAGGAATGGTATACTTTAGTGATAAACTGAATTGTTGAAAAGTCAACGATTACAAGGAAATCAGTTTATTTATCGTGATTATATATATGAAACAACCTGTCATATTTAGAACAACGACACTTATCTATAGCATTTCTTGATAGGAATTTAATTATTATCGAAGGGCGAATAAATTACGATAATAACTATCGTCAGTCAAATTGAAATTTGAAATTTAATATTATTTCCAAAAATTTTCTTGAAGTACTGTTGTGGTATTCTTGGAAAGGTATTACCATATAGTACCTTAAATCTATTAAATAAATAAATATATATATAACAGATTCAATAATATATCGACCGTTTGATAGAATAGGTGTGTTCTCTAATCGGGGTTCGGTCAATTTTTCAGGATAAAAAATCAAACTCTCGTTGCCAACGTTTCGGTTTTATTTAAAACCTTTTTCATTCCATACACTCTTCTTATATCTTCATAAAAACCCATATTTCTTCTTATATATAAGAAACCCATATTTCTTCTTATATATAAGAAGAAATATGGGTTTTTATGAAGATATAAGAAGAGTGTATGGAGAAGATGCCTATGAAAAGGGTTTTAAATAAAACCGAAACGTTGGCAATGAGAATTTGATTTTTTTATCCAGGAAAATTGACCGACCCCGATTAGAGAACACACATATATATAAAACGATTTCACATTAACACGTGAAATAACAAGCAATGATCAAACCACAATATGAAATGGGAAGACAACACTAAGATCTTTCAACCGTAACAAGCGATCTTCGTCAGAGTCAACATATATATATATATATAATTTTAGATTTCTTGTCTTGAAACTGTAGATAAGTGAGAAACAGTGTTGAAAGAAGATAATTGGGATTCGCCATGGCACCATACAAAAAAAGATATTGTCCATACAACGGGTGTAGAGAAGGAGAACAAAGGAGCAAGTATTTAAGGACTGTTCAAACATCGCCATGAATGACTACAAGAAAGGAGTCAGCTAGCGTCAATTGCAGTACCTCTAATCTCTAGATAGAACTTATTATCGAACTGTACTGTGCTTGAGAACAAACTAGAGAGCTGGATGATATATTCATAGGAAAAACAGAGGGATGAGGTCCGAGGTTAAGGGAAAAGATATCTATACTTTAGAGTCCTTCACATGGGAGTGGTTGTAGAGTTACTCTAACAGTTCCAAACGGAAGTTAGTGGTGGGGTCGGAGGGAAGAGAAAGGTAAAAGCTCCTCTGATGTACTCGTCTCCTTGCCTCTCTTCGGTAATTAGAACTGTTCATGAGAGTTTGAGCCTTTGTCAGATAGCATAATGAAAAGGTTTTCGTTAGTTAACAAGGGTTGATGGACTTTCTTTCGAGATTGCTAGGTTGTGGAGTGGAGTAAGCAATTTAAGAAAATTAGGGTGGAAGCTTAATACAAAAGGATTATAATATATTGTTCAAGGGGGAGACAGGGAGGGTTGGAGTTTACTGGAGGATTGGGACTTGAACTTACTAAGGGTGGGATATACTTAACCATGAGGACTTTCAACATTGCCCTTTTGATAACTGAAATAATACCTCCAACGGAGAGTTCTATATATATATGATCCAGCATTATATATATATATACAATTAAAAGAAACGGTCCAGCGGACTTTTTTAAAATAAAATAAATTCAAAACGAAGGAAACACACAGAAAGACACAGACATAACTCACATCGAAATATCGATGTGAGTTATGTCTGTGTCTTTCTGTGTGTTTCCTTCGTTTTGAATTTATTTTATTTTATATATATATATATATATATATATATATATATATATATATATATATATTATATCAACGTCCAAACCACAGTAAGAAATCAGAAAAAATACTAGGATCCTTCAATCGTAACAACAGGTCTTTTTAGAGTCAAATCTCAGTTGAATTACGATTGAAAGATCCTAGTCCTTTTTCTAATTTCTTACTGTGGTTTGGATGTTGATTTTTGTTCCACATGTTATTGTGAAATCTAGTTTTATACATACATAACTATATATACCTATATATATGCAGAAAAAACACAAATAAACACGTGATGCAATCAATGAAGTTTAAATCACAATAGAAAAGGAAAACAATAGAAATAAATGATCTTAAGCCTTTCACTTTATGTTATCAGAGAGCAAAAACAAAGGAAGAATAAGAAGGTAACATAAAAGTTACCCGAAGGAAGGTAACGAAATAGCTGGAAAACTCAAGTAACAATATAGCTTGAAAAGAAAAAAAATACCCAATAAAAGTAAATAATGTAAAGTAAACAGTAAGAAAATAAACATTTATTAAAAAAAAATTAATAGAAATTATATATATATATATAATATATATATATATATATATATATATATATATATATTCACGAAGCAGCTAAAGCCCTCAAAAAAGACCACTCTATCACAATTAGAAGAGCAGACAAAGCTTCTTGTTATGTTCTCATGCCCACTGATGATTATATATCTAAAATCAATAACATCCTCAGCGACAATAATAAATTTCAATTAATCACCAGAAATCCCACAGAGGGTATCAAGAAACGTGTCAATAAAATTATTAGCAGTATTAACGCCAAGAAAGGAAACATTACATTTCCACTGCTGAAAGGCGAATTTGGACTTGGCTATTGTTATGGCAATGTCAAAACACATAAGCCTGGCAATCCCCTTAGACCTATCATCAGCCAGATCCCCACGCCCACATACCAGCTTGCCAAAAAACTTAATTCACTTCTCAAGCCCTTTGTTCCATCTGAATATAATTTATCTTCTTCTTTAGATTTTCTTGAATTGTTGAAGTCATCGCCAACTAATGGTTTTATCAGTTCATTAGATGTGGAATCCCTTTTCACTAACGTTGCCGTTGACAAAACTATCTCTTTTATACTTGAAGAGATCTACCCTCTCAATCAACCAGCTAAACTTGACATCCCTAAGCCCGCCCTAAAAAGTCTACTTGAGTTGTGCACAAAAGAAGCTCCTTTCCTCTCCCCTGACGGACGTATGTATAGACAGATTGATGGCGTTGCAATGGGGTCACCCCTTGGAGTGTTATTCTCTAACTTCTACATGGGCAAGATAGAAAGAGATGTGTTTGCCTCTTTGCAGAAACCAACTGTTTATGCCCGCTATATAGACGATATATTCGTACTTGCTAACAACAACGAGGAAGTCGTATACCTTCACCAACAACTCCAGCAAGCTTCAGGCCTCTCACTAACTATCGAGAGGAGTCAGGACGGACATATACCCTTTCTGGACGTCCTAGTCAATATAAACCGCGAAGGCTTGAGTACGCGGGTTTATAGAAAACCCACTAACGCAGGACTTTGTCTTAATGGACAGAGTGAATGCCCAGACCGATATAAGCGAGCTACCATCAATGCTTATGTGAAGAGAGCCCTGACTCATTGTAGCAATTGGACTAGTGTACACGAAGAACTAGAGAATGCTACAAAAATCTTAGTTAACAACGGCTACTCTAACAATGAAGTTAGCCAAGCGATTGCCAGAGTTCTTGATCAATGGTACACTAGCGTTGACAAAAAGGGAGAGACTCTGCAGACCGGAGAACAAATACCCTTGTTCTACAAAGCCTACTTATCTACGCAGTATAAGGAAGATGAGAAGTCCCTGAGAAAAATTATCGATGGTCATATTAAAACCACCAACACTAAGGATATAATTCGCCTCACCATCTTCTATAGGACCAAGAAAACTAGCAATCTACTCATTAAAAATGGCAATAGAGAAGTAACGCCCGACCTTCAGCGTAGTCACCTGGTGTACAAGTTTACATGTACTCAAGGGAACTGTGCATATAATAAATATAATAAAAATAAATAAATATAATAAACAGATTAACAAAACAAGAAAACAAGGAAATAGAAAAGAAATTAAACAAAATATTAAACTACTCGTATATGATTAGAATCAACAATCCGGCCAGAACTCATATCCAAAGACACATTTCGAAGATTACTCACAGGTACAATTTGCCCAACTATACCTTTAATTAACAATTCATCTAGCCTAAAGAGTCCATCACATATATTGATGACTTTTCAAAATGATATTTAATCAGGGCACTTTCCACAGTTTCTTTCAACATCAGACGAGAGAAATATCAATTCCTTAGAATCTTCCCATTTTATGGAGTAATTGGTTAACCTAACATGTTGAAACAAAGCACTTGACTCTTCTTGCCTTTGCAAGCCTTGCTTGCTTTGCTTGCTAATAAAATTTATGTTGCTTCACTCTAGTAACGTTTGTCCAACATATAAAGAATCACAGCCACCACAAGGAATCCTATAAACACAACCTTCTCTTTCTTTCCCCTAACCATTATTGACAAGTCTGTTTAATAATTTACCACCACTACTGAGAACAACTGAAATACCTAATTTTTTCAAAAATAATAGAATGTCTTTTAGAGGTTGACCAAAGGGCACAACCAATAGAACAGGGTTCCTTCTCAATTCCAGTTCTCAAGGATTCTTTAGTTTTTTTCAACACATTATTAATTAGTGTTTTAGGATACTCTAATGACGAGGCTGTTGGATACATATGTTCAATTTCTTCATTAGAAACTCTTCATTAAACAATTTGAATGCTCTTAAGAACATATTTCTTAAGAACACCACCTTTTTAACATCAGATGGGTAAGAAGAGAAAAAATGAACATAAGACTCATATCCAATGACACATTTCGAAGATCACCCATAGGTACAATTTGCCCAACTATGCCTTGAATTAACACTTCATGAGTAGGTTTTCTATACATACTGTATTTCAGATTGTGTTCATAACAATGTAAATATAAATCTAGGAAAGGCAGTTTTATCATTGCTTTCAACTTCTAAAGGGAAATCAATGGACGGAACACACTTCTAAAGGATGTTCAACAAATCTGCACCACATTCATTGTCTAGCCAAACACACAAAAGATCATCCACGTATCGAAACCATCTATCATTGCTGGCAAAATCTTAAGGAGATTGGTACATACATATAGATATATATACATTTTATTAAAGTAGACGGCAGCTTCCGCATTCACGACCTTTTTACTACTGTTTTCTAGGTTCCTAACTAGTTTTCTTTGGTAGGGAGTGATTTCATGAAGGAGTTGTCCCGATGTCTCTGGGACAACTCCTTCATGAAATCACTCCCTACCAAAGAAAAATAGTTAGGAACATAGAAAACAGTAGTAAAAAGGTCGTGAATGCGGAAGCTGCCGTCTGCTTTAATAAAATATGTGTACAAGAGAATCTGCTGCCAATATACACTAATATATATATATATATATATATATATTGTGTTGAACTGAATTGCCTTAATTAAACTTACCTTTTTTTTGAGCAGTTTCTCATATTTCCTTGATAATTTTAAATCGTCTTGATTTAGTTGGTGGATTATTTGTGCGAAACTCTGGTAAGCCATCAATATTTAATGATGGTTTCAATTTATTTAATAATATATCAATGATAGACGGTTTCGATACGTGGATGATCTTTTGTGTGTTTGGCTAGACAATGATGGTTGAATGCCCCCCCCCCCCCCCCATCCTAACTTTAATTTGTCTTTTATCCATCCTTGTAATGTATTCAATGTTAAATGTTCCTATTGTTAGACTTAGTGATATTTATTTTTTAGTGATCAATTTTATTTAACTTACTGTTATGTTTACATACTTGTTCCATGAAAATAGTTTTGTTTTGTGACGTTTTATAATAATTTCTGATGATGGTTGGAGACAACCGAAACATGTCATGTTAATCATTAAATATTGATGGCTTACCAGAGTTTCGCACAAATAATCCACCAACTAAATCAAGACGATTTAAAATTATCAAGGAAATATGAGAAACTGCTCAAAAAAAAGGTAAGTTTAATTAAGGCAATTCAGTTCAACACAATATGTATAAAAGAAGGTCTGCTCCCTATTATATATATATATATATATATACACTTTTTCGTTGGAAATGCAATCCAAAACGGACAAATATAGTTCAATATAGACAAAGAAACATAGAAAAATCAAAAGAACACACTTACCGTCTCTAATTTTTGGTTTGAACCGTCTTCAGGAGAGATAAGAGAGGGAAACCAAGCGCACTGGTTCAGAGACGGTTGGAGACCAACAGTGTTGCCGCATGCGCGCCCGGTCACAGAAAATAAGGTAGACAGGAATCAATTTATAATTACATTAAATTAGTAGAATATGAAAACAATAAATAAATAAAAGGAAAAATTGAAAAAATTAAGGGAAACTGATACATATTAACGAACAGAGAAATTGATACATAAATAAAAGTACAGACTAAGCTATGATAGAATAAAATAAAACTGAGAATACAAATAATAATAATAATAATAAATGAAATAATTTAAAAAAAAAATGATGATAAAATATGAAAAGGCAAGGAACTTTTAAACATCATCGCTTTTGATTAAGGTTAATGCAACTTACAGTAGAGAGCAGATTATCTGCGAAATGAAAGTTAACAGTCAAATAGGTCAGGTGTGGTCTAAAGGTTAGTGTTGTTGGTGCATGAGTTAAAGTTCGGGGCTCCAATGTACAATGACCTTGGATGTTGACCAGCAGAAAATGGAAATCCTATACACCAACTCTTAGACAGTAGGGTATTTAGACGTTTGTCCCGAACCTGTGCGAATTCGGTTCTCGTTACAGATCTTATTTCACTAAAACACTTTACTAACACAAAATGTAGGACTCCACACCATTTTTCATGGATAACCAGTACCGTGAGAGCGAATTTAAATATAGTATCAATTGATAGCAACCAGACAAACATTCTTGATCCCATCGTTTTCATTTGAACCCTGATCCTATGTAGTTTTTAATTATAAATAATAATTAATAAAAAAGAATACTTTATTAACTACTTTAAAAGTTTTAATTAATTACTATGACACCTTTTAAAATAATTGTGTTCGATGTTACAGTTGCACTGACTTATACGAGGTGTGTAAATAAAGTAGTGAGACTGCCAACGTCGCTTTCGATCTGGCAACGCTGGAGACGCGTGGTCTTGAGTAGCGTCAGGTGCACGTGTGATGCGCCTCCAGTATGAATCTGAACTCGTCACAGTCATTTGTTTGTCCGTAGCGTTGGTTTTTGTGAAATGGTTTTTTCTTGAGCGTTTTAAAAATGAGTGACCTCAAAGTTGAGCAGCGGTGTGCAATCAAATTTTGCTTCAGACTTGGACATAATGCAACCGAAACTTTTGAAAAACTTCAGGAGGCCTATGGAGAACGTGTTTTATCAAGGGAACAGGTTTTTCGGTGGTTTAAGGAATTTTCAGAAGGAAGAGAGTCGATTGAAGATGAACCACGAAGCGGAAGGCCTTCAAGTGCAAACACCGATGAAAATGTCAACAGAGTACGGAACCTTGTGCGTTCAGATCGACGCTTGACAGTCAGAATGATCGGGGAACAGTTGAATTTGAATCACACCTCCGTTCATCACATTTTGACCACGATGTGTTGAATCACGACAACGCGCCCTGTCACACTGCCATCTCAATAAACGAGTTTTTGGCCAGTAAAAACATTCCTGTTGCTCCTCAGCCTCCTTATTCACCAGATTTGAGTCTTTATCACTTTTTTTCTCTTCCCGAGATTGAAAAATCACCTCAAGGGAACTCATTTCGGGACACTACAAAACATACAAACTGCTGTAACCGACCAGCTGAAGGCCATTCCAGAATCCGAGTTCCAGCAATGCTACAATGATTGGAAGGACCGTCTCCAGCGCTGTGTGGCTTCCGAAGGGAACTATTTCGAAGGTGATAATATCACATTGTAATTATATTTGAATAGAAAATTTAAAAAAAATCAGTCTCACTACTTTATTTACACACCTCGTATACTGAAGTTTTTATACTGCTAAACTGAACATGTTTAGTTATGACATTTACTTACAAATCTGACACAGGCGAGGATACTGAGTTCCAAATGAAATGATACGGATCCCATTAAGAGAAGGCACTTTTTGGAAGCTTCTCATTCTCTAACTCAGCCAACCACGCCAGACGTAATTTACCACTTGCAAATTAACTTTCGCTTTCTAATCATCTACTTTACTAATCACTGTTCCGTACATACTTTCTGCTATCTGATGAGCTAATGAAACCAGAAGTAGAACAGTAGGTCTGACTATATTTCTTATCCATTTGACATAACAAACTTATAGCAAAATATTACTGAACGAAAAAAATACTCGTATTATTTAAGTATAGTCCTTCACTATCACATTAAAAACAAATAATCGTCAACGACAAGCATCTACAAAAAAAAAAGCCTCATGTTATACAACTACATCTTTTTGCATACTATGATCCCATATGGTGTATAGTACAAATCCATTTTGACTTGTAAAAGTTATTATATAAATTATTAATTTCAAGAATAATAAATACCCCCTCGGAAATCTAAGCTAACAATTCGTAGCACGAGGTCACTACCAAACACATAATTCAAAACGATATTCTGACTGTATTCAGCATACAGGGTCTTCTTCACAATTTTGACAGGCCCTTTTCCCCACAACCATTTTCATATATCATACAAAAATTAAGCCCTAGTAGCAATAACATTTTCGTGTACTTTCATCCTACAAGGGCTTTACCTTTCATGTTATTTTCTTTTAGTTTATATATGAAATACTTATTTTATAAACTCTATGGTTTGCAATAAATAATTATATTATAATAACTAAAATAAACTATTACGCACTGAGTCATTTGTCCAATGCACCTCATTCTGAAGTGTAGAAGAGGAGGGTGAAATTGAATACAATAAATACACAGTGATTTTACTCTATACTTAGTTATGAATCTACAATAATGTAAAATTATATATGCAGTAATAATTTTAATCACAATTACGTAAAGTTTATGCGTTACTATACTCTTATTTAAATGATTTATATCATTCTTAGAGTGTATGTAGTCCAAGATGCCCGGATTTACAAACCTGATTTACATATGCAGTATTTCCATGGTGTCATAATGTTAACTTCATATGGAATTGAAGTTAATTTACGCCAGGCTAAAAATTATATCTGACATTAAGTTTCGTAGAAGGGTGAAAATATACTCCGATTAGAATACTTTGTAAGACAGTCATCCATTATACTATGGAAAGCATCAGAAAATATATGTTTGCTTTTCATATGTTTGAAATATATATTAATACTAGACTACTAGTGACCCTTTGCGTAATCCATCCATCACCTTCCTTTTTAGTGCAATCATGTTCACGTAAAAGCAGATAAACTCTAAATGGCCCTACTGAGAGCAACATGTAATTGGCCATGTTGAAATACTGTTTTACCCAAATGAACTAAAACTTTCAGTACAGTCTCTCCTTGAGACTTATGAATAGTCATGGCAAATGCTAACTGAATTGGAAATTTAATCCTTGAAAAAGAAATGCTGCCCTCTTTAGATAAAACAAATTTCAATCATGGAATTAAAACTATTTCCTCTTGAAACCGTAATGCGATAATTTTACAAACAATGACTTTATCGTAAAGCTCCTCAGCTATTAGTCTTGTTTCATTATAAAAGGGCGGTAGATCAACATTTTTCATACACATGACAGGAGCTCCTTTTTTGAATTCTTGCTTATGTTTAGCAATGTTTACCAAAAATTAAAAGTAAACACGTGCAATAAAAAAAAACACCTTCTAAACAACAATAAGATTCCAAAAATGGACTATAACCTTCCAAAGAAAAAAACTGGTTAGGTTTATCCTATAACAGAAATAGATTTTACATCTAGAGTCAGTATTTTTACCAGACTTATGTCGAAGGAATGTATTTTTCATTCTTCTTTCTTTTTAATACCGATATTTGTAAAATCATTTATTACTTACTGTTTTCTTTAATATTTATTTGAAGAGCCAGTATAAACTGGATAACTGGGTTCCAATACCACAAAATTACGTATATTTTATTAATTATTCAGACAATGTACGGTGACAAAAACAAATATACAAGACAGGTCATCAGAGTTGTATAAGTATGCTAGATTTCAAGAAACGTCTACAAAATATTAGATGAGCTACTTTATTGCATATTAACAATAAAAACTGATAACTACAAAAGATACAGAATATAAGAAAGTTTTGTCTCAAAGATCCTATTTCATTTTGCCATTGATTTTATTATTATCATTAGAAGTAATTATTTGTAATAACATTGTTCTTAAGAAAATTCAACAAAAACTTCTTTCACAAAAAACTCTCTTGACTTATAAATAAAATGTTATAAAATCTTTTTTAAACCTGCCAAATATCTAATTTTCTCATAAATCACTAATTAATTACTTCGTTATTTTTTTTAATTAACTATCCGGTTATGTCAATAATTCTACTTTCCAAAAAATATTTTAAATATATTTCATGATAAATAATAAATAATTATTCTGTTAATTATCCAATGGATTATTCTGTTATACAATAATTCCTCAACTCAGATGTCAGGATAATTTATTCCAATTATGTTTTTAAGACTGCATGTATTTATCATGTCCTTTAATGGTTTTGCGTTGCAACATTACCTTTTAATTTCAAACTGTACTATACAAATTCGTATACCTGAGATAACTTGAGTATTTCGTTTCACTAAACAAAAGATATAATCCTGCATATTTTGCACGAATTTTATCGAATATTCTTCCAGAACAAAAGAGACAGAGGATAAATTTCCGAACAGAATTGAATAGCTATTACATTCAATTTGAAATTAAATTCTAATTCATAAGATTTATTAGTTTAGGTGATTGTTTCATTCCTACGTCAGGAGTCCTAAATTTCGCATTCCTCAATTTAACTACCTTTAAATTTACATCTTTCTTTATTAACTTATTCAATGAAAGAAAAAAATTGTTTATATAACTTTATTCTTAAATATTTTAATATATTATTTCTCTAGTAACGAAGGTACACCAACTAGACACTAAATAAAATACAGAGGAGAAAAATAAAACGGAACACAAACACACTAAGATAAATGGTTGACTTTTTGAAACCACACGAGCCGAAAGTAAAATAACTTCAATAAAACTATAAAAGAAGTTAAAATGAACACTATAACAGGGAATGCCGGGGTTTACTATATATATATAAGAAAATATGCTTATGTTTGGTTGACCATATACATGGTCTTCACTTATATAATCATACCATTTAATTTCAATGCAACTCAACATACCAAGATCTCATTAATGAATTTGTAATCATCTAATAGCGATACAATATTATACAATAGCGTTAAAATATTTTAACTAAAATTGCACAATTCTTCAAATACTAATTAAAATGTACAATTAATCAAAGGTGTGAGTATTAACCCGGTTAAGAAAGTAATATAATGTAGTGTATATATTATTATTATTTTATGATAGTTATTCTGACTTACTCATTATTTTTCCTGACGTTTGTAGGGAAAATTTCTTCAGATCGATTTTGATAAACATTTCCTAAAATATTCTGGTTACTCACTACTTATATGATTGTTTAACTGTATCTAGTTTCGTTTATAACTTTCCTGCCATATGTCATATATTGAAGAAATAAGGTCAACACAAACATTAATTAAGACAGATGAGTTGCTGAACACGTACAGGTAGAACCTAAGCGGGATCGGAACTTAAGGAATCGGAATCCCACTTAGTATTGGAATCGTTATCAACATTTTCTGATAATCGTGTTAGGTATCGGAATGGGAAAAAAATTAAGAATCGTCCCAGAACTAGAAAGTCGTAATTCATTATTAAATAAATACTTGCATATAAAAAAAAAAAAAAAACACAAAAAACCTATCTGCCATCAAGTGAAAATCTTTCCTAGCCTTCTTAAGATAGTACTTTACAAAACTAAAATCGATATTCTAATATGAATTCTTTACCTTTTACTATAGATGTCAAATATTGATAATATCAATTTGAAGTATCAACCACACAAAACGTAACAACTATTCACACTAACTAGTCTAACTATTCACAACTAAAAGAATATAACTTCCATTCAATATTTTAATAGATCACTGTTACAGATTGAAATGAAACTAATTCAAAGCTTGATAAAGCATGTTTGCAATCACTAACAGGTGGATATCAAAATGTTCATCTTCAAAAAGATATCTGAATTATTTCTTCACCATGACTGTGGCCTTGAGCAATTTGACCTAGCTAATTTCCATTGCTATGCAAATTCTTTTCAGAAGAATTCAGACATTTTGGAATGCATAAAAACTGACATAGTACAGAAAATTAACAAGAAAAGAAAACATTTCGTTTATGGTTATGATGGATGAAAAGTTCTAAGTCGAAGACAGTTTTTTTATATCTGAGAATAATTTGGTAATCGAGAATCTATATTTCTTTTCCCAGTTTTCTAAAACTTCATACTGTTCGCTCACTCACAAGGTGGAAAGATAAAGAAAAGACAGTATTAAAGAACATGTTGGATTGGTCATCTGATGAAAAAAACATTGAGAAGTTATAAAGGAAATACAAGTCTATTGCTTTAGTTAGTATTTACGGTAATTATATTCGTGGGCAAGCTTCCTACACTGCCATACAGTTTCAGGACTACCATAGGATTCTTAACAATTCGGTCGTCCCCCTCCGAAGAGGGCAATGCTCGTTACCCCGGGACAGGGATTGCTACTGGCAGTTAATCGGACCCCATCAGGGCGTCTTTGTGAGAAGTACTTAGTACCTAAGTGAACGACTCATGGAAAGAGATTACAAATCTTTAGTTGACTAAACGCCACCTGGTCTGTGCTAGTTGTGAGATCCTTTAAGGCAGTGTTTCCCAAAGTGGGCGGTACTGCAAAAAGGAGCATAGATTCTATTTCCATAAATTGAAAATGTTCACGCAATATAATTTCTAAAATTAAGTGAAAACACGACATGTAAACTTCTAGGAAACGGTTTCTTAAAATTATTTGTTTTGATAATTCATTTTTATGTTAAAAATATATTCTCATCTAAGTTTCTTTCATAGTGTATTAATTCTGTTGCATAAATATGCTATGAAACAATACATCTATTGGATTCTAAATAAATATTCGATTAGTAATTATTTTAATTTAATTATTAAAATGTTACTCATTTGGTTATTTAGTCTAGGAATCTGATTATTATTCAAGGGTGTTGAGTTATAGGTTTATGGACCCAAGGGGGCGGTCACTCGAAAAAGTTTGAGAAACACTGCTTTAAGGTCTCCCGTGTACTGGAACATAAATGGGCTCGAAGAGGGGTGGTATCTAATTCTCCCCACTCTGGGGTCTCTAGCTCCCGGTATGCTAAGCAGGCATCTTCCCGAGAAGTTACTATTTCTCACACAGCGACCACAAGGGTCTAGCCAACTTGGGTGAGAACCAACAGTCCAATCTCAGTTGGTGGGATGGAGAGAAACCTTCCATGGACCCCCATCGCCCGTAGTACCGACTTATTTTAAGAGTTTCGGATCAAACTCCGAACCAAAGGTCCTACTGAATCTGCTCAGCTACAGGTAAGGTCGGTGGCCTTTTTTTCTCCTGGTTTAAAGAACCTGTGGTTATAAAGCCAATAGAGCAATTGGTAGAGCTGCATGGTCCCACTAGGGGCGTGATAGTTAAATTATTCAAACAGGTTTAGTTGTTTTAAACGATTACAACCCATCATAAACATAACTATGTTCGTCAAGTATTACGATTACCCTATTCGCCACAGATTATGAAAATACTGAACTCCTGCACCAGGCTTTTCTTGGTTGCCTCACGACCCTCACGTTACTGATGTGTCTATTTTCAAATGAGTCTAACCTATAAACTACGTATACGATTTAGCTTACCTTAAGGAAATACCTGGCTGATGCTAGGTTTAGGGAAAGGACTGCAACGATTGGGCAGATTTGTTTTTGAGGCAATCAAAAATGAAGGCCCTCATGTCAAGAGTTAGTGTTCGTCTTTTAGGTTTAGTATTGGTATGGCTAGTATAATTATATATTCTCACACCTACTTACATGCTGGCCAAAAAACTAAATGCCTTACTCTCACCGTTTGTACCCAAGGACTTTAGTCTCACCTCACCTACAGATTTCTTAGACTTGTTGAAAGGGACAAGCCCAGTTGGCACCATAGCTTCTCTTGACGTGGAGTCCTTGTTCACCAACGTTCCGGTTGATAAAACGATACAGTTCATTTTAGAAGAAATATACCCCATAAACAGCCAACCGAAGATTGACATCCCCAAAACAGACCTTAACTCATTTATCCTAAAAATATTATTAACCTCAGTTTATACGTGTTTTTACACCTTTTTTTGAATTTTACATAATTAGCAGTGACTTTTGGGACAGTTTCACAAGTTTGCATTAAATCCAATAAAATAGAAGAAAGAATACCATTGAAATAACAATTCATGGATAGTTACGAAAAGATTTGAAATCAGCCAGTGCTGTTAAAAGAAGCAAATGGGAATACTTACGTAACATATTTACAAAAGAAAAGCAAACAGTACAAACACGCAGAGGTTCTTTGCATATTTACAGCTGACTATATCTCCATGGGCAGAATAAAACACAACCTACACTAAATCTATCCCTATATATATATATATATATATATATATATATATATATATATATATATAAAGATTTCACATAAACACGTGAAACAACAATCAATGATCAAACCACAATAAGAAATGGGAAAACAAGACTAAGATCTTTAACCCAACTGAGTTGGGTTTTTGACTCTGACGAAGACCCCTTGTTACGGTTGAAAGATCTTAGTCTTGTTTTCCCATTTCTTATTGTGGTTTGATCATTGATATATATATATATTTGTGTACAATGGCAGCAGGTCTTCCCTTAAGCATCTTCCGTGAGGAATATTTGGGAAAGATCAACACACTACTCAGTGATACCAGCAAATTCCGTATGATTACTAGGAACCCTGTAGAGGATTTGAAGAAACGAGTGAACAAGATAGTTAAGAAAATCAACGCAAGAAAAGGAAGTACTACTTTGCCGCCCTTGAATATGGTTTAGGATATTTTTATGGCAATGTGAAGACCCATAAACCAGGTAACCCCCCTTTAAGACTTATTATTAGTCAAATTCTCACACCTACTTACATGCTGGCCAAAAAACTAAATGCCTTACTCTCACCGTTTGTACCCAAGGACTTTAGTCTCACCTCACCTACAGATTTCTTAGACTTGTTGAAAGGGACAAGCCCAGTTGGCACCATAGCTTCTCTTGACGTGGAGTCCTTGTTCACCAACGTTCCGGTTGATAAAACGATACAGTTCATTTTAGAAGAAATATACCCCATAAACAGCCAACCGAAGATTGACATCCCTAAAACAGACCTTAAGTTACTGCTTGAACTTTGCACGAAGGAGTCACTTTTATTTCACCACAAGGAACTATGTATCAGCAGATAGACGGTGTCGCGATGGGTTCTCCCTTAGGGGTCTTGTTTGTAAATTTTTTCATGGCTAGAGTCGAGAAGGATTTATTTTCAAGAACTAACAAGCCATCTATTTATGCTAGATATGTGGACGATATCTTTGTCATGGCCGAGAGTCAAGAAGAAATTGAACTGCTTAGAGTCCAGCTCGAATGTGAGTCCGGGCTAAAACTCACCATAAACAGTAGCGTAAATGGCCAGTTGCCATTCCTGGACGTCTTGGTTAAACAAGACAATCAGAGATTTAGTACGGAGGTATAAAGGAAACCCTCAAATCTTGGGTTTTGCCTCAATGGCAATAGTGTCCTAATAGGTATAGAAAGGCCACTATTAATGCCTATATAAAAAGGGCATTCACACATTGCAGTAGTTGGGACCTCATACATCAAGAGTTAGAACGATCGACCCATGTGCTAGTTAATAATGGCTTTTCGAATCAGGAGGTCGCCAATTCAATAAAATCATTTTGCAATAGATGGTATACTAGAAACGAGACAGCCACGCCTACAGGAGAGACTATCCGCCTGTTTTACAGAGGATACTTTAGTACAGAACATAGACAAGAGGAACGTGCCAAACAAAAACTTGTAAATAACAATATTCAGACTACCAACGAGCAAGACGGGATAAGGCTAACTATATTTTATAGAAGTAAAAAGACATCGGACCTACTACTCTCCAATAGACCGAGAACTGAGACCCCGGAGCTACAACGTAGTCACGTAGTCACTCATACAACGTAGTTGTATGAGTACAAATGCAGTATAGGGGACTGTGCAACCCTCCCATCCTCATACGAGGGATACATAGGGATGACTACTACGAAGCTTTCACGGCGTCTAACTGTCCACCTGATCACTGGGGCCCCTAAAAACCATACGGAGGACGCTCACCGTGTAAAACTGACGAGGGAAGTCCTGATTGAGGGTACTTCCATACTACAAGTGTACCACGAGCCTAGCAGGTTACATATACTGGAGGCTCTATATATTAAAGATTGTAACCCTAGTTTCAAGAATTTTGATGATAGTTTCAAACTTGTAAGGGAGACGAGGAGGTGACTGGACCACAGGTAATTTTGGCCGACCCTGTCACCATGCATACCTTAGCTTTACTTCCTAAAGCACAGGTGTATTTACAAATACACACAGTATTTGTGTAGACACCGTTGATATTTTATTCCATTGTAACTTCAGTGCATCAACCATAATTAATTTATCTTATACCTGAAGATGGCGAATGACAGCCGAAAGCTTGTATGTATTGTTCATTTAGTTATAGTTATTTTAGTGAAAAAACGCTTTTTTTTAAAAAAGTGGTTTATTCAAGTGTTTTCGTGTTTGACCTAAAGTTTATTGTGTGTGTTAATGTCTTTCGCTAACCTTCTTTGGAAGCTACCAGAGTCTCACCGCAAAGTGATACGAAAACTAGAGAGTGTCAACAAGAAATTGGTCAATGCAGAAGCTGCTGCTTATTTTAATAATAAATATACATATATATTTCCTCTGTTTTTGTAGGCCTATGAAAAAGGTTTTAAATATAGACGGAAAGGTTGGCAATGAGGGTTTAATTTGAACCTGAAGAACTGACCGAGTCCCGATAAACTTTAGTTTTGTTTCTATTCCACGGTCGATACTTTTATCAATATATATATATATATATATTGTGTGTGTGTGTGTGTGTGTGTCTCCCACCGTCGTTTCACAAGCGCGCTTGGTGTCCCTATCTCTCCTCTGCTCATCACGGTTAAACCGAAAATTAGAGACTTTAAATCTGTTTCTCTATTTACTCTGTAGCTACAATTTATAGTTGGTGGAAAGTAACTGATATATATATATATATTTCTAAGGAAGGCGAGGAGGTGCATGGGCCCCAGGTAGAATCAGCCAACCCTGCCGCCCTACATACCCCTCTTTCTCGCACTTAGCTAACTCCCCGTTTTAAATTCACACGCAGAATTCGTGTGTACATCGACAAAGTAGGTTATATTAACTTGTTTCCTAGTATTTTATTCTCGTAGTTTACACTATCCATAGTTGTTAATTTAAGAATTAGTAGTTTTTCGTTAGTATAATCTATTTAGTTGAATAAGTGTAGTTATTAAAACTTGTCCTAGAAGTGGATAGTTGTTTAGTGTTCCACCTCAAGGCTATCGTGCGTGCTCATGTCCTTCGCTAAAGTTCTTTGAAATCAACCAGAGTCTCACCGCAGAGAGAACCAGATTTCACATAAACACGTGAAATAACAATCAATAATCAAACCACAAAATGAAAAGGGAAAAAAGACTACGATCTTTCAACCGTAACAAGCGGTCTTCGTCAGAGTCAAAAACGAAACTGAAACACTAGATGCAGAAAAATCTGGTAAGGGGTTGAGAAGAGTGGGAGGGAAGAGTGGTATTTTAAAAGGGTGAAAGCGCAGGAAAGGTGTAATGTCCAGAAAGGGATGTTTGGGGAAACAAAGGAGTACAGTAAGAAAGAGTAAAAAACTATCCGCTAGCTGTCAACCCTCTTAGAAGAGGCTATTGCCCTCGTAACGAAAGAATCAAGCTTGAAGAGCCCGTTACTAATGTTTATAATATTTGATCTATTAAATTTAATTAGAGAGGATTCGATAATATTTCTTAACAACATTGACTTTTCATAGGCAATAAATTTAGCTCGTGTACAATCAATATGATGATTTTCATTATTTATAAGCAAGAATAAGGCACTACTTTTTCCTGTCTACTTACGTTATATTGGTGTTGTTTTACATGTGTCTTCAAAGATTTACCAGTTTGACCAATATAAATTGTATGGCAATTTTTGCACGGATATTTATAAATACCACCGGGCACTAGTTCCCTGGGAGAGTTTTTCATTAACATATTACTCACGTTATTACGATTAGAGAAGACTATATTAAAATCAAGTTGTCGGGGTAGTCTAGGAAGAGGGTCTAATGATTCGTGATACTGTAAAACTATAGAATTTGACAATGAACGGGGCTCTGTTGAAATATTAGAGAAAGTTTTTTAATTAAAATTTTTTCATTAGGAGGGGTATTTTAATGATAGGCTAATTGATCTAATGTTATTAATCTCATCATTAAGAAATTCAGGGAAGTACACTCTTAACGCCCTCAAAAACATATTTCAAAAAACAGAAATTTTAACATTTTTGGATGGGAAGAATAAAATAAACATATGCAAGTACATTCGTAGGCTTTCTATATACTCGTACATTAAAGCGTAACTCTATAGGTAACCTATGGATCAGGACATCTAAGAATGTATAAATTACTTAGGAGGAGGGATAATACAGTCTTGTTTTCCCATTTCATATTGGGTTTGATCATGTATATATATAAAACTGAAAAAAATAACTCATAATGAACTAGAAAACTTACTGGATCAACATTTCGAACCGAAGTTCGTCATCACGAAGAGAGTAGAAGGGAAGAAGAAGAGGGACGACCGTTCAGGAATGTCGGTTGAAGGTGTCATAAGAACTTTTGAAAGTCCTGAACGAATGTACCTCTTCTTCTTCCCTTCTACTCTTCCTGAAGACGAACTTTATTTCGAAATATTGATCCCAGTACGTATTTTTCTTCTTTATGTTGTTTTTTTTTCAGGTCAAGGCCAAGACGCCTGTCCACTAATTTGGTATGCAACTTCTTTTGCATGGCTAGCTGAGTCTTGATAAATATACGAGTCGAAATTTTTTTAGATATATATTTAGATATATATTTTTTTAGATATATATTATACTCGTTTTAAAATTAAAAAACGAGTCATCACGAAGAGAGTAGAAGGGAAGAAGAAGAGGGACGACCGTTCAGGAATGTCGGTTGAAGGTGTCATAAGAACTTTTGAAAGTCCTGAACGAATGTACCTCTTCTTCTTCCCTTCTACTCTTCCTGAAGACGAACTTTATTTCGAAATATTGATCCCAGTAAGTATTTTTCTTCTTTATGTTGTTTTTTTTTCAGGTCAAGGCCAAGACGCCTGTCCACTAATTTGGTATGCAACTTCTTTTGCATGGCTAGCTGAGTCTTGATAAATATACGAGTCGAAATTTCTGACAGACTTTTTCAATTTCTAGACGTTTACGTTACTTGCGACAATGGACGCTTCTCGACTTCTGTACATATCAAACCTACCAATGTCCAACAGATCCTTCCTTAGGATAGTTGCCATCCTTCTCATGTAAAAAAGTTTCTACATCGATCCTTGTCCACCCGAATACACAATATTTGTAATAATTTGCAAGATGGCATACACTACCTAAACCGTTTAAAGGATAAATTTTCCCAATAGGTTATTCTTCCTCATTCATTGAAAGTCGTATATTACCTGCCGACATTTCTTACTGATCTATAACTGAAGTAGATAGGCAGCATCCTTATTTACTCTTAACCATCTTTCCTCTGGTACCCATAAACATTGTACTGTTATCAAAGAGTTTTTTCCAATTCCTTTATCTTTAATCATCCCCCTTTCATTCTTTACCCAGATCTCTCCTCAGTCTTTTAATCCTGCCTTTTAAAAATCTAAGGCTATTTTTCGTTTATTGTTTTTGTAGCCTCAAAGACAATGCCAAAATTTCAAAACTCTAGAAGTAGTAGTTTAGGAGAAAAAAATGTCTGAAAACAGGTTTTTGGCAAAAAAAAGTGACTTTCCAATCAGGTATAATTGTTCCCAAACTATACAAGACATCACCTAACCTATGAGGCCCAGTTTTGTGTAAAATATCAATTTGATCCATCAAATACGAGTATTCTGGACCGTAGCGTGACCACAAACTATACACTCACCCACACAACAGATATCATCGAAAAACTTCATTCAACGACTTATTCAATCGAAATCTCAAGATCGAATTTCTTCACGATCAGTATACTCCTATTATCATAGTAAAGTAATAAACTCTTTACAGTATTGGTAAAGATTTATATATATAAATTTACTATTCATAAGTATAAGATGATATTCATGTAAACTATTTAAAACATTCATATAAAGAGTAATTAAAATGTATCTAAAATAATGTATATTAATTAATAATCAGCAAAATTTATTACTACAAATTTATTATTGAGGATAAGGAGCAGAATGGTCTTTTCAAATAAGGAGCAGAAATTTATTTTCAACGAATTATAGTCAGCGATGTTAAATTTTTTACATATACTTTTAATCTAATTCTTTACTTTCTTTTGGATTATTTTCTCAGAGGTAACTGTCTTAAGACATTAGTTTTTGCCTATGCTTTAAAATTTCATGTGAATGCATATAACATAAATATCACTACCCTTATAAATACATGGCCTTACACAATTTACTCTGCTTTTGTATTGATAAAATTTTATTTTTCATTTTAAAATATAAGAATTCTTCCCTAGAGTTAAGGGTCAAAGTACTTCAGCTTGTGTTGGGACAGGCACTCTCCAGTGAAAATTAACTGTTTCTCCCATAGCGTTCTTGTTCGTATTAGACACAGATAGAGTATCATTCCTAGGTAAGACCCACAGACAGTCACACAAAGCCTTCTTGAAATAATGAATACATGAACCCTCATACATTGGGCTTATATATCCCTTTTTACTTTACTATAAGTAAAGTATAGTGATCGTGAAAAAATTCGATCTCGAGATTTTGACGGAATTACATGTTTTGAGGTCCCAGAAGTCGTTTTATGAAGTTTTTTCGATGATGTCTGTGTGTGTGTGTGTGTGTGTGTGTGTGTGTGTGTGTGTGTGTGTGTGTGTGGGTGGGTGGGTGGGTGAGTGTGTTAGCATTGCTTGTTACCACGCTACGGTCCAGAATCTTTGATGGATCAAGTTGATATTTTACACAAAATTGGGCCTCATAGGGAAGAAGATCCCTATTGTTTGGGAAGAATTATGCATGATGGGAAAGTCACTTTTTTTGCCAAAAAAAGTTTTTTAGAAAAGTTTTTTATTTCTCCTAAACTGACAACCCTAGAGTTTTGAAATTTTGACATTATCTTTGAGGTTACAAATGGAACAAACATAAAATATATTCAGAATTTTAAAACAACTGGAAATATTTTTTTTTCTTCAATAAAATGTAAAATTTTTTACTTATAATTCAAACTCAAACCTTGTGAGAGCGATACAAGCCATACTGTTTGACGGATCAAATTGAAACTAAGCCTAAAAATAGAACATTACGTGGAGAATGAGTTGAGATATTTTTTTAAAAAATTATATTCGCTAAAGGGGCGTTACAGTACGATTTCTGTTTTCAAAAATTTTTTTTTTGACGCTAAACGGCTCATTAAAAATAATGAAAATTTGACCAAAAATGGAACGAAAAATTAGCAATTTATAAAAAAAAATTCATGAATTTTCAATTACGGGAAAGAGCAATAACGCTATAAAAACTGTTTGTTTATCCTAGACTAAAGGATCACCTGCTATACTTGTCTTTTTTTTTTATATTTTTTTACATTGTTTACATTGACTTAGATATTTTTTGAGCGAATCCACTGAGATAAAATTGATATTTATAAAGGAACAATTTAAATAGTTTATTGACTTATATGAGGTGTAAGAGGAATAATATTGTTAATGTAAAGAAATCACCGCCAATAAACATAAATAAATTACCTTTGTCCTCCATGGCATGATGGATTTGTCTCATAAAATGCTTTAATAAATCTATATATTACACTCTTGAGCAAAACTTAATATCAGTTACAATTACATTATCATTGTGAATGTAGTACCTTTCCATGCTATTTAAATGTGATGAATGACTTTTTCCTCAAGAAAGAGGACTTATGTTTGTTGAGAAATATCCAGTTTTTTTTACAATTTTAGTCTAATAGTTCATATTTATTATTTTCAAATATTAGAATCTACCAACTATAAAAGATTTAAATTATATTGAATAGCTGGTTTTGACTTCGATTTGAGTATGTAAACTGGCTAATTACTAATTTTATTCAATATACATTCATAGCAAACTTATAACAGAGTACAGGAGGCAGGAAAATGATAACACTCACTCAGAAAAAATTCGTATATATGTTATTTGATAAAGGCGAAGGAAAATAATCTTATTAAATACAAAGAAGCCATAAAATTTTCAGTATAATAATTCTATAAAAATCCAAAAATGTAAAAGATAATTCAAAATTGAAATCTTTCGTTTAGAGATTAATAAATGTAATTATCGTACAGCTTTAATTATAAATTAAAAATTTTAATTATAAAGGGTATTTTCCTGTTTTAAACTTGAAAATTTTACTTTGATATTCAATGTAGAAGGATGTCAAGTAAACGATGTAAGAAATCCACTGGCTATTTGAACAAAATCCATGTTCTCTTGTAGGAGAATATTTCGTATGAAGAAATGTTCACTTCGGTTTTTCAAAAATGTTATGACTGCTGTTGTTATACTAATGAAATTATTTGCATCACCTGTGTGATGTACAAAAATAGGCTTATACATTGATATGTCCTTCAATCACAATCTGTACTACCTCATGAATGGAAAGATTAATAATCATATCCTATTTAGATGTTTACGTTATGCTTAAATCAGACGTTATGTGTTATATACTCAAGAAATTTGATATTAAGTTACTTATAGTAAAGTTGAGTTTAGGCCACTCCAGATTTTTTTAAGAAGGTTCAATTAAAATCCCGGAACACAAAAAAATGAATTAGGGATTTGAAAACCTACCTCTCTTAATCTACCAGTTCTTTTGTCGAGTGTCAGCATCTTCTAAAACGAGCATCAAATTCCGATGTGGGTTTATAAATATATATATGATTGATCAAACCACAATATGAAAATGGGAAAACAAGACTAGATCTTTCAACCGTAACAAGGGTCTATTATATATATATATATATATATATATATATATATAAATTTCACATATACACGTGAAATAACAAACAATGATCAAATTACAATATGAAATGGGAAAACAAGACTAAGATCTTTCAACCGTAAGAAGCGGTCTTCGTCAGAGTCAAAAACCAAACTTTTTAGTCGGTTGGGTTTTTGACTCTGACGAAGACCGCTTGTTACGGTTGAAAGATCTTAGTCTTGTTTGCCAATTTCATTTGTGGTTTGATCATATATATATATATATATATATATATATATATGTTGTTGAAGGCCACAGCGGCTTCAGTATTTACGATCTTTCTCAGTAATTGTTCCTTTTTTCTGAACACTTTCCGGTGTTGAACATTTAATTGGTGGAGTAACTCTCCTAGGTACATTTTAACTACACTGTTTTTGAATACCTTTACTTATCTATATTATATCAAGCTTTCGGCTCACATTAGCCATCATCAGGTAGAAAACAGAACAGAAGGTACTGTACAAAGTAAAACCATATATAGCACTAAACTAAAGTAAAATGGAATAAAATTAGAATAGAAATTAAGCGATATATATATATATATATATATATATATATATATTTATATATATATTCATTTTTATTAGTTGTCTGGAGTAAAATAAATTATCACTTGAGTAGAGACCAATAGGAATAGAGTATTTGTAAGTCAAGGAGCATTGAAGTTTTTTTGTCTGCTCTTGGAAAGAGTGCGCTGGAGAACCCCCGTCGCTCTAACAATGTACGAGAATATTGAGGTTTGTTGGTTTCCAACCGTCTGAAATGGCGCGCTTGGTCTCCCTCTCTCTTCTCTCTTTATAATGGTTCTAACGGAAATTAAAGTCTGTAAGTGTGTATGTTTTTCATTTATTTGTGCAGTTCAATTTAATATCCGAAAATGAACTTAACAAAACTAGATCTCAAGATCAAACAGTCAATTTCTACATTATATCATCGAGTTATGTTGATAAAGAGTTTGACATTCTAGTCTATAAAGGTCACCGACTGTCCTTCAGTCTTACTCCAATACTATTCGGGCTCCACAAAGCCTTTTCCAAACCTATTTATTCAGTGTTATATTGTTAGTTGTTTCCAAAGCCTCTATGTAGCAACTCTATGCAAAATTAACAACTAACAATGGGAAGGTACTTGGAGAAGACATGTACCTTCTTAATTAAAGAGTATGTCTCTTTACCATAACGATCAAAAATCGATATGGTAACTACTAAGAAGAGTTGTGTATGCAGTGAAGCGTCTGACAGAAAAATAAATCTTAGCATTAGAGAAGATAAATAATATCATAAAGATAGATAATAAAGATAGCATAAAGAGACATAAGATGGTCCAAATAGCTCCCTTCCAAAAACGTAGATAAAAGTTCAGCAAAATAAAGAAACAGCTTCCAGAAACAATCCACCAACGGCATGCTGATTCTATAAATGGAATATCAGTCGTACTTAGCTATCTAGGAGCAGCTGCACGTCATATGTCAAGGGTACTCATCTCATTCTGGTCATCTGTAAGTTATACACCTGGTCTGTATTGAAAAGGTATTAACAGTTGATTTAATTAGTTAAGAAGAAATAGTAGTCGTCTCGATTCAACTTTACTATAAGTGAAGTTGTATATGCGCATGTGTGCTTATCAGGTCAGTTATCACGTTTGTGAAGGACCAAGGCTGTCGGTAAGGGCATCATTCGGTATTCTGCATGATGACAAATTTCTTTCAAACCTAATCGGTAATTTTGATGTGATACATTTTGGTGATTTCAACCTGAGGTTCCGCATTTGAACATTCAAATTCTTCTCAACATCCCTCGACTTCTCCTTTTAGCGTATGGAAGGTTAAATACTGTTTTACGGACTTTCCCAGCCTGAATGCGGGAAATGAAATTTAAAATATGTAAGTTAACATTTAAACAATTTGATGGTCATATTCGTATGAAAACTGTTCTTCCATTTGCTGAACTTCTATTTTTTTTTAAATATTCGGCAATAAATATTAACTTATCCATAAACTTGGCCTGAAGAAGAATTTAGAAGAGTCTAATATAGACTTCTTATGTTCATTTAAAATATAAAAAAATATGACAAGTATAATATTGTTTTCTTTGTTATAGGCAACCAGTTTTTTTGGCCTTTCTAGATATGCTACATTTTCTTTTTACATTATTTCATATATAATTAACACACGAGATTAATCTTATTCTTCTATGCTCATCCGAATCTTACATGTTTCAACAGAAATGAATTTCATGAATTCAAACTATTAATAACTAAAGAACACTTATTAAGTTTATGTTCTTAAATGATTTTAAGATCTGAGAGACTATGCAAAAGTTTGAGTACAATTTTTAAAATCAAATTAATAAGTAGATAAAATATCTATAATAACGAGCACGTTGAAACCATTGAACGCAACGCAGGAGGTAAAGCCTGTATTTTACTGCAGTTCCGATAAACTTTTCTGCCGCATTATATTTTAATATTAATACTATTATGCCCAGAAGTTAGTAAAATAATGGCCAACTTGAATCATCAAACTTCGTAAACCAACCAGTTAAACATACTATAAGTAAATGTTATTTTCATTAATACTAATTTGTATAATGCAAAATGTTGTTCTTCATTTTTGAGTACAGTACAGGAAAAAAAATTGATCTGTTTGTCGTATTCTCATGATTTAAGAGCTTCAGGTTCCACTGTTCATATTTTCTTAATTACATCGTTTGTGTCTGTCTATGTGAGTGATTACGCGTAACCAAGTTTGCAGCGTTAGACAGATCTAATAAACGTCACGATGTAAACAGTTCTTGGTTTGAACGATAACAGGATAGTATATATTCAATAACAGTTTACTTGGTCAATGGAAAAGGTTTGTAAAATTTGAAATATTTTTTCACTTAACTACCCATCAAAAGGGTTAAAATTTCGAGACTGATATCTTGAAGGCAATACTATGTTGTAGAACAATTTTGTTAATGAAAATATGTAGTATGCAATTATTAGATTTTACCTGTGATTGTTTGTTTGTTGAATTTATTAACTTTTATTTTATTAAAAAAAAAAGTCATATGAATTAGTATGGAACCCTAGCCACTTTCCTAAAGCAGAACAAAATCTGATGTTTGATTAAGTATAATTTGATTTGGAAATACATTGATATATTTAAACTAAAAGCAATAGTTATAAAATTTAACTAATTCAGGAATTTGCATATTGCGTTTGAGAGATTTTGAACATAGGCCGTTTGTTAACTTTCTTTGTGACGTTCTAAATTTGAACTAGGAATCAACGAAGTCAGATCATTGAACTAGGAATTCAACAATTCATAATAAAACTATTATGCTTAGAATGAATGGATTCTAATATTTAGAATAGATAAATTAAATTTAACTGACTGCTCGTGACTTTAATAATAAATTTACTAACAATAAAGTTGAGAGAAGTGCATTGTATGTATATTCTTGAAAAGATTTTGTTAGTAATAATGAAGTAAGACGTTTAATAATTCAGATTACTTTAAAAAAAAATTACATACCTCCTTTGAAAATAATAAGAAGTATTATCACATCATTACCTGAAAAAAAAAGACCAAAGTAAATACAAACTGTAAATAATATGCATAAATTTATTAAACTCAAAATGAAATTTTAATGAATCTTTGGAGCCAAGAATTATTTTTTTTTTGCAATAGTCAAACTGATTGATATTTTTCCATCATTCTAAATTAGAAAAACAAAAATAAAAAAAAATTGGTTACAACTCCGAATAAAAGATTTTGTTGGCCTCGCTCTGATTTGCGCTCAAATAAATGTTGTTAACATTTTTGGCTAAAAAAAATATAATAAAATTTCGATTACTATAAAGCACATGGAAGAAATATCTTACTCTACATTTAGATCTAAAATTCATGATATGGAAACGATGGAATACATAATATTTAATTGAATTGACATGAGTTTGACTTTGAATCTTTATATTATATTTTACTCATTAAAGTAGGGTAAAAGAGTGAAATAGGCTAAAGTGGAGTAACGTTACTCTACTTTCCGTTACTTCTTTCCATTAGAGTGAAATCCCGCTGAATGATGAGTAGGATAGGAGAGAGACGACACCTCTCAATGCTAGATCTCAACTGACTTCATTTCACTAGGTAACAATACAAACCATAAAATTTAAAGGTGGGGACATCCTCCATGACATCTCCCAATTTTTAAAAAATACAAAATAGAACATTAAGAGAAATAAAGTTTCTTTAAAAATTAAAGTTCCTGTTTTTTTTTAATTAAACTATTAAGACTTCTTTCTTCTTTTTGGACTCGATATAGCATAGTCTTTTTACGAGTCTACCGAAACTTGTAAGAGATGGAGGGTTATACATTTCGGGAGATGTTGTTTCATTAAGTCTGCTAGTGTCTGAAGTTAGTTCATCAGGTGAACAAGTACTTGTATCTATTGTTGGAAGTTGACTATGTTCATTTTCTGGCTCATCTTTAAAAGAAATCGGTTAACTGTATGGCATAAGATAGGAAGTAACTTCGGTGGCTTGTGAAGGGAGTGAGGTCACATTGTATGGTCATGTGATAGGGAACTTTAGAATGGCTTAAGAAATCTTCTATTTCTGAGTAGTTGTCTTCCGGATTGAAGTTCCACATAATAAATTTGCGGTCCAGATCCTTTTTTGAAAATGTTTCTTTTCTCTCAAAGGTTTTTCCACTTTCTACATGGATAAGTTGATTATTGACAAGAGGTTGTAGAGGTTTACTTGATCTGTCATAACAAGCCTGTTGAACTGACTGGTTTTGGTTTAGCTTGGAACAGATGGTGAAACGTTGTTCTTGGTAATAAAAGTTGTTTATCAGAGGTGGGATTAATTATCTCTCAATTCCTCCCCATGAGCAGTTCTAATGGGAATCCTAGCGAGATAAACGGTGTATTCCTAAACTGAAGTACTGCTACAAAAATATATTTGTTATTGTGAGCAAACCTGTTATATAGTTTGAGCGAACCTTTCTGCTAGTCCAGAGGGCTGGATACAGTACAGCGAAAATTCCATTATTTTGAAAAATGAATGAACTGTATAGAAGAAACTGTAGACCATCGTCCGTCAAAACAGTGTCAGGGATCCCAAAACGTGCAATGACTATTTTTACATTGACAATGATTGCTCAGTTATCAGTTCGACCCAATTTTACTATTTCTACAAATTGTGAATACAAATCTACAACCAGAAGATATGGTGCTGCTTTTAAATAAAAATATTAAAATAAACTATTAAGACTTCTTTCTTCTTTTTGGACTCGAAGGCAAGCTGTTGCCAGGGTCGTGATGGTAATTGGTCGGAAATCATCGTTTTTTTTTTATTAGAATTTGAAAAAGTTGAACATGTATCACAAGAAAGAAATTTTTCTTCAATAAATTTAGCCATACCTACCCAGAAAAAGTATTCTCGCGTTCAGATTCAATATTTCTTTTCAGTAAAAAATATGTTTCAAATGAATCCAATAATAGTTCAATTTGATCCTTTTTAGATTGTTCAAAAGTATACAACAATGGAAATCAGATGCCCTTTGGGAGTGTAGGTGCGGGTCCTACTGACTGCGCATGTAATGAAGAATGGGAGAGACAATGCGACACCTAATGCTAGACCGCAACTGACTTTATTTCACTAGTTAACAATACAAACCCTACAGTTTAAAGGTGGTGACATCCACCATGTCAAATGACACTTAAAATATGACGATTTTTGAGTGAAAAAGAAAAAGTATATTTCATTTAATTTTCCCTTTCATTCTTCTAAAGAACATAAATTTTATGGTAAAAGTAATGCCAACTTCAAATTTTCAATATGAAATAAAATCATGCTAATTTACCCAAGACGTTATGAGAGTTGGGTTCGCCGTTAACCAGATGGCAGAGCAACAAGTGCTTGCTCATTCATGCGGCACCTACTGGATGGTACGAGTATTAGTCGTTGACATTAAAATTAACTCCTTAATTTCATTTAATAAAATCAGGAGTGGCCTACAATCAACTTTACTGTAGTAAGCATAATATCAAACTTTTTGGGTACGTAATTTATAATGTCCCATTTGGGCATAACATAAATGTCTAAATGAGAGTTTATTAGTCTTTCATTCCTGGAGGTAGTACGTATAGTGATTGATCCAGTTATCAATACAAACACTTATACCATACAACTTATTCATATAATATCAATGGTATTACCACAACAGCAATAACACTTTTGTAAAGCCAAAGTTAAGTTTCGCGTTACAAAACAATCTTTTAGAAGAGAACACGGCTTCTGCTTCTATAGCCAGTGGATCTCATAAATTTACATGTAAGAATTTTATTCTTCTTGCATCTCGTATTAAGTCATTAAATTATTTCAAAATTTTTCATTAAGCCTCTAAACATCAATTTTACTACAGTGGATTCACTAAAAAAATTTCGAAGTCAATGTAAATAAATGTAAACAAATACAAGTATAGCAAGTAAACTATTAGTCCTGGATCGATATTCAGATTTTATAGCTTTACTAGCAAACGTACCCGTCTTTGACGGAATCAAAAATTCTATTATACTTGGTATTCCAAAATATCAATTATAGTATTATACTAATGCTATAATTAGAAATTATAGAATAGTAGAAAATACCATTATTAGTACAGTGTTAAACAAATGCCTCTGTATACACCACATTAGCTGTCTGTCCTTCAGGTTCACGGAAGAACAAACAGTTGAAACCTCTGACTCTTTAGTAAACTATAGTTGAATATGTGAGAAAAACTTGGCTCGCTAACTTGAATTCCTGCGTTAGATAAAGTCTCCCTTTGCGACTTAGTTAACGTCATTGCGAAATAGACTCTGACGGGACTATTGATTTGCAATCATTTCAACGGAAACAGACAGTGGCTCGGAATCAATGATATGCGTGGTATACACACAGACTCCCCAATACCACATCGAGTCACTATGTCCGCCTCTATGGCATATCTGTGTAGAGCACGAACTCAGAATCGTGTCCCGTTGCACAGTTTTGGGGCACTCATGTTTTGTAACATGAAATTTGTTACTGCTACTAAATTGCAGCATTATTGGTGCTACTACTTTAAGTTACTCATGAGCAGGCAGTCTAGGAGAAATAAATTCAGAGTCAAGAAATTCAATTAGATAATGAACTGCTTCTTCATCACTAATCCAATCTCTTTACTGACTTGTAAGTTCTTTCCTCGGTATGATATAGCGTAAGAACTTGTTTGTTGATTTTTCCTGCCTGTTCATATTAAGAGTTGAGAACAAAACTATTTATTCGTAATAGATAGTACATCCTTAACTCTGGGAAACACCTTTTCAAATATGTCAAATACGCAATATATTCATATGCTCCAATGAAATTAAAATCAACTAACAATACCTACTTGCCACATCTGTGTATTTTCAAAACAAACTTGTCTGTGAAGTTAGGAAAATACGCTTAAAGCCCTATAACTTCGTTTCTGTACTGAATTATGAATATATTTTTACAGTACAATCATTTTTACAATTACAGTACAATTTTTACAATAATTTTACAGTACAATGTACTGTACTTAAATACTGTAGCCCGTATTTTAAGTTAGGCATACACAAATCCAGTGTCAAAGTTTCAGCTCGCCATGTCTTATGGTGGCTGAGTTTACTTGTGACAAACGTTTTTGCTTTAAACCATAACTTCACTTCTACGTTGAATTTCCAATCAATTCAGAGACTATATTTTAAGTTAGGCCTATAAAAATCTACTGTAAAAGTTTCAGCTTTATATGTCTTATGGTAGCTGAGTTTACTTGTGACAAAGGTTTGCGGACAAACAGACAAACCGACAGAAATTTTTCTAAGGGTGGATTCGGTTTCTCCAATGTATGAAACTTAAAGAAGACTTGAAATGAGTCAGTTCTAAGCAATGTACAGACAAAATCATTATTTTATTTATATAGATTGTTCTTTACTACAATTGTAATTTCACAACAATTTTTTTATATAAATTACTATTTTTCTTTTCATTTTTGGACTAAACCTCAGTGTTCTTTAAGAAATTAAGAACTTTAATATTAAGAACCCATATTTAAGAAATGAATTCCAAAATATTGTATTCGTTAATAGTGTCGAATAATAATATTACATAGAAAACTATATTTAAATGAATCCATTTAGAACAGCATAATCTACCAATTAACATTAAAACAAATAGTTCCAGAGTCTAACATATATAAACATGTTTACTCAACCACTATGTTTGAATGGGAAAGCCATGAGCATACCTTCTAATTTGTAATCAAACCAAAAATACATCTTTCACAAGGGATCTGGTCTCCCTAGGTTTGGGGAACCTTCCCTCAATGCCTCATTAACTTCGTTTTGTACGGTCTTATCAAACTAGAATCAACCATAATTCATTTTTTTTTCTGAATTACTAATTTCAAATACATAATAAAAATTGCCTACTGGTATTAATTTTTCGACTTTTTTTGAACTGCACCGAAAACTTCTGTGAAAATTTTCGGTAACACTCAAGATGTGTTATTCTCTCCTCTCCTTTTCAATGACGATATTTTTGGGTAAGGCGATTCAAAGAAAGAAATAATTTGCTTACTAATAAATATTTAATTCCTGATAAAACACAAGGACGACACATTACTCAGTGAAACAAAGAAGATGCTTTACTGATTCCTTTTTTTCACCGATTCCTTATATTGGCATCAATCACTATCAGGACATGTACGCATAAACTTTCCTCAAGAAAGAAGAATTATCTTTGTTGTATCCGGTTTTTTCACTATTCTAGTCTAACAGTTCATATCTATTATTTTTAAAAATGTCAAGCTTCCAGCTATAAAAGTTTTAAATTATACAGAATTGCTGGTTTTGATTTTGATTTGAGTATGTAAAACTGAATAATTACTAATACATTTTTTCTCAATATACATTCATAAAAATTCATGCATTCTGATTCGAGCACTCTTATTATACTTTTAATCACTTAGGAATTAATTAATTAACTAATTATTTTAAATAATCATCAATGAGTTTCAGTGTACTTGTAGTTTGGTTGAGTGTAAACTACCCTATATTAAACACTTCTAACATTCAATCTATAAGACCTCAGACCTATTTACTCATTACTAATGATGTATTCACTAAGACCTAGTTATTACAGATCGTATTTGAACTTCCAACTAATTCTTGGAGATGGCATATTCATTTGTAGTAGATATACAAGAATTCAGAAATGTTTGTTTTGACAGTGGAGTTAGTGGAAATATTTTAGTTTTACAGTTATTGGTAAGATAGTGCAGTTTTGATCTTATTAAAACTACTGCTTTTTCTGAGAGGACAGATAAAACAGAAAAAAACGAGATATTTATTCTACATAAATATTTATATGATTAAAAAATGAATTTACTTGCTCATAATATACAAATTAATAGCTCATCACCTGAAAATATGCACCTTCCTCTCTAGCTAAAAATACATCGTTTAAACAGTAATTTTAGCAATGCCAATCCATTTTTCTTCGCTGTAGTTTTTGCAAAGCTTTTCAACAGTAGTAATCCATTTTTGTCACTGATGTAGACCAGTTTGATTCGCGTTCCTTAATGTTTCAATCATACTATTAATTCTGACATAAACCTTTAAGGGAACGTTTAGACTCAAGGTAAACATACTTGATTTGTAAGTGGTAAAAATTAAAGAAAAGATTGGAGTTTGTTCTAAAGAGATAATTTGATGAAAAGGTTATTATAAATAGGAGAATGATATATTCATTTATATATCATTATAAATCATTATATGGTAATATATTAATATTACTTTTGTTAGTTAAAAATATCAAGGGAATACAAATGTCTCAGAAGTTATTAATGATTGAGCTTCTAAATTACTTTATATATGCTTCAATATACGTATATTTGATGGGAGATTTATCAAATTTAAACACTAAACATCTTATGAGCCGGCCTCTCATCCTACAACGCAGCACTAGTTGTGTTCATTGGACCACTGAATGGACTGGATGGTATCCCATGTATAAATCTCACCTTGTAAGGTAGGCGTCACACATTCCACCCACATAACTAACTCTTGCAGTCGCGAAGGAATTGCAAAATAATACCAACCATTGTTGAATTTAATCTATGTATAAATTTAAAATAAACTGTATTAGTTATAGACAAATATACAAATACTGGAAATTCCCTTATATACTATAAAGTAATAAACTAGCTTTACTTTATGAACATCATGAATGTTTTACCACTGTTTTTGTTCAACTTTTTATTGGCATAAGTTTTCAGGGCATAAGTAACTTGATTTTATCACACAAAATACCACATAGAAAAAATAAAACTTTTATAAGGTAATGAATCTTAATATCAATTTTAATATGACTTTGATTCTCAGACATTGATGGATTAGCTCGTCCATCTTAAAGAAACCCGAAATCAGTCTTCAGCAATTCAACAAAATATTCTGTCACATCAACACTGTACTTATTTAGATAATGTTTTTAATAATTTGCAAAAACAAAGTATCAGAAAGCGTTGAGAATTCTTTTAATTTGTCCATCGATAAATATGTGATGATGCCAAGGTGTCGGTTAATGATAAAACTAGTTTGCCTTGCTTGGTGCAAGGCAACGCTCGCTTGGTCTCTACTGCCCACTTGCCGACGTGTTTAGCTTTCACGTAGGCGTAAGTATATTCGAAATAATTGACTCATTGTAATTAAAGCAATTTTGTGAAAAGAACAATTAAACTCCAGCATTATAAAAAGAACAAAGAGAAAATTTGATAATTGAAGTGATAACATTTTTAAAATTCTTGCTTCACAAAGTCATTGTCCTACTTCAAAACAAAAATTCGGAAATATAATAATCAATGAAGACACTGAACACCGAACTCATATTATTTACACCTATAGAAGAATACCATATGACAGACTTCAACTGTTATTCGAAAACAGAAATAAAATAGAAATAATAATAATTTAGTTAAGAATAATAATAAAGTAAAATCAAAATTATCTCTATATATAAAAGTTCGAGTGTTTGTATGTTTGTTTGTTCACCCATTTTCCATGGAGATAGAGACCTGAAATTAAATATATATTATTTATTACCTGAATAATGTTAAACAAAAGAAAATGATATATATTCCTAATTGAACTATATTCCCAAAATTGGAGCCAGGGTAGCAAGTGTTTTGCGTGCTCACCGATAATAGTACTGTAAATTTATTATGTATAAATGTAACAAAAAAAAAATTATTTTAATTTAATATTTGGGTAATAAACACTGATTATAAACTAAAGGCATGGAGCCAGGGTAGCCCAGTGGCTTGCATGCTCGTCGATGACAGTAGAGTGACAATGTATTTATATACATAAATGTAACAAGAAACAAATTTTTAATTTAAAATTTACGAAATATAAACATTGGTAACAAAATATAGGCATAGAGCCATAATAATAAATGCAAGCCCAGGGGCTTGCGTGCTCGCTGATGACAGCAGTGCAAATGTATTATACATAAATGTAACAAATATATAATAAACTACTATACTAGAGGTTAAAAATGAATAATTTTTTAGAAACAAACTTGAACACAACTGTCAGATAAAATACAAATGTTCTAAGGTAATATTATAAAGATACATTCCTTTCATTAATGTTATTTTATATTAGGTAAATAAATCGAATTTCAGTTTAAAAGTTTTGTTTGTTTTAAATATATTTTATTGTGTATATAACTTGAATTGATGTTTTATTTATTTACATGATAAACTAAATGATTTTTTTTTTACTTTTAAATGGCTTTTATTTACTAAATATACTTACTGTGCATATATCTTGAATCAGGTTAAGAATACTATATCAAAAGCTTGGGCCATATAAAATCTGTTTCCGTGCCTTAATAACAAGAAACTACAATTAAAATTATCCCTGTCAATCATGTTCAGTGAATTAATTTTAATACCTATTCTTATAATTTCTGAGTGACACAAAGTGTCACGGGTAGTCTAGTATCATAATAAAATACAATAGGGAAAAGGTATGGCACTAACAAGTAGGTGGTTATACAAACACAGTTTAATTAGAACGGTTACTCTCGTAGGGTCCGAAAATGGTAACGTGGAGGAGAGTCAACCCTTTTGAAGTAGACGCGAACGAAGTTAAGATGCATGCATATTGTTATTACCACTGAGGTTAGTAAGATTAATATTAGAATTAGAAAAAACCGTCATACCTCGTCGATATCAACTTACGAGGTATGATGGTTTTTTCTAATTCTAATATTGAAGTTAAGATGGTTTAAAGTAAATGCCATTTCACTTATACCACCATTTGTGGCACTAACGGTCTTTATATATTTAGACTAAAATATTTTAATAATTAGATGTTACCCCAAGCCATTTCTATGTAGCAGGACTCACATCACGATAACAGATAAATATGAGGAGACTAACTAAGTTACAAATCAATAAACTAATATAAAATTCATAAAGCAAAAAGGTCAATACCTAAGAAACTATGACAGTTACCCAAACTGTACAAACTTCAACACTGTCATTTTACAAGTAAAACTTTGTAACATTTTCTCAACACTTAGATCATTCTAATTAAAATCAATCAAAAAAAATTTGTGTTAAATGTTTATAAATGGAGAAAAAACCATTCACAAATATAACTTTATTAAGTAATGGATAAATCGTCTTAATTTATATACTAGTATTCGAGTCTAGACCAATTTCATAGGATGTCCATCATTAAGAGTAATTGAATTTGGACATGAAAATGGAAACGTCTGAAACTTGTCCAATGACTCCTGAATCAGTAATCGAAGTAAGGTGTTTTATCAATTTTTAATGTAACTTGAATTAGCTTCAAGGTACTAGCAGTATGTATAAAAATATATCGTTTGAATTCTTAGTACAACATTTGAAAATATTGAATTTAAGAAATAAAATCACTGATTAATCAAAGCAAAATCTGATAAAAAGGAAATCATAAACAATAAAAGAGAAAATCTAAGAGAAAATTTGCATTGACAAACTTCTTTTTGGAAATGTGTTGACATTTTGAGTTGAATATCAACCGATGGGATTGTAATTAATGAAATTACCCTTTGATTAGTGTAATTTTGAAAAAAATGTTTCAACTCATCCTCCACATAAAGTTTTCATTTTGATGCGTCAAACGGTATGGCTACATTTATGTTTAATGTATATACTTAGTTTTTAGTATTTACTGATTGTTATCAATCTTTAAATAATGTTAAGAAATTGTTATATAAGCATTATTTATCCTTGAAAAAGATCAGTGTTAATCGAAACGTCGGAAACAGTGTAATTAATCCCAAAAATAAATCATTCGGTGAATTGGTGTATATTTTACCCGAAAGATGGAAAAATTATATAAGAAAATTAGAAAAACTAAGCAAAAAACGAACTGAATTAAAAATAAGCTAGGCATTATATGAAACATGCATGAATGAAGGTCTGCTTCCAAAATATACAAATATAGGGAAAGCATGAGAGAGGCAATGGAAAGGATGACTAGTTGTTTTGTTTCTCAGTGCTGCCCACAACCATAGTTAAAGTGGGATATCCCTTTGAGGAAAGAACGAAACTTGGCATCTTTAGTTCAATGGCTCCCTGGTTTTTTTTTTTCATTTTCCTCATCAAGTTTGGTTTTCAAGGTCAATGAACCTTTAAAGACGGGTAATAATACTATTGTTGTTGATTTAATAATTTTGTAACTATAATCACATTGAATTAAATATCAACTGATGGGGTTTCAACTATGCCGTAAGAGTACAATTTTTACCATAAATGTAATTTATTTACATATGTTAATCCTTACGTCTCTCTCTCTCTCTCTCTGTCTATCTCACTCTCCTTCCTAATATGCGAAATTTTTCTCAAACCATCTTTGAACTTAAATTTAGTTATTAATCTTCTGATATTTTTTTATCGAAAAGATGTTATTAAGCAAAATAACGTAACAATGAATTTAAATAAATTAACTCAAAACCACATATATTATATACAACTTTAATATATCATAAGATAGATTGGCATTAATTAAATGTATCTGTAGCAAAAACGGGAGTTTACAATGAATGTTAGACAAAGCCGAAGGTAAGATATAATTGGTTAAATACATGGGTTGGTGGAGAGGAGACTCTTGAAAGAGTCAGGCGTCTGTCTGGAGCAACGACCTGCCTCACAACGCACTCAAACGCCCATCTGCCAACAGGCGACCAACTAATCTTCTAGTAGCTTTTACCCAAAGTCCAATCTTCTTAATAAACAAGTATAGAGGCGTCTCCAGTCAGCTGTTCATCAAGCTCGGATATTCACCTTTAAGAGGAAAATCCATGCAATGGTTTTGGTTCCAGAAGTAATTCTATTTTCTCGGATTTCCGCCCTCCTCCTGTTATATTGTACTTCTGTTTCAATAGAAATATCTATTAAAACTATATTAATAATGCAAACGTAAACTGAAAGTAGTGAACAAACATGGTAATTTTTCTATTTTTAACAGTGCTCTCTTTCTATTAACCAAATTTCAACAATTTTTATTTAACAGTTATTGAGAGAATCTCAAACATGAAATTTTCACTCCATGTGATGATTTGATGAGAGAAAATAATAGTTATCTGCGGTAGAATGCACCACAATATAAGCTCCCTAAGTTCCGATTCGTTCAGCAACTTCATAGTTCTTATTCTAACTAACAGTGTTTTTATTTCAAATTTCAATATAATTTGTTAAAAGATGCACCCTGTAGTGTGTTCACAACGAATTAAACACACATATACCCCACAAAAATACGAACAATGGAGATTCTGTGGAACTCACAAACACGAATGAGGTTCAAATAGATTTTTTCGTTATTCCATACTATATTTTCCTAATAGTGAAGTAAAAATTACTCATGAAAGAATTTATTTTAATTAATTCCAAAATAGGGTTTTAAAAATTTAACCCCTAATAGAGTCCATTTCAGGATTCTAATGATTATACGTGCATAATTTTAATTATGTTGAAAAATTTACAACTTCAATAACTTATACATTCCAAAAATACTTACTTTAAACCAATATTTCAGTTTGTTCAATTGACATTTAATTTGCTTTATAAAAAAAAATAAAGTCTAAAAACAATTTTTCATTTAGTGTTTAAATTGAAAATTTAAAAATCAATTAAAATTAGTGAAACCACTAACCTTAATAAAATTATAGATACCCAATGAGTTTGAGCAATAAAATCATAGATTATTTGATTACTTATGATACGAAACTGACAGATTTGTACCAAGACTCGTCCTACTTACACAAACACAGTGTTTTACTGCGTTGTTTTATACAACATTAACTGCTGTAGTTTTTGAGTAGTGTCGTTTGTTTTATTGCATTTGAGATTAATTTTTAAATAATCCTTTCTTCCACAAAAGGTTGGGGAGTGATGAAAATTTTCCTACAGGAAGATAGAAAAAAATAATTTATTGACTAACCCAACCAACGAGAGTTCTAATAATAATAATAATAATAATGAATTATTCCATTTTATTGGTCGAAAAAATAGAGTATATTGATCAATATTATTTCTATATATTTATTTATGGTCCTTAATCTATTAAATTTACGGAACTTTATTTCAGTCTATTTTAGACTCTATTCTTTAATTTTAAACATAGCTAATGTTAAATTAACAAATAATGAACAAATAATAATAACCATTTATTGCAAAAAGGAAAATAACATGTACATAATGTTTTGAGAATTTTTTTTGCAAATTGGCAATTAGCCGTGGTTCCCTAAATAGGGTAGAGTTCCGACTTCTTTTCGGGGATCAAAATAAATAAATTACCTTATCCACACTTTATAATAAATGTCGTAGGCTATTTTTTCATTCAACCTTTCCTTCGCACACATCCAGCACAATCCATAGACTTTCCTTACCTCTTCTTCCAATCTCTCCTTTGGTCTCCTCGGAATCTGTTGTACGCACTCCAGCTCATTGCTACTATTCTCGATATTTCCTTCTCCATGTTTCCGTCCACCGATAGCAACCTTCCTAAATAAACAAACTCCTGTACTTCTTCTATCCGGCTCATTCCTTGATATTTTGTCCATCATTCGAGTTCATCCTAATTGATTTAGTTTTATTACTGTTGATACTGAGTCCTATTTTGCCTGCCTCCTCTTGTAGTTTGTTAAGCATGCTTTGTATTCCTCCTGCGCTACTTCCTATTAGAACAATATCCGCCACGAACTTAAGATTATTTAATTTTTTACCATTAATATTAATGACGAAGACATTCATATCCATTCTTCTGAAAACGTATTCTAAAGCCACTATAAATAATTTGGCAGACGGTACGTCACCTTGCCTCACTCCTCTCTCGATCTTAATTTTACTAAACTTAAGAACCCTTATCTCTGTTTCGCTAGATATGTTCTTCAGCACTTCGAGATATATGACTTTACTTGAAATTCAGCCAGTGCTTTCCATATGTCGAACTGCTGCATATGGACAGCACAGAGCACTCCGGAGTGCTCTATGCTGTCGAACACCTTTTTGAAGTCTATAAATAATAGAAACAATATTATTTCGTTTCTGAATATTTATTTATGGTCATTATTCTATTAAATTTAAGGAACTTTTTTTGAGTCAATCTAAGACTCTATTCTTTAATTTTAAACATAGCTAATGTTAAATATTACTGTGATTAATTAACAAATAATGAACAAACAAATATTAATTACACCTGAACAAGGTTTTAATTTTTTAACTTTAAATTTTTTAGTAGGTAAATATCAACTTCCTGTTTGCAGGTATATGGAAGAAACAAAGCAATACGTTTAGCTCCATGCAAGGATATCTGGCATAGAACGAGTTTATCCTAAATATTTAAACCGAATAAAAATAACTGCTAATAAATATGTAAGACCTTTATGAAATTTTCAATCTGAGCGTTATAGTTATCAATAAATGCATTTTTGTAAATACTTTAATTTGATGTCAACCAGAAAATTAACTCCATTATGGTAAAATACGTATTACGATTAACTGTACAGCTTTTGTCGATTTTAAACCTTGAAATAATATATCCTTCCACACTGAACATTTTAAGAGTTAAATATTTTTGCCCTCGATAAAGTAGAAGTCATAAGAAACTTAAATAAGTGTTCTCTCTTTGTTTATTATTACTTAGTTGATTTTACTTAATGACAAAGATTAAATGTTGAACTTTCAAACTATTTCGGATGGGAAGCTGTCTTTTTCACCATATTATACAGAGGTTGAAATCAGGTTGCCTTTGATTATTTTATCACAAGTGCGGACTTGGTTTGTATTCCACCAACTTAAAATACTGACTTTTCCATTATTCGAAATTAAATGGCATAAAATATATATATAAAATAAAATAAATATAAATATATATAAAATAAAATATAATTATTCCTGACCCATTCAATAAATTTCTGAAACTAGGCATACTCAAAAAAGTTATATCTTTTGAAAATTTCATGTGATAGAGTTTGTTGCTTTTCTGGTTTAGAATCAGAACCTTTGAAAACACAAGAAGCTTCTTTGAATCATAACGGCTGAAAACATTTTGTATTCAATTAAAAGTTTGGTTAAAATTTAACCACCGGTTTAGGCATTCCTATGGCGGTGACCACTTCAAGATAGTGGTGATTAAGGTTGTCTTTTCCCTAGAGATTTGTTAGCCATTTGAAATTTACGATCCACTGATGATGAACCTTTCCATCGTTAGGCATAATAATAACAATGATACAGTTAATTTATTTTTAACATTACTTACTATATACAGCAATCTATCTTAATGAGAATTTAAATTTGAGTTAATGTCAACGCAGAAGACAAACATTAATCTATCATATATTAATGGCATTCCTAATTATCTATTAATGCTCGACCACCCAACACAGCGTTATCACTATATGTTCACCTACGACGACAGAGGGCTTCACTTAATCGTATCTTAATTTAGTTATATCTGATTTAGATTGAAAGTGCCTGTGATTGTTAGTTAGATTTAGTATCTCATAGTTAGTACGTTACTTTTTGTGGCGAATATCGCTGGCTAAGAAAAATAGACACTCAAAAAAAAAATTATTTTGATTTTAACTCATAAAGTATAATTATTAATTAGTTGATTTAGGAAAAGAAATATTAATATATGTCAAAAAATTGATAAGATTACTTGGTTGTGAATCCACACCTTAAGTTTGTATCAGCTGGTTCAATACCCACTCTGGCCCTCGATTTATTCACGTGGTAGGTGAATAAATCTGAGTATCTTGTCCCTCGGAGAGGATGCTAAGAAGTCGGTCCCGAGCCTGTACGATATCAGGTACTCGTTAAAGCTTCCTTTTCTAAATACGCTTGAGTTAGTGTATCAATCTTCATTGTGTGGTATCACAAAGGACCAATGTTCGGCCTATGTGTGTTCCAATGTGGGACTGCTACTGTAACCTAACCTAATCTTGTAACAGTTCCTCTTTGGAATCGGCTGTTTGCAGGCAGCCATGTTGTATGTTAGTTCTGTTAAGGAACACTACTCGCGCTTAGAGCTGTTAAAGATTGTAAACGTTTTGTATTCAATTTACAACGTTTTGTTATGGCTAATAAAGATATAACCTGGACTTCCCACTGGTTAAGAGCTGTCATTTGGTACTTTACCTGCCAAGGTCTATTTACATATAGATTAAGTTCAGAGCAGATTATTCAAAAGAGGGAATTTTGTATTTCTTAGCAGAAAACTGTTATTTTACGCCCAATTTGCTTGTTAAGTTTCAATATTCTAATCTTGACATTGCAAAAGAACTAATAAATAGCTGTAATATTATATACAAGGAATTAAGTTTTTATAAGTAATTATTTCTTCTTATCCTATTTCTGCAGATGAAAAAGTGGATACTGAGGATGAAAACACGCACTTTAACTTTAGCTTCAACCAATGCACGCAAGAATTCAAGAAAAAGACTCTGGAAATGCATCGAAAGTTAGAAAGGTCTTCTACTTGAATAACTGAGCTTGATCAAAATGAAAAGAGCATTGAATGAAGGAAATCAAATTTGAAATATCCAAAGTATGAAATAGTTAAAACAACTGAACAGGGGAAGATACTATTCGTTGGTGGTGCAGCAACCAGAACAAGTTTTCAAATTTGTCAGTTGTATCAAATTATTATAGTTAGTGCCCTCCATCTTCGGGTGAGGCTGAAAGGTTATTAGCGTAGGAGGAACTCTATATTCACCAAAACGGCATAGAATAACGGCAGATACAGGAGAAATACTGATGTTTCTTCATCATAATTTATTGATGACAGGGTTCAATTATGGATAGGAAGTCAAATCAGGGATGCCACGAAGATCCTTCTAATCCTGTCTCTTTTAAAAATACACATTTTTCATATATTCTGAACTGAGTCAAGTAATTTCAGGGTAATAAATGGTTAAGAATAATTAAAGTTAGCTACAGATGAAGGAATGTTATTTAAACATAGTTGGTAGATACTGATTGGTTGGTAGGTTGCATAATTGATTAAATTTTTACTTTACATGGCATTTTCTATTAATTAGTAATTATTTGTATTCAGTCAATTCACAAAATAGTACTCAAAAAAATTGGTCTGTAGCTTTTTTATATCGCCAAAAACAATTAATTTAATTAAAACCTAACTTTTTTTTGTCATAAAGTGGAAAATATTTTAAATAAAATTGCACAATAACTTGATATTAATAAAACTGTACAATTAGCCAAATGTCTGAATCACACCCATTTCACCCATTTAAGAAAGTAATAGAATGTAGTATATATGCTATCATTTTTATTATGGTTATTCTAATATACTCATATTTTTCCTGATGTTTGTAGAGAAAACTTATTCAGCTTGATTTTGATAATCATTCCCTAGAATATTCAGGCTACTCACTGTTCATACCTTTGATTAACTGTATCTAGTTTTATTTATAATTTCCCTCCATTTTTTATACCTTGAACAAATAAGGTCAACACAAACATTAATTAAGATAGCTCAGTTGCTGATCACATACAGGTAGAACCTAAGCAGGAATCGGAACCGTACTTGGTATCGAAATTCGTTAATCAATATTTTCTAGGAATCGTACTTGTTATCTGAACCTTCACAACACTAGTATATATATATATATATATATATATATATATATATAACAGATTCAATAATATATCAAACGTTTGATATAATAGGTGTGTTCTCTAATCGGGGTTCGGTCAATTTTCCAGGATAAAAAATTAAACTCTCGTTGCCAACGTTTCGGTTTTATTTAAAACCTTTTTCATAGGCCTACAAACAAAGGATAATAAGAATTCACATATCAACATCAAACATATACACCATATGAAAATGGATGGTTACAACTTATGAATATTACAAGTCTAATACTGTAATATAATACAAGTTTCTATACTGGACCTTATATGTGAAGCAAGGTATTTCACCTTTGATGGTACTATTTATAAACAAAAATATGGATTACCAATGGGATCACCAATTTCACCAGTTCTCGCAAATATAGTTATGATTGAATTATTGGAAAACAGTATCAGTAAATTAGGTACGAAGGTGAAATTAATTAAATTATATGTGGACGATTTGTTTTAAATTATTGAAAAGGGAGAAGAACAGAATGTATTAAATATATTTAATTCTTTTCATAATTGTCTACAATTTACTTGTGAAGTAGAGAAAGATGGAAATCTGCCATTTTTAGATGTGAAAGTTATAAGAGGTGAAAATGGCAATAATGTAAATTTCATTTTCTTAGTTAAAAAATTCTTACTTCTGTAAGTAATATTGTTTTATGTATCTCTGAAATATTTCTGCTTGTAATATTCATAAGTTGTAACCATCCATTTTCATATTGTGTATATGTTTGATGTTGATATGTGATTTCTTATTATCCTTTGTTTGTAGGCCTATGAAAAAGGTTTTAAATAAAACCGAAACGTTGGCAACGAGAGTTTAATTTTTTATCCTGGAAAATTGACCGAACCCCGATTAGAGAACACATATATATATATATATATATATATATATATATATACAATTAAAAGAAACGGTCCAGCGGACTTTTTTAAATAAAAAAATTAAAAACGAAGGAAACACACAGAAAGACACAGACATAACTCACATCGATATTTCGACTCAGTCGCTGCCCTGCCTTCCTGCGGGACTCTTTGCTCTTCACACCTCCTGATGACGACGATGGTCGAAATATCGATGTGAGTTATGTCTGTGTCTTTCTGTGTATATATATATAAAATAAATTCAAAACGATGGAAACAGACAGAAAGACACAGATATAACTCACATCGATATTTCGATGTGAGTTATGTCTGTGACTTTCTGTGTGTTTCCTTCGTTTTAAATTTATTTTATTTAAAAAAGATCTCTGAACCATTTCTTTTAATTGGTATATATATATATATATATATATATATATATATATATAAACATATGTTTGTAAATACAAAAATGGTCAGTACACAATTAAACAGAATAAAACTAAAAATTATGCAGAATACAAACAGAACAGTGACAACGATCTATAAACAATGCTTCATCAACAGGAGAAGATTAGAGTTTAATTCGACTTCAATCAGTCAGGCTGAATACACATTTCCCGGCTCATCTTTTCATACTACTCCTAGTGATATTATACATAGTCAAGCAAATATACGGAACTGTTAATTCAACTCAAAGGTCATTGTGAGATGTCTCAAATTACGGAGAAGTGTTAGATTTGGAAACACAAAATTACTTACACTCGAGACTGGTTAAAACTGACTACAAAAATACTGTTACAACAACTCATTGCAAATCTGTATGTAGCAAGTTTTGTTTCTTGTTTGCATAAGCCGCAATTGGGCGATATAACCGAAACGTTGGTCAAGACTTGCTCGCTTTCTCTCTTATTTAAGAGATATCAATAATAACTGAGCCAGTATACTTTCATAACTAAGTTGTCAAATTATAAAGAATTTATGGTTACAACGTTATTAAATTTAAAATACAATTGTATTTGAAAATCAAAAACTATTTCAACATAATTTAACAAGTTTTAGGATGTTATTCTATAATAAACAGTATCTGGGGGTTTTATAATAATATTACTTACTACATTACTAACTAACATCCCACCCATAAAAATAAATATATCATTCATTCATATTTAAGCAAATAAGAATGTATTATGAAAAAAACGATTAAAAATTTTTTTATGGAAATCATGATAGATTCCTAAACGAATGTTCGTTAAAAATTAAGCGATTTATAGTTATTATAACTTAATAATAATTATCACGCATTAGTGAAATTTAATGTTCAAAACAGGCAAATAAAAGTTCCCAATCTGCATAGAGAAGTGAAAGAATATTAAGTAATAGCCTAAAGGAGAAGCCGGAATTCACAAAATGAAAAGAAACAGTAAACAGTAATGTGGTAAACATCTCAGAAAAGAGGTACTGTAACATTATATTTATAAGTTCGGGTGCAAGAGTATGTACAGAAATATAAAACAGTTTTTCTTTTGTAGAAAGTTGATTAATAACATAGGTGGAAGCAGGCACTTTGCATTTTATTTTGATGGATCGAGATTATAGATCCCAAAATTTAGTGAGGTAGGCAATAACCAAACGTTTACAAGCATCATCCACACCGTATCTCTGGGCAACTGATACGCATTACCAATCCTGCTAATGCAGAAAGCTATGCCAACGACTGAGCCACTGACCTCAGAGGTATGTCCAGTATAGTCTTCATGACCCAGTGTATTATTCAAAAGTACTTAAATATTATTGATACAGTACAACATTAGGTACGTATACATGTCACATAGATTAGTATATGTTCTTGTCATTTGCTGTCGGCCTCGCGGTAACTATAATTCCTTATCCAACTGGGGTAGACTTTTGGGAGTCTATAAAATTTCATCGTGGGTCTACTTTGCCGAGGTCACCTGTCCGGTGACCCAACTGGACGCACACTCAAGTCGACACGGTCCAATTCTCCGCAACCTGCCACCGACCCAGCTCGACGAAGACCCAACCTGCCGTTATAGACACGTATCATACATTAGCCTAACCAGTGTTACTTTCCATACTATATGTATCATCTTCTTCCTATTGAAATGTCCACTAAACAGACAGAATAATTATGTTGGGGGATTCACTTTTCAAAACATTCAGTTTTTTGATTAATGTAAATAAGATGAATAGTCAACATATGGAATTTCATAATTTATACTGTACTAGTTGATGCACCCTGCGTTTATTGAAAAAAGTGCAATAAAATAAAAGAATAAGTTTCTCATTAAAATAATACTTTACATTTACATAATTATTTTAAATGATCATGTCACCATAAAAATTTGAAAAAAATTCCTTATAAAGCAATTCTGTAAGGAGATTCAAATCTTGAATAATGCACGTTTCCCATGATACAATATCGTCTGTTCTTTGGGTAGGGGCATTCCATTTGGACAAGAACCGGACATTCTTCAATATACTGTACCGATTTGGTTATTTCAGTCAAGTATTATGAATGATAATACACATTTTAATACATATGATAATAATTCCAATTAATTGGGTATGTATGATTCAATTATCATTATGTACGATATATATTTCTTATACAAGTGTGCTATGATGTATCAACACAGAATATACTGTATTTGTTGAACTAATAAATTTAAAAGGAGATTGTTACATCTTAATAGGATGAACTAGCAACATAGTTTACGGTCCTTTAGAGAGCTGCTGCAAGCCACTCTAACTCTGCCGTTGATAAGGATCTGTTTGTGGGCACATTTCATGATAAGAAGACAAAGAACTCCTGCTTATAAGGTAGATAGTTATAAAACTCTTAAGATTGTCAATATCAGTCACGCTCCTGTATGGATTTATTTGCACCGAAACAAAGCTACCTGCCATAATAAGAGTCGGAAAATGAAGAGGGATCAAAAATCCGAATAAAGGATAAAATTATTCATTATAAGTCATCATTATAAGGGAATATAAACCTTCATCCCAAGTAACATATAACGACAGATTAACCTACCGGTAACAGAAATTACAATGAATCAAGCATATATACATTCGACCATTGTGATTGCAATGCTGGAATATTTCCAACAGTATGGGAGACGAATCATCCCTACCAAATAAAACCAACTTGGTTGCAAATTCTGTTACAACCATAATTTTAGAACAAAATTGCAATAATGATGAACTCTGTTGAACTTCACGATTTCACTTCTTTGCTTCTACATAAAACATAAATGTATTAGTTTATTTCAGGTATTAAAAACGTAAAAAGTCTCAAAATTACAGAAAACCAGAAATAGTCAGTATCTCTACATGCATAATTACTTAGGAAATAAAAGTTATATTTCTAGTAAACATGAAGACCTAATTTCCCTGTGGGTTCCACTGACTTTTATACAGCTGATATATATACCTTGGTTTTTTTATACTCTTCTGTTTGGTACAGAACAGTTTTCTTCTATGCGTGCGCATGAATGCAGTTTAAAATTGTATACATTGTAAGAACCAAACAGCGGATATTAAAAACGTTTACCCTAATCAAGTAACCCTTCATTTCGCGCTAACATATACGCAATTATTACATCATTAATTATTACTACTTCGGAATTGCACTTTAAAATTATAAATTAACTATAAACCGGACAATAAAAACATATGTAAATATAAATCTATAATTTAAGGCCTGCATTCAGCTACCTTGAAAAATGGCTTTTGACCCAGTCAAGCTTCCTACGGTTACTTCTGTTCTACAATCAGGCATATGCCAGCCGGTTTCATCAAGATGTTTTTCTACGCATAAAGAGAGAACAACTCGTTATCAATGCAGAAGAACGCATTCAATTAAACAAAGCCTTTGGTTCTCAAAGCTTAGAAATTTATTCTAAAATGTTAAGCTGGAAAAAATACAGTAATGCAATTTGCCACCACAGTAACAATTCATCTACACTATTACGATTCCCTTAAGATAGATATAATTTAACAAGACTTTTCATGAGGTAATAAGTTATACTACTTTATAAGTATCTGAAATGCGACCGAGGATTGAGATGGGAGGAGTAGCAGCCCTTCTGGATGATCAATTGAATGCATATGGTTCTCCACCACAGGGACGAGAATGGCGCTACGCATTCATGCGTGACCCCATCATATGGTGTTGGCCTCATAGTGACTCTGACCTAATACTCAAGATGAGGGAGGACGATTTGAGCCAATCGTGAGTTCTTCGTCAACTGAATGAGGGTAGTGTCTTCTCCCGAGGTTGCCATGTATAGCAACAAGTGGTAACAAGAAATCCTGGCCTCTACCAGTACGAATAGATTTGTTTGTGGCCTCGACCTAAATTCTGTATCGGTACAAAGGACTTTGCACGAACGAACAGATCTGTTGCTTCGGAAAGTCCTACAAATTGAATGAAGTATCAGTCTCTCTCTATTAATAACTGATATAGTTGAGAAAAGTGGGGGGAAAGAAAACCTCGAACTTAAGTCTCCTTGCTTCCTGGACGTTATCATTATAAGGGAATATAAACCTTCATCCCAAGTAACATATTACGACAGATTAACCTACCGTAATAGAAATTACACTGAATCAAGCAAATATACATTCGACAAGACATTTATCAGTTGTACTAATCACAAAGCGTTTTCCAACTGCTTTCGAAGGCCATCTCCAATGCTGAATTCAGCTCCAATTTTTGTTACAATCAATTTACTTTTGCTGCTAGGACCTCTAGTACTATTAAAAATTAGAACACAGAATTTAGTCGCACCAAACATTGACATACCATGAACAACACGGTACGTAACTTCAACTTGTGGTTAAGATTTTTAACAAATTGTTATTATTATACATTAGATCACCATGATAATTCATAGCTTTCATTGTTCAGAAGTAAATAATTGCTATCTTATTACGCAGAATTTTGAATAACACGATAAAAATGTCGTTTTTTCTTGATTTGGGATTGGTAAGTGAAGATTTTATATAGGGTCGACTTAACAAATCAGAAAAAAATGAAATGCATTACCATAACCCAAATATGGTATGACCCATTCTTTAAAGTACGAGTATCAGATTTTGAGAAATAATAACACAACTGAAAAGAAAATTAAAATAATATTTTCTCGGAACAACTGAACTGCCACTCACGTCACTCTTTTTTGCCACTAGATAACTCAAAAATAAACTACTTTTTATAAATAGATTACTTTTTATAAATAGAGTTAATATTTATATTTGTGTTATTAAACTCAATCGACGAGAAAATATAATAATAATTTGTAAATTAAAAGTTGTGAGGTTCTTACCAATAATGAAATAAATAGTAATATTACTTACCAACAATCATTTTGATCAGACAAAAAACTTATTCAAATTTCAACATAAAACAAGAAACATTTAATTCATCATCCCATAATGTCTCCCCCAATAATAGAACATTTAAGAACACAACTTAATTTAAAACTAGCAAAAAAAATCTGGAGTGGCCTACACTCAACTTTACTATAAGTAACTTAATATCAAATTTCTTGAGTATATAATGTATAACGTCTCATTTAAGCATAATGCAAACATCTAAATGGGATATGATTATTAGTCTTTCATTCCTGAGGTAGTACAGATAGTGATTGAAGGACATATCAATATATAAGCTTATTTTTGTACATCACACAGCTGATGCAAATAATTTCATTAGTAATAACAGCAGTAATAACATTTTTGAAAAACGAAAGTGAACATTTCTTGATACGAAATATTCTCCTACAAGAGAACATGGCTTTTGTTCAAATAGCCAGTGGATTTCTTATATCGTTTGACTTGACATCCTTCTACATTGAATATTAAAGTAAAATTTTCAAATTTAAAAACGCTACGGTGGACCGTAGCGTGGTAACAAGCAATGCTAACACACTCACCCACCCACCCATACACACACACAGACATCATCGAAAACTTCATAAAACGACTTCTGGGACCTCAAAACATGTAATTCCGTCAAAATCTCGAGATCGAATTTTTTCACGATCACTGTACTTTACTTATAGTAAAGTAAAAAAAGGTTAAAATTATTAATGATACCAACTAGGAAATTCCCTGTTTATTTCTTAACAATTGAGTAAACTCTGATTTAGCTTAAATGATTTGAACTTTCCGATTGTGCAAGCTCTAATTAACTTCATCAACAGTGCCAATTTTTCAGAAGGCAGCTGCTTCTGTTACTGTTAGGCTGGCAGGTGTCAACGGAGGAACCTCTTGATTATTTCTGGCCAGTTCCCTTCTAGGAAAGATATTACCAATTTCTCTACCACCTGTTGCAGTCTTCACAAAATGCATTTATTATGACAATATCTGATTTAGAAGAAAAGTAGTTTAGTCGCCGGATTTTGCTAATTACAAAGAAAACGTGTCCCCATCAATTGAATCATAAGAGCTGATTATTTGATTGATGAGCATTGATTTTAAAAATCAAGTTAAATATATTATTCTGGTTGCACAATCATCATTTTTGAAAAAAAAAATGAACATAAGTATATTATTTACATATGTTCTCACTGCGATGACGTTAACAACCATTTCATGGATTTAAAACTCAAACTTCATATACAACACAAAACTTGATTATTTTTCTTGTTTCTCTGCCAAGAGAAAAAAGACATAATAAGGGAGTTATTTTTGCGAAATATTGAATATAGTAATGCTACAGTAAAAAAATAAACTTATTTTCAATCATCCAAAATTCAAATAATAAGAACATCACATACTTATATTTAATAATAAAACAGAAGAAAAGCGTAGCTTTCGGAAAAAAGTTCGTCGAAAGTCGACCTGCTCTTAGATTTAACCTTGCAATAGACCTACTGCACTCGGACTAGTTAGTTTTGATACAGTAAGGATTAGGTATTGTTTTTTTCTATCAAATGCCCACACTTACAGTTGCTCACCTTCAGTTTCCTTGGAAGAGCAGAAAATGTGGTTAATTAGTTACTTCAAAACCATTTCCGTTATGAACCAGCCACATTACCAGGATGATTATACATCGGCAGCCTTAATTTTCCTAAAGAGATTAACTAGTCAATGTCATAGTAAAGGCACAACACCAGTAAGCTTTACATCGTCTGCAGGTTCTAGAAGGGCATATCCCTGTCAGTGTTGTTCGTTTTCTCATCTTGAGGTTATAGTATGTCTCATTATAAGACCAAAGAGCTCCAAAAACACACATCAACCTGTTCTACTTATTGAAGAACATTATACGAAAACCAGGTAACCGAAAAGGTAACACCGAAGTCGTTGATTACAATATGCTAATGAAAGAATCTGGGAAAAAAAAATCAAAATAGATCTAAGTTCAGCAAAAACAGAAAGAATTTTACTTTATTATTATTCAAATATTGTTCAATGTAGAAAATTTTAGGAGCAATTCGCAAAATTCCTAATATGATAGGGATTTGTTAAGCATTTATTATATTATATATCAATGATCAAACCACAATAAGAAATGGGAAAACAAGACTAAGATCTTTCAACCGTAACAAGCGGTCTTCGTCAGAGTCAAAAACCCAACTGAACACCAGATGCAGAAAACATCTGGTGAGGAGTTGAGAAGAGTGGGAGGGAAGAGTGGTATTTTGGGTTGAAAGATCTTAGTCTTGTTTTCCCATTTCTTATTGTGGTTTGATCATTTATATATATATATATATATATATATATATATATATATATATGTTCTATTAAAACCTATGCCTATTTCAATTTTGACACATTTTCGAATTAATTTTTCAAATTTCCTTACCTCTGGCTTCCATAAGTTTGGGACAAGATAAATCAGTTCTCCAAAATTTTTATTTCTGTATATCATCGACATGTTTCGGTCTTCGTCGACCATTATCAAGAAAGTTATTTAAAATCGTTGTTTCACAATTTACTTAAAAAATTAATATAAATTTAAACTGAAAAAACTCAAACTATTCGCAAAGTCAACTGTACGTAAACATGACAACATCTTTTAAGTGAGCATATATGAACTAATCTCACAAAATTAGTTCATATATGCTCACTAATCTTCATAGGTACGAAGATCATTACAAATGAATTCTAAACTATCCTTGAAATATAAAAATGTTAACATTTTGAAATAAATTTTGTTCATTATCATTTATGAGAACTTAATTAACTAATAGAAATTTCCAATATTTCCAAACTTTTGTCAGAAAAATATTGTTTTGATACTGTGCAACCTTTAACTGTGCACAGTATTTTAAATCATTTCAAGCGTTTTCAATTATCTGAACTTCTTTTATTTATAACAGATATCTTTTTTTACTTAACGATAATCACATGTTTGTAGATCTTAATGGAAAACATTGCATGGTATTTCGAAAGGACGATTACCCCCTCTGGAGTATTTCCGAAGGTTAATTGCGCTTAACTATGAATCACTCCTTACTGCTTTGTTGTCTGTTGTTTTGTGCGAATTCGATATGTACTCTAATCCTTCCTTTAATGCCAGTAATTGGTTCTACTATAATTTAATGTTAAATGAATCATGCTATACCAGGCACAATTTTTATAAAAAGAACTTTTATTTTGTACAAAAAATTCAGTAAAAACATTTTCTTTTTTTTTCTAACTTTATGTAGATAATTTATGTAACATAAGACAAACCACAACAACGTTAGGTGAAAATGCATTGAAAGTTTACTTACTCAGATTTTAATTGTGTTCAGATATACAAATAGGTTATTGTAAATCCCTTATAGTCTCTGTTATTTTTGGTCGATTGTCATTATATAATTTTTTAATCAAATAATGAACCTTTTCTGCCATTCTACATCACATTTCAATTAAGTGTATAATATAATTTATAATAAATGTATATAATGTTATTATTATAATATTTATAGACAATTCTCTGTTCGTTACGTTCGGAACAGCCGAACGTATGTTAGAAATGAATGTAGGTTGTTACTGTACGTTCTAATAATGAATGCCATTCATACTATGCATCCATTAATTCAGTTACTATATCTTATAAAACACCCCTAAATCATATATTTTAAATATGACATGTTATGTTATACGTAAATTGAATTCAAGCATATAACATATATTAGTAATTTCAATTAAACAAGTTTTATTCAAATTTAGTTCGTTTGGCAATGATACTCGAAGTAAATTTAAATTCGCACACACAAACACTTTTTGTGTGTTACTAGAGCACTAGGCGTAACAAAGTTTTGGCTAACACAAAGATAATCAAAGTACAAAATTTCTTGATTTGAAGAATAACTGAGTAGTTTTGGGATAAAATAGAACTGCGTGAAGGGAACTTTTGGTTCTTCTGCTAATACAGAAACTATCAGTTTTTCACTCAAACGACATTCATACAAGGCTGAAATTCCGTATCTGAGTTACTATGCTATGATCAACTATGTTTCAACAAATAGTTGACTCAATAGTTTCGTCTCAATAAACTATGTTATGATACAGTTGGTATGCAAATTGGTTCTAAAGAGAGCCAGGTTACCAAATACTAAAAGAATCACCGATAATCTGGAAAATCAATATCTATCTGTTATTTCACTTATTTCTTAAAATTAAACCAAATTAAGTGAAATTTCTTCTTTTTGATGTTATGAGTATTATCAAATACGGTTATTAACGTCATCTGAGTCAGACACGATGACTAAGAGGCAAGTTGAAGCAATATCGGCGTCCAGTTTGCGTTATCAACAATCAACTTGTTTAAAAAATTACGGGAATAGAAATAGCGATGGGAACTTTTGACTGAATGTTTAAAAGAGTAACATTTACGGAAAATTTCTTAAAATGACTTCCTTTATTAAAAGACTTTCATATCATTCCATTTTCATAACCTATATAAAATACAACCTTTAGACGTCAAAATATATATGTTCAGTGTAAACTTCCATAACATCAGAGCAACTCTTTTTATATGTATTATTGTGAGCAATTAAGAATGTGCTCTAAACGCATTAATAGTTATTGGTATTGATAAAGATATATTCCCAGTTTGAAAACAAAAAGTCATAAAAAAACAGAAATAACAAAGGAGTAATGCTATCTAAAAGAAGTACTGGATGTCCAGTTAGTACATTTTTCGGATTATTTAGAGATGGTCTAATTCGGTTTAGCTGTTTGAGGAGCTATGCTCTTGGTCTCCTTCTTGAATTGCATCATGATAACCAGAGCACTAGTGTTCTAGAGATATCCTCTCAGTTAAATCCATACCTACTTGTAAAAGTCAGAATACTCTACCTATCAGTAGTTTCTCATACAGTATCGCTGAAGCCCATGTTAACACGTCTACTCAACCATCATGAGGTGAACATCATATGGGGCAATACACATGAATGCGCAAACCATCCCTTTAACCATAGCACACCGGATGCCTGATACACCGGATGCCAAGACACTACCGAGTCTACCAACTGCAGGGGTAGTTAGTTAGCTCTATATTACCTAAACTAACCGGAAAGACTGGAGTCAGTCTACTTCCATCAATACTAGTGGGCACGTTCAGCAAGGCGATTAACTATCAGAAAGTCAAACCACTTATCAGGAACATCAGTTTTTAGGACGTTCACAGAGAGGTCTTCTTTAAGGAAGTTAAAAACAGGAGAAAGTGCTAAACGGTTTCTAAAAAGGACACTATCTGAAGAACTAAAAAGGTAGATCTATTAACCCTGTTGGAGGTGCTTAACCTAGGAAGTGTTACCCATATATTTAAAAGACCCTTCATCGTTGGAAAAGATATACACGTTTTTTGTAAAAAATAGGAATATATTTTACTAGCTACAAAAGAAACCGTACGTCAAATTCACATAAAGGCGATAAGTTGAAAGTTCATAACTGATTTCACATTGAAACCAGTGATGTTATGTTATTTAAAGCAATATTCTTAGTACTGCAGGTGTTGGTAATATTACAGGACCTCATTAAAGATAAAAATTTAGGGTTTCGGAAATCATATTGGTTTCAATTGCAAAATAGCATTGCAAAATAACAAAAAAGAGGCAGATAAAAATAAAGAAAAGACCGGGGTAATAATGAATTAAAAATAAAATGAAATCTAGTTTAAAAATAAAAGAACTAGAGAAAATTAAAATTAAATATTGAATGAACAAACATACAAATTCAAAAAAAGATAAACCAAGGTACAATTGCTAAGGGATATTCCAGGAACAATCGCTAAGGGATATTCAAGGTACAATCGCTAAGGGATATTCAAGGTACAATCGCTAAGGGATATTCAAGGTACAATCGCTAAGGGATATTCAAGGTACAATCGCTAAGGGATATTCAAGGTACAATCGCTAAGATACTCAGTTCTTTCTAAACGATCGATAAATTAAAATAAATTTATAAAGATCGATAAATGGGTTAAGGAAGAGAATTTACTCCAAGAAAGGAAGTTTTAAAATGCGTTGTTCTTTTTTCTTTTATTCGCCCCCTATATGAAATCTAAAGATGTGAAAGTATTGCGTTGGGATTACAATTTCAATATGCTGTTTACAAAGGGAACACACGTTTTGAGGTCTCCTCAATCCAATAAATATATTTCGCAAATTGCTCTGTTTGTATGAGCCGGATATCTCAAAAACCAAAACGGTTTCTTAGCCTTGATCCAGGACAACAAACTTGATACAAATATTTAACTTTTATAGAAAGTACTTTATTATTTGAAAAAAAAAAAATAGTTTTTTTTTCAATTCCATTCAATTAGTAATTTTCCCACAAGGTTTTGACTAAAATCATTGTGGTTTTGGGTTAGTGCCAATCACTTGGCAAATTGGCTGACAACGTGCAATTACACATAAAAATTGTCCCCCGGAGACAATAATTTAAATACCAGTTCTGGAATAGTAATAAAGGCTTTCTTAAAGGGCTCTGATTACGTTACTATGTACCTTTAATTAAGTAGTATAAACTTTTATTTATAATAATAAACAAAAGGCAGCAAAATACACATAACAAATATTATATTTCATCACAATCAAAAGAGAGCGAGAGAGAGAGAGAAATCAAAGAAATAACATTTTTTTAATAAATAATATTCGAGGAAATTGTATTCCATAAACGATTCTAGTGAAACTGGGAATCCTTATGCATATAAACTCTGGCAATGGGTCAAAGGTTTTTTTTAATTAATTTTAGTAAAATTATAAGTTATGAAATGATAGTATTGATAGTAAAATTTCAAATTAATAATTTCTGGGTTAGAAAGAATTTAGAGATGAATTCATTTCATCATTCAGAGATGAATTTCTGAAAAAGTGTACCATATCGAATATAATAGAGTTATAGTATCTGTTTGACTGTTATCAAACCAATGGTTTTAGAGATGTTTTTACGTATATTTTGAAATACATGAACCAGTCTATTTAAAAACGTATGTTTCGTTTATGTGTTACATATACACATTCAGTAAGGCGTTATATATATATGTTTTGTTTTAATATTCAGAGTAAATTATTTTAAATAATTTAAGAGAAAATCTGGACTCAAATAAAACTAAAAATTTTATTCTCCTCAACTTTTATTCCAAAATTTTTCTTTACTATATAATTTAAGCACTCAAAATCATAAAGAAACCGTAAAAGTGAAAAATTGGATTAGCTATTTGTTTACATATATTTTGACATTAACCTGTAAATTATGCAGCTATTACTGAACAGTTTTATGTTAATTCTGATAATATTTCATTAGTTTTCACTTTTTCTCATTTGTTGAAATTTGAAAGTTAACTAAGAGTGATTGTTAAAATTATTATTCTAAATTCAGGCGTATTTTTGTAAATTTGTATATTTGCATATTCTGTAGTGTACATTCATTAGTATGAATTATAATTACTTGTACATGATCCTTTAATTTTAACAAATATCGGTTCCTAGAGTTTTAGCGCCGATACTCTACCATACAGAAACGACAGAACAGGTATGACAGATGATTATTTTTTTTTTGTTCACTCAGGATAAAACTAGGTTATGAAATAGAATGACTAATTTATAATGAGGTGAATGAGCATCGTATGGTATATTAAACCAGATTTTATGCGCTCGTATCTAGATTTTAAACTATATGCAACTATCTGAGCATGGCGAAACTTTTGATCATATTTTATTTATTTTTTGTTTTTAATATTTATATATATATTTTTTTGCAAATTTTGTTAAAAATAATATATATATATATATATATATATAACCAAAATTAGTCATTCGAAGTTTAACTATTTTTTCAATGGGTGGTTTTAAATGAGTGCACAGAAAAATCATCAACAAACCATTTAAATGGTTTTCCCAAGTTCTGTTTTAAACGTTGTAACATCGAAAGTGATCTCTCTATTTCGTAACTGAAGATAGGTAATCCAGAAATAATACCTTAGATCCCTGTACGTCTCACGCTTTTGGAGTATTAAGCGAACAAGGTCCACTTGTCGCACTTACGCAACACGTACTATCGTTTTCTCAGCGTCAATATTAACTCTCCAAGGGGCATGGGATCTTAAAACGAATCTCATAGTCCCCCACCCTGCAATTCCGCCAGCAACCTGAACTTATTTGCCCTTACTGATTCTTACTGATTCTTTTTCTGTGGCCATAGTATGGACATATTGATTACATAATAATGCAATAACCTGCTAGGAAAGAACGACCGAAACACTAACAAATCAACTATTGAGTGTACCTGGTCTTGTATAATGAAGTAACAAAGACTAAGCTTAAGTAGCGATGATGAATATTCGGGGGTCCGTTGTAATGGAAGTACTCTGTCTGTGTGTTTGATCATTGGTGTTCGATTAAACAACCTTAAGAAACACTGGACTATGGACTTTGATGTCCAATTAAATAGCTAAACTGGAAATAACAAGATAAAAATACCACATACATTTCAGGAATATAAAGCAAACAAAAACATTACGTCATATAATCTTTTGATGCCTTGGCCATGTCATTCTTAAACAGAAGGAAAAGTGTTTAAAGAGATTGAGGGAGAGATGGAAATACGAGATATAAAGAGATTCCGAGGGAAGTAATTTCAAATGAATTTTTTTAAAACTTGATATATGAAGTACTGTAAGATTTGTTTGGAGCGGGGAATGACATAAATTAGGAGTATCGAGAAGTGAGTTTTATAAGAAAAGTGCATATTTCATAGATGTTTTGCTCTACTAGATACAGTACAAACACCTTTAAATTACTTAATTTGAATTGTCGACAATTGAATGGTAAACACACGAATTTGTTCTCAAAAGTCTATTCACAAACTGAAACGTTTTAGAGAAGTACATTTACAATAAAATAATACTCGCAGTATATTTACAAAATATTTTTTTTTTTAGAAATATAACTAAAAGAATAAGAAGTATATAAATTTCATTGTTTCAAACCATTGTCCAAACTGTGGCAAGAATGGGGATCCGGTGAAGTTAAGTGGACCAGAACCTCGCACTACTCGTGACACACGCGAACTTGTCTACCCAAGTACAGCAAAAAACAGTAGTTTGACTCCATTACTTGTCAAGTCGAGAATAGCGCTACGTTTAACTTATCTATTATAACCAAACCATATTAATACTAAATATACTTATATCAAATGAGCTAAAACTCTTAACTACCTTAGAAATCCTCTTAAGGCTTCTTTGAATGATCATTGTCTTTAATAGAGAAATAATTCTGTGATAATAATATGGTAAACTTCGTCCTGGTTTCACTAAACTAAGCCCTTCGTTGATTTTTTTAAACCAAATTCTATCATAAACTCAATACCATCGATGTTTTCGATGTTAACGTAGCAACTCCTTTTGTTACTGTTTTTAATCATCTAAAATCATAGATATTAAACTTTAAGATTTAAATTTTTGAACTGTTAAACTGTTTATACTAATCATGTAATGTTATTCTATTATTAAAAATGAAACGTAAATGAGGACAGAACATGGTTTACGAATTTAGTTAAGCTATTTTAACACTTATTGAAGGTAGTAAAAACAAATGAAAAACCAATGTACATGATTAAAGGACATTAAGATTTACAAACCATAAAAACCCGAGGCAATACCAAGAAGGATTCTTAACGATTGTTTAGGTTATTGATACTTAAACAGGTAATTCGATTAACTCATTAAGGAATTTTAGCATTCTTCAGTCTCATACCCAGTGTTGAGTGAACGCTGGACGGATTACTAAGAGGTACAGACGTTTAACACATCTTTTCAACAAGTATGCCTTACTAACCATGGTAACCAACCTACATATCATTAGTCCATTTTTAATTGACAGGCACAAATTTAATAATTTCATTGCTATCAAAAGATTGTTCTCTATTACTGATTAAATGGTCTAGTTCTAACATCTCTCAAGGGATTTAAGTAGGAGTCAAAACTGACACCTCAGAGAAAAGGTCTCTATTACCTACTCACTCGGTAATAAGAACTCCTTGGTTAGTTTACATTACAGAAATAATAGAGTACGGCTGATATAATCATAATCAACACTAGTAACCTTAAAGGTTACTTAATAGATGCACTAGATATTGTAAACTTACAACAGGTGAATTGTTTACTACAGTGACATAATTATATGTTGATATAGCTTCTCGACCACTGATTTATAAAGTTCAAAGATGGGTTTCTTGAGAATTTTGGTCTAAAGAAATTACACACCCATTTATACGCCGACGTTTCGCCAAAAATTGTTTGGCATTTTCAAGGCTTCATACCAGATCTGTTATAATGCTGGTAGATAGAGACATGGACTGTAAATAGTTTTCCCTCAAAAACAAGCCTTGAAAATGCCAAACAATTTTTGGCAAAACGTCGGCGTATAAATGAGAGTGTAATTTCTTTAGACCAAAATCCTCATAAACTCATCTTTAAACTTCATAATTATGTATTAATTTAATCTTTTAAATGATTAAATCTTTCAACAAACGTTAATTAATGCGTCTGTAAGTACGAGACTTATTTTCATAAGAAGCTTGAAGATACCAATGTTATATCTTTTATATAGTATTAGTGCATAACAAACATGACGTGCACAGTAATATATTTGAAAGAACAGTACAAAACTAAAATGAAAACACTGCTGGAAGTTATAGAAATTTACTCTATTTCAAGAATAGATTGAGTCGAATATCCGATATTGAATTTTTCACTCGAATACAATACTTTCATACCCCTATATTTCATTCATGGCAATATAAAAATCCAGAGTTTTCTTATCTTGACCACATATGTTCTACACTGTTTTCTTTATCCAGGTCTGGTCTAACGTCAAATACTTCCCAATAACAATAACAATAACTTCCCAAACCTTTAAGCAAACGTTTCGTTTATATTTGGATACATCTTCAGGGCTACACCAAAACAGATTAATTACAATAGCATGAAGAAATAATTTATACATTTATGTGGATATACTATATACGGTATATCCATATAAGTTTAACTCATTTTTTCATGTTATTGTAATTAATTCTGTATTGATGTAGCCCAAATTCTGTATTGAAGATGTTTACAAATAGAGAAAAAACGTTGGATTAAAGGTGTTTTATTGAGAAGTGATTCTCACTGGACCAAATCTGGACAACGATAAACATAATAGCAATATATCATATATATTGAAATCAGTATTCGGATATAAATGTAAAATTAAGTGTATTACCGAAAAACACAAAAAGAAAACGAATGTCGTCATCAGGTAGAATACTCCTATTCTACTCCTGCGGAGCAGCAACAGCTGACTGACACGAACGATATATATATGTTTTGTTGAACGACCTTTGTACTGTGGCATGAATAAATTTCATTGTCCATCTTTCAAGTTTTCTCACCTTTGTTTTAAATCTTTCTGGTACTAAATACACTAGTTCTCCAAATGCTTTATTATTTATAACTGATCTGTTTCGGTCTCCTTGACCATCTTTAGAGTAAATCATTTTTTATAAATATGATTAACATTATTTATTCGATTAATATTATTTATCTATATTAAAAGAAGAATTGCTCCCCAAATTTACAAATATATATATATATTTATTTTTGTGCTGCAAAAAAAAATATATTTATTTTCTATACATATATTTTTCTATACATATATATTTCTGATACATCTTGCACTTCCTGTAACTGCGTTTACCGTTTGGAGTGTACTCGATGTGATGCTTTTTACGTTGGCTTGGCTTCAACCAAGCTGAGCCTACGTATGAATAATCACAGGGCATCTGTTGGTCAGCGCAGAGACTTACCCATAGCTATCCATGCTAATTCCCATGACCTCCCTTTCAATGATTGTTTCAGCGTACAAATCCTCAAACAAATCCCCAAGTCTAATTCCCATGTCACCCTTAGAGCCTCCGAAGAGGCATTCATATGTCTCCTTGGGGCTCGCTCTCCTCCTGGTCTTAACCTGTACCATTAATTTTTTTTTGTTTAGATATATATTATTTATTGTCTTCATTATTATTTCGTATTTTATATACTTTTTATCTTGTTTTATAAATAAATATTGGAGGGATTTCTATTTTTCCTCTCCTCCGCTGGGGGGCAGCATTGCGGTGGTTCCACGAGTTACTCTGGAGGCCAGTAGCAGTTTGCTTCTCATCGCGAGTACTTCGCAAATCTTCCCGATGACGATGGATGTCAAAATATCGAAGTGAGTTCTGTAGTGTCTTTCTGTGTTCTTTTCTCTATGTTAAAGCGTATGTATATATATACGTTTCCCAGTAATCATAGACACACAACAAAGAAACGAACACACTTAGTGTCTCTAATTTTCGGTTGAACCGTCATTAGGAGAGTTGAGATAGGGCCACCAAGCGCACTTGCGAAGCGACGGTTGGAGGCCATCGTTCATATACGTGGACCAGAACCTCGCACTACTCGTGACACACGCGAACTTGTCTACCCAAGTGCAGCAATAAACAGTAGTTTGACGTTAAAAGGTAAACAATAAATAGATAGACACATACTTACATTCTCTAATTTTTGGTTTAACCATCATCAGGAGAAAGAGAAGCGTTTTCTGTATCACTCTCTTTTCTCCTGTTGTAGGTTGACGGTCGGTCGAAGACAGACAAACCCCTCTTCTCACCTGACTTTCCTTGCCTTTTATTCTCTTTTCTTACTTTTTACACCCATTAAAACACACCTCTTGCCTCCCACCTTCTTCTGTTTTCTTTTTCTAGAATAAAGTACTTTCAAGCAGTAAATGAGTACTAAATTTCTGAAAAATGTTATCTACTATGGAGAAAATAGTTTTAAATGGTTTAGTATCGCGGGGTTAAATGTGGTCTAAAGTGGAACATGTCTGCCGACGGAACCCTAATTCGTAGTTTGATTTGACTTTTGATTCCTTCATGCTAGCGAATGAAAAATTACACTCGGAAGTATTGGGAGAAGAAGTAAAGCGTATGCTATCAAGCATTAGTCAGATCTCTAATGTATCAAGTTGATTAATTCCTTATGTAAACCTGATAGTACTGTAACACAAACAACATGTCCTTTAGTAACAGTAGTAATTTAAAAGTATCTAACCTAGGGTGGTATGATATTTTTTTTTAAATTTCGAAATGTTTAACTATGTATACGTTTAAAAATCAATTACACACTATCCTCGAGTCAGGTATAATATTATAAAACTAGTATTTCTTATCTTTGTTCTACTTTGAATTTTTAAAATATAGTTTCAAGCAATGAAAGAGTGAGTTTGAAATGAGACAAAAGCAAAGGAGGCATTATAATTAGTTTGGAAGCAGGAGTGGGGCGGTGGAGGGCTATTGTTTCTCATAGAGTCAAGATGTGTGACGAAAGCTTCCGGCGACCGCACCGTCGAGCAGGTCACCCGACGACCTCATTCTCTCACCCACTCTAACCTTGGCCAGCCTACTTTTGCAAATTTTCCTTATTAACAACTTTATCTGTCCATTTTCCAAAATCTAGGAAGTGCTGTTCAATTCTTTAAATAAGAAAAATAGACAAAACCAGTAAGTAAAAATCTGGAGTGGCCTACACTCAACTTTACTATAAGTAACTTACTATCAAATTTCTTTAGTATATAACACATAACGTCTAATTTAAGCATAACGTAAACATCTAAATGGAATATGATTATTAGTCTTTCATTCCTGAGGTAGTACAGATTGTGATTGAAGGACATATCAATATATAAGTTTATTTTTGTACATCACACAGCTGATGCAAATAATTTCATTAGTATAACTACAGCAGTAATAACATTTTTGAAAAACCAAAGTGAACATTTCTTCATACGAAATATTCTCCTACAAGAGAACATGGATTTTGTTTAAATAGCCAGTGGATTTCTTACATCGTTTACTTGACATCCTTCTACATTGAATATTAAAGTAAAATTTTCAAATTTAAAACAGGAAAATACCCTTTTTTTCTCTGAAAAACATAAACAGCGAAGAAAAAATGTTGTTTTAAGATGATTTATAATTAAAGATGTACGATAATTACATTTATTAATCTCTAAACGAAAGATTCCAATATTGTATTATCTTTTACATTTTCGGTTTTTTATAGAATTATTATACAGGGAATTTTATGAGTTCTTAGTATTTAATAAGATCATTTTCCTTCCCCTTTGTCAAATATCATATATACACATTTTTTCTGCGTGAGTATTATCCTCTTCCTGCCTCCTGTACTCTGTTATAAGTTTGCTATGAATGTATATTGAGAAAAAATATTTCAGTAATTAGCCAGTATACATACTCAAATCGAAGTCAAAGCCAGCTATTCAATATAATTTAAATCTTTTATAGTTGGGAGCTTCTAATTTTTGAAAATAATAAATATGAATAATTAGACTAGAATTGTAAAAAAAACTGGATATTTCTCAACAAACATAAGTCCTCTTTCTTGAGGAAAGAGTCCATTCATTACATTTCAATATCATGGAAAGGTACTACATTCACAATTATAATGTAATTGTAACTGATATTAAGTTTTGCTCAAGAGTGCAATATATAGATTTATTAAAGCATTTTATGAGACAAATCCATCATGCCATGGAAGACAAAGGTAATTTATTTATGTTTATTTATGATCCATCAAAGATTCTGGACCGTAGCGTGGTAACAAGCAATGCTAACACACTCACCCACCCACCCACTCACACACACACACAGACATCATCGAAAAAACTTCATAAAACGACTTCTGGGACCTCAAAACATGTAATTCCGTCAAAATCTCGAGATCGAATTTTTTCACGTTCACTATACTTTACTTATAGTAAAGTAAAAAGGAGAACAGATCATATTTTTACACTTCTGTACAAATTTTTGACACAAATATCTCAGAAAACAATAAATGAACTATTTTTCTGGTACTTATTTGACGATAGATTTTTATTAATATTTATGTCAAGTAAAACAATTACTATTAGTTTTGCCTGAGTTCACTTTCAATAACATAAATTTAATTTTCTTTTATTTGTAATTTTAATAATCACTCTGGTCGGATCCGGCTGTTAAATTCTCCACACAGACTCCAACCTGAACTCTATATTTTAATTGTAATCACACGTCGACACCAAAACTGAGAAAACTCGAGAAGACGCAAAGATGAACGTCTGAAAAATTAAAATTACAATTAAAACCTATTATTAAAATTGGTTGCACTGTTAGGACGAAAGTGGCTGGAAATGTAGAAATCTAATTCAGCTAAAACTTAATTCTTTTGGTGCTTGGTAACGGAGCATAACACAAACAGCTGATTACCATCGTATAGCATGGACTTCATAAGAGTTATGAATTTCGACCGCCGCTTCAAATCCACCTTCATAAAGCATTTCAGCCTCCACTTCTACTTCAACTTTATTAAGAATTTCGACCTTTATTTCAACTCCATCTGCATCAGGAATTTTCACTCCAATTCTAACTCCCAGTCCACCTTTAAAAAGAAATTTTACTCCTATTCTACTTCAAAATTGCCAACTCCTTGACACCAATCCCACAAATTATGGTTATTTCTGATTAGATATCCGGATACAGGGCTACTACTTCGCTTATATTGTTGACCTTATATTTAAGTACACTGAGGATAGTCTAATGGGTGAAATCACAGTCAATAATACTTGAACTGCATTTGTCATTTCGTTTCTCATAATTCTGAAAGAAAATACAATTTTCTTTCAAGAAAATAACAAAGGTTTGCTTTTTTATAAATGATATTACACTTCTGCCATTTTTATAAACTTAACCGTACGACAATAAACGTGATAATCAATAGCAATGAATACAAGGATAAAGATAAAACTCCAGACATAACTGTTAACTTAAATTAATACATTAACGCTAAAACACTTGACTGTTAGCGAAGTCTTTAGTTAAAGTCTGTTTGGAAAAATTTAAATTCTTCTATTAATGCAATCACTGTAAATTGTAGCTTGAGTTTACTTATTAGAATTAGCAAGGCTGGGAGTTCTTTTTCAGTGAATCAATTAGCAGATCCATGCTATGAAGCCTATAAATACAGTATTTCCATTTTTAGGAGTCCTGTAAGTTGTTATGTCAAGTTATATCGAATATAAATTACAATTATATAATAGCTTATATACTTCCATTCAGGTATGAAAATAGAAAAGGAAATTTCGGAATACAATTCGGAATTACCTTAATTTCAATATAATAATGTAACAAGCCATACATGTTAGTTAGCTAAATGAAGTCGTGAGATGTAATCACATTGGGGCACTAAGCTGATGACTGTTTTATGCTCGCAGTGCTGTACCAGTGTTTGTAATGTCAGTGACCTGATATTCCTGGTGTCTTTGTGTATTATCCTGCTTATTGCAATAAGGTTATTTAATAACGTTCTTCTAAATTGGGACTCTTAACCATATCCTGTTTTGATTTATGACCATTTTCTTAGCCTCCTTAGCTAAACCATAGACTCCATATTCAAGTATATTCAAGGCAGAAAGCTTAACAAGTATGATATAACTTAACATTGTATAGGCTCTGCTACGGCTTTACATCCTCTCCAAGGGACATCGTAGACAAAATTCAACCATTCCTCACATCAAGAAATCTAGGGTCACAATCAAAAGGGAACTGAGGATCTCCAGTACTAGCAGCCACCCCATGAACTGCTAGAGCCCCTCCCCCTCAGGTGTTCTATATACTTCTAGTCATAGGAATAGAAATGCTCTTTTTAGCAGCAACCATTATAGGAAGATACTGATGTGGTTATGGTGGCCGTGTTCCCAGTAATTCCAATCTTACCATCTATCTATATACATGGTAAGTTGGTGAAGTCGTTAAGAGGTGATATTTTTATAATGGTGGTGGTTTTAATGAGAGGAAGTGTTGGCAATTTTAGCAGCATGGCCTCACTATGATATTGATGTCTGCTTGTGTTGATCATTCTAAAGTGTTGACAGTGGTGTAGATCTCACTGAAGTGTTAGCAGTTATGGATAGTGATGATCTTTCTACAGTGTTGAAAGTTATAGAGTTGATCGTACTACAGTGGCAGTCTTGGTTGTAGTACTTGTGTTAACACATTTATGCCAGAGTCATATCAAACAAAAATAACTATACAGCAATATATTTACAAGATTTCACATAAACACGTGAAATAACAATCAATGATCAAGCCACAATATGAAATGGGAAAAAACGACTAAGATCTTTCAACCGTCACAAGCGGTCTTCGTCAGAGTGAAAAACTCAACTGACTCTGTGATATATATATATATCACAGATATATATCACAGATACATGTTAAATGTATATATATATACATTATGGAAAAGCAATTCGGCTTCGGAATAAATTATCTTCTTAGAAAGATGTTCTTTTTGTCTTATAATGTTCTTATAATTTACTGGTAGCTCATAAATTAATCTACCTAAGCTACAGTAGATAATAAAAAAATTGTAAGACAAAAAGAACATCCTTCTAAGATAATTAATGCCGAAGCCGCAGTGCTTTTCAATAATATTTGTTTAAAAGAAGACTTGCTGCCAGTATACACCAATATATAATATATATATATATATAATATATATATATATATATATATATATATATATTAGTGTACTTTGGTAGCAGTCCTTCAGATATACATGTTTTGTTAAACACCACAGAGTAGTTCCTGTCTATAAGTTCTCCAGAAGAAACTTATAGACAGGAACTACTCTGTCGTGTTTAACAAAACATGTATATATATATATATATATATAGACAATTAAAAGAAACGGTCCAGCGGACTTTTTAAATAAAATAAATTCAAAACGAAGGAAACACACAGAAAAACACAGACTGTCACCGCCCTGCCTTCTTACGGGACTCTTCGCTCTTCACACCTCCTGATGACGACGATGGTCGAAATATCGATGTGAGTTATGTCTGTGTCTTTCTGTGTGTTTCCTTCGTTTTGAACTTGGGATTACGGAAAGTGATCGAAACAAAAAAGCTGTTTTTAGGCAAGTCGAAGTTCTTGAAAAGAAGCTCATAGACAGGAACTACTCTGTCGTGTTCAACAAAGCATATATATATATATATATATATATATATATATATATATATATATATATATTTCATTAAATTGTTTGCCTATCTTTATCTTCTCATGTTTCCTAGATACTTTTTCCAGTCTTCTTATTAAGGACTTCCATTGACAGGGAAGAACATAAACGAGTTCACCAAAAGATTTGGTATTATAGTTCATCATTATTTATTTTACACTAATCACTACACTACACTATGAAAAATAAAAACAGACCGGTTTCGGTTATTCAATAACCATTATCAATGTAAATTCTAAATAACATCTAATTACAAACTATAAACCTAAAAAGAAAAATAAAATAAAAACAACATGTTGAAAATGAAGCGTGCTGTTGCTGGAGGCTACAGTTGGGTTGGCAGTTTCAACTGGTGATATCAGTGTTACCTCCTCCAGGCTTCTCATTTTCCTCTCGCTTTTTTTCGCCATATAACTTTAATGTCCTGTTAAATCCACTTATTATTATTATTAGGCATTTAATGATGGTTTCTTATCTAGGATGTGCAGCGCCTCTATAATAAGAAGTCTGTTATGGTCATTTTCCTGGTTAATTATTTCAGTATTACTATTGAGAATTTCTGTTATTAACTTCACTTGGTGACTATTTTATGTATGTTCTTTGGGGGCTCCTGCTGCAAGATGCATGGTCAACCTCCTTGACAATGTCGTTGTCGTAGAACCAATGTAATTGGAATTCTGGAACTCACAGTTTCCAATTTTACACGTATAATTATATACTCGTATTACATTGGTTCTCTGGAGTGCTTCTTTCTTTATGCAGTTATTTCTGATAACCATGCTTGCTGTTGTAGAACTCTTGTAGTAGGTGTTCAGTTTCAATTGGTCATTTGGGTTCCGGCATGTCGTATTCGCCTTAATGATAGTTTTTAAAATCCGTTCATCAGTTTTGTGAGCCCTGGAGTATTGGTTTCTATACTGTACCATATGTGTTGTTCCTTCGTTATTGGCCTCTTGTTGTCTTTCATTGTTTCGGTGTATTTTGTTTATATATTCTCTCATACATGTATAATATTGCCTATTGCTATAACCATTATTATAACGACAACGACATTGTCAAGGAGGTTGACCATGCATCTTGCAGCAGGAGCCCCCAAAGAACATACATGGAATAGTCACCAAGTGCAGTTAACAAGAGAAATTCTCAATAGTAATACCGAAATAATTAACCAGGAGAACGACCATAACAGACTTCTTATTATAGAGGCGCTGCACATCCTAGATAAGAAACCATCATTAAATGCCCAGACTAGTGGATTTAACAGGACATTAAAGTTATATGGCGAAAAAAAGCGAGAGGAAAATGAGAAGCCTGGAGGAGGTAACACTGATACCACCAGTTGAAACTGCCAACCCTACTAGCCTCCAGCAACAGCACGCTTCATTTTCAACATGTTGTGTTTTTCTTTTTTTTTTCTTTTTGGGTTTATAGTTTGTAATTAGATGTTATTTAGAATTTACATTGTTAATGGTTATTGAATAACCGAAATCATTTGTTTTTATTTTTCATAGTGTAGTGTAGTGATTAGTGTAAAATAAATAATGATGAACTATAACACCAAATCTTTTGGTGAACTCGTTTTTGTTCTTCCCTGTCAATGGAAGTCCTTAATAAGAAGACTGGAAAAAGTATCTAGGAAATATGAGAAGATAAAGATAGGCAAACAATTTAATGAAATATGTTTAAAAGAAGGCCTGCTCCCTAAGTACATATATATATATATATATATATATATATATATATATATATATATATATATAGGTACATACAGGTATAAATAGGAATATATATACCTATATATAATGAGTCGTTGTCTGCCTGCGGAGGGACTCGTTTCTATCTTCCTCATGACGAGGACATCGAAATATAGTAGTGAGTTTCTGTTTCATTTCTGTGTGTTCTTTGTGCCAATATAGTTTATATACATATACTGATTCTCTCTCTCTCTCTCTCTCTCTCTCTCTCTCTATATATATATATATATATATATATATATATATATATATATAATCTTATATAGACATACACGAATATGGTCTGAAAATGGTGGTATTGTAACATCCAAGGTTGTGGAGTTCATTATTGACTTCGTTTTTCTTGATAAGCGCGTTGAGTATATTTCTATAAGTTAGGGTGTTATAAGTTTGTGCTCTTATGGTCCCCCTTTTAATTATATGCTCCTAATTTTGTTGTCATAGTGTCTTAGAAAAATTTTGATAGTGGCAACATTTATGCATGTGAAGGTGCAAAACTATTTTAATACGACAGGTATAACCTATTATGTAGTCCCTAACAGACCGACAAGTATTTCTAGATCTACTAGAACATTAAAACTTCATAAAAGTTCATCATTAATAATTCAGTCTTGGAATATCGAAACACTAATTATGAAAACAATCTCAAGAGCACACTTCTCTGGTTGAAAGGAGTCAAACAAAATGCTTTCAAGAGATATGTCTTACGAAAATGACTCGTTTGAAGTATGGTTCTATAAATCACCCTAACAAGAAAAAAAGAGAGAAAATTCATCCTCTTCCAACCAAACTCAACGCTTCTCCAGATATAATAAGTACAGATCATTAAATATGGAGTTTATTAGTAAAATGGATTGATTTTTTCCACAAAAAAGACTTTATTTGAACAAAGTTATTGAAAATTATAGGTTTACTTAACTAATAATAATGAATAGCCTTTTTCTTTAACGGCAAAAATCACAACAGAAGAGTGTTCAATAAATTCAATCATATTTAGAAAAGCAGAATATCAGAACCCTATATACTGAATAAGAAACGGGATTCTCAGCTACAAGTGTCAGATAAATTCATATGTGAGGTATTAGGTAAATTATGGTATGCATAACACGCAAACTGTTGCATACTGTTGCATATCATTTTAGTTTGATAACATCGTTCATTTCAATATAAACGAAAATTGGTCGGAAAAGAATCTGAAGATAATATTTACTGAACTTTATGCCTAAATGGAATGAATTCTGTTCCACCTTCCCCCCCCCCCCCTCCCCAAAGATGGGACAAACAGAGGTGACAAAAAAAAAATTCATGTAGAAATGAGCTTTCAGTTTTTAAAACAAACTGGAGTTAACTTTAACTTTATTACTGTAATAATCAGGGAAATTGACCCATTATGAATAAACAATACATCCAAATTAGTTTAGTGAACTACTGGAAGATCAATTAAATTTTTAATAGTAAATTTAATTTCCCTGTAATTACCTTTACAAGGATTAAACAAGATTAAATCTCTATTTTACACTAGCAGAAATAAGCTAGAAAAATACCCATCAATGACTGGTTTCAAGTACAGTTCTGCAAAAACTGTACTTTGATTTGAGAAAATCACTGCTTCGATTAATGAAAGTTATGGAAAGAAATAGGTGAAAGCTGTTATTTCCTGGCGTTGGCCAAAATGATGTACCATATAGTACACTATTGAATTCAACCATCATTCATCAAACACTGACTGAATAGAATCCTTAGAAAATGTTCTTACATGATTCAGTGTCCTATACATATGGATTACATTGAATAAAAATTGTATACTTATGAAGGAGGTTTCTGCAGCACATCACTCCTCACTTGCTCACTTAAAGGAGCTTTTACCGGATCACATCGACTAGGGCGGCTTTAGGGTATTCAGTATCACTTCCATTGAATTGTACTATAAATGTTTTTAGTCATTCACTGCTTTATTACCTTTGGTTTAAATGTATTCAAATGATGGGTATAAATGAAATTTTAAAAGGAACTTCTGCCACCCCCACTCCAAGCCTCTTGAAGGAGCATTTAGAATCTCAGGATCATGTTCATTTTATCCCTGAGAAATTATTTACTTAATTTAATGTCCATAGAAATGGCCGAATATATATATTAAGTTTTAAGGAGACGCTCGACCCCTATACCACCTCGGTAAATGTTTTTATATAATTCAGTTTCTATTAGAATAGCTTAAATTTAGTTAAAATTAGACATCTGCGGATTTTCGAAGGGTATTCTACCCCCACCTCCTCCAAATTACACTACTAGCACTAAGCAAAGATATGCTTTCCATGCGTTTCTTCTTCAACCCTTGATTGATTTCATCATCCCACTTTCCGATATCCAATAAAATAATGCTTTTGAGTTTGGGTGGTGATGACTACTTTCAAGTTCAAGATAACTATCTCACCTGCTATTATCTCTTACTAACATCAACTGTTATGACAACTAAATAACTCCATCAACCGTGTTAGCTGTTTGTAGTACAAGTAATAATTTTCATCGTTTGGAATGCACCAACTCATTCTACGATACTGAGACTCCATAAGAGTCGTCAGAGAACATCTATTGGCCAGTTACCTATTTGCAAGACTTCATTACAGTGTTTATGAATTAAAGTTTCATAATAGCAATGCCACAATATAGATAATAATAATCTCATAAAAACAATAAGTCTACCATTGTGAGATTTCCATATTACAGTGTTTTAAGGAAGGACAACTATCTGGGACAGTTTAACTACCTTAAGAGTAGCTCATGAGGTCTTATTTAATTCCTTATTATTCGTTAATTTTCTTGTCTTAACTAGAATTTATAATATTTTTCCTCTCCACTTTTCGTAATGTTTATTATAATCATTTTAATCTGTATTTACACTTTCTGAGGTCCACCCCTCAATCCATTTTTTAATAATTTTCGATTGTATCTAGAAGTTTGGGGGTGATGTGAGTAAAAAATTTGTATCCTACCATAAGTCAAACTGAAATTTGACTTAGCTAAATTTGGTAGATATATAGCCCCTAATACGAAAATGAAGCCTCCTCTTTTTGGGCAATTGTCGAAGCATTTCTTGAAAACTGGTGTACATCTATTATGAGCACTAGCCTGAAAAGCCTGAAATACCATATAACAAGACACAAATTCATGAGGGAGTCATTAACTCAAGGTATATCTGGAATGATATCTGCATATAGTACCGCTCCATCCATCCGGAAGTATAGAAACAATGCTTCATAGACCCTTCAGCACAACTCCACCGCCCATATAGATATAACCTCCATAGCACAGTTATTACAAGTAACAACTTAAAAATTATATTTTAAAATTTAAAAGGTATTTTTTTTAGTTGTATGATAATGTACGAATAAAATAAAAAAATCTATAAAAATTAATAACATATTCGTTAAAATAAATATACTTTCACTCAGAAAGGTTTACAATTTTAGAGAAAAGTTCACAATCTTGTAAATAAAAAAAAACACAAAGATCATTCAGCTAAAAGAAAGTAATAAAAAAAAGAAGATATTTTCCGTAAAAATAAAGGATGGAACTTAAGGTAGGGTAGGAAAAGCTACAGAGGCGATTCTCCCAAGCTGAAAGTGATTACGTAGTACACTATGACTTAAACATATTTCTCATAGTTATAAAACAAAGATCAGTTTTTATTAGCTTTTTCAATCTAACTCTTCCTTTATATTTCATATTACAAGACTTTCCTCAGGCATTTACTTTTTTATATGAACTAAGGTTTGTGTTTATAAAGATACCTGAATAACTTGCTGAAATATTTAACGGCTTATTACGATGAGTTTATTCTTACTAATAACTTGTTATTAGGATCTTCAAAAAAAACATATTATTTTAATTACGATGTATAAATATTGTGAACCAATGAAATTCAAGTTTAAAACATATATGGAGATCAAAAGTGCATAAATCTTTTTGAATAAGAGAAAATTCCAAGATTATCATAAAATTCTCCATAAAGTCTCAAATTGCAGAATTTCCATCTCGGTTAAAAAAAAATTTGATAATAACATTCAAATTTTAATATTTTAGAGTGGCACAAATCAACTCCTTCTTCCATTCAATAATCCAAGACAGGATTCACGTAAACTTATATCCTCAAAACGGTAGCTTATTTGTATCATGATCAATAAATACTAGGATTGCCATTTTGTATTTAGACACAAGATAATGGATTAGGAGAACTCAAATTATCTGCGAATGTAATAGTATGGTTTGATTATTGTTACAAATTAGCTGTAAACTGTTTGTGAAATTCAGTTAATATTTGATGAATTGAGTGAACTCACTTTTGCAAAATTCCAAGTTTTTTTAAAAAAAAAATGTTTTATAATCATTGACATATATATTAAATCAGCTATTTAATATGTTGTTGTCAACTGTCAACTGATACAGAATCAAAGTACACCCCTACAGAATGCACAGCTCAAATTCAATTTGATATGAGGTCTCTCAGACCCATGAAATATTAAACAATTTATTTAAAACTAGTACTTAACTAATTTGGTTCCTTCTCATATCTTCTTACTTCACCTTTAGTATGAAACAAAATACAGTAAAAGTAAAATAAACGTAATCGATTTAACATTTTTTGGTGAAATTTAAATGCATCAATGCACTATATATAAAATTTGATTGAATAATTCTGTTTTCTCCTTTTCAATTCCTCTATAGCACACTCACCTTTGAGGATTTGATAGTACTATAAATAAAGCCAGCAAATGAATAAGTGTGTTTGTTCACTTGGTCGAGTTAACTCTGATACCTAAGGCCAAATTATTTTTGTTTATTCGACAGAGCACGAATTAACTGATTAATTAATTTAACATCACAAAATTTCTCTAATAGAAAACATCTTTAATCATTTCTGGCATCTAAATAAAATACATATTAATAAAATACTTGATAATACATACATATTATCAACTGCTCTTGTCTTCAGAGCCCAGAATATATTCACATCAGTCATTATCATCGAGATCAAGTTTTACTTTTCTAGTCTACAATAAATATCTAGAATTTTTTTGAGTTGTATAATAATATATAATTGATAAATACCATGTTTAATAACCCTGTGCCAAGCAGCAGTTTACGAGTTCCTCCAATACTACTAACCATAACTCATCAGTCAAACCAAATCTAACCACCACAATAAAGATTTTGGAGATGTTTGGATTTTCGATTTTGGAAAAAATAAGACTACTGGGCACAGAATATTAACAACACTAGAAAAAAGCTTTAAGAAGAATAGAAATTTAATATAACTTGAAGTAATTAATGATTTTTGTTAAATCATTTAAAGAACTGTGATAAGTACAAAATGATTGCCCGTTTAAATGAATCTCCAACAAAAATTAAAACTAATTACAGTCTATTTTACAGAGCAGACTCAAATTATTGTCGATTGCGGATTTAAATACTGTTTGGATTATAGGGTATAATGGTAGTGGGGTCATGCATTAGGAGAGGTCGTTGACAGAGAAAGTGGTGTTAAGAGTTGTACAATTAGGGGAATTCTCACCCATGCCAAGAGAATCGATCGCTTCCCAGCACAGGCTGACTGGCGGCTCTTTCAGTCGTCAGTAGCTAACCAGGTCCCGGCTTGATCTACTTTCACCGCATCTACCAGCCACCATACTAATAGGCTACATATCTTTACGTCATCAAGTAGGTTGTGGACTTCACAACCCAATTTTATTCAAATTCAGCCTTTTTCAAGTAATCATAGCTATACATGCTTATGCGCATACTCAATTACAATCAAAATCAAGGGCTGGTCAACAATTCATCGAAAAAAAAATTGATACCAAATTTCATATACATGTTAAACTCAAACTTTTAGATTTCTGGAGGTTTTTCACCATTAGTCTCATGGTAAACAGCTATACAGCTATAACTGTCCTATTCTGTTTTCTACCACAAGTTGAAATACATTCAATACCTCTCTCAACCCTCTTAACAGAATACCAACAAACAAAGAAATGGTTTATTTGAATCACCAAAACTTCTTCAAATTCCGCTTAGAAACATACTTGAGTAAGATTTCTATATTAACATGCATGTTTAACGTGAGATATCATTTACATCTTATTCAGTAACACATTAGAAATATAATAAGTTTATACAGTCAGAAAACAGAAACCTATCAACCTGCAAGCTTTGATTGACGAGTCTGAAGAATGAAATAAGGCAATAGAGTTATATCAAGGACGGTGTCTAAAGCCTGCCAATCCACCGAGAGCTCCCGTCACTCCATTATACTCGCTTAACTGTCTGACAATAAATACATCTATTTATGGTAGTTTAAAAAATAAATAACAAACTAATGGTTTTTTTAGTAGCTTTCATGCACAAGTATATATAAATATATACATTTTGAAATTTTTAAATACATACATTTTTTTCGTACCACAGAGGTTAGTTGAAACATAAGTAGATGATAGCGTCATCCCTTGTATACAGGAGTAGGAGTTGTTGGACCGGTTTCGGACGTTGTCCATCTTCAAGTCGGACTGATTATAGTCACTGCTTCATGAGTTCATATCCCTTCAAAACAAGTGGTGCCTAGATTTGTTTCATATTATAAACGTAATAAAAACCATGACGCAGTGACTCTATGAATGAAGAGCTCTTCCTCTGGTACATGAAGTGTAAAGCTTTCAACTACTAATGTGAGATTATTAAAAGTTTATAATAATATAAATAATGAAATACAGATAAGCAAGGGTTTAAACAAATCCGTCTCCACCAAAGCACAAAAACAATATCTGGTAATTTATTCTTCAAACACAAGGATTGCAATGCTGTTCACACCTATACACTCATTCGCAGATCACTTTGTGAGACCTACTTCATTGAACTAGGATGAACTCAAAACGTGTATTTTCGTTTTCGAGATCCAAATTTTAACTGCTGATACTATAGTAATTCATACAATAGTTCATACTACTGTAGAAATATTAGGTCTAGTAGAAACATTGGGTAAATAACCTAATTGTAACTATAATACTTTTTTAGATTTATTGAGTCTTAAAATAAATGTAAAGTTGAATGTATAATGAATGATATTTATTTTAATATTCCGTGAAAAGAGAATTGATGGTTAAGTCACTCGTTTCGTAATAAGTAATATCATGGTAGTTTATACAGAAAGAAATTAATACTATTCACTTTTTATTTTTGTCGTTTGTTGTTTTTAGGAAGACCCAATAGCATGTTTCTTCCAGCATATAAGCCTCTCCATAAAATTATTTCCACACGTTCATACTCCGCAGTGCTTGGTTTGTCATCCTTGCTGTCTCCACATATCCTCACAAAAATTGGAATCACAACCAGCAAACTTATTATTATTAATAATTCTTTGTTAATAATATGCACTATTAATTTTGTCTTCTATAAAAATGAAATCACTTTTCACACTTCTTTAAAACTTTGAATATATTCAGTATAAAAGTTATAGTTTGTAATAATTTATTAGCTAATTAAAGAAAGAAATCTTACATGGTTAATCCAATCAATAAATATTCATGCAATCATTGCGACAGTAATTAATACATACCTACTTGAATAGTTATCTTAACGAACATTACTCGTAAATAATCCAGATATAAATTTTACATTCTAGTAAGGTTACGTTAGGTCACATTGGTTGTCAAACGAGAGAACTTATATAGGCAGAGTATTGGCTCTTAGTAATTCCAAGCAATGAACATTCTACATTGAGAGTCCTAAATTTTGGCTTACTCAAGGTTAATCAGATTGGGTATCTTTAACATGCACCTGACATCGTACAGGCTAGGGGCCGACGGATTAACGTCCTATCCAAGGGACGACGTGTTCAGATTTTTTCACCTCCCGCGTGAATAAATCGAAGGCTGTAGTGGGTATTGGAATTAGGATCTTCCAGTCCAGAGACGAGCACGTGGCTACCCTGGTCCCTACATACTTCGCAAACAGTATCTACAATTTTTTTCTACAGGTTAATCAGTAAGATAAAATATGAAAAAAATTATGGGTATCAATTACATATTCAACTGGGAACAAGTTCAAAGTAATCACAACTGTGAAGTACAGTTAATCACAGGTCTTTTAAACCCCTTTTGTCGGGTTTAAAAGGGCTTTTCTCAATTTTTAAAAGATTTACAAATCAATAGAATCATCCCAGAAACAATACATACCAGTAATGCCCAACGAATATTAAAAAGGGAAGAAGACCTATTAAGAAATCTTGGCCTCTTTGTGGTCTCGTTGGCAGGACAGACTGGACCAGTTTCACCATCCTGGGAGAGCAGGTGGTTGATTCACAGATTTAACATTTCTCAGTTGACTGAGGGAAGCTAACTGAGGTTTCTCTGATCCGACCCTCTGCTTGTCCTTGTTTTCGGTTGATTTGATATAGTGTCTATCAGTGAAGGAAAATATAAGTACATTAATAGAATGGTAAAACTAGGAAGCCTGGTTTTAGTTCGATAAGACGAACTATCGAAAACAATCAAATAAACCAAGAAACAAACATTCTAACTCAGCCATGGACAGGGGAGCCACAAAGTAGAGCAGCTGATATCATCTACCAAGCCACTGACAAAAATAAGGACTTTGAGTCCTTCACCTACATTATCAGAATAGTAGAAACAGCTGTCCAAAACAATTAAACAAACAAAAAAAACCAACATTCTAATTTATTTATGAGTCAACGAGTGTAGCAGCTGATGTCATCTACCAAATCACTGATAAAAGTAGGACTCTAAGTACTCCACCTTTACTGGAAAGTAGGAAAGCTGCTTAGCTGACCACTACATGTAGAGTTGTAAAAATGAGAAAAGGGAGAAAAAACCAATGGAAATATTCCAATTTAGGGAATAAAGAATAGAAAGTCTAATATATAAAACTATAAATTAAGAAAGTTATCTGATCAAAAAAAGCCAGGAGTACCTACATTAAAAAATCTATTATTTTTTAATAGCTTTTTAAAATCTTTAAACATTTATTACTATAAAAAATAGATATACCTACATTAAAACAAATGAAATCATGAAATCATATATATCTATGAATTTGACAATACCTTACCAGAGTGTTTGATATTACGTCTACACGACAGCGACATTAAATTAAATCTAAAACGAAATTGATTACCAACGCTTTCGTTTTGGTAAATTTATTAAGCGTAATGGTAATTAATAGTAAAGTTCAGAGTAGGCCAACTAAGAATTTTTCATTATTTTAAAGACTTGAAATTTTGCTTTAAAATTGCCTTTCTGTAAGTAGTCTATCACAGAAGAGTTATGAATCTTAGAATATTTAAAGGGCAACATATCACAATTAGGGCTACTATTAAGTTTACCGGCAGCCACTAGTCGTATTTGTTTTCCTTGATCTTAATCAAATATCAAAATTCAATATTAATAATTAATTCAAATAAATTTCTTTTTTTAAATTAGGAAAATAATAAATAATTCATATTTTAAAATATTAATTACTGAAATTGCCTAACCACTAATTTTCATCTCATCATTCACTTGATTGTATATGCCCTTGACCTGTTCTATTGAAACTTGAAAACCTAATCAAATAGTCTATTGTGGTTGTTCATATCAAATTTCTAATTGGAATAGACCTACCCTATAGCTTAATACTGGTTGGTCATTGGAATGTAGTTAGCTTTGCAGTAATATAATCCTTAAGAGGTGCAGGTAAACAGAGAAATGCAATTACCACTACCTTGTCAACTCGATTCAACGCATCATGTGAAACAAAACCTCATCCCTGAGTAGAAGAATTATGATTATTCACTCTCTATTTCTGACTTCAAACAACCCTGTATTGAGATAAAGAAACGACAAATGTCTATGCAAAAAGTACTTGTTACTTCTTGTATATACTACAAAGTGTATGTACTTGTATGTAGAAAATGAGTTCCACATATATGATTCTGTTAAGCAGTTGTAAATGTTAGTATTTAGCAACTATTTTTTTTAAACAACATCCTCATACTTTTACACATACAACTGTATGTATTTACAATGTTAGTAAAATTCCACAGACATTTCTTTTCTGTTCCAAGCAACATATCCTTCGGTAACCCATCCTCGCTCTTCGACAGTTTACTTACGACAGTTACCTCTGTCGACAAACAACTCAAAGGGAAAATAAAATAATTTAATTGAGATTTTTTTCCTTAGTTGTTTTATACTTTAATCTTTTATACTAAAATTAAATATCATCTTTCTTTACAAATATACAACTATGCATATGTTTCGTAACAAGCATATGTAGTAAGAGAGTACACAATAACTTCGATGCACATGAGTAAAGAATGAAACCCACTGGTATCTAGTACTGAACACTTTAAAAATGAAACACAATAATCAAATCAATGACTTTTTCTCACTGCTTATTACGATCTAAACATCAACACGAATTACACTGTCGATACCCATATGGATTGCAATGAGACATTGCAACTACAATAAGCAAAGGGATAGCCCTTCTAACCTGTATTTTTAATACACCGTTATTCGTTCGATTTTACTTTTCACTTAGACCTACGAATAACTTTCTCTAAAGAAGCTAAAATTCAACTGTACAAAAATAAAACCTTTACACGGTCATTTCAGTACGAAACTGATTCCTCCATACTATCTGTGACAACTGGCGCTACACAGTCTTATTAGAATACACATTGAACTAGTCTTAATTGACAATCAAATTTTATCATGTGATGTTATCTATAATACACGTAAGTTCCAACATCATTTAATGCATTGTGCATACAGGCATTAGACAGGATGAAATCTGTAATTAATATATAGATTTATTTATCATTGTGCACCATAAACACGTCATTGTATAGTTTAGGGTAACCGTCTACATTATCTTAAACATTATGATTGAAAATATTTTATCGTAGTCTGTAAACTCATAGATTTCACCAATGGAACCTCTGAAGAGTAAACAAACATGCCGAAACATGTTATAGTATAAGGTTATATGTATTAACTTACACTATATTGGACTGTAAGGATTGGAGTATCAATAATAACAGTTTATTATACTATTTTACCATCTTTAAGAAAAAAATATTGATGACATGTATGGCAGCAGTAGGTTTGAGGTACTGAATATTTGAAATTGACATATCTGATAATGTTCGAAACAGTCACGTCAAAATTGACAAATGTTTTTTAACATAGAAAACGTCTGGAGTGGTTTACTCTCAATTTTAGTAGAATAAGTAAACGAATGATTAGGCCCATTGCTCATCAATGTAATTCATTGATTTATTCAGCGTGGTTATCATCACTTTGTCAATTATGCTTAAAACGTACTGCATAGTGCTACTTCTCGAAATAATAGTTCAAAGCTATTACTGGATGCGTTGAGGAAATCAAATGAAATAATTGGAACAAGAAAACTTCGCGGGAAAAGAAATGGAACTTACATCGATTCGAAGTCATACAGACATAGAGGGTAGGGTAAAAAATACGATGAATGAACCATGTCAAGGACGAAACAAAGCTTCGTTCATTTTTACAGATTTCTCACTTGTATTTGGAAGAGTAAGAGAGTTCACAATATTAACAGTTGTCACCAATCGTCCTTAAGAGACTGAAAATGGGATACATCAGCCCCACTCTAGACTATCTATCAGTAAGATGTCATCTACTACTCTGTCCAAGAGAAGTGAAGCTGTTTCGACTGCACTCCATATCAGAGATGTTTCCTGTACTTGATGGCCAGAAAGTGGTTATGCAACTACCATCAGACCTGAAAGTTGTTTTAGCAAGAGGCAGACGGTTATAGCTGACCACTGCCCTAGAATTGCAGGGAAAGTTCAAGAAAGTATATCCAGACAACTATTTTAACAGTTATTTTAAGCTATGATTTATAGTTACGCAGACACAAACTGAAGTGAAACTGCTGACAGGGAAACAACGATTCTAGCAAGTGTAAGCATGTTCCATGGTATCAACTAATATTGCCGGCAATAATGCAGATGTAAGGAAAGCTGCCATGTAGAACTAAACACGAAAGAGAATGGCGTTCTCCATATAAGTCTTGCTTCGTTTAATAGTGAAACACTCAAGTAACGGAAGCAGTTGACTTAAATTGTTTGCGGAACTGTTACACAGCCTGACTTAAATATCTCCTATTTCAAATTGTTTGACCGGACCAAATTGTCTTCGAACCATCCTACGTTTCGCAGACACGCATGTCTTGCTATTGAAAAAAAACGAAGAATACCACAAAACATTGGCACTTTTAGTGCTGCTACTTCGAAAAGGAAATGTATGGAGGGAGTTCATGCTCTAGAACTTCAAAACACCATCTTCAGCTGCAATCATGCTATTTCCCTACTCCATATATAGTAAAGAAGAAATAATATTTAAAATGATTTAGAACACCGCACGTGCAATTATAACGGTGAACTGGTCATATCTAAACTTGGAGTCAATTGTTAGCTATTCAACTCTAACAGAACCTAGTCATGAAATAAATAAATTGATACAGAAATAGTTAGTTATCTTTTTGGAATTTTCAATGACACAATAATAATGATACATACAAAATTACGCCCAAAACAGATACATATATATATTTTGAAAGCATGAAATTTAAAACGATATTTTACATCAATTTTAGTAAAATGCTGATGGCCAAATCTAGTTTATGTTTTTGAACTTTATTTTGAAATTTTATTAAATATAGGAAATGGTTGTTGAAATCTAGTATTTAGCTCCAATTGTTTTGACTTAGCACAAACTCGTAGTAACATACTCAAATATTTAGAGTTTATGTAGACTAGCGCCTGGAATCCAGATTACGAAACAAAACATGTTTCGTAAACAAACATGTTTACATGGCTGTAAACAAAATTATGTTTACAGCCATTATTTATTAAATATAATTTTAACTACAGTGTGCAAAATAACATGATTATAATCATATGTCTACCATTTTAATACATACACATATCTAACCATATTTTTCCTGTAAATACAAATTATTTTTGCTGCAAATAATAAAAGAACTATAAAAAAATCAATGGTTAATCAAAATTAGATGTTTTATGGTTGGTGTTTATTTAATAGCTTATTCAGAGAGGAAAACGTTTCAAGAAGTGAAAATTTAAGAAAATAATGTAAACTCAACTTTGGGTAATGACTTTTAATAAAACGGTTTAAAATTTGGTGAATATTTCCTGATTTTATGATTCATATTTGGAAGCATTTTCAATTTAAGTTTTTAAAATGACTGAATTTTGGGTGGTAGGCAATTACCCTTATTGAAAAAAATAACAATAATTTCTTATCAAAAAATAAGAAATTACAGTTAAAAAAATAACATTATTTTTTGTCCTACACAATACTTTTTCCAATCTATCTTTCTTAAAGCCATTAAAAGTTAGTATTTATTTTTCTTTTGGAATCAGAAGTTCCTTTATAGCTACGTAGAGAAACACAAGTCTTTATTTTTCTCTAAAATATCATTAGCAATGTTTAATCAAATATGCTGTAAGAGTTATTTTTACCGTCAACTCCCTAAAGATGCAAGATCTTTTATAAAAAATTCACAAAGACAAAGGAAAGGGAATAATAAACTTCAATGTCATTTTTCCAAACTAAGAGAAAAAGAAATGTCAATGTAGAAAAAAAAAATTAAAAGCACACACTTACAGTCTCTAATTTTTGGTTTGAACAGTTCTTCAGGATAGATAAGAGAGGGAAACCAAGCGCACTGGTTCAGAGACGGTTGGAAACCAAAAACTGGGTCTCTGAACCAGTGCGCTTGGTTTCCCTCTCTTATCTATCCTGAAGACTGTTCACACCGTAAATGAGAGACTGTAAGTGTGTGCTTTTAATTTTTCTATGTTTGTTTTTGTACATTGAACTATATATATATATATATATATATATATATATATATATATATATATATATATATATATGAAAAAACCACAATAAGAAATGGGGGAAAAAAGATTAAGATCTTTCAACCGTAACAAGCGGTCTTCGTCAGAGTCCAAACCCATCTGATTTGGGTCAGTTCGATTTGGGACTCTGACGAAGCCCGCTTGTTATGATTGAATGATCTTAGTCTTTTTGTCCCGATTTCCTATTGTGGTCTAAACATTGATATATATATTCGTATAAATAGGCAGCAAACCTTCTTCTATACAAATGTTGTTGAAAACCATAGCGGCTTCAGTATTAACGATCTTTTTAAGTAAATGCTCCTTTTTCCTGAACACTTTGCGATGATGTACAGTTAATTGGTGGAGTAACTCTCCAGGGGAATTTTATAACTTCACTGTTTTAAAATACCTTTAATTACCTATATCGAGCTTTCGGCCTCACTGGCCATCTTCAGGATTATAAGTAAAACAATATATAGCACAAAATTAAAATAAAATGAGAATGGAAAGTAAGTGATAAACAAGACTATAAATAACAGGTGACACAAGGAAGGTTGCAACTCGCTGGCGCCCAAGCGCTCAGTAGTTGAATTAACAGTATCACTTTTTATAAATTTAAATCTAGGGTTAATATTTCTAAAATTAGGAATGACAAACATATCATTAATTTGACAATTTAGTGAGGGGATTTTTTTTTTAATATACAATGCCTCCAAAATATGCAAATGAAGAGGTTTTTTATTAGTAATAAGGACAGAAGTTCTAGACAAGTACCATGGTTTTTCTCCATTTGCATCTTTGGTGCTCCGGAAGATAGATGAAGTGTAACACGCCTCGATAACTTCGTTGCAGTCATCCCAATATATCGTGAGGGAAGGGATTCGCAGCTCCCTTGGGTGTATGAGAATTGATAATATTAAGTGACTACGCTGAAGTTCGGGCGTCTCACACTTATCACTATTTCTAATAAGCAGGCTACTAGTCGTTTTATTTTTATAGTATGTGTTCAGCTGGAGTGTATCCTCTTCTTTTGTGGTCTTCACGTGTCCAGATATAATCTTCGTAACAGCTTGTTCTTCCTGTAAGTATTGTGTAGACATATACGCTCTGTAGTATACGGGTATTTTATCACCAGTCCCATTGTCACCACAGTCTGTCTTCGCGTACCTTAAGTCTAACTGCCTAGAAATCTCCTCAGTGACAATCTTATTAGAGTAGCTATTGTTAATTAGGACTTGAGTAGATCTCTCAATTTCTTCATGGAAGCAGTTCCAGTCACAGCGATGACTCAAGGCTCGTCTGACGTAAGCAGAAATAGCGGCGCACTTATACCTAGCTGGACACTGCTTAAGTTATAAAATTCCCCTGGATGAGTTACTCCACCAATTAACTGTACAACATCGCAAAGTGGTCAGGAAAAAGGAGCATTTACTTAAAAAGATCGTTAATACTGAAGCCGCTGTGGTTTTCAACAACATTTGTATATATAATATATATATATATATATATATATATATATATATGTTGTTAAAATTTGCAGCAGCTTCTGCACTCACTAACTTTAAGCTGGTGGCCTCGATCCTTCGGGCGATTTTTCTTTCTTCTGGCTGCAGTTGCCACAGCATCTGTCCTAGAGACATCTTCAATATTATACGAGCTTTCGACCATAGGAACATTGGTCATCTTCAGGTAGAGCATGCCTTGTAGTAAACAGCTTAAATGCCAATCAGGTTGACTAATTCGAACCAATCAGAGCGCAGGGTTAATGCTGCTGCTCTGATTGGACCTCATGCTCGGCTCCAGGCTCCTGCTCGTCGGAATTACATACATGTCCTTGCCCTGGAGGTTTATAGAGGGGTTCCTTTCCTTTATGTACAGGGCTTCCAATATTTGTAGCTTCTCCGCATTCTGTTCCGCCTGTATGATGGCAATGCCCTGCACCAGCATCTCCCTCGTCAGCTGCGTGTTGTGTTTTTCCTGTGTATGTTTCTTGGGGGCTCCCGCAGTCAAATGAAGAGTTAGCCTCCTAGAGAGCTTAGTCGCAGTCATCCCAATGTACTTGGAAGGCAGGCTTTCACATTCACCTGTGGTGCAAGTATACTCGTACACTAGGTGACTGCGCTGAAGCTCCGGGGTATTCTTCTGAGGATTGTTTTTCAGCAGTAAGCTACTCGTTTTCTTGTTCTTGTAGTAAATAATCAGACTAATCCGGCTGCTTTCATCCTTGGGTGTTACGTAGGTGTGAACAATCTTTTGAATCGCCTTTTATCTTTGAATCGCCTTTTGAATCTTTGAATATAGGCAAGACGAAAAGGCGATTCAAAAGATTGTTCACACCTACGTAACACCCAAGGATGAAAGCAGCCGGATTAGTCTGATAATTTACTACAAGAACAAGAAAACGAGTAGCTTACTGCTGAAAAACAATCCTCAGAAGAATACCCCGGAGCTTCAGCGCAGTCACCTAGTGTACGAGTATACTTGCACCACAGGTGAATGTGAAAGCCTGCCTTCCAAGTACATTGGGATGACTGCGACTAAGCTCTCTAGGAGGCTAACTCTTCATTTGACTGCGGGAGCCCCCAAGAAACATACACAGGAAAAACACAACACTCAGCTGACGAGGGAGATGCTGGTGCAGGGCATTGCCATCATACAGGCGTAACAGAATGCGGAGAAGCTACAAATATTGGAAGCCCTGTACATAAAGGAAAGGAACCCCTCTATAAACCTCCAGGGCAAGGACATGTATGTAATTCCGACGAGCAGGAGCCTGGAGCCGAGCATGAGGTCCAATCAGAGCAGCAGCATTAACCCTGCGCTCTGATTGGTTGGAATTAGTCAACCTGATTGGCATTTAAGCTGTTTACTACAAGGCATGCTCTACCTGAAGATGACCAATGTTCCTATGGTCGAAAGCTCGTATAATATTGAAGATGTCTCTAGGACAGATGCTGTGGCAACTGCAGCCAGAAGAAAGAAAAATCGCCCGAAGGATCGAGGCCACCAGCTTAAAGTTAGTGAGTGCAGAAGCTGCTGCAAATTTTAACAACATATGTTTGAGAGAAGACCTGCTTGCCAACGTATTCTAATATATAATTAAAAGAAACGGTCCAGCGGACTTTTTTAAATAAAATAAATTCAAACGAAGGAAACACACAGAAAGACACAGACATAACTCACATCGATATTTCGACCATCGTCGTCATCAGGAGGTGTGAAGAGCGAAGAGTCCCGCAGGAAGGCAGGGCGGGAAGGCAGGGTGGTGACTCACCGTCACCGTGACTCACCGTCTCGTAAGTCACCGCCCTGCCTTCCTGCGGGACTCTTCGCTCTTCACACCTCCTGATGACGACGATGGTCGAAATATCGATGTCAGTTATGTCTGTGTCTTTCTGTGTGTTTCCTTCGTTTTGAATTTATTTTATATATATATATATATATTACACAAGACACATAAAAGGAACCAACAAAACTCCTTTTAAATTTCTACTACTCCTGACGAAAAAAGTCTAATTATAGATGTGAATTGTGAATTTTATCAGTTCTGTGGACTTTGACATATTATCCTTCTCGTAGGCAGTTTCTTTTTTATTTTTATGCATATAAATCTGATTAAATAAAATGCCTTATTTAGTATATCATGTTTAAACTTCTTACATAATGTATTTTGGCCCTTGTCCATGATCTTGTGAAGTTTGAAAAGGTAAACATGTAATTAGTTAATATCAAATATGGCGTTTTATTTATTCAGATATGTTTGAATGAATGGTTGCTTCCAAATTATATATATGCCCTACTTGACATTGACTTATCTTCTCCTCATAAGAACGGATAAAATACCTGATAAAGTAGTTTTAGAAAAGCAGTACAATAATTTCTACGAACCTTTTAGAGAAGGGAAAAGCTCAATTTATTGCATCCTTCCACTTACCTGAAACAAGAATACAATATTAACAATAAATCTTAAAAGAAGAATAACAACACATAATGTCAGTACGATTCAATACGTATTGCACTGTTCATAACACTCCTAGTACATTGTACCTAGATATATTTAAATATCGAATGTAAGTGTTTCAAATGATACCATAAAAAACTGGAACTATACATATCTTCTTACAACATATCTGAATGATCCTCCTGGACATAGTAATTAATCCATCAGCAATTCAATCAAAACATGCAACATGCTGCAACCAATAGAGATATAGAAATACGCCTTTCCACATGTTAGTCTGATCCATTCTTAGTATCAAGAAACGAAACTCAATCAATGCCAATTATCCAAATATCGAGTATAATACCTATATCACAGGAATTAATCTTCAAAGGCCTAAGGCTAGAAAAAAAACCGCTGGAGGATATAAACGACAAGTACATGACATCCAAAGACGATGGTAGTGTTTGTCAAATTACAAAATTTAATAAACCTAGTTATAATAGAACAACCTAGACACGACCAGTACTGACCCACAAACGGTTTCCATTAAGTACGAATATGACTGCACGTGGAACAGCTTGCTGCTGGTGAACGCCGTATACACCGACTAACACTAACGACGACCTCTATTCCACGACGACAAATTGTTAACAGCAAAAATTAACGATTCTGACAGGTAAAAAACTTGAAAATAATGAAAAAAAGGTGATGGGCAAATTTTCCATTCTGTTTGGTCAGACAAGCATTTCAATACATATAAAAACCAGAAAAATTATAAACAATCCAAAGCAGAGAACTAAGGTTTAGAAATAAGGTAGATGTTCATTTAAAATAGAAATATCCCCAGTATCAAAGTTTCAATTGAAACATCTTCATGAGAGAATAGAAAGAGGTCAGCACATTGGCAAAGTAATGGCTGACGACAAACCGTCACGAAAAATTGGCATCACTCATAGACAGATAGATATTGAGTATTGGAAATACCTTGAAGATCACAAGATACCGGTCTGCATACGCAGGATGTCCTGGCGGCTAAGAGGGTCAGGGACCACTCACTTTTGTGGAGTAGACTCCCCGATGCCCAACCGCATATCTGCTACGCCTCGCTGTGTCACTATTTACTTCGATCAGAGAAGTTCCTCCAATGGTCGACCAGGTCACTGCCCTCACTAGCAGAAATTAGCGAAACCCTTCTGCCTCATGGTGAGAGCGAGTTCACCAGGAGTCCCTATAATTGTGTACGAAGCAAGGTTACCTCCTCCCAAGCTTATTCTGCTTAGCAGCAAATGATCACCTAAAGCACCGCTCTCACTACCAAGTAAGCATGATGATTTTTGTAAGGACTGAGCTAGAATACTGACGCTCAGATTCTGAGCCCTTTATTCGGAGTAGTAGATCTTAATAGAACCACAAGGCAAGTTCTCATAGAGCATACCAAGGATATAACGAAGGATATACCAAGGTCACATCACACTTTTTCTATTCCAATTCACTTATCAGTTGGATAGGTATAGTGCTAAACTAATTTGCATATGTTTTTATCAACCTTCATTTGACCTATCTATGGACTATTCCTGATCTTCGAATCTAAGAGCAACATGAAGAAAATGTTACTGCGTGTTCACGTGAATATTGTGACATTTCTGCATATATATATATATATATATATATATATATATATATAAAAGTTCAAAATTGAAGGTAGGTAGCACACAAAGTAAAGAAACACACTTACAAACTAAAATTTTCGGGCAACCGTCTTCAGGAGTAAAGAGAAAGGGAGACCAAGCACGTTGTAGACGCTAGTAACCCTAGGTTACTAGTTACTAGCCGTTGCGTCTACGACGTGCTTGGTCTCCCTTCCTCTTTACTCCTGAAGACGGATTGCTCGAAAATTTGAGTTTGTAAGTGTGTTTCTTTACTTTGTGCGCTACCTATCTTCAATTTTGAACTCTATTGTGTCCAGTTTGGATCGTCTTTCCTTTTATTAAGTGAATATATATATATAAAGATTTCACATAAACACGTGAAATAACAATCAATGATCAAACCACAATAAGAAATGGGAAAACAAGACTAAGATCTTTCAACTGTAACAAGCGGTTTTCGTCAGAGTCAAAAACCCAACTGATTATATATATATCAGTCTTTGGAGCGATTCACATCTAGTCCTGACGACGAGGACATCGAAACATAGTAGTGAGTTCAGTGATTTCTTTTCTGTGTGTTCTTTTAAAAATTCTAGTTTATATATTTATAACAAGATTACACATAAACACGTGAAATAGTTTCAGTTTTCAGAAAATGTTTTTTGACGCTAAACGGCTCATTAAAAAACAATGAAATTTTTTCAAAAATGGATTAAAAAATTAACAATTTATTGCTATACAAGTCGTATTTGTTAACATTTATTTACATCGTTTACATTGACCAAAATTAGCAATTGTAAGTTTATGTAGTAATCCATTTACTGTTTAACTATAGTTTACCGTAAAATGCTTGTTGCCCTTTGTCCTTTTAGTATCGTTCTCTTGATGATACTTTATATATACATTTATATATAAAAAGATAAATTTGACCGAATCCCGATTAAATAACACACCTATATATATATATATATATATACTTTTTTTCGTTGGAAATACGATCCAAAACGGACAAATATAGTTCAATATAAACAAAGAAACATAGAGAAATCAGAAGAACACACTTACAGTCTCTAATTTTCGGTGTGAACCGTCTTCAGGAGAGATAAGAGAGGGAAACCAAGCGCACTGGATCAGAGACGGTTGGAGACCCAACCGTCTCTGATCCAGTGCGCTTGGTTTCCCTCTCTTATCTCTCCTGAAGACAGTTCAAACCGAAAATTAGAGACTGTAAGTGTGTTCTTCTGATTTCTCTATGTTTCTTTGTTTATATTGAACTATATATATATATATATATATATATATAATATAAACCTCAGGTTTTCTAGTCCTGAGGATGTCAAAATAAAGACGAAACGTTGGCAAAAAGGTGACTTCGAATAATTAACCCTGACTAAATTCCAAGAAGAAGAAAAGTGTTTATATATATATATAAACTAGAATTTTCAAAAGAACACACAGAAAAGAAATCACTGAAACTCACTACTATATTTCGATGTCCTCCTCGTCAGGAATAGATGTGAATCGCTCAAATAATAACATCAGAAACATAAGATATTATAAATGCAAAAAATAAAAGAAGAAAATGGATTTTTTTTTGTAGTTTCTATTAGAGGAAGGTAGAAATAAGGTTAAGGCAACAAGGCAGGCCTTTAGAGATTGTGGCGGCGATACAAATTGGGAATAGCGGTAAGGTGTGTGCGTGTGGAACAAGGCCGTGGTGCCGTGAATTGCACAAACACAGCCGACATATAGGTCAAATGGAGTGGTCCCCCGTACTTCACCGCAGCCATCAATATATAACAAAACAACTACACAACTCGTATAAACTATACAGGGGGGAAACATTCAGTCAGCAATTAGTGTTATACGATATTAGAAAACTCTTTATCGATCCATATATACATTTTTGATTACAAGTATAAAGCAGTATGATTGACAACACTTAACGAATTATGTATAGTAGATGAAATACAGGGTCCAGGCTGATTGGTCTCGCATGAACGTGTCTAAAGTCACTATTACAAGAGAAATCTGTAATGAAAAATAATACCATAGTGGTTTAAATTGTCTATAACAACCTAATTATACTTGCAAATATGAATTTCTTTATCTAATGTATCTATCGTGATCGAAAATCTTCAAGAGCCATAGTTATTAAAGATGAGGAAGACTTTAAACCGACAAAATATAAGTATTAACAAGAATTTTAACTATATTGACAAATAAAGATTCCCAATAACGGCCAATTGCTAGCCATTTTTCGTAGTGGTGACTATCGCTATACTCCTCTTTGAAACTAATGAAACAGGTCTAGTTAATAAGGTTGCTGACTTGCAGGATACGCCAAATGCTTGCTGCTCAGGGATTCCCGATTAGACCCAACCCACAAAAGCATCCCTTCTAACCTTCATTGCAAACATAACTACTGCTCATACCTAAATTTTTTTTAATTATTTATACCATTACTTGTCAATTTCTAACTCAATCTCATTTATGAATGTATATATATATATATATATATATAAATTTTATTGAAAATGACACAAAATTTAGATGATACCTGTTTCTTAACAAGTTTCTCAATTTTTCTAAATAACACTCGCGTTATTTCGTCTACACAATAAAGTACATCTCCTATGGTCGGCAGTACATAAATACAGTAGCCGTATTTTGAAGCTGTTTAGTTCACATCAAGGGCATCCAGAAACCCTTGCAGGTAGCGACTTAGGCCGAGAGGCCACTCACCCCATATATATATATATATAAATTGTAGGGCAAAAATCTAATGAAATGGTCTCCACATATAAAAATTTTAATGATATAAACAACGCGTTTCGAACGAGTTGTTTATATCATTAAAATTGTTATATGTGGAGACCATTTCATTAGATTTTTACCCTACAATGAGTAAATACCACATAATAACTGATTGCACTACATTAGAATATATATAAATATTGATAAAAGTATCGACTGTGGAATAGAAACAAGACTAAAGTTATAGGGACTCGGTCAGTTCTTCAGTTCAGTGTCACGTGTTCATTCAAACTAGACAGTTGTTGAAATTCACAGACTATTTTCCTTTGTAAAATAATTTGTAATAAATACTTAGTTTTTCTGTTTCAAAATTTATACTTCTGCCTATGAAAAAGGTTTTATATAAAAACTGAAACTTTGGAATTGAGAATTTAATTTGAAGCTGAAAAACTGACCGAGTTCCGATAAACTTTAGTTTTGTATAAATATACATATAGATAAAAAATAAAAGTTTATCAGAACTAGGTCAGTTCTTCAGGTTCAAATTAAGTTCTCATTCCCAACGTTTCGGTTTTTATTTAAAACCTTTTTCATTGGCAGAAGTGTAAACTTTTGAAACAGAAAAACTGCGTATTTTACAAAGAAAACACTTCGTGGATTTCAGCAAACAACTATCTAGTAGACAGTTAGATGTCTAGTCTTCCTACTAGAAAGTTGTTTGCTGAAAATTGACAAAGCGTTTTCTTTGTAAAATAGTTAGTATTTCTGTTTCAAAATGTTATACTTCTGCCTATCGAAAAGGTTTTAAATAAAAACCGGAACGTTAGCAATAAGAGTTTAATTAGAACCCGAAGAACTGACCGAGTCCTGATAAATTTTTAATTTGTTTCTACTTCTCGGTAAATACTTTCATCAATTGTTAAAATTCTCTCAGACTTTCTCAGTTAATATATTGTTACCAGTATTTTTATTTTGCTATCTCAAGTATATAAATAAATTGTGTTTTTTTTTTGTTAAATAGAATACCACTACACCAAAATCTATCTGGCCCAGTCGGTAAGACACCTAAAGATAACTTATATATATATATATGATGTAATTTTCTTGAGGTATGAGGTCCAATGATTAAAACTAGTCCATTTGCCGACGTTTCGACATATATTTATGTCATCTTCAGGGCTACAACATGATTGTTTTACAATTAGCACTACTATTACTACTATTTGGTAATTTATTACATTTCAATATGTTCGGTAACAAAGAGGAATTTTTTGATAAAACAGTTATTACGACTATGGATTATTTTGTTATACATTAACATAAGGATATTGTTATAATTATTCTATTGCTTTAGAATTATTGCATAAGTATAGAGATCACTATTTGATTACCTTGGAAATCTGTTTATGTTGCAGCATTCTTCTTTAATACTGTTTCATGATGGTAACTATTTGTTTTCTGGGAGGTTTCTTTACGCTTATGTTCTGTTTTGCTTGTTTGAGTACACAGTGTTTTATTTTTTTTTTTCCCCTATTTTTACTTTTATTTTGTTTTTTTTATTTTATATTATTTTTACTGGGTTGCCTATTCTTCATTTGTTAGTCCCTATGGTTTGTTTTCTTGTATTGTGTAAAAATGTTTGTATAAATTTGGCTAAATTTTTCTATGACTGTTCTAGAGTCTTTGTTACCGAACATATTGAAATGTAATAAATTACCAAATAGTAGTAATAGTAGTGCTAATTGTAAAACAATCATGTTGTAGCCCTGAAGATGACATAAATATATGTCGAAACGTCGGCAAATGGACTAGTTTTAATCATTGGACCTCATACCTCAAGAAAATTACATCATATAAATATTGGGTCAAGAAAACAAATCATGATATATATATATATATATATATATATATATATATTATATATATATATATAACAACAACAAGATTTCATAATGTATATATATTATGATATATATATATATATGAGTTAGTTTTAGCTACTCAAAGGGACTACTTCTACTCGATGACGACAAATGTCGAAATATCGTTGTGAGTCCTTTTTGAGTGTGTTTTTATCTTTCCTTTGTGAACTATATATATATATATATATATAGGTGTGTTCTCTAATCGGGGTTCGGTCAATTTTCCAGGATAAAAAATCAAACTCTCGTTGCCAACGTTTCGGTTTTATTTAAAACCTTTTTCATAGGCCTACAAACAAAGGATAATAAGAAATCACATATCAACATCAAACATATACACAATATGAAAATGGATTGTTACAACTCATGAATATTACAAGCAGAAATATTTCAGAGATACATAAAACAATATTACTTACAGAAGTAAGAATTTTTTAACTAAGAAAATGAAATTTACATTATTTAAAGGAACAACAATGTTAGCCGGACAAAACCTTCGACTAGACTAATAAGATAACATTACAAATAACCTCAACACTGTTCACTCAAGGGAACTACTAAGGGAAATACTAAACTACTCAAGGGAAATACTAAGTGATGACGTAATTATGATTTCACTAGATGTTCAGTCGTTGTTTACTAATATACCTTTAGATCTAGCATTTGATTTAGTAAATAAACAGTGGAATGAGATTAGTTCATAGGTTGGAATGTCGAAAAAGGTTTTCCTTTCTATACTGGACCTTATATGTGAAGCAAGGTATTTCACCTTTGATGGTACTATTTATAAACAAAAATATGGATTACCAATGGGATCACCAATTTCACCAGTTCTCGCAAATATAGTTATGATTGAACTATTGGAAAACAGTATCAATAAATTAGGTACGAAGGTGAAATTTATTAAATTATATGTGGACGATTTGTTTTTAATTATTGAAAAGGGAGAAGAAGAGAATGTATTAAATATATTTAATTCTTTTCATAATCGTCTACAATTCACTTGTGAAGTAGAGAAAGATGGAAATCTGCCATTCTTAGATGTGAAAGTTATAAGAGGTGAAAATGGCAATATCTTAACGGATTGGTTTAAAAAACCTACCAGTGCTGCAAGAATCCTGAACTACCATTCTTCTCATGCTATAAACCAAAAATTAAATTGCGTCCAAAATTTGGTTAAAAAAGTTATTGAAATAAGTAGTCCATGTTTTTTAAATGAAAATAAGAAAAGGGTGAAATTATTGTTACAGAAAAATTGTTATCCGAAGAACTTAGTTGAACGATATTGGTTAAGATATTTAAGACAGCAACCAGCACATTCAAATGAAGATCATGCTGAACTGGAAGTTATAAATAGGAAGTATTTCAAATTTCCTTATGTTGAGGGCTTATCACAATCAATTAGAAAAGTGTTCAAACGAAACGTACCTGAAGTTACACTGGCATTTTATAATAAAAGAAAAAATAAATCTTTATATTCAAATTTGAAAGAAACAATACCGAAGGAGTTACAAAGTAACCTCATTTATGCCATGAAATGTAAAGACTGTGACAAGTGTTATTATGGCGAAACTAGTCGTTTTCTCAAAGAAAGATTGTAGCAACATAACTATTCGATAAGAACAAATAAAAGTAACGCAACAACCTTAGCTGGCCATGCCATAAACGAAGGTCACACGTTCGATTTTGAAGATACAACTATAATAGAAAAAGAAAAAGATGAGCAAAGAAGGAAGACACTTGAGATGTTATATATTAAAAAGAATCTAAGATCGATTAATCATAGAAGTGATATTACTAATTTAAGTAATATTTATTCTGGAGTGTTGTGCTGAGTTTTAGTGAAATTTGATTTATTTAGTTCCCTTGAGTGAACAGTGTTCAGGTTATTTGTAAGGCTATCTTATTAGTCTAGTCGAAGGTTTTGTCCGGTTAACATTGTTGTTCCTTTAAATAATGTAAATTTCATTTTCATAGTTAAAAAATTCTTACTTCTGTAAGTAATATTGTTTTATGTATCTCTGAAATATTTCTACTTGTAATATTCATAAGTTGTAACAATCCATTTTCATATTGTGTAAGTGTTTGATGTTGATATGTGATTTCTTATTATCCTTTGTTTGTAGGCCTATGAAAAAGGTTTTAAATAAAACCGAAACGTTGGCAACGAGAGTTTGATTTTTTATCCTGGAAAATTGACCGAACCCCGATTAGAGAACACACCTATTCTATCAAACGGTCGATATATTATTGAATCTGTTATATATATATATATATATATACAAGTAAACTAGATTGACAAGAAGAACTCACATAAACGAAATCACAGAAACTCAGTACTATATTTCGATTGCCTCGTCATCAGGAAACTAGATGTGAGTCACTCAGAAGAGAAGTGACGACTGTCTCTCTTTCCCTTTAACTCTCTCTCTCTCTCTCTCTCTCTCTCTCTCTCTATATATATATATATATATATATATATATATATATATATATATATATATATATATATATATAGGGTACTGTTTTCTTGACCACAAAATATTAACAAACACTTTTTCTTTTTCTCGGAGTTTGGTCAGGGTAAATATATGGAATCACCTTTTTGCCAACGTTTCGTCTTTATTTGAAGACATCCTCAGGGCTATAAACTAACAAAAAAAAAAACAATAAACAATGGACATTTGTCATTTCTACTTTAAAAACATCATAAACAAATTGAAAAAAGAACTTACTGAAGGCTGGGTTCTGTTACATTACAACAACCGTTAACTGTCATTACATGTGCTGTTCCAAGCGACATATTATTCAAACACTGATTTTTTAGTACAATCATATATATATATACACATATATACATATACACATATTATAATATATATCTATTATAATATGTATCCACCATAATATATATCTATAATATATAGATATTTCGTTGAACAGCTGACCGTATTTCGCTAAATAAAAAAAAGCTAAAAAGCGAAATACGGTCAGCTGTTCAACGAAATATGCTTAAAAGAAGGACTGCTTCCAAATTTTACAAATATATAGATATATATATATCTATGTTTTCTTTGAGAAAACGACTACTTTCACCATAGTAACACTTGTCACAGTCTTTACATTTGATGGCATAAATGAGGTTACTTTGTAACTCCTTCGATAACTCCTCTCCGTCCTATCATGTCGTTCATAGGTAGTCCAACTTATGAACTGTCTAAATACATGGAGAAATATCTTATTTACGTTACTAACAAGAGTGAGTTGAATGTAAAAAATTCATTAGAATTCAAACAATCCCTATCAAATCAAATACTAAGTGATGAAGTATTTATGATTTCACTACGAGTAGATGTTCAGTCGTTATTTACTAACATACCTTTAGATCTGGCATTTAATTTAGTAAATAAATAATGGAATAAGATTAGATCAAATGTTGGAATGTCAAAGAAGGTTTTTCTTTCCATATTAGATATTATATGTGAAGCAAGGTATTTCACCTTTGGTGGTACTATTTATAAACAAAAATATGGATTTTCAATCGGATCACCAATTTCACCAGTTCTAGCAAATATAGTTATGATTGAATTATTGGAAAACAGTATCAATAAATTAGGTACGAAGGTGAAATTAATTAAATTATATGTGGACGATTTGTTTTAAATTATTGAAAAGGGAGAAGAACAGAATGTATTAAATATATTTAATTCTTTTCATAATTGTCTACAATTTACTTGTGAAGTAGAGAAAGATGGAAATCTGCCATTTTTAGATGTGAAAGTTATAAGAGGTGAAAATGGCAATATCTTAACGGATTGGTTTAAAAAACCTAGGAGTGCTGGAAGAATTCTGAACTACCATTATTCTCATGCTATAAACCAAAAATTAAATTGCGTCAAAAATTTGGTTAAAAAGTTATTGAAATGAATAGTCCATGATTTCTAAATGAAAATAAGAAAAGGGTGAAATTATTGTTACAGAAAAATTGTTATCCGAAGAACTTAGTTGAACGATATTGGTTAAGATATATAAGACAGCAACCAGCACATTCAAATGAAGATCATGCTGAATTGGAAGTTATAAATAGGAAGTTTTCAAATTTCCTTATGTTGAGGGCTTATCACAATCAATTAGAAAAGTTTTCAAACAAAACGTACCTGAAGTTACACTGGCATTTTATAATAAAAGAAAAAATAAATCTTTATATTCAAATTTGAAAGAAACAATACCGAAGGAGTTACAAAGTAACCTCATTTATGCCATGAAATGTAAAGACTGTGACAAGTGTTATTATGGCGAAACTAGTCGTTTTCTCAAAGAAAGATTGTAGCAACATAACTATTCGATAAGAACAAATAAAAGTAACGCAACAACCTTAGCTGGCCATGCCATAAACGAAGGTCACACGTTCGATTTTGAAGATACAACTATAATAGAAAAAGAAAAAGATGAGCAAAGAAGGAAGACACTTGAGATGTTATATATTAAAAAGAATCTAAGATCGATTAATCATAGAAGTGATATTACTAATTTAAGTAATATTTATTCTGGAGTGTTGTGCTGAGTTTTAGTGAAATTTGATTTATTTAGTTCCCTTGAGTGAACAGTGTTCAGGTTATTTGTAAGGCTATCTTATTAGTCTAGTCGAAGGTTTTGTCCGGTTAACATTGTTGTTCCTTTAAATAATGTAAATTTCATTTTCATAGTTAAAAAATTCTTACTTCTGTAAGTAATATTGTTTTATGTATCTCTGAAATATTTCTACTTGTAATATTCATAAGTTGTAACAATCCATTTTCATATTGTGTAAGTGTTTGATGTTGATATGTGATTTCTTATTATCCTTTGTTTGTAGGCCTATGAAAAAGGTTTTAAATAAAACCGAAACGTTGGCAACGAGTGTTTGATTTTTTATCCTGGAAAACTGACCGAACCCCGATTAGAGAACACACCTATATATATATATACATTCATCATGATTTGTTTTCTTGACCCAATATTTATATGATGTATTTTTTTTTTTTTTTTTTGAGGTATGAGTTCAATTGATTTTAAACTAGTCCTTTTGCCGACGTTTCGACATATATTTATGTCATCTTCAGGGCTACAACATGATTGTTGTTGCTACAACAATCGGCAAAAGGACTAGTTTAAAATCATTCGACCTCAAACCTCAAAAAAAAAAATTACAATATATATATATATATATATATATATATATATATATATATATATTGTATGAGTTCCTACTCACTAAAATTAACTTATATATATATATACAAGTTTTATTAAAACTTATGCCTATTTCTAATTTCACACTTTTTCGAGTTAATTTTTCCCATCTTCTGATCTCTGGCTTCCAAGAGTTCGGGACTAGATATATTAATTCTCCAAAATTTTTATTTTTATAAACCAACACGTTTCGGTCCACATCGGCCATTTTCAAGGTTATATTTATATACAGCTACTTTCGCAAAATTCTACACACTACGTAACAATAACAACATAACAATGATACTAATATACTAGAATACATTACTAAATAATTGTAATAAATTACTAAACTAAATAATGATAACAAAATAGACGCAAATCATAATAAGTGGAAGGTTGTAGAAAGGTATCAGCAAGGTGAGGTTTCCCCAGGGTTCTGGTTACCTTCCTACAGCCGTTTGTGTCTGGGAAGGTATTAGATTATCTTCATTCACTCTCAGTAACTGGTTTTTCTTCTGATTGCCGTCAAACAGCTTCAAAATTCTAGCAAATCCACCACCCTGGCTGTTAATGGTAGGTTGATTTTTTAAGATAAAAATGGCCTCCAAAATTTGCAGCCTGGTATGGTCATATTCTTGTTGCAAAATCGTGGTGTTGTCAGCATTTCTCTCGTTAATTGTAATCCATGTGCTTTTGCGATATGCTCCTTAGGTCCTCCAGAGGCAAGATGCATTGTAAGCCTTCTAGAAAGCGTGGTTGTGGTGGAACCCACGTATTTTGAGCGTAAGGACTCACACAACACAACGTGCATGATTCCGGAAGACAGATTGGAACTTAGGATTTACTATACTAACCTTGCCACATCAGGCTTGATAGTAACTGAATAAAGAAAATGAAAGTTTTTTTTTTAAAATTGATTAAAAATATCTGAACGTATCAACATGTAAACCATAGTAAGAGATACAGAAATTTGACTAAGATCTTTCAACCAACACACGTGGTCTTCGTCAGAGTCACAGTCAAACTGAAATAAGTGATATAAGGACCTCTAGTGTTGTATCGACAACGGAGGGAGGAAAGACATTTATTATAAAGGGTCATAGTAAATTCTAACATTTACTATGGAGTGTGAGTCGAATGAATCACTGAATTATTTATATCTGAATATAACTTGACATAGACATGACACTCAGACCATTTAACAAAAGAATAAAAGAACATATACACGATGTTAAACAGAAAACCAAATCCCACAACAATGGCCAATCTCATTTTGCTAGACATTTAATCACCAATTTGATGCAGACCAAAACATAGAAATATTACATAGAAACAATAAATTCCGTGAAATATCTATTCTCGAAGGGTATGAAATTAATAAATAAGTGGGGGATAAGTCTTCTGCTTGCCTCAATGAGCAAATTCCTAAGTGCACAACTTAGCTTAATTTATTCATATATATATATATATATAAAAGAAAAAAGTTCTATCTTCTTATATTTGTTGTTTGTATTTCGTTATAGTTCTGTGTTATATTTTCAATATGTATTCTATACTTAGTCTTAGAGAAAATGTAAAGGTCTGCATAACATTTAGGGAAAAAATAACAAAGAAATGTACCTGCTTTCCATTTCCAGTATGAAAATGATGTACACTCTATACCCTCACTCACTTCTAGCCTGTTCCCAGTCAGTTGTACCACAGACATTCACCCTGAGGTATGTACTCTCTTCCTTATTTTATTTTGTACCATTCACTTTATACTATAGATAACTCTCTGATGACGTGTATTTTTTTTGGTTAATGCCTGGAGAAGATCACTAGGTTTTCGAAACACGTTGTTTATACTATTAAACAAACATGACAACTTCCAGAGGCATTTGAAAATGTTGGATGAATAACATAGATCATTACAATATTAAAAATGGCCTCCAAAGATCTAAAAACGTGCAAATCCATCAAAACAGGTTTTTTTTTATGGTCACTATACTTCACAACTTATTGAAAAAATATTACCAAGTTGGACATTTAAGCAAAGGTCAATTGCTTTACAACTTTACATAAATTACCCTGTAAAATGTATATAGTATTTTAAATGTTTCATTTTGCATTTCTGTAAGTTTTCAATATTTTCCTCGCCAGCCAACAGTTAAAACGTTTACAAACATTGAAGAAATCATAATAGAACAAGAGTGATTGTTTTCTTTTTGTTATGCATCGTTTCGGGAGTGTTTCAATTATTTTTCGGTTTTGACTGTGATATTTTTTCAAATATGTCAAATCAGTTATCATTTCTTAATGAGGTTTGTTTTTTGGATATTAACGTGAAAAATTTCTCTGTTAGAGACTATTTTGTAAGTTTTATGTATTAAAGCTTTCACTCTGAGATTTTTATAATGTTGAGGACATTCCATTTTGACATTAAGAAGGGAGGTTATACTGGTTATTATTTTTATGCAGTAAAATTTCAGTTCATTCTCCATTCAGTTTATGATGATGTCAAGGAATTAACTTGTTTGTCTACTACTTTTTCGAGTGTGAATCGCAAACAAGGTTCTTCTTTAAATATCTTCTTTAGTTCCTCTGTTTGGTTTATGTTGCTCGATAAAAGTCGAAACAGCCTTCAACGTAAGTGGCTTGATATCAGCTTTTTTTCGTCATTATATTATTCCTGAAGTGACACTCATAATAGTCAACAAAAGTAACTGCAAGCTAGCGTCACCGTTTATTTGTGAACAAATAGACCTGTCCTATTAGTGAACGTGTTCTCCATTGTACAGGCTTAGCCACTTCTTTTTAAATGACTCTTTTTCAATAATAGTGGTGGAATATTGTTATTTGAATCACAAATTATATCAATACTCTTTTTAACAGTGATTCAAGTGAATAACGATTCGACATCCCACGATGACATTTCTCCCTCTGGTCCCATTTCTCTTATAATGTCTAAGAATTCGTCAGTTGAATGAATCATGAATTTCGTTGGTATATAGGGCGATATATTTTTATTAAAATATTTTGCTAACTGATTGGCCTGATTATGTGCGAAATAATGGACCTGAGAGGGTTCTCTTCATTGTGATGTTTTACAGTTCCACAGAGGTAAGCCGGACTACTTTCTCCCGTTAGGGTTGTAAAATCTTTTCAGACAATCTTTTGATATCAAGCTGCTATTATTTTATTTCTTTCCTTTCTTTCAACTTGTTCCTGAGGTTTAGGGTGGCTTTCTTGAATTTTCTATTGTTTGACAATATTTCATCATATTCCTGTTATCTTCAGATGTGAAATATCACATCCGATATATTAAAATACTATAATAACGGATATAGTGTTTAGCTTGACTTATAATGAGTCTTATAACAATGTTTCGATTTTCTCGGATTATTTTTTTGTAGCCTTCTAAAGTTCCTCTGTTATTACACAGCTGGGTTCGATTCTTCGTGTGTGGCTTCAGTTAGTCTTGAGGTGTTGGGTTCACACTAATGATTTTTTCTTGCTTCAGTTTTGGTATTCAGTATATAATATTTCCAATTCCAATTTTTTTTTACAGGATCAAATTTGGAATTGTAATTTCATTTTAAACTAGCACCAATAATTTCTTTTGGTATTCAATTAACTTATAATCAGAGAGGTTATTCTTGTTACTTTTTGATACATAAATATTGCATCTATTTGGGTTATTCAGGTTTTTCATCACCTTTAACTAAAACAATTTTTTCTTTATATTTGCTAGCCTCATCAATGTAATTAAGTAAAATCAAATTGTGTATTGTATTGAATTATGTAACATAGAGGCAACCTTTATCCTCTGAACACAGAAATTTCGATAGATAACAGTTTACACGTTTCATTACATTTTTTTTGCTTCATCCCCAAAAGTCACTTCCTATACCTTTTGGTGACTGCTCGATTATAAATTTTATATATAAATATATATATTTATAAAACAAGATTTCACCGTAAATACGTAAAAAAAAAATCAAGGTTTAATCCACAGAAAGAAAATCAGAAATGGGACTAAGATGGTTTTTTTTTCTATGACATATTAATACTTAAGAATGACAATATATTCATATTTTTTACTTGATAATAAATGTATTCTTAAACCCATACGACCTTTATATAAATATATTTCAGACACAATTTTTTATATATATCATCAATCAATATGTTTATGTGAAATCTTTTTGTATATATATATATATATATATATATATATATATATATATATATAATTATTTATGAATGAGAGATCATTTGTTAATTTTTTAACTGCAAAAATACTTGCTTTGAAACATTAGCAATTCAATAGATACAACCAAAACAAATAAACATGAAATACAACAAAACTTTTTATTATTAATATAAAAAAGACCTCTCAGTTACAATTGAGATTAGGAGTTTTTACCGTTTTTTTCACCAGCATGTGTCTGTGGAAAGATGTTCCAACTATATGCATCTACTAAAACTAAATATAGGAACAGGCTAAATGTAGAGAATGCTACAAGTAACGACTATCATGGCAGACTTAATCAAACATTCCAGTGTAATAGAAACTTGGAACTAAAGCACCGGCAATAAAAATATTCAAGCATGCATTTTTAAATATGAATCTTAAGCTCAATAAATTACGTTTTTTGACAGTATCAAATATTTACTACATTAACAAGAAATTATTTAAACATCTATTCATAATTCTTTTCTAAAAGTTCATCAAATCGTTTTCAAATGAGGGTTTATAATTTTTATAAGTAATATCCTTTAAGACCAGTAATATAGTAGAATGTTAATAGTAATCTAAGGGATTATGCTCAGTTTTAACTTCAAATTTTTATAGGGTCTTTCTAAGATATAAACTGAACCACTAATTCCATTCATCCTTAAAAGGAAATGGTTCTAAATTAAACAAACACTTATCATGATGGATCGAAGCTTAAATTTAATCATACAGTTACAATATAAGTCTTACTTAATAAGTGCTCCTAACCGTTAAGGCTGGTATTATTTATATTCAAGTAAGGTATGCACCGTTTACCACTGTACATTAACAATAAAAAAATTATGATAAATCAGTGATATATGAAATTGCAACTGAATGAATGATTTGTATCAATTTCAACAAATCTATTCCATTTAAAACATGTAATATATCAAAAGACGCAAAATAAGAAACAGACCCTCATATTAAAAAATAAACTTCGGAAAATTTGAAAATGAATAGGAAAATATACTATACCTGTCAGTAATATACTATCCATGACTGAGTGGAATTTCACAAATTATTTTTTACACCTGTAATAATGTTTGTTATCATTCAATACATTTATAAAGCTCAACTCAGTAACTGATTCAATAGATCTCCAGTGTAAAGAAAAATCAAAACTAACTTTTATGTCATTAACAATTTTTTTTTAGTCACATTAACCATGATTCAAATACTAATCTCATCGAACAAAAAAAATGAATAACTGGTTATAAAAAATAAAAATAGTAGGGTTTATCAAGCAAATATGCTAATTTAGGGAATAAAGCAGGAAACTTCCATAGTATAATGCTGCCATTCAGATCAAGGTATTACAAGAGGGGACTTTGTGATGATTCAGGAATTGTTGCATGGTTAAACCTTGGTACTGCTTTCTCGAGTTTGATTCTGCAGAGATCAAAGACAGGATTTATCAAGCTCTTTCATATTTCAAAGAGGCCCCACTTCAGAAATAAATACTTTCTGAGTTATACTTGTTTTTGAAAAGCAAAGCATGTGAAATGATTTAAATAGTGCACTGAGGTTAGTAAAACTGATATTATAATAATAACTATACATAAACTTATAATTATTAATCAAAACAGCAAATAGTTTACTACATTACATCCCTCTTGGAAGAATATAAATAAATGAATGTATAAAATAATTAATCACTGATGTCTCCTTCCTACAAGAAGAGCAGAGGGTCCTCACTGTGTTTAATATTCCAATGACTTAAGCATAATTAAAATCTATCAGGTGTTATGTTGATATACGTATGATTTAAGTAGTATATATTACAACACTTCCCAAAAAAGCAAAGTACATTTTGTTAGTACTATCCACACATGGGCCCAGACATTCAACGATTGATGGTAACCCAGATAAGGAATACACCTCAACTAATAGGGAGCAGTAAAAGACCCAAATACAATCAAAATGAAAGAAAATGTTTTTTTTTAAAAAAACAGTTGAATTAATATGAATACAAACTATAGCTATTTATCAAACATCTCTGCGGTCCAGTGGTGCGCAAACCAGAGGTTAACAAACACTGCTCCAGGCACTACCTGGACGTTACTCGATGGTCCTGAATCCTTTGATATTTCTGGCTCACTAATGTTCTTATATATCCATTATTTTCACATTACAAAGGGATATTGATGGCGTCAAATATTTTATAAAGTGATTTGTGCTTTCGAAGAGACTAAACTTACTCATGCATACCATCTCACAGTTCCTATACTGAAAAAATTGTTAGATTTATGAAAACAATTCAAGTATATATGTACATATAAGGGATCACTTGAAAGATGTCAACTCTACAATTATCACATAAGAACCTAAATCCCAAATATTTGACCTGAATTTCTTAGAACTTCAACATAAACAATACCTTTATACACATTTGACCACTTTCTTAAAATAAATGATTCTGGATCATTTAAAGGAGTTATAAGACGGAGGGGTGGGGAGAGGCAGGTATACAAATAAATTTATAAATTATTAGGACAATGAATTACTGACATTTTTTTTACTTTTCAGATATATATAACACTTTATATTAAGATACTGAGTATTCAAATGCATATGCTTTTAATTTAATGTTTTTATTTGTTATTCCATGCAGTTTAAGAACATTTAAATTCAACAGCAAAGTTGTTATTTATTTATTATAAATTATTTATTATTATTATTATTATTATTTATTATTATAAATAAAAAGTTGATATAAGAGTACATGCAAATTCATTACCTAAAATATAGTATATACCTGACAATGTCAAAAAAAAAAATGAATTAATTTAATGTATTTATTATGTATGAACCACTAATGTGATGTTACTGGAAACCTACTCCTGCATCCCCGTAGATATAATGCATAGATAGCAACCTCTTTATTTTACACATTTTGCGGAAAAACTAAACTTATTTTATTTTTTATCACATGTAATATTTATAATGTAAAATAAATAAAACATATTATATTTAATTATATCATTTAAAAAACTTGATGTTATCACTATTCTTTATACATCCTTGATTATACCAGCTTTAGAGTTCATCATGACTTTGAAAACGTAGTCTCTTGAGATTTGCTAACCAGTATGTCTACTATAGTCTCTGATTTTAGGAACTCCTGAACTCCTCCGTAAAAAATTCAACTTTAACTTGATTTATTAAATCTTAAAATAGACTACTTTGAGTTATTCAGCAATATGAAATCAATGCTTCTTCTTATAATTTGAGCCAACCTTAACAAATCCGAGTTCCATTCTGTAAATCAAATTATGGTTATCATTTAACTCACATAGGAATATTAAGACAGAGGAAAAACTGGTAAGTTATTAAGAAAATTTGTCTATTAATTATGTTAAATTATTAATCATATTCCTTCCTAGTTTTAATTGCTATCATTCTTACTTTTACTTTGATTTCAAATGTAAGTAGTCTCAAGTGAATAAATTGTGTACATGATTAAATTTCTGTTAATTATTTGTATTTCTATTGAAGGTTTTTATATTTTATATAATCGGTTTCTGTCTGTATTATAATCAAAATAAAATAAAATATTACTACTCATGACACAGGATTTTAGAAATATATATTTTAGAAATATGGTCGCATAACCTGTAGACGTCATTTAGTCCACCAAGCATCTCATATATTCTTGTATAAATTCAAAATTCTTTCTTAAATGCACACATGCTTTTCATACTCAATGTTCATAACATGAGTTTTCATGTGCTTGTTCCAATAGACTCAATACACTATGAGTTAACGTCATACTGCAAACTGAAGAGGTTAATAAAGCGGTTGAAGATTCTATGTGTTGAACTCAAACATTGCAAGATTTTTAATCATTGGGAATAATTATGTAATATTTTGCATGTCTGAATGAAGAATTAAAGCATATTTAATATGAACTACTTCACATATGGACTAATCGCAAGATGCATACTGATGTTCGATGCAAGATCAAACAATGATGTTTGAAGTACATGAGATATATGGTATTTTGATTTGTGTGAAAAAACGGATCTTCAATTAGCATAAATGTTACTGGATCTGAAGATACTATGAGAAGAACTAATTTATGCCTAGTACGCACAACTCTAAAAAAATACTAGCAATCAATAATGTTTTTTTTCACTAAAATGTAGCTGACGATGTGCAGGTGCTCCACTGACTAGCTCACGAATAAATAAACAAGAACGCAGGTTTGCAGAAACATATCGGAAGTCAGAAAAAAGAAACAGTTCATATTGCTTTTATTAGCATGAGCTATGAACAACGTTTAAACAGGCATATCTACACAAATAAATCTTTTGTTTTTATACATTTTGTCCAATGCATACTTCAGCTGACGAATTTGAATAAACCATATGACGTTTTAAAAGTTGGCAATTCTTCAATAATCTAATTACTCCTAACGATTCCTTCCCTTAAAACAGGAAATATATTACTTTAAAAATATGTCGTTTTTCCAACAGCAAAAAAGTTATATTTACTGAATGGAACGGGTATATCAACTGTTGTGGCTGGTATCACAACTGGGGTTGCTTGAGGGTAGTTGTTGCTTGGTTGGAGAGTTGGCCTGTGATGACAGAGATGCTTGATTGATGGTGGAGTGAGTGGGCGCTTGGAGGTTGGGAAGTGAATGCTTGATGTCTTGCTTGCTTGGGGGTAGAGAATAGAATGCTTGAGGTGTTGACTGCTTGCTGGTTGAGAAGGGAGTGGATGCTTGAGGTGGTGTTTGCTTGCTGGTTGAGAAGGGAATGGATGGGCGAAGGGTCCGAGACTAGCCAGGTAACATTGGGCAAAGTTAGAAGGGCAGGTACTGCTAAGCCGCCCTAAGCCGGTAAGTAACGCTAGGCAGCCTTAAGAGAGCAGGTATACTAAGTTAAAATCTGAACATTCCGCCACCCGTTGAAGGAGAAATGTCCTTCAACGAATTACCGGTTTAAAGACATATAGTTAGACAAAGATCAACATTAATTAAGAATATATACATTGAGTAAGAATAACTTAAACTAGACATAAAGATTTACAATTTTGAATATATACAGCGACACAAAGATCCACATTGAGTAAGAATACATATAACATAATATACACATAAAGGTTTACAAGTTTGAATACATATGTTTATAAAAAGTAACATTAAATTCAGTAACAAGCATATGATTTATAAAATTAATTAGATACTAAACACAGATTATTCAGAGACTGAAGGTTCTTCAATAGGAAAAGGACATAGTTTTATGAGGTTACGTCGAGTCTCGGACCCTGATGATGTCTTGACTGTAGCTACTCTATTGATTCCATCTTTTCCTGGATGCAGAGTTACTATGCGTGCTACAGGCCAAAGTAGAGGGGGCATGTTGTCTTCTTTAAGCAGAACAAGAGTACCAGGCCTGACAGAATGACAGTTACGATGCCATTTGGTTCTTTGTTGCAAACCACTGAGGTAGTCTCTAGACCAGCGTGCCCAAAACTGATTTTGAACCTGTTGGGTTAGATGCCAACGAGAGCGAAGACTACAGGTGTCATTTTCAACTTGCAGTCCTGGTATATAGCTAGAGGCACCACCTGTCAAGAAATGGGCTGGAGTGAGGACGGAGTAGTCAGTAGGATGGGTGGACATGGGAGTTAGAGGACGGGAATTCAGTTGGGATTCTATTTCAGCTAGAACAGTGGATAATTCTTCAAATGTAAAATGCATCAAACTTTTGATAGAAGGACTTGGTTAGGGCTTCATTAAGCTCTTCACTGCGTTTGCTATGTACAGGAGGAGTGACTGTAATTGCTAATAAATTGCTAATAAATTGATGGCTTGTCAGGAGTATATTTTCCAGCTATTATCCAACCAAGCTTCGTATTTTGAAAGACAAGAAGATTATTTGATAAATTAAACTTCTCTGGCTTTAGAATGTCAAAAAATATTTCACTACCAAGGATCAGGTCTATATTATGAGGCTTAAAGAAATACGGGTCTGCTAGATCTAAATCTGGAGCAATATTCCAAGCTAAGTGGTCGATTTTAGTTTGAGGTAATTTATCAGCAAGTTTTGGAAGAATTAGGAAGTCAGTCGTTGTGGTAAAATCAGACACTCTAGATTGGAGACGTGTATGAATTTTATTTTTTATGGTTGAGTGAAATTGATTAATACCACAAATAGAGGTATTAATAGGTAAAAATGGACAACCAAGAGCTCTAGAAAACGATTCTGTAATAAAGTTACTTTGAGCTCCACAATCGAGCAAGGCTGTGGCTTTAATTAATTTTCCAGAAGAATTGGCCACTAACACCTGAGCTGTGGCTAAGAGAGTGTTGCAAGTACTGCGTTGGGCAGACAATGCAACAGAGCTAATACTGCTTGGAATTTGGTCTTTGTGTAGATGGCACAAAGTATGATGCTTTTGAGAACATATCTTACATACTCCAGGGTTTAAACATTCTTTTGTCTTGTGATTGTTATTAAAACAGTTTAGGCATAACCCCTTTTCATTTACTTGTACTATGCGTTCTTCTGGGGACAATGACTTGAATTTTGGACACTCATATACCTTATGAACTTCGTGGCAAATGTGACATCTGTAATATTCACTATTTCTTACAGGATGAGCAACTGGAAGATATTCAGAATTACTGGACAGACGCAGCATCTTGTCTGGATTACTAAAGTTTCTTTTACTTTGCTTACTGTGGGACTGAACAGCACTATAATTACAAAATGAATTTTTCATGGAAGACTTATTAACAAAATTAGGAAATTTGTTCGAAGAATATATAATTCCTTTACTCTGGTCGAAAGACTTGATGGTCGATAAAGTTGCTTCCAAAGTATTTATTTCTTTTAAAAGATGCCCTTCAAAATCAAAAATTGACGGACATTGAGAACTATTTGAAAGAGCACTTTCCCAACGTGTAAGGAGGTTGACATCTAACTTGGAAGCTAATAAAGGCACTAACACATAACTGGAAGAAATCACGTCCTCTCCCAACGCTTCTAGAGAACGAATGTTTTTATAGAACTCATTTGCTAGCCCTTTAAGTGATTGAAGACAATTGGGTTTAACCTTTGCTAAATTAAACAACGACGAAACATGAGAGTTAACAATTAATCTCTTATTATCAAATCTGTTGATTAATAGTTCCCAAGCAATCCTATAATTTGTTTGCGTAATTTGAATATTGGCAACTAGATCAGCGGCTTGGCCTTTCAAACAAGATTTCAAGTACTGCAGTTTCTGAACATCATCCAAAGAGGGATTGTTGTGAATTAAACTTAGAAAATTATCTTTGAAGGAATACCAATTGTTCAAATCACCATTAAACTCGTTGATACTAATTTTTGGCAATCTAACTTGAACTTGAGAAGGACACTGCTTGCAAGATGAGAACGAGGAAGATGACAGAGACTGTGAACCTGTTTTGATCTCATGCTCCAAAAAACCCATTAACTTGAAATACCTTCTTTCAAAGTCAACTATCTCCGTATCATCATCACAAGGATTCTTTGAACAGCTTTCAAGATCAATTAAGCACTTCCTAAATTCTTTTAGCGTGGGTTCTAATTGTCTTAGCCTGCAAGAAAGCTCAAAATGATCTTGGTCACGACTATAATTCTGAACAAAGGTTTCAGATCTAGTCAAAATAGACATTAATGACGATTTGGAAACATTTAACTTTTCTAATATATTATATCTAGGCATTTTGACTGAATGTATATTAATTAAGTTAATTATTAAATTATAATTATAATTGGAAAATTAAATGAATATAACAAAATATATGATAGGCAAATACTTATAAATATACAAGGCAAAAATAAAGGGAAGATTTTGATGAATTAGATTGTTATATAAAGTTGATAATCAATTTTAGACAGAATTCAAATTACTTCTTAAGTTGGTTAATTATAGCTTGTCGAAAGAATAAGTACTTAATTATGAGCTTGATACAAATACACAATAAACCCACTGACTAGGAAATAAAGGTAAAAGGGAATAAGGTAATAAAGGTTACAGGCGTACCTTGAGTCTGCTTGAATATCTTGAATTAAGATGATATCGGGGCCGGAGGACCAAAATGTTGTGGCTGGTATCACAACTGGGGTTGCTTGAGGGTAGTTGTTGCTTGGTTGGAGAGTTGGCCTGTGATGACAGAGATGCTTGATTGATGGTGGAGTGAGTGGGCGCTTGGAGGTTGGGAAGTGAATGCTTGATGTCTTGCTTGCTTGGGGGTAGAGAATAGAATGCTTGAGGTGTTGACTGCTTGCTGGTTGAGAAGGGAGTGGATGCTTGAGGTGGTGTTTGCTTGCTGGTTGAGAAGGGAATGGATGGGCGAAGGGTCCGAGACTAGCCAGGTAACATTGGGCAAAGTTAGAAGGGCAGGTACTGCTAAGCCGCCCTAAGCCGGTAAGTAACGCTAGGCAGCCTTAAGAGAGCAGGTATACTAAGTTAAAATCTGAACATCAACAATCCTTTGTTTGCCCAACAAGAATTATCTGCAGTAAATAACCTGGTATTCGTAAATGATACGAATAACAGTCAAGTGTAATTAGCACTGTATCATACCGATAAGTTTAAGTACCTGCTTCCTTAAACCACATCAAAATAGCCCTCTCCTGAAGAAATTCACAGCAAAATAATTAACCTGAACTATCACCGTAACACCAAGTGGAGGGGAAATTCTTTAGGCAATCCCAACTAATCTTTTACTTACATTTATATAACACCACGTTTTTTAACATTCAGTTTCATAATTACAAATGTTAGTATTTGCTAATGCTGTAAAAATATCAATCCAGCGACCATCTACCCCCGAACGCCAACAATCTCAACCTCTCTTCTTAATTACTATCAAATATTTAAATATCTTATCGTACCGCACAATACCTTAAAGGCATTACAAATACACATGTAAAATAAATGAAGAAAGACAATAAAGATGAAACACAGTTTACATTAGAAAATATATATAACAAATTCCAAAGTAAACATTTGAAATAAAAATTAACGTCCAAATAGCAATAAGAAATTCAGAAATGGGACTAAGATCTTTCAAATGAAGAAAAAAACAAAAACTTGCTTTAGCTGAACGATCTTAGCTCCATTTCTAACTGTAGTTTAGACATTGTTGAAACTATATCCAGAATACGATATTTAACTTTAAAGTTTTATGAAATCGTTTTCAAAATTAGAAACTGTGAAAAACACACCTGCTACAAGAATATCTTTATTGAAAATTGAAATTGACTTCAACAGGAGGGAAAGCACGCTATTGGACTGAATGTTGGTCAGTTTTCAAATTTTCCCCACACTATCAATCACCCATCCCGATACCATCGATACCCTAACAATGCTGACTGAAATAGTAGAAAAATACTACTTCCTGTTGAATTGAAAATGTATTATGCTTTCCTAAGTTTCATGGTAACACGGATTTCATCCTGGCAATCTGATCTTTCGATCCCTTAACGACCAGTAGGGGGTTTTAACGACACCCTTTGACGAATCTTATCTTACTTTAAACAGACGTTAGCAATAATCAATCTGTACTGAAAATGGTTAAACCAAAATCGATCGAATCTAATTCTCCAATAATAAATGGTTGTCTGTACTGAGATTGTTTTGGACTATTCGTGACCCGTAGGATCATCTAACACCTTCCTTCATAAAGCAAATATGTTCAAGTAAATGCAGATAAACTCTAAATTAATACATTTCTAATAAAGAAGATAGTGAAACATATTTTTAAGGCAGTAGTTCTCTTCTATTTACAACATTTTTGTACAATTAGAATTTTCCAAAAAAAATCTTTAATGTTTTCTTTTTGTTTGACCCTACTAAGAGCAACATGTAAATTGGCCATATTGAAATACTGGTTTACCTGAATGGACTAAAACTTTCTGTAGAGTCCCTCCTTAAAACTTATGAACAGACATGGCAAATGCAAACTGAATAGGAAATTAAATCCTTGAAAAAGTAATGTTGTCCTTTTCAGATAAAACAATTTTCAATCTTAGAATTAAAATTATTTCACATTGAAACCGTGATTCGATAATTTTACAATGACTTTATCATAAAGCTCCTTAGTTATTAGTCTTGTTTCATTACATAAGCGCCGTGGATCAGTATTTCTCATGCACATGACAGGAGTCCTTCTTGAAGTTCTAGCTTATAATGGCGCAATCCAGACAACACTAGAGAATCAAGAAATTCTTGAGGGCAATGTGTGACTTCTCTTCCTATACAAATCGAGTTATATGCTAAATATATCCTGGAAATTTTTCAGTGCACTTATGAATAATTTGTCTAACTGTCTCGTTAAATGAAACTAACATAACTAATTTTTTTAAACAATATTTGTTGTTCGCGAATGAAGAGTAAATGCATACAATACACTGGACAACATTATGTGCACAGATAATCATGTCTTCGGGCAATGTAATCTCATTATTTCCATCCTTTTCAACTCTGTCTTCACCACTATTTATCAGACTCCTAGAATATTTCTCACCTTCTTCTTGAACTCTCATATTGCGAGTTAAATGGAATTTAGTAAATTTGCGCCACAATAAGAAGCACGGATTATAGACATCAGCGTCACTTCATCTCCTGACAACTGGAAGAAGTAACCAACTCCTCAATTAGTCCTCAACTCCTCAATTTAGAAAGAATTAGTTTTATTATGATCCTCCGAAGCATCGGGAGCCTTACTCTATCATTTTTATTGAAATAGATATTTTAAAAGAAGAAAATATAGGCATTATGATATAGTGTTTTTTGATTAAGGACATAACTTTGTGCTGTTAATATTTTCCTTACATTAATCTGATGATTTTTAAAACTTCTGTTAACAATAATAAATATCATTTGTTAATATATTAAATAATTATTTCATATTCTCGTCAATTATTCATTAAATTTCCTCTTTCTACATTTATTATAATTAAATCATTGCCATTTAAATCGAAAAACTAATAATAATATTTAATCTGATGATGTTCAAAATCACATTGTGGTAAAAAAATGACTTAGGCTTCATCTTTAGTGGAATTCTACAAACAAAACATCATTTCTATCAGGTTTTGGAAAGGTATTGTATGAAAGTCCCCATAGCCCAGAGCGTAGCGCGGTGGACTTCCAAAGCAAAGGTCGATTACAATTAATGTGTAGATAACCTCAATACAGGTAGATCAACCAATAAACAAAAAATATATAAGCGATGCATTTAAAAAGAATGAAAAGAAAAAGATGAATTTAAGTCATAATATTTCTTCATGGTTCTTCATCTATCGCTGGAATAGTTTCTATTATTCTCAAATCGTAAACTTTTTCTTTTAAAAACCTACAAAAATTGTTTAATTTTTTTCAAAAAGTGCTAAGGATGGTAGTAATAACCTGCGGCGTTAGCCTTGTAAGACCAAACTCGATAAAGGTCGTTACAGAATCGATTTCTCCTACTATAAATATTCGTCTAGATTGCTTACGAAACACAGAATCTCGAAAATACTTCCATTCACAATAGTGCAAATAAATCTGAACATGAAACTAACCTCTCAGCTGAAAGCACAATAAAATTACAACCCACCTGTAAAGGATGGAAAATAAGTAAATTAAGACTTACATATAATCAAAACTTGACAATAGTCAAGTTATTTTAATAAGAAGCACAAAAAAAAAAGCTCAGTTTTAATACGCAAATAGCACTTACTTATACACATGAATTTGTGTTCCTTAGAAAGGAGGTTATATAACCTGTACTTTTACTGCAAATTATTAACCATGGTTTAAAAAATTGCGCCACAAATTCAAGTGGCACGCTAACTTCTGTACTATTATTGACTGTCCTTATAATGAATGTACCTTAAAACAAATTATGGGCAATAAAGTGTATTTCCCATGAGGCATATTACCAAAACTAGAGGGATCATCCATCCATAAAAGAAATTTTTAGATACAATATCAATTAGATACGTCAGATGGTGTGTCTTGTACAGCGTCTACAAAATGTTGGATACAACAACTCACCCACCTAGCCACATACAGACAACATCGAAAAAACTTCAAAAATGGTTTTATGGGACCTCAAAATATGTAAATCCGTCAAAAATCAAACGATTTTATGATTATTATACTTTATTTATTGTAAAGTAAGAACTTAAAAATTCAGCACAACATGATAGAGTAAATTACACTTTTAAATTCATGAAACTGAATATTATCAAAGAAAAAATATTCAATGATAAATGTATTTCATAGCGATGCATGCTTGGAGGTAATTTATCATTCTTTTCAGAATGATGAAATACATTACCTCATGAAAAGAATGAAATGCATACAATGAATGGTCACTCACAGCCAAATGAATCACTACATACAAAAACAGCAACTAAGTAGAATTTGTATATAAAATAAGGAATTTATTATTACAAAAATAATATAAATGCTATGAATATCATGAGCTTAGGTTAGTTTTTGAGAATATAATTTAAAATACGATGTAATTGTATGTATGTTTACTATATAACTATTTTTTTTTAATAAGCTCTTATTTTCCTATATTTTGTAGGCATATAAAAAAGATTATAAATAACTCTGAATTTGATAGGGTTGAGATTTGAACTTAGAAGACTGACCGAATCCTGATTATTTTAGTAACACTCTGTTAGAAGGTCTTTAATCTCATACAAGATAGACAACGACAAGAACAGAAACTGTTCACTTAAACATAAATAATAATTAAATACCAATAAAAACAACAGATATCTGATTTCTCAATGTTTTAATGAACGCAGACTCATTGCCGCGCACTCCCAGGTCGTGCCGATTGGATTCTCGCGAAGAAAGTATCGGTCAACTAGGTCAATAATAGCCAGTTAGTTTTAAGCGCAGTCCTACAGTTGTATTCAGACAGTCTTTTGAGTAGATCATCGTGACGAAGAAACTATGTTCAATATAACCTGCCACATCCTAGATGTCGCCCGTACGGGAGTAACAACTCGTCATTCCTGGTGACCATATCCTACTAGAATGTTTTCTGTTTAACATGTTAATGTCAACTGAAAGGAATCCTACCATTTGCCAGCAGGTTGACCAATATAAACGATAGTCTTAGTCATCCACCAATAGCGTCAATGACTAGACATCTCTAATAACCGCCAGGGGAATGTGCCATTCCTATTCTGTTAAATCACAGAGCCGAAGATCCTGGTAGTCGGTATGTGTACATGAGCTGATTACTGGAGTATTCACTCTTTCTCTTTGATGTGAAGGACCTCCAAGGTCAGCTTAAATGGGCCAATGTTGTACTGAAGAACTGTTATTCCATTTGAAACCTTCTTTATACCCTTCTCTCTATGGCATTGGGGCAAGATTAGCCCAGTGACAACGTGCTCGTCCCTGGACCAATAGGTCCAAGGTTTAATAATCACTCTGGCCCTCGTTTATACACTTTGGAGGTGGATAAATCTGAGCAAGAGGCCCCTCGGAGAGGACATTAGGCTGTTGGTCTCAAGCCTGTACAATGTCAGGTACTCGTTAAAGATCCCTACTCTAGAAGACCTGAGTTGGACAAAATTTAGGGCAGCCAATGTAAAATCAATCTTCATTGTGTGGTATCACAAAGGGCCAACGTTCGGCCGTTCCCATGTGGGACTGCCACTGCAACATATTCTAAACTAACCTCCATAGTATCCTCCACCTTATGATTGTTGGCGCTCAGGCAAATGGATGAAATATCAACCAACTCGAGAGCGTTATTATCTTCAAACCGATATGTTATAGGGTTGACGTTTCTCTGTGGTAAAATTTTATTTGATATACTACGAAACATAGGTAAATTGTTGCCGCTTCATCATACTATCTTTTCGGTTCTTGCCGTAGCTGGCTCCCCTATTACTGTTGGTATGCCCATGTTAAAACAATATTCAAGACTGTACTTTAATCTTGTTTATATTGTAAACTCAATTTAATAAGCTCCTGAGTAATCTCAGGAGAGATCCTGAAGAAATCTATTCTTTCTACATGCACTTTTATGCATTTAAATAAATAAAAGTGCATGCAGATGTAATATACAAGTTTGACTTGAGTTCAATGTTTTTTATATTTTTGTTTTTGAAGCAAACAGTTATTTGGCATTACGCACGTGATTTTCCTGTTCTATGCTTATCAATGATGCTGAAAGCATCTTTACAATAAACTGTACTGAAGAGAGAATTCTTAGGAAGTATACCTCCAACCAAAGGCAACTCTCCATGTCGTCAGCATAAAATCATATATATGTCTATATACACACATAATACTCGACTATGAGCAGTTTTCTACATAGAATAGCTTGGCTTATTTATTCCTCACACTTGCAAAAATGATCGAAGTCGTCAAGGACGACTCAACAAATTGCTCCAGCGAATGCTGAGAGAAGGATGTCACTCTCAACTCCACTTTTTTTTCCACTTCACTTTATAATATATTTCTGTCCACTTGAGATGTCTCACTCAACTTAGATTCATCTTTGTATATCAACAACTGTATTAAAGTTTAATTTATTCATTGAATTAACAGTTCAGTTATAACGAAGAATGCGTGCAGTTAGTAATTACCTAATTATAAGCCTGAGAGCCTATAGTTTATATAAACCTATAGTTTATAGAAAACGCATTAAGTGTAATGGTAATTTAAGTGCTGTCTGATAGTAGACAACAGTCATATTTGTATGAATGTTTTCACCTGAGTACATAGGTTGATGCTGTAAACTGGTTTAACAGTAACATCACTGATTATTAAAGGATTATCAAAACTGATTGAATTTTTTCATTTAAAATAATTTTCATTTTTTAAACTAATAAAATGACTAGTTTAATGAAATAACTTAACTATACTTCAAAAAAATACCACTTCATTCTTAATATACTTTAATTTCTAGACTTCACCACATTTTTTTTATAGGTTATTCAAATATGGGAGCAAAGTTTTGATCTTTCAAAAGCTACTAATAGTGTATGACAGTTTACTGACTCCCTTAGTATATGAATTTTGAAATCCTGTTTGAGTAATAATTTTCAAAAATGAAAATTCGGTACATGCAAATTGAAAGAATAATACGCTTAAACGATGTGATTTAGAGTTAAAAATATTAATTTAAAGCAAAATAAACTTGTTCAACTTTTTTTCCCCAATTATTCCAATATACAGCATGGTCCGCTTTAGAGGAGAAAGGTTTCAATGGGGGAGAAAGTTTCAGTGAAGGGAGATCATCGTTTACTGTTCAGTTAGCATTTCCAGTATTACAACTTCATCTTACATAATTAAAATTAGGTAGTTTACTTTAATTTTGCACTTAGCTTTAAAGAGGACTAAAATACTGTTTAAAAAATATTTTTTTCATAGGTTAAATGAGTAACAACAACTCGATATTTTAAGTTCCTCTCAAATTTATAATAGAAAACTAATATTTTAATAACATACAGTTAAAGGTTTCAACTATATAACTTCAGCAATTAAAATATATAATACTAGCTCAGCAAAAAAGACAAACTTGTCTGGGCAAAGTAATCAAAAAAACAGAGAATTATTGACATATGAAACCGAGGACTGTGTTTCAACCCCATAGAAAGTTACAAACATAATTTATACTTCAAACTATTTTACATTCATGAAATCAATATCGTTTCATATGAATAATAACTGAAATCTATTAAATTATACATTAGTAGAAAAGCAAACTTGATATCTTTGAATGAATCAGTCAGTAAATAAACTTTTTTTTAGCTGTAAAAAAACTTTATTTATCAGCTGTAAATAAACTGCTGATAATAGGAGCAAAAACTGATTAAACATACTCCTGCATAGCTACTTACACCTTATAGCATAGAACTTACACAATTTAAAAATTAATAAATCGGGTGAAAAATTAAGTGGTTTTATAGATTTAGATGACCGAGAATACCAACAATGGAAATTATACTATTAATAAGAAAGAGGATAGAAGTAACCAAGTTACATAGCAATTGTAAATTAGATAAAAAATCTGGAACGACCTACACTCAACTATACTATAATTAAAGATAATTAAAACTCAATGACAATAATATGAGATCTATTTCATTTTAAAGTAGATATCGTGTAAACGCAATAACAATCCCTCCTATAATGGTGATGAAACTCAGATTTCATCTATTTAACAATTCCATTCGTTTTATTGTGGTTATATCTTTTTCATCTGCCATTATTCCACTGTCTCCAGGTACCACATGTAACTAAACTAAACTTATCAACGTCCAAATCACAGAATCAGAAAAACGACTTAAAATCTTTCAACCAAAACAAGTGGTATTTGTCAGAGTCTCACTGATACTGAAACAAGTAATGACTTGCTCTACAAGTGACGACTTGTTTTACCAAACCACTTGTTTTGGTTGAAAGATATTTGTAATTTTTCTGATTTTGTTTACTGTGATTTAGTGGTTTATAATTATTTCATGTGAAATCTTATTAACGAAAGTTATTTTGAAGATATTTATTAAATATTTCTGACATGTCAGTATACTAGACAAGAGTATTATGAATACATGCAAATTATTATTACCACTGAGGTTAGTATGATTTATATTATTAATATGGCAAACCTTCATACCTCGTACAATGATGTTGGAGTCGTTGGAACGCTTTCGGACGTTGTCCATCTTCAATCGTGTTAGGTAGTTGTGATTGAAGATGGACAACGTCCGAAAGCGCTCCAACGACTCCAACATCATTCTACGAGGTATGACGGTTTGCCATATTAATAATATAACTCTATTATGAAAATAACTCCACCTCTGTAAAACACTCAATCAGGAGCATCGTATCTAGCAACATATTGACCAAACTACTAATTTCTGTTATATTAAATTGTTGAAAATATTTTCTCTCATAGAGGTATTTGCATATCGTACCAGTCTCAATAGACTACAAATTGGCTCTTCTCCGATAAAAATATCTAAGTGAGGGAGACGTTTAGCAACTTTTCTAAGCTGAAGATAGAGCACGTGTTCATTGATCCTGCCATACTTAGACATTCTTGTTATTGTAGTTTATTAAGCCCAATTTGGAAACCTTCTTAATTTTACAGCTGATGCATATGATACCATTTGTTTTATATTAGTAGCAATAGTCATTTTGTATTGCCGTAAAATGTAGATTTGAGGTTAATGCACTCCATGTTCTACCAAAATAATCACTTATTTTGCTTTTGTGGCCTTAATGTACGTGTTTCACGGTTTTCCACTTTAATCATTCGTCTAAAGAACTTCCAACGTTTTTGCATGACTCTGAGAGTTCTATTTTATTATTTTTAATTGAAAGATCTTTGAGAGCCAATTTTTTCCTCCTTGAGAAAGGTATAAGGATCGTTTTAACTGGATTTATATTCATACCATTCTACTTAATGCTTCATTCACCAATTTAAACAGCATGGTGCATAAGCTCCAAGGTAGTGCCATCATGTTTTGCTCTTCTTATAATCACACTCTGTATAACCTTGCATATCGTATCCTTGATAACACAGCACACTTCTTAAAGTCAGCCTCAAGCGATTACAATTTCAGTAATTATGATCTTTCTGGATTAATAAATCTATGCATTCCTGCTGATTCATCACTGGGTAGCAATGATGTGCTATCAAAAGCTCTATCAATATTCAAGAAGTCCAGAGTTATTCTTTCAAGCCTAAATATTTTTCTATTTTTTTAATCCAAATTTTTGCACCTGATTCTGATCCGGTGCAATCATCCTTGCAATAATTTTTTGAAAAAAATTCTAAATCAATATAAACAAATCCGACAATTACATCAGGCAATTCAATCGTCCAAAGATGACTTTTCATTTATTATAGCTATATTGCCTTTTACAGTAATCCCATTTTGTTTCGTGGCATCCTAATTTCATTTACAATTTTGTCACAAAAATGATATTTATTCAGTTGCCGTTTAAGGTAAAAAAAAAATTTTCTGAAATTATAAAACGTACAATAACACCCATTTTCGTTAATGTAATTTCAAAAAAAAAAAATCTCCAAATCGTATTAGGTGTCTAAGGTATTCTATTTTTAGGTATAATTTCATTACAATCTGTCAATCAGTGTGGCCTGTATCGTGTATTAAAACTTTCAAAATCAATCAAAAATCAAAACTTTTACTGGAAAAAATTTTATTGGAAAAAATCAATTTATTAGGCTTGAAAAATTCTGATTTTTTTCCCTTATTACAGTTACAGTTACTATCCCAACATTTCAAGACTAAAGTGTAGTAATTTAGGAGGGAAAAAATGTCTAAAATTACATTTTGACTCTTCCTTCATTCTGTATTTACCAAAAACAATAGTGCACATCTAGATTATACGAACCTTTTGTGTGTAAAATATGAATTTCAACCATTAAAGGGTTTGGCCTGCAGCGTGGAATACAACTCTTAGGATACAGATCTTTCAACGAAAAGATATTATCAAATGTTAAAAAGGGACTTCGAGGACCTCATAACATGTAAATCCTTAAAAATTTGATATCGAAATTTTTCATTATTACTATACTTATATTAAAGGAAAAAAGAAGGAAGGATACTACAGAGATGGCCAACGGTCATAAGCGTGCTCCATACAGCGGATCCCACTGGATCACCGAAGTCAACACTCAGCATGGTTAGCATCTGAATGGGTGAATTGGCGTCCTATGATTAATGTGGTTCGCCCATAATTAATGGGTGTCGAAGTATGAATGAGCCATATTTTCATCCCTTGAGTAGCGCAAAAGGCGCAAAGCCTAGAAATGAGGCGTAACATACGAGTATAATAAAAAAAAAAAGGATACGCAGGGAAGGTGGTAATAAGGAAACAATACAATTTTAACAAACTCCAATTCTAAAAATGAAAGAAGAAAAAACTATCAGGTATTATATAATTAAAGAGAAAACTATTAAATATCACAAAAATTCTTAATAGTGCAGTCAAACGAATTGTGAATTTAAAGGTATATTAATTATGGAAATTTTAAAATTGATTTTTAATATTAATAAAATATTTTATGTAGAGGAAATTTATAACATGATGTATAAACACCACATTCATAGAAAAAGTACGATTTCTAAATGTGATGTTTGTTACCATGTGAGGATGAGAGTCCTGCGTTTATGGGTAATCTCTTGAGACTTCTCTACGCGTAACATATTAGCCCACCAAATCCACGACAGATAATTGATAATTTTTCTATTTTTTGTTAAACAGGACACTGCAAATAAAAAGCTAGTTTTAAACAAATAAGCAATTTTTTTTTCATACTATGACAAGAAATAGAGTAAAAAAATTTAAAAAAAACCTTAAATAAAGAATGGAAAAATTATTGTTCACTACGCTATCATCTTGGAAATTATGACACATGGGCTAGCCCTTTAGGAGTTTTCCCTTCCCACATCAAGCTCATTATGAATTAGAATTTTTTGTTTTTTTTGAAAAAGTTTGTCAATGTTTGCCGAAATAAACATGTGTAATAATAATAAACATGCCGAAATGAATAGCGCTGATGTAATAACTTTTTGTTTACTGCTTTACACGAGTATTTCTTCTTTGACGTCCTTCACAATTTCACGTAGCCCTTACAAACAAGTATTTAAAGAATAGTCTTGTCCTTTATTACCAGAATCAGCTGCCCAAAATACAGAGTTTAGCACATTGCTTCCCCAACTGAGGTTCGTGGCCTAGTACCGGACAAAAAAAAGAATACAAACAACTTTTTCAGTATAATTTTACGAAAGTTTGCTCCATTGCATACGTACATCAGCTAGTCAGTCACCACTATGGGTTGGTGAGTACTATTATATTAAACATAATTTAAATTCATAATGAAATTTAATTTTATAGAGTTTAGTCTATTGAAAACATGTAACCTGATTTGTTGTGAACCCATATATCAAACTTTAAAATTTGGGCTTTATATAATACGATGTATGATTTTTACATAAAAGAGCAAAAAGTAAAAAAGAAATTTTACCAAAAGAACGATCAAAACTTAACTGATCAGTTTCGAGAAGGACTTCCAAATCCCCTTCACCCTATATAATCCCTGGTCAAAAGCTTTGTTCTGATTTAGTAAACTACTGGCAACAGTTTTCCCCTACTGACAAAGTGAAACGACGACTTTACTGACCAGCCAAACCATATCTTCCTTCTAACAACTCAAACCAACTATAAAGTCTTATAAATTAAAATTTTGAACCATAAACCTCAATCTGATGAAAGAAATAAAAACCTTAAGATAAAAATTTAAAAATAAAAAGAACGATACAAATAAATAATGAAGACTTTACAGAGTAATGCTTGCCTGGTAGGTGAGCACGATTCAACTCTAATACTGAGAGTATGTGTATTTATAAATATTGGCTTCAAGAGGTGCTTGTTTGGAAATCAGCTGACTACTGACGAGGAAGCCGTGGCCTCCACCCCACAATTAGAACTACCAGTTACATAAGAGTTTATGAACTGTGCCAAAATTTATATACAAATATGCCAAATTTTTTAACACTAGGAAGTATATGTACATATAAAATACAAAGTTTGTCTGTCTGTACGCTATAGAAATAAAACTGGAGACATTTAAACCCGAACCAAATAAATAATGAAGACTTTACAGAGTAATGCTTGCATGGTAGGTGAGCACGATTCAACTCTAATACTGAGAGTATGTGTATTTATAAATATTGGCTTCAAGAGGTGCTTGTTTGGAAATCAGCTGACTACTGACGAGGAAGCCGTGCCCTCCCGAAGAAATATATGGATCTTACATATTTTTTTTCAGAACTAACTAAAGTATTTTGATTTTGATCAGGGTCCTTTTTTGGGATCTACTCCCCATAACCAAAAAGGCTGGGCATAATCTACCGCCGGGTAGATCAGCTATTATTGTATAAAAACTTTTTTAATAGATCCTGAATAAGAAAGAAATATACATTTTGTACCAATATTTTTAACTTTTTCTAAAGGCGGTAAATAAGATTTATAACTGCTGAATTCTGTCTAAGGGTATTAAGAGAGAAGTAAGCCTACTACCTTTCTTAACACTAGTGCCTCACAACAGTACGAACTCGGGTCAGGAACCTTTTCAACTGAGATAGTCATGAAAATATTTACATATTTTTAAATGTACCTTCGTCAGAGCAAATATTTTTCACTTAATACAATTTCAGTGATTTTTTGGTGACTTTTTTAAGTAAGGACAAACTTTCAGAATGTAATAATTATCTGGGTTTACTTTTTTGTTGCATTATACTAAAGCAAAGCAATAATAAATTGACAGCTCCTTGTTAAGATGACTCATGCGACTGGGGATGCTGCATGGTTTACTCGATGCTTGATCAGGCAGAGATCCATGCAGTCTCGAGGTTTCCATTCGTTCAACATAATTTTAGATTGCACTTGCTGTTTTAGAGATGTGACTCCAAACAATTCGCAGTGTACATAGAGGAATTTTCAAGAATTTTCATAGAGGAAAATACAAGGAAATTTCACAACCTGTTTACCATGAATCTAAGTGCTACTGGATATCTAACCTAGTGCTTTATATATTTGATGTATAGTAAAGTGTTCATTTCATAGCTGAAATATTGAAATATCATCATGGCATCTTAGACCTAAATGTATCTGCTCTTTCCACTAAGACAATACCTTTTCTTCGTCCTGAATTGTACAGTTTATTATGTACGGTAGTTGTTCTCACCCTTTCTCCTTAACACATCTCAGTTAAGAAGTGCTACCTCAGATTCTTCTGAGAGAGAGAGAAACGCAGCCATCCAAAGAGCAAGGTCTGGCTCGTAAGCCATACTTCCCCTATTTCATATCCACCATGAATCCTTAACTATGATAGTGGGAGAATATAACTAAAGCTCATGGACAACTATAAGACGCACTCAAACTCAAGGTAAGTAAATATAAATAATAATCGAATTAACAACTATTAATAGATCCAAGTAAAAGTATTTTATAACGTAAGATATAGTAAAATTTAATTGAATTTAATACTATCTAAAACAAAATTATTACAGAAGGAGAATACCTTTTTTTGACAATCATATATCTAATGGTGTTTAAGTGATTTACTGAACAGCAGGGACACAAGGCCGTATATCACTAAGTGAGATTCACGGCTCCGACGAGGCCCCCATGCGGCAAGCTCAACGACATGCGGGACTTCTCTACCAAATTATTACACTTCATCTAGTTCCGTTAGGGGGTTCGTTTAAGGTTTTTATTTCATTGTGTTAAAATTGTTTGAAGATAGTTGAGGAGTTTCAAACTTCCTTTACTCACCATTTTAATGTTTTACTCTTAGCAAAGTTTCCATATCCCCACACTAATGTCCACAAATCAGAATTCATTTATACCAACAACAAGCATCAGCACAAGTTGACAAAACAAATTCTGATTACATTCTATCAATATGTTTTTATTTTTAATTCAAATATTTATTTATGTGTTTTGTCATCCCTATATTCTAGAATATAACTATGACAAACTATAATTCATAGTAATACTAATACATGGCTACACATATGAATTCAGAAAAGAATAATTTAAACAATTACCATCATTTAACTAACAATTCTTAATTATACCAATGGAGTGAGTCGCAAACAAATCAAACATTATGAGATCCAGAAGCAACAAAAATTAATATAAATTGTTCGAAAAGAATACTTGCGTCACTGATAGGTGAAAGTCAAAAACAGACGCCATATTTTACATGTTTATAGTTTGCTTTCAAGATTTTGAGGGATTACAATGTCGTCTCGGAGAAAATTACTTTGAATAAAACTTATAGAGAATGAAATTTTGAATCCATAATGTTTTTTTTTAAATTTTCCCATAAGTCATTTGTTTTCAAAATATTTCATAAATGCATTTATTTTGCTATAATTGTTTTTTATATTTTATAGCTAATAACTTTTATAGATTTAGATGTAGACAGGAATTTAAAAAAAAATAAGACCTTCATTCAGAGCTCGTCAGTGTGTATTTTATCCGTAACTATTTAATTTATTAGTACCTTACAATCAGGGAATACAGCCCTGTATTCAGGATGTATTGCCGAAGTATTTATCCCTGTAATATGTAATATGTATCGCTATATAGTATTCTCGAAGATAATACAAACATGTCAATTGTAATAAAAACATTGTCTGTATTACGTCATTACTAAAACATATGAATAATGCATACACATGAATAAATTACACCCGTCATTATTTCAACATAATATCAGTAATGATAAAAAATCGTGATTCCAAAATGTGGAGAAGTAAATAACCACCAAGTTATCTGCTCATGTTTCGAAATTTCAGATATCAGTATTGTTTGTCCTAGAAGGATTAGTAATTTTGGAATCCCGGTAATTGTGATTTCATTTCCACAAACAATATTACAATTTTATAAAAGTATATTATTCAGCCTAATACATCAACATGAATTTCTTCATGCTAATATATGTTAGCAACTAATGCTAATTTACCTATATTAGGTAATATAAGATCTAATATCTAATACAGTGCTTCTCAAACGGTGCGCCCCAAGATAATGGAAGATTAAGTTTATATAACAGAATTATATTTTAGTTTTTGCACCATTTTAATTTATTTGAGAAAACACCAAGTATGGGGTTTTCAAGTCTGAGTCAAGTCTCGGCTACTTCATATTTTGAACTGGAAGGTAAATTTCTTTAATCTTTAAGCATGAATGGATAATACTTCATCTGTGCCTTTACTCGGGGATTTAAATCATTTTTACTAGCCCTCCCTCTCTCTCACTCTCTCTGTCTCTCTCTCTCTCTTTCTTTCTTTTTCTTAAAAAAAAAACTATACATTTTAATTTCCAATCATTTTCCTGTTATCAAATCACAGGACTAAATTTTCTATATTAAAATCAGTGATGCGCCCCAACGTTTTGGTTTGGTTTCATAGGTACGCTCCAAAGTTTTGGTTTGGTTTCATAGGTGCGCCCCAAAGTTTTGGTTTGGTTTCATAGGTGCGCCCCAAAGTTTTGGTTTGGTTTCATAGGTGCGCCCTGAAGTAAAAAAGTTTAACAAGCGCTGATCTAATACAATGAAGTGCTTCGTCGTAATGGTTTTATGGAATACCAATGAACAAGAATAATAAGAGTACTGATTCACTCAAAATCTTTGAACATGAACTGCTAGTACAACAACATTTTACAGCTAAATATACATTTTTACTTCAAAATAAAATGAAATAAATTATATACAGTTCATTCAATGAAAATTAAATATAAAATATATAATATTCTTACTCACGAATAGTAAACTCAAAACCTTTATGAAGTAATGTAACATTTAGTTTTTCATCTTTCTTTAAAACTTATAGATCATTATATTAATATCACAAAAGAAACAAAAATATATTATTTTATTTAAAAAAACTCAAACCCTTCATGAAGTAATATTAATATAACATCCCAGTTTTGGAAAGATAGCCAAATAAATTAGTATTACTGACTATAAAATGTAGAGTGGAAATTTGATTCAGGACACCTCTACATTATATAGACGAAATTCAAATAGTTTACAGCTCTATGACAGAACGGACTAAACTATTAATCTAACAGAGCAGAAAACATATTCTGAAAATAAAAATATTACATTCATCTGGTGAACAATGACTAAATTAGTCTAAATCGTTACTTGTGTTTATTTAATAAAAGACAGAAGGTATTTTCAGTAAAAATCGAACTTGATAAAACTTAAAAATTTAATTATTAAAAATAACCTGAATTGAAACTTAAAACATTGAAAACAACACACAACAAATCAAAACACATAGTACAATCGATATTTCAAATAAAAATTAATTTTCCCTTCTAATCTCCTGACGACGAACTATTGGACATACCAATCACAGTAAGTATTTTGTCGTGTTTTGTATTCCTTTTATATATATATACATGAAAAATTAATAATCAACAATAACTCTTGATAGAATATATGAAATTAAACACCACAATAAAACAAATAATATTACATATAATGCTCTAAGGCCTTTCGTCAAAACATCATCAGAGAGCTAAATGAACCAAACAACAAGTATATTAGCAAGTTAACCTGGTTGATTGAAGTCTTCAGGATTGCTAGCATCCCTGTCTAAATTTAAAGCTCCTAAAATTGAAGGGGTCTTAATTTTCTTACTTATTTCTTTTGTCAATATTTCATCCAGTTTGTACAATCCAGGACTATTGTTTATTACATTTCCATAGAAGTTCTTTATGAAGGTACTTTCAATAATATTTCTCTTTCTTTCTGAAGCCACAAAAATTAATTCTTTTGCTTCGCTCCAATTTATTAAATGATTTTTGTTCCTTACATGTAAGTACAAGGCACTCTTTTCATCTTCCCGTCTAATAGAATATTGGTGTTGTTTTAGTCTTGTAAAGACTAAAGACCTTTACTTGTCTGTCCAATATATGACATTTGGCAATCATTACAGGGTATCCTATATACACAGCTATCTTTTTCCTCCTCCTTATTATTAACCAGTCTATTGAACAAGTTACTATTATTACTGAACACAACGGAGAGATCCAGCTTTTTCAAAAACGTTGGCAGATCTTTTAAACAAGGGTTATATGGCATGACAATATATTTCTTTTTTATGAGTTGTTCTTCATTATTCGAGATCAGGGATTTTTTCACCTTTTTCATGATATTATCCATTAATATTTTTGGATACCTTAACGAACTTGAAATGCTATAAATAGTTTTGATTTCATCCTCTACAAACTCTGCACTACAAATTTTGAAAGCTCTCGGAAATATACTCCTAAAAACAGATTTCTTAACTTTAAGAGGATGAGCTGAGAAGAAGTGAACATAGGATGATACATTTGTTGATTTTCTATATACACTACATTTTAGTTCATTATCGATCCTATGTAGAAGTACATCCAGGAAAGGAAGTTTATTACTATTTTCAAACTCTATCGTAAATTGTATTGATGGTACGAATGTGTTGAGGTTGTCCAAAAAGGAGTTAATATTTTCGTTTGAAGCCCAAATACATAAAACATTATCTACATATCTATACCATTTTGCGTTAGTAGGCAGAATTGTAGGCAAGTAGGTTATCTCAAAAAACTCCATATAGATGTTACTCAATATTGGGGAGAGACAATTCCCCATCTCCAAACCAAACTTTTGTTTGTAAAATTTTCCTTGAAAAGAGAAACAACTTTCCATTGCACACAACTCAATTCTTACAGGAACAGAAACAGGTAAGTTTTGTACATGTTTTGTTGGGTTTCCTTGAGACAGAATTAAGCAAACAAAGGAAAGAAGATAAACGATAAAGGAGAAAGGAAAGGAGGACTAAACGAACCCCCGAAACAGCTGTTGGAGAATAACAGCGTTGTCATGAGATAAATAAAAGAAAAGATAACAGCCCGGTTATAGAGGAGAATTACTCTCAGTATAAATAATTTTTCTCTCTAATTATTTCTTATTTAACACTGATACACTGTTAATCTTCAACTGTTTCCTTCTTGTGCTTGGTCTTCTTTATTTTCTGACCTGATGACAATTGATCCAAAATTAGAGGCTGTAAGTATGTGTTTCTGTTTCTTGCTTACCTAGAGTAAGTTCATTAATTATAAGGAAATCAACATCTGTGACCATTAATTCAAAGTCAAACGTAACATTAAAAAACATGGACAAATAAAATCCTTGTTTAACGTATTCAAGCACATAACTGTGTCATATGGAGATTGTCATACCACCTAAACCAGCTGTTTTAAAACTTTGATTGCGCATGCCAACTCAGAGTGAAATTCGTGCAACATTTCTAGTCATTAGAAAAAATAGTAACTCTAAACCGAAACGTCAAGCAAAAGAAGAGAATGAGATGGCTGTTAGTGTTACGTGCTTGAATTAGAGTGAAGTGTTTGAAAACACTAACCTAAACCTATATTATAATTTGATAGGTCAGTGCCGACCATTAGAAAAAGGCTGTTGAAATTTGGGTGGTTGTGACGCCATTGTCTTTGTTCTTATTTATTCCGTTTTAACTGTGCTCTAATAAGGGTCTGAAGTCAACCTCATGAACGTTCTGTCTCAGATAACAATACACATAGGAAGTCTCCAAGCAATGACGTTATCGTCAACAGTCAATAACTTCTAGGTCTGTGGGATCTCCAATGATATTGACAGAATGACTGGAGTGGAACTTCTCAGTCTGTTGGCCTTACTGCTCATATAACAAATGACAGATAATAACACTTAAAAAGAAACACATGGCGAAAGAATTGACATAACTGATGTCAATATATTTCGACATTAATCGTCATCAGCAGAAGTGATCAACCAGATTGTAAGGTACTTACTTACAAATTGGTATTTTGTTAGAATAATCAGAATTGGTGATCAAATCAGATTTCATAATATTACTTTTTTTTTTGTTTTTTAGTCACCCAGTGCCAGTTAATTCATCTACTTGACGACAATGGACATGAAAATATGGCAATGAGTATTGAGAGTAAGTTTCAGGGTTCTTTTCTTTATGATAAAATTTATTAGTCCAACTGGTTTATCATCTATTCTTGAAATTACATATACACAAATAATTAAATAAAACGGTTCGACGAACAAAATAAATCAAAATCACAGAAAGAGAACACATACAAGAGATCATAAAATTCGCTACTATATTTAGACTGCGTCGTCATCAGGTAGAATGACGTGAGCCACTCCAAGTCAAGCGAGATATATATCTATTCTAGATTCAAAGAATTAAATGATCTGCTGTGGTAAAAATGTTAAATGTTGCATTAGGCGAATCTACTTAAGTAAGAAAAATATTTACAAGTGGTACAAACAATTTGAGAAGGCCCAGAAGAAGTCACGATGATTCTCGACCTGGACGTCCTAGCACGTCGACAAAACATGAGAAAATTGAACTAGTGACGAAAATGATTCTTGAAAATCGTCGTATAACTATAAGAGAGGTTGCTGAAAAACCTGTTCGTCTATGCTATGCTATCTTTTCGGATGTTTTGGGCATGAGACGCGTGTCAGCGAAGTTCGTGTCGAAAGTGCTTGACTTCGACCAAAAAAGTTGTCGCATATCCATCTGTCAGGAGTAGTTCAATGATATCAATGACGATCAAGACTTGCTTAAAAGAATCATAACCGGTGATGAAACATGGCTTTATGGATATGATGCCGAAACTAAGGCTCAATCTTCTCAGTGGAGGTATTCTGAATCGCCAAGACCGAAAAAAGTTCCACAAATTCGGTCAAATGTGAAGGTTTTACTCACTGATTTCTTTGATTATGATAGCGTTGTGTATCACGAATTTCTACCAGAAGGTAACACGGTCAACAAAGAATATTACCTTCAACCTATGCGTGAATTGCGTGAAGCAATAACAAGAAAACACCCTGCTTTGTGGAAAAACAATTCATGGCTGTTGCATCACGATAATACCTCTGCCCACACATTGTTGTTTCGTAATTGTTGTTGTTTTGACTAAAAGCAACACTCTAATCATGCCTCAGGCACTATATTCACCAGATTTAGACCCCTCGACTATTTTTTATTTCCAAAATTCAAATTTGAAATTAATTTATTTATGACATTCATAGGGCAGAGGTTTTCCACGATTGAGGAGATAAAAACCAAATCGCTGAAGAAAAAAGGCTATACCAAATACTGCAGCTGTGAACTCAAGGAAGAACAGAGCTGGGAACACATCATATTGAGGTGCCCCCTTCTTGACCAACAACGATCAACATTAGTCAAAAACTGTATTATCCAAGGAATGTCATGGCCTGTAAGAAATCTTCGTTTACTAGTCAATAACCCCTTATACAACATCTTTGAAAAGTTTTTACGCAATATTGACTTTAATGAACATTAAACATAACCCTATAAATCTAATAATCATTTATATCTTTATTTCTCTCATAATTCTGTTTTCTTTTTTTTTCCCTGTATGTTTTCTTTTGTCTTTATCTCTTATTCTAAAGTTGTTAAATATATTATATAGCTATATTGAGTTTATAAGAGAATCTATATAAGATATACATGTAATATGATAATGGAGCATGTATCAATAAATTCCCTGGTGCTAGGGTGTACTTTCACCAGGAAAAACACACACACACACACACACACGCACACACACACACACACAATCGAAAAAACGTCAGAAAAGGGCTTAAGGAACCAGAACATGTAAATCAATCAAAATATCGCATTGTTTCATGATTATTACACTTTACATACCACCTAATGAAGTAATTAATAATATATAATAATAACAAAGAAATTACAAAATTTATTTATCATTTAATAGATTTTATATAAACCAATTATTGAAGCAACTGAGATGAGTTGTGCGATTCCAGTTTGACAGCGTATGGAACAGGTTGAACACCCCCACAACCATACCAGTAAGTGGTTAACAAAGATTCAACGTTTAATATTGAGTACCAATCCAACTTTGGATAAATTTGCTAAAAGTCAACGCATATATTTCCAAAAATCTTTTCAAACAAACTAGTTGTAACTTCGTTTTTTTTTCAAGTAATTTAAGTTATACTGATTATCTATCAAAGTAATGTAAGTAATTTGTTTCAAACAAATAAATAGTTCAGTTAAATTGAATATACAATTAATAACAACCTGGTTATTCATAATGTCATATTAAAAAATGAAAACTTCTTATGGATATAACAAAGAATCCTTGGATCCTTCTCGGATGTGAGGGCAGGCCTCAATCCATTTGAGTTTTACTGCGTCTTCGCATGAGGGGCTAAGAAGGACATATTGCCTGAAGGGTCTCATCCACATAACCCTAGTCTGACAGGCACATTGTGCTTGGTGATCAACACTCATTTCTTTCCTATTCCTTTTCCACTTTTCATGTTTACCTTTCAACTACGTACATAGTGATTTCGTTCCCGGAAGCAAAACTTTTCGAAGTTGATTTCCGATTGTTATATCTGGTAGTAATACTACCATATTAGACTGTACTAATCTAATAAGTCTACGTACTCTAGTCTAATAAACTAAGTACTCAGTGTGATGCATAGCATTTGGGTTTAGCAAGCCTATGTTAAGTCCACGAAAATCATAGGTCCTCGGTTAGTAGGGCAGGGATAGTACAATACCTATTGCTATTCACGCCAATTCCTATCGTTTCAGTTTTAATGAATATTTTAGAGTTCATATACTAAAGTAGGTCCTCAAAGCAACACATTTGTCACTTCCAAGAGCCTCTGAAGAAGCCCATATATGGCTCCCAGGAGCTCGTTAAATCCAGATATAAATCTGAACCGTTAGGTTGTGTTCTAAGACTGTTGAATTCGTTTTTATTATTATATTTTTATTTATATTTATTTGCTAATTAATTTAATCATCATTTATACTTATTCTAATTTAGTTCTTTTTTATTTTATTACTTTTCTAGTGCATTAAATTTTATTTTTATTGAATAACCTGCACATACTCTGACAAGTTGTTCAATTGGCTTTCGCTTTCTCACCGTAGCACTTCCCTTGCTGAGGACGACTGTTAAAAGGGTCGAAATATTAAAAGTGAGTCCTAAAGTATAGTTTTCATTCGTTTTTCTTTCTCTTTTTAATATATATACAATTGAACGAACTGTAAATGATCCGAAATGGACACAAATACTTCAGTATGAGTAAAGATACATAAATAAGGAAATTCTAACACTTACAGTTTCAAATTTACTGTTAAAATTGTGCTCTCTTTGGATCGTTTGGTCTCCCTCTATTTATTCTCCTGATGACAGTTGTAACAGAAAATTTGAGACTGAAAGCGCCAGTCTTTCTATACAATATTTGTGTAACTTTACTGTCATTAAACTATTTGTATATGTTTCGGATCATTTTACGTTTGCTCAAAGTATATATACAATACAAATCTTTCAATAAATAAAAAAAATCAATCCAAAACGGACAACAAAAGTTCAAAAATAGAGTAAAGAGACCCATACGATAGAGAAGAACACTTGCAGTCTCTAATTACAGGTGTGTTGACGGCTGTACAAAGAATTAAACCGTAAGTGCGCTGGTCTCTTGTATGCCACTTTGATTTATATTTATGAAATCGAAGTGGAACAAGTATCTTACTATTAGTTGTAGTGTTTTAACTGAAACACTCAATGATTACGAAACAGTCTTCAATCTGATTAATAAAATGAGGATTTGGCGCATCCAAAAACGAGAAACAGGAGCTGAGAGCTGTTCGCAAGGGCCAACAAAAACGGCCAGGTTAAATAGACCGAACAGCTGCTACCCCATGTTAGAAATAAATAAATCATGACAGGAATTTTCCATTTATTATAAACAGCCCTTGAGATTAACCTGCTTTATGAGTAAACCGAAAAAAACAATGCATCATTTGTATGAAATTACAATATTGAGATGACAACTACGAAGATCACAATAGTTTTTTTTTTTTTTTTTTTTTTGAAAATGGTATTACTGAGAAGAGAACACACGCAGTAATGAAATGATAATGTTTACTGTACGGTCTCCGATTATTAGGAAGAATAAGTGTTCCATAAAAGTAATATCAGCAAAGAATAAGAATATTGTTGAGACTTTGTAGCAGCGCCTGGTGCAGCACGGGGAAAGGTCCCTTTCATCCTGGGATTCAAGGATTGGTCCACTTGGGCAGGTCGGCGGCCATTTCCATGAGACCTTGTCTCACGCACTGACTCCTCACTCTTAACTCAACCACTTACATCTCTAGCTTTTTTTAAAAACAACCCTACTTTAAAAGAAAAGTTTATTTTTAAAAAAATAAACACGGCATTAAATGAAGTATTTAAAAATAAATAATTACGGCAAAATATTGTTTTTTAAACAAACCCATTTTTTTTACATGATAATTATTAGCACTTTGGGATACAAAAATTCTATTAAAAAAAACATTATAACCAATTTAAGATAAACCAACCACTAGACATAATAAATGAAATAAAGCATTTCTTGAAACACACTCCCGGTCTTTTATTCTTTAATCCTGTAATGACAACTGCAAAACACTTTCAATGAAGAAAGACGGGGGGGGGGGGGGGGGGAGGGGGCGACAACTTTCTAAGCATATTAATTTGTTTTTGTTAAGGTTTTGTATATATCCACAAACAGTATAATATAATTCAGATGAATAGAGGGATATAATCTATATTAACAGGTAATAAGTCTATAATAAATAACACCAAACGAAATGGAATTACATGAAAAATGTCACTAACGGAAAGGGTTCTAGGGCTCTACCGGAGGCTTGTCTGAGGCCCTGCAGTGAAAATAAAACATATCCCTCTCATCACTTCGTTATACCTTCTTACATAACTGAAACTTGGATTAATGAATTTAACTTTTCATTAATGAATTTTATGAAAATTCATTAATTTTAATTTAACTTTCTTTTTATTTTCACTACGATGCTACAGAAATGCCCTCAAACCAAAAAAAAACAACATTTAATTTAACTTCAGTTTCTATCTTTTTTTAATTCATATATCATGGTTAACTTTTAATTCACTTATATTACATAATAACTGCCTATTTACTTTTTAACATGTACATATAAAGTTAATATATAATTTCTAAGAGTGAGTGAACTTCTACATTCAATATAAATTATACGTAATATTCATTTAAATTAAATTATTATATATTACACTGAACTATAAAATTCATAAAAAAAAAGTAATAGAATGTAACTAATGCAAAAAATGACAATGAAACCAAAGAGAATGCAAAAAGTAAATTAATTTCAGGATAAGGAAACGCTAAAATAGAAAAGCATTGATTCCCAAATGTAATTGGAAACTGTCAGATAAGTTTCTCCAAACGACTGTCTCAGAATGGCGTTCTGTCTAGCCTACTTATGACAAACAAACTTTTCCGTTCACACTCAATTTTGACCTTGGTTAGCGACAGCTTTCGTCATTTTTCTCACGCATAGCTGATGAGACCCTAAAGGTTGAAGCATAGTAACAAACATGTCATCTAAACTAAAAACGGAGAGAAACACAATTTTGGTTGTACAGCCTTGGCATGCAGATAAAACGTGATTCCGAAAAAGTCGTTGAGATAAACATATCTGGCAATTCCAAACTGTTCTCTAGAAAACAATCGTTTGCTAGAAAATCGTTTACTTATAATCCGACTGTTGCGATACTTTTGGAGTTTCCAATGGCCTTTAGCTAAAGAGTACAACCTAGTATGAAAACATCGCAGCAAAGTCCCACCATCCGACTAAACACGACTAGGTTTTACAAACAAAGCTATACTTCTACCCCACTTTTAGTGGTTATAACAAATTTGTTGCTTTGTTTCGGGTTTCACTCGCTTTCGCATAATGGAGAAAAACGTTCGACAAAAGACGTTTTCAACAAAACTATTCTGATGAAAGTTGTACGGACAAAAACTTTTGATAATTTGAAGTTCTCTTAAGTATTCGTACATGTATGTTTGTAATTATACCTTCTAACAAGTTTGAGTCTTGAACGAAAATGAATATTTTCATCAAGAATGAGCAAGCGTTTGAGTAGAATTGATTTTATGAATGATTCAGATATTCATGAAATAAAATTAACAAAAAGCGAGCAGGAATAAATAGTATGAGATGTGAGCAACACGTGGTTTCCTAGACAAACCCCTTCTCTCGCCGAAAAATACATATTTCTCATTGTAACCACAGAAAAAATATGGAGTGGCATACACTCAACTTTCCTACAAGTAAACTTAAATCAAACTTCTTGGGTATACAATTAATATATACTGTCCCATTTAGGCATCATATAAATGTCTAAATGGGAGAGGTTTATTCTCAGATGGACAATGAAATTTATTAATGCCACAGTACAAAGGTCGTTCAACAAAACATGTATAAAAGAAGGATTGCCCCCCAAATTTACAAAGATATATATATATATATATATATATATATATATATGCTATTTTTTTATATCACACCACAAATGCATATAATATCATTAGTATGACTATAGCAGTAATCACATTTTTGAAAAGCGAAAGTATAGATTTCGTGTTACGAAATAATCCCTTACAGGGGAACATGGCTTTGTTCCAATAGCCAGTGGAACTCTTACATGGTTTACCTGACCTCCTTCTACATTGAATATTTAAGACAAATTTCCCATTTAAAACTTGAAAATATTCCTGTTTTGTCTGAAAAATGTCAGAAACATCCAAGAAAAAAAATTAGTTTTAAGATAATTTTTAATTTAAGATGTAGGATAATTACATTTATTATTCATCAAAGAATGTCTTCAACTTAGAATTATGTTTTACATTTTTGGTCTTTTATAGAATATCTATACTGGGAATTTTATGGCTTCCTAGTATTTAATAAAAATCATATATACCAATTTCCTCTGAGCGAGTATTATCTTTTTCTGCGTGCTGTACTCTGTGATAAGGTTGCTGTGAATGTATATTGAGAAAAAATATATTAGAAATTAGTCAGTTTTACGTACTCAAATCAAAGCGAAAACCGGCTTTTCAGTATAATTTAAAACTTTTAAAATGGAAGCTTAGAATTATTGAAAATAATAGATATGAATATTAGACTAGAATAGTTAAAACGCTGGATATTTGTCAACAAGATAAGAGGAAAGTCCAGACCTCACTCTTCAATATTACCCAAAGTTAATATGATTCATGAACACATGGAAATCTACATCTGATATTAAGCTTTGTTCAAGGCTGCACCATACACTATAGATTGATTAGAGTATTTTGTGAGATAAATCGATAGTACCATGGAAATCATCAGAAATGATATGTGTGATTGGCGTTGATATTTTACATGTAAGAGTTTTATTCTTTTATATCTCTTGTTAATTTATTAAATTATGTAAACAATTTTCATTAAACTTCTAACCATCAATTATTACTTTACTATAAGTAAAGCATAGTGATCATGAAAAAAATCGATCTCGAGATTTTAACGGAATTACATGTTTTGAGGTCCCAAAAGTCGTTTTATGAAGTTTTTTCGATGATGTCTGAGTGTAGGTGGGTGTATGGGTGAGTGTGTCTCTAAAGATTGTTGCCACACTACGGTCCAGAATCTTTGATGGATCAAATTGATATTTTACACAAAAATGGGCCCCATAGTCTAAATGAACCCTAGTGTTTGGGTGGAATTAAGCATGACGGGAAAGTCACTTTTTCTTTTGCCAAAAATCTGTTTTCAGAAAACATTTTTTTCTCCTAAACTGCTAATTCTAGAGTTTTGAAATATTTGCATTATCTTTGAGGTTACAAATACAATAAAAGAAAAATATATTCAGACTTTTAAACCGGAAATATTTTTTTTTCAATAAAATGTAAAAATTTTGACTTATAATTCAATCTCAAAGTTTGTGAGAGTGATACAAACCATACCGTTTGTCGGATCAAATTGAAACTATACCTAAAAATTGAATATTATGTGGATGAGTTGAGGTAATTTTTTTCAAAATTACATTCGCCAAACGGGCGTTACAGTACAGTTTCTATTTGTTTTTTTTTTGACACTAAACGGCTCATTAAAAAAACCATGAAAATTTGACCAAAAATTGAACAAGAAATTAGCGATTCATAAAAAAAAATCATTAAATTTCAATCACAGCCAAGAGCAATAAAACTATAAAAACTGTTTGTTTATCCTAGACTAAGATATCACCTGCTATACTTAATAATAAAATAATCACTGCATAAAAATAAGCAATGCCAAACTTCTCATTATTATCTGTTTAAGATTTTTTTTCAAGATAATTATCTGGATTGGGCTTTTATATATGTATACGTAGTATTCATATAATAATTATTTTTCAAATGTGGCCCGAGCAAAATTTTTTAATTTGTAGTTGGCAATATGTGAAAAAAAGATTGTGCAACGTTGGTGCCAAGGTTTTATATTCCATCAGTACATATATATTTGCATCTGTTCATTCACAACTATATTAGGATTTCATAGAACCCATACTAGATTAAATAAAGCATACTCCAGAAGATAAATGCGCTACGAACCGGTCAAGCACAAGTCCAAACAGAGTTGGACTTATTAAAACTGGTTGGTCACTGTAAAAAAGGGTACACAGAAACTAGTCGGTCACTGCTGACAATATCTGAAAGAAGGTTGCTCGAAGTATATCTCTTTGTTCTAATTAGTTTAATATATGAGCCGCATATTTTGAAAGTGGCCTAATTCCATTTATGTTAAAATCGAGATATTTAAGGGTTTGCGTTTTACAAAATTTAAAAATATTGTCATTTTATTTATCAACTAATTTTTGTTATAAAAATTCTTAGTAATTTTAAATAAATTTTGTACAATTTGCTGCAAAAGGTAAAGATAACGTAAAAATGTAATTATTTAAATAGCTAGCTAAATTTTTTTGGAAAATGGAATTAGGCCACTTTCAAAATAAACGGCTCATATAGTATTAAAGGGAAGGATTGATGACAGAAGTCTATTATTGTTTTAAAACAGTATTAAGCATGTAAAGTTAAACAGCAAAATCGAAATCTTCGTCATTTAACAAATCCATACTCCTATTTCTAATAAAAATTTTAATTCTTTTTGCTTCCGTCTTGCTGACACCTCGTCACAAACCACTACAACTTGGACCCTGACAGGAATAAGTCAATATCATGTCTGAAAGCTAATGAGATTAATAAATCGTAGAGTTAAAATTAACTGGCTTAAAAAACAAACATTGTGTTTGTATCTAGATTTAGTACTCAGCTTTAATGAGGAATTTTCTAAATATTGTAACATGACCGTATATATTCACTGAAAACTAATTAAATATGTCTGTATTTAATTTTATATAGATTATGTTTAATTAAGTTTATAGTAGCTTATATTTAACATTAAAATATATTTAAAAACAAACTAATTTAAAATATGGACGCCAAACTAAAAGAAGGAATGTACCAATTTTTTAATGATATTCCAGTTACTTATCATTCATAAGTAATTTTGAAGTTAACGTATTAAGATTCGTATTTGACATTTGCGTTAAATGATGAATTAAAAAAACGTCGACCATGGCCTAAATCAAACCATATACAATCATCGAAACTCTATATTTACAACTAATTTTCTAAAAAAAATTGTTTACTTACTCATTATTAAATATAATTTACCTTATAATTAATCAATTTTAATTACTAAAATTGTATTAAATTTGTCATTAATTTATTTAAATTAATTAATCCTATAAATTTATACGCTAGTAACTATATGCGTCACGCTTGGTTATAATATCTATATAAATAAAGAAAGGTTTTGTCAGTACACTGCTTAGAACTGACTCATTTCAAGTTTTCTTTACGTTTCATGCATTGGAGAAACCGAATCCACCCTTAGAAATATGTCTGTCGGTTTGTCCGCAAAATTTTGTCAGAAGTAAACTCAGTCACCATCAGACATATCAAGCTGAAACTTTGACAGTAGATTTGTGTATGTCTAACTCAAAATATGGGCTCTGAATGGATTGAAAATTCAGTGTAGAAGCGAAATTATGAGCTTTTAAGCAGTATTTTGCTAACTCCACAGGCATGTTCATTTTGAAAAATACAGGGGTAGCAAGTAGATATTGTTCGTTGATTTTAATTTAATTTGCGTATATAAATATCATTGCGTATTCGAGTTATTGACAATGTGTTTCCCAGAGTTCAAGATGTACTTTCTATTCAGTATTAATGAATTTGTTAATTAGCAATTCTCAATCCTTACTGTGAACAGGCAGGAAAAATCAACAAACAAGTTCTTACGCTATATCAAGTCGAGGAAAGAACTTGCAAGTCAGTAAAGAGAGTGATTAGTTAAGAGGAAGCAATTCATTATCTAACTGAATTTATTGACTCCGTAACTACTCCTGGACTGTCTGCTCATGGATAAAAAGTTAAAGTAGGAGCATCAATCATGCTGCAATTTAGTATCAGTAACAAATTTCATGTTATGGAACTTGAGTGCCCACAAATGTGCAACGGAACACGACTCTGAGTTCATGCTCTGCACAGATACGCTATAGAGGCGGACATCATGACTGGGTGTGCTATTGGGGAATCTGTGTGTGTACCACGCATACCATTGATTCCGAGTCACTATCCGTTACGATTCAAACGATTGCAATGTTCTGTCAGCGTCTGATTTGCAATGACGGTAACCAAGTCGCAAGGGGAAACCGCAGGAATCGAAGTGAGTGAGGCCAAGTTTTTTTCACATGGTCAACTGTAGTTTGCTTGCCCAAGAGTCAGAGCTTCCAACTCTTTGTTCTTCCCTGAACTTGAAGGACAGACAACTAATGTGGTGTATAGAGAGGCATTTTAACACTGTACTAATAATGATATTTTCTACTATTCTATCATTTCTAAAGATATTTTGGAATACCATGTGCCATATAATTTTTGATTCCATCAAAGACGGGCACGTTTGTTAGTTGATAAAATTGGTTGGTGAAATATCACAGTAGGCATACGCGGTGATGCAGTAACGATACATTCACGTGGTGAAATCTTTGTTCAGTTTGATGTTTTGTATAATATATTGATTTTTATCATGATTTTTCTACTGGGATTACTTAAAATTATGTGAGCCTGTTATATACTTTATTTAGGATTCATTCCGAACCAAACGATACATAATAAATATTTGTTGTTACTGTTCCCAATCCTAGTTCTTTTATCACATGAAGGAATAGCAAAACAACTTGAAACATTTTGTATTAGTATAAAGTGTGAATGCAAGTTTATTTTTTTTTAATTATATTTCTATTAAACTTATAATTCCGTAAATCATGTCCTTCTCCATAACCAAAGAATATCAAAGGTTGATTCTAACATTTCAGTCGACAAGAAAGTCATATTAATGATTGCCAACGTATATCACTTCGGCATTAAATAGCGTTCTATATTCATTAAACATCGGCACTTGAATGACGAATGACGACCAATATTACTCCATTTAAAGCTAAATTATTAATAGAAGTCTCTTTGTCTCTTGCCAAGCTGTAGTTACAGAAGTTCACATAGATTCTGAACAAGAATAATCCGCCTTTCATAAATATATCTCTCAATTAGCTACACTAATAACTAATTTTACTAATTAGAAGGAAAATTGTTCCTTCTAATTCATTTACTTTTGTTAAAATTTTAATTAACAACAATTAAGAGCAGTGAATATTTTTTTTTATATTATCAATAATAGGTAGGTTAATAATAATAAGTTGTTATAACGGTGATAATAATAATACTAATAGAAGTTAGCAAGCTGTAATAAATAAGACTGACAAACAAGGAGACGACTCTCTCTACCAGAAGATATTCTAGCTGAAAGGTTAAAAGTAACACCGATTGATATAACCTGTAGATGTGTAGATCCTATATCCATTAAGGACACATCAAAATTAAAAGCTTTCCTTATTTATTTTCTTTTTATTATTTTATATTACTTAATAATAGATTATGTATGTAATATTGATATATCAATATAAACATCAATACAATGAAAAATCTGAATTCAACATTTATTCTACAAAAAAATGTAAAAGAAAGTATACATTTTTTTAAATTATAATCTTACAGAAATTAGTAATGCATTATCTCTTTGAAATCAAAGATATTTCAAATTGCAATTTCGTAGTTATATCTCTTAATTAAACAACTCAATGGAACCTCAACTTTTTTATCAAACACTATGTGTTAACCTCGATAAAACTTACACTACTCTTTAGTGAAATATTCAACAAATTTTAGTCCTATCTTTATAAGGAGTATGCATTGATTATTTTTCCTGTTTAATATTTAATTATTGCTTTAAATTATTTTTATTGGTAGGCAGAAGTCACAACAGGAAACTATGCGAGTATTAATTTTTACTACATTCATTTTTTCATATCTCATTTTTTTCTTTTTATATTAGATTTTAATGTTTATAAAGTAAATTTAGTTTAATTTAAAGTAAAAAAGAATAAGTGCAACTACTATATAAAGAAAGTACATGGTTGTCAAATTATCTTAACACAATCAGAAAGAGAAACCGTCGTATAATAAATACTGGACTACTCGTGACCAGTTGGGTCATCCAACACCTTCCTTTTCAATGTAATCATGTACACGTAAATGCAGATAAACTCTAAATTAATTAATTTCTAATAAAGAGGATAATGAACATATTATTTACATTTTTTGTACAATTTGAATTTTCCAAAAAAACTTTCATGTTTTCTTTCTGTTTGACCCTATTGAGAGCAACATGTAATTGGCCATGTTGAAATGCTGTTTTACATAAATGAACTAAAACTTTCTGCAGAGTCTCTCCTTGACAGTTATGAATAGTCAGTAAATCGTAACTGAATTGGAAATTGAATCTTTAAAAAAGGAATGTTGCTCTCTTTAGATAAAACAATTTTTAATTTTTGAATTAAAACTATTTCCCCTTGACACCGTGATGCGATAATTTTATAAATGAGGACATTATCATAAAGCTCCTGAGTTATTAGTGTTGTTTCATTACACAAGCGCGGTGGATCAATGTTTCTCATACATACATATGACAGGAGTTTCCTTTTTGTGTTTTAGCATATGCTGGAGCAATCCAGACAACTCTAGTGAGTAAAGAAATCCTTGAGGGTAATGTGTAGGTTCTGTTCCTACGCAAACCTAGTTATATGATACATATTGTTTAATTTCTCCTGGAAATGAAGAGTAAATTCAATACACTAATCAACATTATGTGCAAGGATAAACATGCCTTCGGGCAGCAATAATCTCTTTATTACTTAACATTAATTACTAATTAATAACAAAAGTTAATTAATAATTTACTAATTAATTACCTGCTAATCATATAGTGACAGAGATTCTCACAGTAATGATGAAAATGAATTTACCAGGTACGGATTATAGCGGAGTTGCAGGCAGTTGGCAGGTTTTTTTTGGAGTTTCAACCTCTTCAAAAATATAAAAATGGATTATTCTTTAAACTTTCTTTTGGAAAACACACTCATGTTAAACAGGGAAGGAATATAATGAAATTGGAACTCAAGAATCTTATAAAGCAGCGCAGAAACAGAATACTGTCTGATTTGATATCTGGCAGATTCATGATTGGATAAACTTGAATTACACTCGCAGACCTGATAATATTACATTATATTATATTACAACCCTGAAAACTTCACAAGCTTTCTACTTCTCAACTACATCATCCGGAATATTACAAGCCTGTCTACATCTTTTTCGGGTTAATTTAAAATAATTCAGTTTAATTTAAAATAGTCCAAGTTTAATTTAAAGTAAGTACAGTTAATTCACATTCTTCAAGCTTATTAATAGACCAAACATAATATAAAATAATATAATTTAATGAAAAGCTTTTTATAAATTACTTTCTTCACTGTTGTAATAACAATGGTTATTACTCAGACTTATTTTCATTTTTTTTCTTACTTAGGCATATTTTCATTTTGCCTTGGTTATTTTAAGAAACACTTTATTATTCATATATCCAAGTTAATTTTTCAATTTTCATTAAACATTTTATTCCTTCATTATTTTTTAATTTGAGCTTAAAAATAACTACACTACCATAGCCGAAATGGAATACATATGCAATTATAGTAAGCCCATTATAAACCTTTTTCGGATTACTTTCAAAATAATCCAAGTGTAATTTAAACTTCAGTATAGTATATGTGTATTTTCAAGTTGACAAACTTGTCAACTTGTCAATTGACAAAATATTTCAAGTTGAAGTATTTAAATATTTCATGTTTAAATATAAATTTGAACATTTTGGATTCAGTTTCTATAATTTTAATTTAAGCTTGGATTATTTTAAAGTTGAATTATTTTAAATTGAAGATGGACTATTATTTGCTGGATTATGTTATACTAGCAGCCGTGGCCGCCTTTGACAAGTATTTTACAAAAAATCAGATATGATACGTGGTATTCCAAAATATTATTAGCAATTATAGAATAGTAAAAAATATCATTATTAGTGTAGTCCATAACTATCATTATATCTGGAGGTTTCTTTTGCGATTTGAAGATTCAGATACTGAGCTCAAATTTGATTTTACTCTTGGCATACTTCTTATTTAGTACGCGGGTAGGTAGGTAATTTACAAAGCAAGCAAATTATGGCAAACACAAACGAAATTAAAATCAACTAACAGTACCTACATTATACAGTATTAGATACCTAAAAATACATGTACATTTTTATTTTAACTATATACCCGTGTACCTATGTACCTAGCTAAACACAATTTAAAAGTCCATATTTCGCTTCTACGTTGAATTTCCAATCCATTCAAGTCTTAACTTTTAAGCTAGATATACAGAAATCTACTGACAAAGTTTCAGCTTGCTGTGACTTATTGTGGTTGAATTTGCTTCTGACAAAATTTTTGGACAAACAAACAAACAGAAATTTTTCTAAGGGTGAATTCGTTTTCTCTAATGTATAAAACGTAAAGATAGTTTGAAATGAGTCAATATAGAGACTAATCAATATAGATCAAGATCAATAATCAATAGATCATAGATCAAGTTATAGACTAATCAATAACCAATCAAACTAATCAATATAGAGACAAAACCTTTCTTTTATTTATATAGATTAACTCGAAAATAGAGATAAATTCCAGATTATCTGAAATACATTTAGAACAGTCTGTTACACATTATAAAACTTATGTCAGTAGAAAAGGATTAGTACCTCCTTGGGTCCTCTTGTTGCATGCTCAATTATTTAAATCAGACCTACCTCTTAATAGAAATGATAATCAGAAATTCCTGGGTTACCACATAATTTAAATCAACTGTTTCAGGAGCAGTGTCCACTTACCTGAAATAACAACAAAATCCATTAATAACATAAATATTAACCATGCTAACAACATGCCATACTCAGTAGAAAATTACCTTTAAGTAGATTATAATCAGTAGATAATTAAGAAAATAATCAGTAGATTAATTACCTTTGGTACCACAGAAGTTGAAGAAAAGTAGCACAAGCAAACAGAAGTGTGCTTGTATATTAAGAACACTTAATATAATGAAATTAAGAAAATATTAGAAGAAAGGGTGATTCTAAGCACTGGGTTAGACTTTTTTTTATAAAAGTACAGGTTCAAACGATAAAATTGGTAAAATACAGATTTATAAGAGAATACCAACCAAATAATGTTGAAACTAGATTGATCCGAAGAATGAAGACAAACTTGGTAAATCAGTGGAAAAGGAGAAACAATTCCGCCTACGGTGTCAAGATCTAATTGGATATGGCGATTTGCACAATCTCTTGTTACCTAAATTATACTTTTATACTATGAAATCCACAATAGGTTAATATTAAAACAATTCTACCACATACAGAATACAGCTGGTTCGTTTCACAAATTATTTGTAATACGATACTGCCAAGTGAATTACCGGTATGTGATAGTTAAAGAGCAAACATCTGGAGTTTATTCACTTCCAGGTGTTGAAAAAAGTGGAAATTTAACGATTACCAACTACAAAGTATGAAAATGAAATTTTAGTCACTTTTTTCCAAAAATTATAAACTAATATGTTAATTGAATTACAGAAAAACAAAGTTTACAATTAATTACAACAATAAAGAATAAAGACAAAACAAGCAACCGTTTACAAGGTAAACAGTGTAGCCAAATGCATGACTGAAGTACACAGTTATTGTTTTTGGTTTACTAAAATGAAACAGTTTATTTTTAAGACATTTTTAATAAGGAGTAACTTAAAATGAATAGTGATTGATGATCATAGTGAATCATCAGAACTGATGGGTCAAACAAAGGGCTATCCTCATAACAAATTAATTATATAAACAAATAATTCAAACTTGGAAGTCTTCAGTAGTTCTTTACTACTATTTTAGGAGTTTACCTTATATATGTTTATTAAAATGGCTAAAATTTAAAAAAAAAAGAAAAGAATCTTATATTAGTTTTTACCATTGGTATATTAGATGGAAATACCATTTAATAATTTACCATTTAAACATGGAAATTAGTAATATTTGAAGAATGAGTGCAGAACTTTTTTAAGTCTAGTATGTATAGACTTGTAAGTACAGTATGTACAAGTCGAAGAGCTTGGCTCATCTACAAAAAATGTAGAGATATTCAACCTAAATTATACTTTTATACTATGAAGTCCAAAATAGGATAACATTAACACAATTCCACTACATACAGAATAAAGCTGGTTCGTATTAGTGCCTCTATATTCACACTCACTCATTCACACACTTACTCTCCTCTCTCTCACACACACACACGCGCCGAGCGCAGACATCATCGAAAAAAAGTCAACAAAAAAAAGTTTGGTACCTCAAAATATGTAAATCAATTAAAATCTCGCGATCGAATTTTTACAGTCAGACCCCAGGGAAAAAAATTCTCTACATTTTTTTTTTTTTTATTGGAAGCGATATGAAATAGAAATAGTTTATTTTATTAAATATTTAAGAAAAGGCTTATAGGGTACCTGTGGATATTATCTCAAAGAATAATAATCCATAGGCAGGTGGTAGTCAGTATAGGATGAGTCAGTAGATAATAGGATGTGCCTCCTCTTCCTTGGCATAGTTAAGCGATTACCACCACCAGATACCGCGATATTATATGCAGAGTGTTCTCAAAGGTTATCCATGAATAATAAGCACAATAGAGGCTACATTACGATAGCACAACTCCCTCAGGACAGCCTCAAGTTGTCACAATTTCAGTTGTGGTCACACTAATTATCAGAAACTCTATGCATTAGTTGTGATTCACTGGATTCGAAGGCTGCAATCAAAAGCTTCTTCTGTAACCAAGGAACAGAATATAACGATTCCTTTAAGACTTAAGGAGTTTTCTAATTTGTTTAATAAGGCTTCTCATACTGGCTCTGTTCAGTTACCCGTCAGATACGTACGTTGTTCCTTACGAAGATTTTTTTTAACGAAAAACTTTTCATGATAATACAGATATAATCTGATAGTTGTCATTCTTAGGACAATATTACTCTTCATGTCATTAGGACAATACTAAAAACATGAAATATTGGTAGTAAGACAATACCTAAAACAACCTTTTAAGTTTATTGAATCACCGGAGAAGTGGCTTAAGATTAATAGCCGTTTTATCATAATGAATGAAAATTTACTGTTACCTTATTACCCAAAAATATTGCATTCCTTAAATACACCAAGAACAAATATCTAACATTAAGATTAACTGATGCAATCAACATGTAGATTGATTGAAACACATTCGTTAGATAACACCCTAAGAACATAATAAAATACATAGTTGATTAGCTTACCTTTTCAGATTTAAGAATAAAATCATACATATCATTTTATTTCATTGATATACCTAACTAATGATATAATCAGAGTATTTTAGGATTAAAAAATTATTGTAAAAAATCACATTTTGGCCAAAAGAGTGACTTTCTCATGAGGCAATACTATCCACAAACAACAGCGCACATCTGCACTAAACAGCCCATTTTTTTTTTGGTTTGATCCATCAAACAGTGTAGCCGGTAGAGTGTCCACAAACTTTTGGATACACACTGACTCATTCGCACACTTATTCTCCTCTCTCTCACTCTCACTCTCTCTCTCACCCATAGACACACACGCGAGCGCAGACATCATCGAAAAAAACGTCAACAAAAAAACGTTTAGGACCTCAAAATATGTAAATCCATCAAAATCTCACGATCGAATTTTTACATTATTGCCAGGCTTCACTTGCAGTAAAGCAAAAATCCTAATAATGTCTAAAATAATACTAATTACAAATAATCTAATTACAATTAAAATAATTTCTCCATTTCTAAATTAATTCTAATAATTCAAATTCACATTCTACTAAACCAATGGTACCTAAATGGAATAAAATTAAATTACTTAAAAAACAATAATAAATGAACTATATTAACTCAATAGAAAGAGGTTTAGAGGTCGTCGTAATGAAACTTTTGTTCAACTGCTTACAGTAATCAAACGGTTAGTTGGGTTGCCCGACAGCGAGGACTATTCCCCACTAGAAGCCCCTCCTCTATCCCAGCCTGTCTAACGGTTCAATTTACATTCAGACCCCAGTCACGGTGGCAAGCAATTCTCTCCGTTTTAATCAACCAAATAAAAGAGAAATGTCCCCAACATAATATTAAAGCAAAGCGCTTTACGTTTTTAGGCAAGTAATTTAAGTTAGAAACTGTTGGGGAGATTGATACTGCTTATTCTGGTATTGGTAGTATTACTAAAGTAATGGTATAACTAGAAGTTTTGATTTATAGTAATTGCCAACTTTATAAAAGTTGTTTTGATATTTTTCATAAATTGATATTAGTTTGTTTTTAAAATCGTTTGGAGACACATCAAACACACGACCGCGTTTAAACGTACATGTATTAATCATGCATTGCTGTTGAAAACCATTAAACGCACATGTATAAACATGAGTTCCTGATCAAACCCATAACTCCATTTAAACATAAATGTATAAATTATATATATATATATACTTTGAAAACTTAAAGAAACACGAATGAAAAACACATACTAGGACTCACATTCAATATTTCGAAGCTTTTAACGGTCGTCCTCAGGAAAGGAAGTTGAGTGGCGAGAAGAAGAAAGCCATCTGGACAGCTACACAGAATATGTGCAGGTTGGCCACAAAGAAAACGAAAAAAGTAATAGAAATAGAAATAGATGAAGAAGAATAACAACGGGGGAAAATAATAATGACAAGAAATCTTAATAAATATAAAACTTAATCGAACAAAAAATTGATATATCAATAATTGATATATCAAACATTCATTGAAACTTAGACTAAGGAAATTGGCCTAAACGTATATACATACATACATAAAAAAGGATCCTCCAATAAGCAGATGAAATAATAATCAATACAAAACCATAGTAAGAAATTATAAGATAGAAATAAAGTCTTTGTCTTTCAACGGTCCAATATTTATTCAACATTTATATATTTGTATTTAACATTATCAGTAATATCTGTGATACAAAAAATTTAGAATAGTTAACACTTTAATAATTCACATATTTTAACATTTTAATTTCGTCTTTAATTTCCCATGGAAGACGAGAGTATAAACTTTCTTTTCATTTAGGACCATTCGCCTCATCCCGAGGGTAGTAGAATAAATACAATCAAATTACACTCGCAAATTGAAAACGATTAAGGGAAAAAAATTATAAATTTAAGACGTTTTGATTTGTTTCACAGAACAAGGTCACGCATTCATTACTAACACATTATAATAAAGTAATACATAATATATACTACAACTATTTTTCATTAATTATTTAATTTATTTTGCATCATGTGGGCTCTTTTTAAAATAGTAGCGTGAGATGAAAAATCTTATCCTAGGACACCCCCCCCCCCCCCACCAACAATAGCACCAAATTAAGGTTTTTTCAAACGTTCATATCTTTAATTGTCCAAATTAGTTAATTAATTCACTTGCTGTAAAAAAGCATAGAAAAAAAGAGAGCTTCAGAAAGAAATACTACTCAAAAATCGCATGTTTAGCGACAAGCACGGGAGCAACTGATTCAGGCTTCTCAACTGCTTCGGACAAACACTTAGAAGAATATTCCCATGGGAGCAGTTTCGAAGCCAGGGGTAAGAGAAGTAATCAAAGGGTTAGTTGCTGTTGCTCTGACAGTAGGGGGTCATTTACCAGCTACATATCCCTTCCTTGACCCAAGCCCAGCTAACGGTTCAATTTACATTTCAAAATCAGCACTAAGTACTTTTCCCTGTATTGAGTAACAAATGAAAAAAATAGATTTAACTAATTCAGTAATATACCCAGGAATAAAAGATTATGATATAAAGAAATAACAGAAACCTGGTATGTAGCCGGAGCTTACAACAGGAGCACTGCTGCAATATTCCAGTTCTAAATGAATTAGTTGGAGTTGTAAAAAGGAAGTGAGATTTTGAGTTGCAGAAGGAAGCCACTGAGACAGCTAAGACAAGATAGACCAGAGAGCAAGATTACCAAGGGCACTTGGGTAGAAAATAGGCCTAATCCTAAACGCAAAGACAGAATAATCTTGTGAATAACCGTAGTAACCACTGATCAACAACATGACAACTTCATGAAATTAACATCGGAGATATTGAACTTGAAAAGAAATCAAGTAATGGCAACTGCATACAGCAAGTATTAAAAAAAAATAGGTAACTATTGCCTCATATAGGGGAAAGTATTAAGTCTCCACACACACACACAAAGTTTATTATAAGAAACTAAACAACGCGTTTCGAACACTTGATGTTCTTCTTCAGGTTACATCTAAAAAATATATGCATTTAAGAGCTTTGGGACATAGGGGCGAATTTATTCAAATGAATATAATATCGCCCCTAATAATCAATTCGTCCATATGTTCCCAAATCTCTTAAATACATATATTTTTAAGATGTAACCTGAAGAAAAACATTAAGTGTTGGAAGCGCGTTCTTTAGTTTCTATAATAAACTTTTTTTGTGTGGAGACTTAACACTTTCCCCAATATGAGTAAATACCACACTATAACTGATTGCACAGTTAATTAATTAACTATTGCCCTATGAAACTACTAAATAGAATGGGTTTCGACACAGAAGAAATTCTATACCGTAAAATACTATTATAAGCGAAGTGGTGTAGCTTTCTAACCTCTGACGAAGACCGCTTGTTACGGTTGAAAGATCTTTGTCTCGTTTTCCCATTTCATATTGTGGTTTGATCATTGATTGTTATTTCACGTGTTTATGTGAAATATTTATATATATATATATATATATATATATATAACAAATTCAATAATGTATCAACCGTTGGATAGAATAGGTGTATAATGTCATCGGGATTCCGTCAATTTTCCAGGATCAAAATCAAACTCTCAATGCCGACGTTTCGGTTTTATTTAAAACCTTTTTCATAGGCCTACAAACAAAGGATGACAAGAAATCATATATAAACATCAACATATAACTAACATCAAAATGGAATATTACAGTTGTGAAAAAAACAAATATATATATATATATAAGTAGAAGTAATACCTTCTCCATTTCTCTATGAAAAGGGCTATCACTCACTACTAAATCTTGAACTGAATTCACATAATCACTAATATGTTTTGGAAACAAACAGGAACTTCGACATTTTAATAAGAAAATTCTTCTACTTGATTGTCTAGCTAATTTCGCTGTGTAACATGTCCATTTCTTCAAACATTCACTCACATCTTCTCCATATACTCTTCTTATCTCCTCATAAAAACCCATAGTTGTATTTATATAAATCCAATAATATAACAAATTCAATAATATATCAACCGTTGGATAGAATAGGTGTATAATGTAATCGGGATTCGGTCAATTTTCCAGGATCAAAATCAAACTCTCAATGCCGACGTTTCGGTTTTATTTAAAACCTTTTTCATAGGCCTACAAACAAAGTGACAAGAAATCATATATAATAAGAAAACTTATAAGAAAACTTATAAGTTTTCTTATAGCAACCTTCTATACATGCATTTTGCCTTTTTAATCGATTTGAAAAATTATTTAATCGGTTTTCGTGGTTTGTAATTATGTTTACACATTGTCTTCTAATTGTATCACTGTTTTCCATATTTAGGGATGAAAAAATCTTTTCTAAATCTCCTATAATATCAAATGTAGGAATATCTTCTTTTTTACCAACTTTAATTGCAAATTTTTCTCCTAATCAAAATTTTGACTTCTTTGACTATTCTGGAGATTTGGCTGTAACTAATTTAACCAATGTTAAAATTCCTAGGGATAGCCTTCATTTACTCTCATTAGGAGAAAAATTTGATCTTATTAATTTTATTAATAATAATAATAAATTAATTTTATCTTATTAGTCTAGTCGAAGGTTTTGACCGGTTAACATTGTTGTTCCTTTAAATAATGTAAATTTCATTTTCTTAGTTAAAAAATTCTTACTTCTGTAAGTAATATTGTTTTATGTATCTCTGAAATATTTCTACTTGTAATATTCATAAGTTGTAACAATCTATTTTCATATTGTGTATATGTTTGATGTTGATATGTGATTTCTTATTATCCTTTGTTTGTAGGCCTATGAAAAAGGTTTTAAATAAAACCGATACGTTGGCAACGAGAGTTTAATTTTTTATCCTGGAAAATTGACCGAACCCCGATTAGAGAACACACCTATATATAATATATATATATATATATATATATATATATATATATAATTAAAGTTACAGCTAGAGAACACAAGAAAAAGGACGAACACTCACGAATCTCGATAATTTCGGCGTCTTGCCGTCTTCAGGAGAGTAGAAAGAAAGAAAATAAAAGGAGAAAGAATGAAGGAACGGAGACGTAAATGCGTCCACTGGCCGATGTAAACTCGGCCAGTTTACATCTGCCAGTGGACGCATTTACGTCTCCGTTCCTTCATTCTTTCTCCTTTTATTTTCTTTCTTTCTACTCTCCTGAAGACGGCAAGACGCCGAAATTATCGAGATTCGTGAGTGTTCGTCCTTTTTCTTGTGTTCTCTAGCTGTAACTTTAATTATTTGTCCGTTTGGACCGTCTGATTTCAATTCAAAGTATATATATATATAAATATTATTACAAATAAGAACATATTTGACTGAAACTCGCACCATAAGTTTTTCAATTTTTGTAATCACGTTCTCATTATCACATCCGTAGTACATAGTTAATTACGATTGTCGACATTTTTTAACTGTTGTTGATAGTTATTGAGACATGAATGATTTCCAAAATGGACAGTTCCTTTAAATAAAGAAACAAGAATGCATGAGAGCGAATAAAGGGCTTAAGGTTCATTTTTTTAAATGATGAAGGTTGAGTACTTAGGGGGTCGTTGCCAATACCCTATAGAGGTCGTCCTCCTTGACTGCGGCTTGATATAAACAGTTTAAATACTTTGTCACTTTTTTCTAATTGTATATTAGTATACGGCTTCATTTTCTATATATATATGGCTTCATTTATTTTAAGTCCATGGTGGTCTCGTTCTTTTTTTCATTACTTGGTTCCTACTACAAGTATTACTCTAGCACACAGGTGTTAAACATACGGCCCGCGGACCGGATCCGGCCCACCTGGGGGTTCAATCCGACCAGCGGGATAAATCTACATTATTCTAAAAAAAAAAAAGAATCAGTTTACTCTAATTTCCTTAAAAACCTGCAGTTCTTATATTATCCGCCAGTGTTTTAGTACGCGCTGTATTATCCACTTTTCCCTCGTCCTCGCACCTTGACCAGCGAAATATCTGTGTCAAAAAGGATAATAGTGGATACTGAGTGTTGGATTTTAATAAAGATTTTTATAATTGACTTATTCTTCTTTGTTTTATTTATTAGTATTAGTGACTGGTACAAAGAAAAAGGTAGACTTATTGTTAGCTCAATGTAATTTTGCAATTAGCTTGCTGGCACGGCCCGCTTTAGATCAAAACTAAGCTGTATTCGGCTCCCAAACCGAAATGAGTTTGACACCCCTGTTCTAGCAGATTACCCAAAACAATAACAATTAGAATATAACTCACAGAATATTTCGGAATAAAATCTTGTCTCGAAGATGCCACTGCTACTACTAGTACCACTATTGTCATACTCCTATTAGACATTGATACGTCCAGAAGAAGTTGATCTCAGTCATGCTATATAAAATCAAATTGTAGCAATGGGAAAAATAATCAAAACTTAAAATAATTCACATTATTCTTGGGCTTAGGATCATTTGCCAGAAACTAAACTTGGAACTAAGTACATTCAGAAACTGCAAAAATAATAGTGTCATAGATTCAGATATTAAAGCAATAATTTAGCCTGAGACTCAGTAATAAATCAGAGATTTAGCATGGTGGGTTTAGTGCAACATAAAAAATATATATGTACCTTATAAAATCAAGAGAACACGGGTATTGCAAAAGGCACAAAACAATTAAAATTAATTGCATAATAAACTATTTTGAAATACCATCAATTTTAATAGTCCTTACAGTCATATTAGCTACGTTCTCCGTCTAGAATGCAATAGATGTAATTATTTTCTATGTTAGTTTTGTATCAGCTTGCATATGAATTTTACAGACCTCTATTAAAAAGGTCATCCAACAGGTATACATATAAAGCCTATCAATTAATTTAAATAACATTAATTATAAATAAGTTGTTATAAAATTATATTATTCCCGTAGCAGTCGTCTTCCTGCTGCTCAAAGTGGTGTATTCTGAACGCCTACCTCGGTGCACAAATTTACAACATGATACTAGTCGCTTATTGCAGCATGGATTCTTGCACAATTTGACAGTACAGTCAATTCGTGGACTTTATTAATGTTTAGACAATTTCCTTTCACTGCATTAAACTTATGGTTTACTGAATAACAATAACGCAAAGTTTTAATCAATCTTTTATTGCACTAAGCAGAAGTCGGCAACGTTACAAAACGTGCCAACCTGGCAGGGAAAAATATTTTTAACGAGAATTTATTTTATGAAAAGAAATACTGGAATTAAATAAATTAGGTTTATTTTAATAAGAATTTAGTAGTTAACTAACCATTGTAAAAGACATCTTTTTGAAAAAAAAAGGAAATATTCTTGCTTTTAAGTCTATGGTAAAAGTTTGAGGTCATATTTTAACTATGACATCAGAAATAATTTATAAATATATTCTATAGTTAATTTAAGAACTTCAATACTCCCCTCAGGTCAGTGATTAACCAGCAATGAGACAAAATAACACAAATCCACAAGAAAAATTATTTGTATATTCATAATGGGAAAATGAGAAACTAATCCTTATACATGTAAGTTCTATTAAAAACAAAGCAAGGCGTGTTTCAACACTATTGTTCCTCTTCGGGTTACATTTGACTATTGGTAAATGCTACCTTAGTATTGAGCCTCTTTAACTCTTCGATAAGATGTAACTTGAAGAACACTAAAGTATTCAAACATCTCGTATTTTTAAACTACATACGAGATGTAGTATATACAACTATATAGGTGTATATACTATATACATGCGTGTATAGATGTTACTTGTAGTCTACTTCCTTTCATTTTCCCATTATTAGCAAATATATCTTTGACATTAAATTAATTCACAATAGAAGCATTCTATAAAGGAATATTTTTAACTTATTTGAAGGACAATTAATAGATCATTTTCGGTATCATACGAATATTATTTGGACTGGATGTTTTAAAGGAGAGGGTCTTGGAGATGCGGAGAATGACATTCTCATATATGGGCAAAACCGAGGAAAGAAAAGAGGAGGGAAAGACGAAAACCACTGGTCGTAAAAAGACAGAGGAGCAAGCATTTCAATTCAGTACAATTGACTTAATAATTATCATTGAAAGGAACTATCATTATGATAATTCCTAATTCATGTATAAAGCTTAATCTAAAAATGAGTTTGATTTAGTGAATTTGAAAAGATTGACAAGGCGACAATACGTAAACAATGACCTCATGACACAGGATCGACCGATAGAGTGCAATCACCTCGCTAGAACAGCCGGACTCAGTCAGCCATTGCTCCCGCTGACACGGGCCCTTCCGCTAACGCACAGGTCGGTCAACTTTTTTCAACATCAAACACTCTGCCCAAACCTTTCAATTTGAAGAGAACCTTAGGCATTTCATTTAAACGGTTAATCAGATAGCTGTTCAAGTAACTCATTATAATTTTAAAGAATAACACAACTTACGAACTTACAACAAGTACTATCGTTTTTGTTCTACATAGAGCAAATTTTTTCAGTTAATTTCCTTCAATAGGCAGCCTCACACTTCTATTTTTATAAGAATAGTTTGAAGAATAGTAGAGATAAAGAAAATAAGTACTTTTCCCAAGCAAATTTATTTTTAATTTTTTATAATTTCTTTTTATTGCTTCAATCAATTTAGCTCTAAATTTTACATTTTTAAAAAAAATTATTACTTTCGCATACCTAAAATATTGAGGGATTCAATGTTTAATAGAAATTGCAGGTTTTCTCTAAAATATATATATATAAATCATTAACATATGTATAGATTTGTGAAACAGGATAAACTACACACAAATTAACATCCGAGAAACTTTCGTTATTGTAAAAGATGAGCTGACAGATTTATTAACTAGTAGGAAAAAAGAGACGAACAAAAAGTGATGAAACAATAATAAAGATGTGATTGAACAGTTAAAATTAAATTAAATTTAACTGAAAAAAATAAACAAAAAATATAAATTTAATTATTCCTTTGAGAAGATAAAACAATATGGAGTATGTATCAGTATGGAGTATGTATCGAATGGAGAGGGGTCAACAATCGATTCAAGAGAATGTCGATAGTCGTCTTCCTATAACATTATAATATAGAATAACAATCAGTTTACTCTTGATAGTGGACGAGTTCTAAAGAGATATCCAGGTATAAAGAGAACTATGAAATAGGATAATATATTTCTAAAATGCTTTCGCTATTTCTTTCCGCATAGTTTTTATTTTTTTGATATCCCTGGTTGGTATATGTATTGGACTATATTCTGACATCAGAATATTGAAATTGACTATAATATTTCATCTATTTCATATCGGCAATGCCAATTAATTATATAATTGATATTTTATTCTACCAATAAACACTAATATAAAACATAAAAGTTATATTTTGTGAATATAACAGTATTTACAAAGAAAAACATATTTTCATAAAAAGAAAAGATTTTTCAAATCATTTCTTTTCGAAATATGCAAAAGCATTTTTATTCCATATACTTTGAAATTAGGTCCAAGTCACCATATAAACAGTTTTTATTATCAAAACACGTGTGGAAACTTCGTTCAAAGTTTCCAGGCAGGAGTAAATAACATGCATTAACTAATCTCCCAACTTGATAATTTTTATTCCCATTGTGATACATTTTTTCGTAATAAATATGGAATTTTTTCACAGAGGATCTTTACTACTGATACTATCGTAGATGCAGTTTTATGATACACGAGGTAGTCTGTGACAATTGGGACATACCAGGAGAGTATCTTTCACTCCAACGAGCACAAACAAAATACTAAACATCGAATATATAATTTATTTTATTATAAATAATAATTATAAGAACTATGAATAAATACGACAAAGGAGAAGCGTCCATTCCAGAGCTCAAAGCAACAGTCACCTTAGAAATAGTATCTACTTGGCTTTCTGAGGAAGAGTGGTACCATATTTATACGGAAATATCTGCACCTCAAACTTAATTTAATGCTGGAGCAGCTGTATACTCCAAAATTTATCACTCTAGCAGTGCCTGTGAGAAAGAAAAAAAAAATAGCTATATGCGTAGCCTCTCAGGCTGCAATCATGTCGATTGCTAACTATGAACCGACCGAGGATATGGAATATCTACACTGCAGGAAAGCCATAAGCAAGCTCATCCTCGCCCTAAGCACTATAGTATTGCAATGAATCCCTAGCCCTGGCATGCTGATCTTCATGGCAATGAGTAGGTAAACTAACAGTACCACTTTTTTAAATTTAAATTTCAGATCAATATTTCTAGCACTGGGGATAACGAACATGCCACTAATTGGACTATTCTAGGAAGAGTATTTTTCTTTGATAACCAATGTCTCCAATATCAGCAAATATTGTGACATTAAAAATGGAAATGCGTAAAATACAACTCAGAACGATAATGATTAGGTCAAAAAATCGTTGGAGAGAGATGGTGATCGAGTGACAAGCATGGCTCGAGTACGGGCGATGCACTCCTTAATGAACAATACTCCAATAAACCTGAATAACACAAAATATAGGACAGCAATATAAAAAGAACCCGGTTTGTGTTTCATGAATAATTAAGATGTGTAAAAAATTATTCATAGCCCATAGAACACAAGGAGCCGTAAAGCCTGCAACCTAGAGCTTTGGAAACAACTATACGAGAAGAAAAACAAAATCTTTATTAAATGTAGAAGTAAAAAAATAAATAAGATAACATCTACACCTTAATCACATAAAACCAGTAATATATTTTTGGTGAGTAAAATAGTGTTATAAAAAAAGAAAACATATTTAGGAAATATATTTAACTATTTATTATTACTAAAGAAAACGAAAAGTGTTGTCAATCGAGTATCCTTCATTTTAATATAGCACCCTATAATTGTTTGACTATAAGTCAAGTTTCCCTTGACAGTTTTGTGATTATAAGCATGGTCTAAAACCGGTTAAGAGGTGTTCCTTTTTTCTTTTGAATACAGAAAATTAGGTATTGAAGAAGTAACGTTTCCTTATTGTGTAAACGTTCGACAGTCAAGGTCAGAATTTGTTGGTGGTGTTTTGTTTTACTGATTTAAGTAACTCTTAGTGAAGTAAATGAAATACATCAATATCTGTAGCTGTTTCACATAAGTTAGGAAAACATTTGGTAGTTTTCGAAACAATATCAAAACTATTCATGAGCAGAATACATAAATTACATTTTAAAAAACCGGACAAGAATGACCTGTTCCAAATAAGCTAAAAAAAAAAACATACCAACTATGGTAATAATTCTTAGTAGTAGACTTGAATGCATAAAATACAAAATTATGAATTTTCCTGTCTTCTAATTTCACACAAAATTCTGATATATGAATAATTCCAACATCTAAATTTTGCCTTCAACGATGTTCTCCACAGATTATTCCACACCGTTTCAAGGCCAAGAAATGATTATTTCAGCCCTTTGTTCATCAATTGTGTAACTATCTTAAGTTCTATTAACACCTTAGGTGCATGTCATAACTTCTTTTGCTAACCAGTTCAATAAGACCATGTTTTGAAAGAATTAACCATTTCAATATGCATTCAAGCTAAAAAAAGTTTTACACACCTATGGCTAAGCAACTTAATTAACTATTCTCAATTGCTACTTTTATTCGTTGTGTTTTATTTGTAATAGTTTAAGTTTTTTTTCATTTTTTGTATGTTGGCAATACTATGAATCACACTGTCATACGTGCTGCGTGGTTAGTTGCTGCTTTTCTCCTGATGATGACAAGGTTGAAATATTGAAGTGAAATTTGTAGTTTTTTTCAGTTTTTTTTTTCTCTTAATCGTTAATAAGTTGTCCTAACGGGCAGTTTCTTGTTTTTATGTATATATATATATATATATATATATAATTAAATGAAACGGTCCAACGGACTTTTTAATAAAAACCAATTACAAAAGATAGCACACAGATAGACACAGGAATAACTCACTTCTATATTTCGACCATAGTCGCCATCAGGAGGCGAAGAGTCCCGCAGGAAGGCAGAGCGGCGATAGCCTTCTTTAGTCGCCGCTCTGCCTTCCTGCGGGACTCTTCGCCTCCTGATGACGACTATGGTCGAAATATAGCAGTGAGTTATTGCTGTGTCTATCTGTGTGCTATCTTTTTTAATTGGTTTTTATATATATATATATATATATATATATATATATATATATATTTCATTGAACAGCTGACCGTATTTCGCTGATGTTTGGATGAAGGAAAGAAGAAGGTATTCAGAAACCTTGAAAAACTAGTGAAGAAAATGACATCAGCGAAATACGTTCAGCTGTTCAACGAAATATGCTTAAAAGAATGACTGCTTCCACATTTTACAAATATATATATATATATATATATATATATATATATATAGTTTTCTATGGGTTGTCCGGGGAAAGGAATATGATTCGATGCGATGTTGACCAATGGGAGTAGAGTTACAGGTCCAAGCGTAAGGTCCCAGTTGCCCGCTGCTCAGCAAAAGGCCTTTGCGTTCTGCCAATAGGTATAGAGGTTGCACAGTCCCTCTGTGTTAAAAGATGTTTGGCAGAAAACATTAGCCTCACTTTACAGTGAACTCCTGTTCCCTTTATATTTTTGATTTTTGTGGTGGTTGGGTGTTGTTGTTGTTTACTATTTTCTGTTACGGATATTGCTGGATATTTAAATGATACTCTCGGTTGTTTACTGCGAAAAGCCGCCTTCATCTTCATGCCAACAGGGTAGAGGTTGCACAGTCCCTCTTGATTATTAAGAGATGTTGACACTGGAATCCAACTTCTTCTCGTAGAAACATCTTCAAGTTGTAGGTTTTGTATATTGTTCTCTTCGGTTTCTTATGTTCATGTTTTTTCTTCAGTTGTATGTTATTGCTGCTATTGATGGGTGGCTGGTAGGTGATGAAAAGTTCTGCACTGTTGACCTGGTGGTGGTATTTGCGACATGTTTCAACCATTCTCTGGTTATCTTCAGGCAAGGAAATGGCCCAGACGTTGGTCCTTATATACAGTTTTCTATGGGTTGTCCGGGGAAAGGAATATGATTCGATGCGATGTTGACCAATGGGAGTAGAGTTACAGGTCCAAGCGTAAGGTCCCAGTTGCCCGCTGCTCAGCAAAAGGCCTTTGCGTTCTGCCAATAGGTATAGAGGTTGCACAGTCCCTCTGTGTTAAAAGATGTTTGGCAGAAAACATTAGCCTCACTTTACAGTGAACTCCTGTTCCCTTTATATTTTTGATTTTTGTGGTGGTTGGGTGTTGTTGTTGTTTACTATTTTCTGTTACGGATATTGCTGGATATTTAAATGATACTCTCGGTTGTTTACTGCGAAAAGCCGCCTTCATCTTCATGCCACAGTAAGTTCATCCTTCTTGATTTTAGAATGTTACACTGGATAATCTTCGAGAAAACACTTCAAGTGAGATTTTTACTACGTCCCCGTTTCATAGTCAGCATCATTAATGTATGACTGCTAAGAAACGAGGGACGTATAAAAACTTCTTGCAAATGTTACGGAGGTGGATTTCCATGTTCAACCATCTCTGTTATATCAGAGGAAATGGCCCCACGTTGGCATAAGTAGGGTTTTCCGGGAAACGGAATATTATTCAGCAATATTCCAAGAAAAGTAACCAACAAGCACCATCCCCCAAATCAAAAAAAAGGACTGGTTCTGCAATAGGTATGGTTGCCAGTCCCTCTTTTAAAAGAGTTGGCGAACAACCTCACTTTCATGAACCGTTCCCTTTAATTTTTGATTTTGTGGTGGTTGGGTGTTGTGTTGTTTACTATTTTCTGTTACGGATATTGCTGGATATTTAAATGATACTCTCGGTTTTTACTGCGAAAAGCCGCCTTCATCTTCATGCCAACAGTGGGCAGGTTTGCACAGTCACCTCTATGTTATTAAAGGAATACACTGGAATCGAACTTCTCCTCCGCCTAAAACAATACTTCAATGAGAATGAAATGACCAGACTTCAACTCTCTTAGTATGTTTTTCTCAGTGAATTGGTTCATTACTCTTTAATGATGCGAGGGATGAAATTCTCCTGTTGCTGAGTGGGGTTTTCGCAGTAACAACCATTCTTTATATCCAGCAAAAATGCCACAGAAATGTAACACTAAACATCAGTCCGAAAAAAATCAATTACAAGGGAAGAGTTACGTAAAGTAGGTCCCAGTTGCCCGCTGCTCAGCAAAAGGCCTTTGCGTTCTGCCAATAGGTATAGAGGTTGCACAGTCCCTCTGTGTTAAAAGATGTTTGGCAGAAAACATTAGCCTCACTTTACAGTGAACTCCTGTTCCCTTTATATTTTTGATTTTTGTGGTGGTTGGGTGTTGTTGTTGTTTACTATTTTCTGTTACGGATATTGCTGGATATTTAAATGATACTCTCGGTTGTTTACTGCGAAAAGCCGCCTTCATCTTCATGCCAACAGGGGTCATGGTTGCACAGTTCCCTTCTCTGATTATACTAAGAGATGTTGACACTGGAATCCAACTTCCCAGGTCAACATTCAATTGTAAGTTTTATACTACTGTTCCACTTCGATCTAATAGTTCATGCAATTACATTCAATTGAATGTAAAACATGAACATATTGAAACCGGAAGGAACTGGTAGGTATGAAAACCTACAACTTGAAGATGTTTCTACCTGAGAAGAAGTTGGTATTTGCGACAGTGTTCAACCATTCTCTGTTATAATCAGAGCAAGGAAATGTGCCCAACCTCTAGTCCTGTATGGCATGACAGTTATAGGCGGCTTTTCGCAGTAAACAACCGAGAGTATCATTTAGATATCCATGCAATATCCGTAACAGAAAATGGGAGTAGAGTTACAGTCCAAGCGTAAGGTCCCAGTTGCCACGCTGCAAAAATCAAAACATAAAGGGAACTTGCGTTCACTGCCAAGTGAGGCTAATAGAGGTTCTGCACAGACCATCTGTGTTAACACAGATGTTGGACTGTGCAACATCTAGCCTACACTTGACAGTGAACGCAAAGTTGCCTTATATTTTTGATTTTGCAGCGGGCAACTGGGACCTTACGCTTGGACCTGTAACTCTACTCCCATTTCTGTTACGATATCGCATCGGATATTTAATATGATACTTTCCCGGTGATACCCATGCGAAAAGCGCTCATCTTCATGCCAACAGTGAGGCCATTCCTTCTGGATATTCAGACATGTTTCAACCATTCTCTGGTTATCTTCAGGAAGGAAATACCACCACCAGGTCAACAGTGCAGAACTTTTCATCACCTACCAGCCACCCATCAATAGCAGCAATAACATTCAACTGAAGAAAAAACATGAACATAAGAAACCGAAGGGAACAATATACAAAACCTACAACTTGAAGATGTTTCTACGAGAAGAAGTTGGATTCCAGTGTCAACATCTCTTAATAATCAAGAGGGACTGTGCAACCTCTACCCCTGTTGGCATGAAGATGAAGGCGGCTTTTCGCAGTAAACAACCGAGAGTATCATTTAAATATCCAGCAATATCCGTAACAGAAAATAGTAAACAACAACAACACCCAACCACCACAAAAATCAAAAATATAAAGGGAACAGGAGTTCACTGTAAAGTGAGGCTAATGTTTTCTGCCAAACATCTTTTAACACAGAGGGACTGTGCAACCTCTATACCTATTGGCAGAACGCAAAGGCCTTTTGCTGAGCAGCGGGCAACTGGGACCTTACGCTTGGACCTGTAACTCTACTCCCATTGGTCAACATCGCATCGAATATATTCTTTCCGAAACCATAAAAATTATATAAGGACCAACGTCTGGGCCATTCCTGCCTGAAATAACCAGGAAGGTTGAAACTGTGCAAAACCACCACAGGCAACAGGAGAACTTTTCTCACACAGCCACCCATAAAGGCATAACCAACGAAGAAAAAACATAACATAAGAACCAAGGGAACAATTACAAAACCTCAATTGAAGATGTTCTAAATTGGATTCCAGTGTCAACATCTCTTAATAATCAAGAGGGACTGTGCAACCTCTACCCTGTTGGCATGAAGATGAAGGCGGCTTTTCGCAGTAAACAACCGAGAGTATCATTTAAATATCCAGCAATATCCGTAACAGAAAATAGTAAACAACAACAACACCCAACCACCACAAAAATCAAAAATATAAAGGGAACAGGAGTTCACTGTAAAGTGAGGCTAATGTTTTCTGCCAAACATCTTTTAACACAGAGGGACTGTGCAACCTCTATACCTATTGGCAGAACGCAAAGGCCTTTTGCTGAGCAGCGGGCAACTGGGACCTTACGCTTGGACCTGTAACTCTACTCCCATTGGTCAACATCGCATCGAATCATATTCCTTTCCGGACAACCATAGAAAATGTATATAAGGACCAACGTCTGGGCCATTTCCTTGCCTGAAGATAACCAGAGAATGGTTGAAACATGTCGCAAATACCACCACCAGGTCAACAGTGCAGAACTTTTCATCACCTACCAGCCACCCATCAATAGCAGCAATAACATCAATGAAGAAAAAACATGAACATAAGAAACCGAAGAACAATATACAAAACCTACAACTTGAAGATGTTTCTACGAGAAGAAGTTGGATTCCAGTGTCAACATCTCTTAATAATCAAGAGGGACTGTGCAACCTCTACCCCTGTTGGCATGAAGATGAAGGCGGCTTTTCGCAGTAAACAACCGAGAGTATCATTTAAATATCCAGCAATATCCGTAACAGAAAATAGTAAACAACAACAACACCCAACCACCACAAAAATCAAAAATATAAAGGGAACAGGAGTTCACTGTAAAGTGAGGCTAATGTTTTCTGCCAAACATCTTTTAACACAGAGGGACTGTGCAACCTCTATACCTATTGGCAGAACGCAAAGGCCTTTTGCTGAGCAGCGGGCAACTGGGACCTTACGCTTGGACCTGTAACTCTACTCCCATTGGTCAACATCGCATCGAATCATATTCCTTTCCCGACAACCCATAGAAAACTGTATATAAGGACCAACGTCTGGGCCATTTCCTTGCCTGAAGATAACCAGAGAATGGTTGAAACATGTCGCAAATACCACCACCAGGTCAACAGTGCAGAACTTTTCATCACCTACCAGCCACCCATCAATAGCAGCAATAACATCAACTGAAGAAAAAACATGAACATAAGAAACCGAAGGAACAATATACAAAACCTACAACTTGAAGATGTTTCTACGAGAAGAAGTTGGATTCCAGTGTCAACATCTCTTAATAATCAAGAGGGACTGTGCAACCTCTACCCCTGTTGGCATGAAGATGAAGGCGGCTTTTCGCAGTAAACAACCGAGAGTATCATTTAAATATCCAGCAATATCCGTAACAGAAAATAGTAAACAACAACAACACCCAACCACCACAAAAATCAAAAATATAAAGGGAACAGGAGTTCACTGTAAAGTGAGGCTAATGTTTTCTGCCAAACATCTTTTAACACAGAGGGACTGTGCAACCTCTATACCTATTGGCAGAACGCAAAGGCCTTTTGCTGAGCAGCGGGCAACTGGGACCTTACGCTTGGACCTGTAACTCTACTCCCATTGGTCAACATCGCATCGAATCATATTCCTTTCCCCGGACAACCCATAGAAAACTGTATATAAGGACCAACGTCTGGGCCATTTCCTTGCCTGAAGATAACCAGAGAATGGTTGAAACATGTCGCAAATACCACCACCAGGTCAACAGTGCAGAACTTTTCATCACCTACCAGCCACCCATCAATAGCAGCAATAACATACAACTGAAGAAAAAACATGAACATAAGAAACCGAAGAGAACAATATACAAAACCTACAACTTGAAGATGTTTCTACGAGAAGAAGTTGGATTCCAGTGTCAACATCTCTTAATAATCAAGAGGGACTGTGCAACCTCTACCCCTGTTGGCATGAAGATGAAGGCGGCTTTTCGCAGTAAACAACCGAGAGTATCATTTAAATATCCAGCAATATCCGTAACAGAAAATAGTAAACAACAACAACACCCAACCACCACAAAAATCAAAAATATAAAGGGAACAGGAGTTCACTGTAAAGTGAGGCTAATGTTTTCTGCCAAACATCTTTTAACACAGAGGGACTGTGCAACCTCTATACCTATTGGCAGAACGCAAAGGCCTTTTGCTGAGCAGCGGGCAACTGGGACCTTACGCTTGGACCTGTAACTCTACTCCCATTGGTCAACATCGCATCGAATATATATATATATATATATATATATATATATATATTGAAAAAGACGAGCAAATCCCTGTTGCGTATCAAGTGTCACACCCACCAGCTTGAGAATGACCGAGGAACGGTCGAAACCTGTAGCAACGACATGAGGGGACACGAGGAAGGACTGCATTCTTCAAGAAAGCACTGCAGTAAAGGCTCCAACGGCAAACGCCAGATATACTCAAACATCAACCCATAATGCCCATAGCCCGGACCAGATTCTTACGAGGAACTCTTCTATGTGAGGACGCCTATGCTATTCCTACCCTCTGTGAACCTAAAGTAGGGACTGTGAGCCCTCTTCAGGAAGGACGGCGGAGGCGGCCAAGCGTACGAGGGAGACGAAGAGGAAAGATGGTTCTCCATACACCCACAACAATAGAATCTACAGAAAACACCAACAACCAGTATCTCATGAAATCCACTAAGCCCATAGGAAACACCAAATTCGACGAGGCACACTTCCAAGCAAGGACGCCAAGACCTTCATCCAACTCTATTGGAAAATTAAGTAGGGACTGCGAGCCCTCTCCTGGAGTGAAGGCTGAGGCGGCCAAGCAGACGGAGTGTGCTAAGGAGAAACGTGTTTAACGAAAAAACACCCACAACCAATAAGAAGTGTCCAAAGTAATACGCAACAGGGATTGGCTCGTCTTTTTCAATATCTACTCTGGCATTAAAACATATATATATATATATGTTGAATGCCAGATTAGATATTGTAAAAGACGAGCCAATCCCTGTTACGTATTACTTTGGGCACTTCTTATTGGTTGTGGGTGTTTATTCGTTGAACACGTTTCTCCTTAGCACACTCCGTCTGCTCGGCCGCCTCAGCCTTCACTCCGGGAGAGGGCTCGCAGTCCCTACTTAATTTTCCAATAGAGTTGGATGAAGGTCTTGGCGTCCTGGCTTGGAAGTGTACCTCGTCGAACTCGGTGTTTACTATGGGCTTAGTGGATTTCATTAGATACTGGTTGTTGGTGTTTTCTGTAAGTTCTATTGATGTGGGTGTATGTAGACCTTTTCCCCGTCGGTTTCCTAACACGCTTGGCCGCATCCGCCATCCATCCTGGAGAGGGCTCGCAGTCCCTACTTTAATTTCACAGAGGGCAGGAATGGCATAGGCGTCCTCACGCAGAAGAGTTCCTCGTAAGAATCTGGTCCGGGCTATGGGCATTATGAGTTGAAGTTGAAGTTGAGTGTGTGTGGCGTTTGTCATTAGACCCCTTTACTGCAGTGTTTTCTTGAAGAATGCGTGGCGCCTTCCTCGTGTCGTTGCGACCGGTTTCGACCGTTCCTCGGTCATTCTCAAGCTGGTGGGTGTCACCCACAACCAATAAGAAGTGCCCAAAGTAATACGTAACAGGGATTGGCTCGTCTTTTACAATATATATATATATATATATATATACAATATGAAATGGGAAGTTTGGATACAAAAAGGGACACGGGTGGGTTCAGTTACTGCGACGCACCCTCAACTTCTCTTACACTACGCTAAGCAAAGAAAGCTTAGAACATACACTCTAGCCATCGACCTTATCAAGGCCTTTGATTGCGTTTGGCACGAAGGCATTGTTAAGAAACTAGGAGACGAGGGCTTCCCCAATAGTTCCAAAGGATCGTTCACTCCTATCTAACTGAACGATCCTTTAGAGTCAAAGCCAGAGACACTTTATCCTCGCAGTACAAGATTGAGAGGGGGGTTCCCCAAGGCTCTTGTCTGGGGCCTATCCTTTTCAACTTCTACTTGCAGGACTTTCCCAAGTGGAATAAAAATAATAGAAACATACAGACAGTTTTAAAAACTATCCTTAAAAAACCATGTGAGCTGCACACTTGGCAAGGCCTACGGCGCCAGGAGTGGCATCTACTATTTATTACGGCCTGGCTCTGGTTTCTCCCTTCGGACCAGGGTGAACCTCTACAAGGCACTTTTAAGGCCAATCGTCGCGTACGGGGTCACAGCCTGGGCTAAGCCGGCGGGTAAGTTGATGAAACGCATTTATGCGTTTCAGAATAAAACCCTCCGACTTATCCTGGGCGCACCACGCTACGCGACGGCCAGAGCTGCGACTGATATGGACAACAACCCAGTAGAGGAACCGGTAGTAGGCCTATGTTGACGCTGTTCTGCACAGGAGCTGGGAGAGAAGACGAGGAACAACTTCACAAAGGGAAGAAACGTAGTTCTGAACATTATTTATATTATTGTTATTATCATTATTATTATTATTATTATTATTATTATTAGTATTATTATCACTTTGTTACTATTATTATTATCATTATAATTATTGTTTCTAATACATTATACCTATATTATTATTATTCCTATTATTGTAATTGTTACTAATACTATATTATACTATTATTAATATCTTTATAATTATTGTTAGTATAATTAATACTATTATTATTATTATTATTATTATTGTATCTTTTATGTACAAAGGGGAAAAAGCCTGGTGGAGAGCACCTAGTGCTCTCCGTACGGCTACCCCGTCTTGTATACCTTGGACATAAGGTCCTTAATAAAGAAATATTCATTCATTCATGAAATGGGAAAACAAGACTAAGATCATTCAACCGTAACAAGCGGTCTTCGTTAAACCAACCCAAATTAGTTGGGTTTTTGACTCTGACGAAGACCGCTTGTTACGGTTGAAAGACCTTAGTCTCGTTTTCCCATTTCATATTGTGGTTTGATCATTGATTGTTATTTCACGTGTTTATGTGAAATCTTTTTATACATATATACTTATCCTATCATCAATCCCGTTCCTTCTTTTACTTCTTTCCTCAGCAAACGCACCAACCCTATCGTTTACAAGACCCTCTTGTACCTCTTGTAAATGCGTTTGCCGTTTGGATTGCACCCAGTGTGACGCTTTTTAAATCCTGATAACTCTACCCAGCCTAGGAGCAACAAGAAAATAAGTAGTGATGAGAAAAGTAGTACCTCTAGGATAATCCATCCTAGGACCAGAATTATGATGCACATCAGCTGGGACTACACGACTATTAATAAAGTTAAGAGGATAACCAAGGTTAAAAAATTCATTTTTTAATTGGTCAATTTGGAATTTTCAATAACTTAAATAGCTAAAAATTTATGGAAGGGTTATCTGGGGTTGACAACTATTTATATGAAGATACTGCTGAGCATATACTGGTTTAATATGCGCGGAAGTAGAAAGATGTCCACATTATAAAGTGAAAAAATTTTGTCACTGCTATTGACAATGTAATGTCAATGTACGAATAAATGAATCACTCATTAAGAGCTGTGGAATTAAGGGTAAGGGATGTGCTATTTAAAGACAAGCTATTAAATGAAAGAAAGGGTTTATTCAAACTCTCTCTCAACAAGATAAACAATAGTAATATAACTGAAATGACAGGTATTAATGTTGGTAACATAATTCGTATTTTAACTAAGCAAGAATTCAACTAAAGAACAAGATTAGCAAAGAAAACAAAGATGAAAATTATCTATACAAAAAGGATTAGTCTTCATTTAGTTATAAATTGATATTGGGAATTAAAACGGGTATTTATACCGGATGGTAAAATAGAAAATTTTGCTGGTGGTTTTTTGTTTGGCTGATTAAATAAGTGCTAGCAAAATTGAAAGTGGAATACTTTTTGAAACTTTTTTTCACATTTTTTTTTTTGATGGGCCACGTTAGCCCAGTGGAAACATGCTCACCTCTGAACTGATAGGTCCGGAGTTCAACACCCACTGTGGCCCTTGATTTATTCACGTGGGAGGTGAAAAAATCTGAGCACGTGATCCGTCGGAGAGGGCATTAACCCGCTGGTCCCGAGCCTGTATGAAGTCAGGCATGTGCATGTGGTATTGTTCAGTGAAAGTTTTCCTTTTAGTGTTGTTTGGTTATTTGCTTTTTCGTTGATACTCCCTGGAGATACATAATTGAAGATCGAAACATATTGGAAAGTTATTGATAGTGAAAATCTATATTTTTAATGTGAATAGTGTTGCGAAACTTATACGATGGATATTAGCTATTAATCTTTTGAAGAATTAATCATTCGGTCCTAGGAAGTTGGAAATCTTGTAAAAAGAAATAGGAAAAACTAACCATGAAGTAGATTAAAATGAAAACAATCCAGGCGTTTAGCGATACAAGTATAAATAAACGAATGTTCCCTAAATTCACAAATATTAGGAAGTTCACACTTCTATATCCCTGAGAGGGACATATCCCGATTGACAAACCTTGCGATAAGAGTAGTTCAGGGTACCAGGTTGGTTCATATAACTAGAACCAGGAATATTTCCCGATCAGACGTGAAATGGTTAATGTCTTAATGACTGAACACAGATTACATGAGAACAATATTGAACCGTTTGTTGGACCGTTGACTGCTGCTTGTTGGAACGATTACAAAATCATTACAGCTTATATATCAGTTATAGAAAGGTTATGCAAACTCTAACGAGTAGAGGATAAAAATTCTTTAAATAAGGTTTTTCTTTTGTAATTACTATACCCTATAAACACTCATTTTATACTGTTTTTCCGGTGTTTTGATTCTAAATTGAACGTCGCACATTGTTACTAGATACACTGCAGGGTTTTTTATTTTCTATACACAATGAGAAATTTCTACACTACAAGATCAGAAATAAGAAACAAATAACACAAACTTTATGTATTTCACGAAGTACCCAAGATGCGACTTGAAATAAAGGTATACAGTTGTCCTACCCAAATAAAGTTTACACTGCTAATGCTATTATTATCTGTTATATGATGAAATCTGTAGTGCAGGGACAAAAAATCGGAAACAAACTCTATATATTTATCTCAATCACTCCACACAAACACATACAATCATACACACGTAGACTGCTGACAGAGAGTCAGAGAGAGAAGAGAGGGGGGGAGAGGGGAGAGAGAGAGTTTGAGAGAGAGATAGGAGAGGGGAGAGAAAAGAGAGCGAGAGATAGGAAAGAGAGAGGGGTTAGAGATAGGAGAGAGGGAGAGAGAGGAGCAGAGAAAGGGAGGGAGAGAGAGAGGGAGGGGTAGAGATAGGAGAGAGAGAAGAGAGAAAGTGTGAGAGAGATAGGAGGGAGAGAGAGGAGGGAAATAGGAGAGAGATATAGGAGAGATGGAGATTAACACATAAATATCAAAGACTGGTAGTAGGGATACCAGTAAATTCAAAATGCATATTTTGAATATAAATTAAAAATATTAAAAACCAATAATAATCCAATTTTTTTTAAAAATATAATAAACTTATAATAACGACAAAACTAAGTATCGGGGTGAAGTATAAGAGTTTATGGGTTATAGTAAGAGTGACAATAGACATGGAATCAGCCTGAGACTGTAGACTGACTGGTCTTGCGGGGGTGTAACTATGGATTGGACCTTTAATGGGAGACAAGATGGAGGGGAGGAGGAAGACCTTGGGTACCATTCCCCTCAAGCCGTTGTAAAGAGTAAAGAGGAGAGGCAGCTAGCAAAGCAGTTTACCCAGTCGGTCAGCTTCTGATCCAACTAAACAGCACGTCAATACGATTCAATCACTTTTAACAATACTCTCTTTCTTTTTCTCATGAAATTAATTATTTTTCAATAATTTCAATCACATTTTTTAATATTCACGGATTAAACAAAATGATGTTTCTCAATAAAACACTGCTCCAGTCCAAATGTCCTAATTTGTAGTTATTGTAAGTTATTAGCTGCACGTCAAGTGATAATTTTGATTTATCATAAATGAGTTCACCACTAACAGAGATTAAAATGCCGCAGTTATAGTGATTGGTAACTATTGCCCACAGAACTGCTATCACAATAACATATTGTCAACAATTTATATCTAAAAGAACATTAAGTTTTCATCAACAAAATATCACATATATTCTCTTATCAACAATTTCAAATAATTTTCGTATTATTTTTTTTTCAATACCATTTCAATTTTCAACAACGTTATTTACAAAAAACCAAGATTCTTGGTGTATTTCATTGTTTGTTTTCACTAAATATTTATCTAGTGACATGATCCAAAGCAACTAACTGCGGAGACAAATTCAGTTTTCAAAAAAGAAAAAAAAAAGATAGTTGCATAATATAAATTAATTAAATCCATCGTTAATTAGTTGAATAATTCTCATACATGATTAAGAATATCATTAATTGTTACAATAGAGAGCACTATCATTGAGATGAGCATCATTATCAATTGCAGATTTTTCAAAAAAAATCATACAATGTCAAAGAAAAAACACAATTTTTTAAATTAATTTAGTTTCGTTTGTTAAATTGAAATAATAGAAATATAAACTGCTGTATTAAAATGACTTACTTATGTATAGTAAATTTAAAAGTTTATTTTAAAAAAAAAACAGTGCTATAGATTTAATATTTTAAGATCTATCATTTGCAGTATCAGTTCTATTGAACTGACAATTGGAATTAATAATTCCAATAGGTTCATTAAATGAACCTTATTTTATTTTGTTTCAATGAATGTTTAAACTGAAATAAGGTTTTATCTTTATGCGATCAATACGCCTCTAGCTTACAAGTGCTGGGGCCTCTCTGCCTTTGATGACGAATCTCTTTTAATAAGAACATCATTCAAGTCGTACAGCGGTAAACAAAAGCTATTAATTAGGGCTTAAGGGAAGTGAGCAGAGTTTACTGGGAAATCCATTCCCTCCCAAGTCATTCTTGTTTCATTACTTTTAAATGTAGCCACCCAACAAGTCTGCAACATCTAATATTCCCTTCTCACCTTTAGGAAGTATTTTAAAGCTAACTTCTATTAATAATTTCATTCAATGAATTATTATCCATATAATAATTTTTATTGCATCTTTTTTTTTGCAGAGTTTACTACAGTAAGTCTGTCATACTAACGAAAACATCAGAGCAATTTTAGAAAAAAAGCACACAAAAGGGGCACTTGCAAGCTATCTGCAGTCATTTAGTTTCAATGGGACAACCGTCAATAATCATATATACACAAATATCAATATTGGCATAGTATGAACATTTAATGTTGATGCCTTCTTAAAATTAAATTTACCATTGTCACAAAACTGCACAGAACAGACAGTCACCTTGAAATTCCTGAAGCTTTCAAATATTTCTACTACAAAAGTAACGAATAGCGTTTATGTAAGCCCACTGAACGCGGCAATTAATGGAAGAACACAACAAACAATAAACATTCATTGAAGTAGATAAACAATATTTTTATAAAATATCTGGAAAATTTATCATAACTATCAAGAAATTGTAACAGAGTAAATACACGAGAACTGGATACAAATTTAGTTGAGGATGTTGAACATTAAAATAAAGAAGATAAGTCTTCAAGCATCAGGGAATTAGAACAATGCAGGAAGTATTAAATTTAGGACAGCCTTAAATATGATGAGAACAGGAATGCCCAACTCAACATGATGAAGCCCCTACTGAGGACGTATGCAGTCCAGGGTAAGAAAACAAAACAACTGGGCACTTGAAGAACTTTTGTGACTTTCAGAAATAATAAATTACGAAATAACACATTCGGTCAAATGGCAATTTGCAGGTGAAAGTGTTTAATATTGATGCTGCTACCATTAGCCTGCTACCAATACTAGGGAAAATGATAAAAAGACTAATCCTAAAACGCTTTATTCAGTGGCGTAGGAAGGGGGGGGGGGGGGTCCGCCCCAGGCGGCACATGCCAGGGGGTGAAAAACCGCCTTTTTAGGGTGTAAAAACAGAAAAAAATTAAAATAATAAAAAGCTAACAAAAAATCTGAAATTTTATACTAAAATGAGGGTAAGTTTTTAAGGGTCATAATTGTTTTAATGTTTAATACTGTTTTTAAACGGATTTTTCAAGTGTAATAAATATTAGCAAATTAAAAATAATATATCTTAAATTTTTCAAAAATATTTTTTTAAAGTGGTTCAAAGTTTATTATATTAGTTTCCGTAGCCAGTTAATTTAATTTAATAATAATTCCATGAAAATAAATATTTTGAGGACTTTTAAACGGCAAGCAGAGGGGGATGGGGGGTTAAATTTTACGACCGCCCCGGGCAGCAACAATGGTTGCTAAGCCACTGGCATTATTCCTATCCTATACAACCAGAATATAATCCCTGACCACCACTTTGCTTCCCGGTGCCATCACACAACCGTACAGCAGTGCCATCGGGTTGTAGACGCCATCTGCTCTGCTCTAGAGCGAGGCCAATATTGTTCTGGTGTGTTCCTTGACATTTCTCAGGCCTTTGACAAGGTTTGGCACCCAAGTTTACTGTGCCAATTAAAAAACAATCTTACCCTCAACATACTACCTCATCCTTCGCAGCTATCTGACTGATCGATATTTCCGGATTGGCGAAGAATCTGCCAATCATGGAGCTAGTGTGCCCCAGGAGGGCAAACTGGCTCCCATTCTTTACCAAATATCATGAAATAACACTATTCCATGAAATACAGTTCCCCAAATCTATAAATGCAAACGTCTTCTGAAATACATTTTAATTATTTCATTTACTTGTAACTTTAATACTTAAGTGCAAATTTAATACTTGTACAACTTCAAGTATTATACCACTTAATACTTATAATGAAGAAACGTTTCAAAAGGTTAAACCCATTTGTTATAAATTTTGTCGTGCTGTAGAACAGTTCCCAGGGAACCTTAGAACTGCTCCTGGTAGGCCACGTATTTGATATGCATGGGTTACAAAGAAATTCTCACTACCTCAGTTTCAACATGTTACAGACATGTTATTAAATATAAGACACTAGAAGTAGCACCCTTTTTTACTTTTACTGTCTGCTGATGAAAATGACTGCAGTAGACAGTCGAAACGCGTCGACAAGAAGAATTCACTCCCTGAACCGTTGTTCTCACAACGAAAAATTAATTTTTCGCAAGCTTGAAAAGTTGGAGAAGAAGATCATCGACCGACAATATTCAGTCGTGTATAACCAATCATGTATATATATATACATGATTATGTATATGTATATATGTAATATATATATATATATATATATATATATATATATATATAATATGCTCTTTAAATGTTTTAATTTGAATTATGGGTTATAGGAAATGTGAAGCACCATACTTCTTACTCAAAAGCCGAACATTCATTATAGTTTTTGATTAAATTTTGAAATTCATATAGAAAATCTTTGACTGGGGTCTTGGTTTCTTCACAGGTATTTTTTTTTCATCCCTGTACAATTTCTCTTAGAGGGCCTTGATCTAATGGCAGTTAACCAATTAAATTTTAAAGACCTTTAAAAAAAAAAGGTTATTTAAACAGATATTTAAATCAAATGAACTGGTGGTCTGTTCGATTAAGCCTATTTTAAACAAATTCTTGAAGGAGGAGTAAAACTGATGCAAGGGTGTTCTGGCAAACTGTGGATAACTGGAGTTGTCAGCCAGACGTTTCCCAACCCTGATAACCTTGCACAACCCTTGAAATAACTCTCAAGGAAACGGCCTTATCAAAAATTACATCACACAAAAACTGTATAATGTTTTACTAAATTAATATTAGCTTGATAACAATATTACGATTTAAACACTTCTTTAGTTCAGATAAGTCACAGAATATAAAAATACTGTATCTGAGACTCAACGTACTGATAGTTCATCGGTGCCAACAAAATGTGCCACCCTTCTTGTTTGATTTCTTGTTTATATAACCTACCCTGCTATCTATCTATTTAAAACTTATGATGTCTGTACAGTTAACTTTATTATTTAATACTACAATTAGTAGTTATATTCAATTATTACATTTTACTCTTTTACATCTCATCTCATCATCTATTTGATTCACACTAAAAAAAAACGACACGAAGGGCTTGAAATAGAAGACGAGACGAGATATAAACAAATAAAACTAATAATTAAATATAACTACTCACTCTACTCACTATATATAAAGTCGTGAGTTTGTTTGTTTGTTCACCCATTTTCCGTGGAGATAGAGACCTGAAATTATAAAATATATTATTTATTACCTGAATAATACTAAATGAAAGAAAATTATCACTATATTCCCAACATTGGAACCAGGGTAGCAAGTGACTTGCGTACTCGTCGATGACAATGGTGTAAATGTACTATATATAAAAGTAACAAAACAAATTTCTTTTTTTAATTTAATATTTGCGTAATATAAACACTGGTAATAAAGTAAAGGCATGGAGCCAGGGTAGTCCAGTAGCTTGTGTCCTCGCCACAAGCCATTTTTAATATGTATTTTTACATATTAAAAATAAATGTACCAAAAAAAATTTAGAATTTAAAATTTGAATAATATAAACAATGGTAATAAAGTAAAGGCATGGAGCCAGAGTAGCCCAGAGGCTTGCGTGCTCGCCAATGACAGTAGTGCAAATGTATTATAAATAAATTTAACAAATATACAATAACTATTACATTAGAGATTAAAAGTGAATAATTTTAGGGGCAAACTTAAACACAACTGTCAGATAAAATACAAATGTTCTAAGGTAATATTATAAAGACACATTCCGTTCATTAATGTTATTTTATGTTTGGTAAATAAATTGAATATTTCGATTTACAAGTTCTGTTTGTTTCAAATATATTTGATTGTGTATATAACTTGAATTGATGTTTTATTTATATATATGATCAAATAAATGTTTTTTTTCTTTTAAATGATTTTTATTTTACTAAATATGCTTACTGGGTATATGTCTTGAATCATGTTAAGAACACTATATTAAAAGTTGGGTCATTTAAGATTCTGTTTCCGTCTCTCAATAAGAAGAAACAACAATTAAAATTATCCCTGTCAATAATGTTCAGTGAATTTATTTCAATACCTATTGTTATTATTTCTGAGTGACACAAAGAGTCACAGGTGGTCTAGTAATAAATAACAGAGTTAACTGTACAGACACCATAGGTTTTTTACCTATATAATTAATAAAATTATAATTTTTTACAACTGTAACGGATAATTTGATTCCGTTAATGTTTCAAGACATTTCCATTTCATTAACCAATTTTTTTAGAAAAGCTTCTTTCCATTTACCAATGGAATAGGTATCATGTCTCTTAGGAGGGGATATTCTTATTTTACATAAATTTTCATATTACAATAGTTAGAGCATTTGTCATTTTTATTGTAATAATAATCGTTCGACATATATGGTTATACAATATGCAATAAGATAATATGTAATAAAATATTTTATGATTGTAATAAGATATATCAATCACCGAGGATGTGGTATAAAAATAGTAGCCATATTGTCGTAAACAACGAAAAAGCATCTTTCCTAGCCTCTAATATTACCCAAACAATAGAGCTCTTAAACAATGGGCACTAAGAACTAAATGTCTTAGAATTAATTATGCTTTAGAATAAAACTATGAAAGTTACTACAGTATACTGATGTGGCAAGATTGAAATCAAGAAGACGATACTTCTACAACTGTCACAGTATTCCTGAGAGACTTGTAAAGGTTTAAGACGAGATGTGTTTAATACACAAATTTAACCTTGCCTTGAGAAAACGCATCTTATCATAATGGCAGGCCTCTTTTATTCAAAACCTTGCAGAACTTACTACATCGCCCCAGTAAAATAAGTGCATACTGCACAAATCCATTTTCAATTTTAGTGAATAAATAAAGCAGAATTCTATAATTGTGTAATCACTTCAAATGACTTTTAAGATAAAATACAGCTTACCTAATTGTATCCTAATTGAACTCGGCACTATTCCAATTTAAACAGAATCCTTCCAAATATCCACTTTTTAGGATACCATTTCTAGTATTTAATACATATATATATATATATATTATATATATATATATATATATATATATATATAAACAAAAAAATCAAACTATTTACGATATATAACAACAAAATCTCTGAATGAATAAAAAGAAAGACTAAATAGTCATTGCATTAACTATTATTACTCTATTATTATTAAACTTAATTGATGTATACAATTATCTCTGTATGAGGTAGAATTAAGAAATTAAATTGCTCTTAATTTTTCACCTAATACAATAAATGGAAATGCCTTCTCAAGTGATATTAATGTGTTATTCATTCCAACTGAGACAGAAATGAATTGATAGCTGTTTGGATGATTACCTTAGTGTTGCTAGATCGGATGTTGCAACTTTGGAAAATTGTTTATATATAACATAAAACAGTACATATCACATGTAATGACAAATAACGGTCATGTTGTAATGTAACAGAAGCTATCCTTGAGTAAGTTTTTTCAATTTGTTAGATGTTTCTGAAGTAGAAATGTCAAATGTCCATTGTTTATTGTTTTTTTTGTTAGTTTATACCCCTGAGGATGTCTTAAAATAAAGACGAAACGTTGGCAAAAAGGTCATTCCATATATTTACCCTGACCAAATTCCGAGAAGAAGAAAAAGTGTTTGTTAGTAATTTGTGGTCAAGAAAACAGTACCGTATATATATATACAATTAAAAGAAACGGTCCAGCGGACTTTTTTAAATAAAATAAATTCAAAACGAAGGAAACACACATAAAGACACAGATATAACTCACATCGATATTTCGATGTGAGTTTATGTCTGTGTCTTTATGTGTGTTTCCTTCGTTTTGAATTTATTATATATATATATATATATATATATATATATATATATATATATATATATATATATACTTAAAATAAACAGTGACACATAGACTGAAACATAACAAAGACTTACTTTTCAATATTTCGACCGTAATTGTCAGTTGACTGTCGTCCCTCCGTCAATTCACTTCTTCTCCTGAGAACGACCGCCATTACGGTCGAAATATAGAAAAGTGAGTCTTTGTTATGTTTCAGTCTATGTGTCACTGTTTATTTTAAGTGTTATCTGTCCTGCCGGACCGTTTTGTCGTTTATCATGGTATATATATATATATATATATATATATATATATATAATATATATGCAGGGAAAGATAGCTCCATGAAGCTGTATGTGTTTGGATTCAAGGATGACAATTAGAATATGGAAAACTATTGCAAAACAAAACAGTGCACGTAATCAAAACAATGGCTTTCCACTCATTTCAATTGTCACCATAAAACATTGAACCTGCGTATCACCGGATTTTTATTTCTGTTATGTATACTAAGAAATATATTTGAATTTGCGCTATGCAGTAAAACAGAAAATAAGTATTGTATACCAAATAATACGTTTACCTTTTACACATTTTGTATGCGACGCTCATTATTTGTATCGTCTTATCGAATTCTTTAAAAATAATGAATCAATCAGAACTTGATAAATTAAATTTTTTGGAACAATAAAACGAAGAATAATTGTATATCAATAACATTTATGATTCATAAATGGCGTAATAAATGTGAATTAAATTGTTTAATTAAATGTATATAAATTGATGAGAAATGAAATTAAGTCAATCAATCAAAAAAAAAAAATTGGCATGTGCCGTAATATGAAAACTGCGCACTTTGTTACCTGATTTAAAACATAACTGTACTGTATGTGATCAACCTTTCTGATCGATTATATGTATGGTAAATACTATCTCAGTGACAACCACTATTCCAGAATATCTCTAGAATTACTCATTAAATTCCATTTATTGTTATATAATAAAAAGAACTAAACATTTGTTCTTGGATTGATATAATGTTGATGTTAAGCAAACCTTAATGTTCTCGTAAATTCATTAGCTATTAAAGTAATAGCAGGGCAAATCACTGTCTACAACATAGCAACATAAATTAATGAATAGATATCACGTAAAGAACCAAATAAAAACAATTTTTTTTTTATTTTTTAAAAATTTCTCAACAGTCAAACAATTTTAGAAAAAATTACTTACAACTTGAAACCAAAACGACTTCTTCCTCCAAAACGACTGGTTCTCTTAATTTAATAGTTTTATATAGCTTATTTTTGATGTTTTTAATTCTATCTTTGAAGAAATCTTTGATAAATTCAATTAATAATACATATAAAGGCTTTATAAATTTGTCAAACAAATAACATTTTTCAAAAAAAAAACATTAATTACATTATAAGTAAAAATTCATAAGTAAAAAATTCATTAAAATTCAAGGCTCATATATTATAAACATAAGTGTTAATGGTAAATGTAATTTGATTAAAAGTACTTTCGCTTATTTTTTTCGTTTTAATAAGTAATTTTATTTCAAAGACGATGGCAGAATTAAAGAAAGAAATACATATTAAAAAAGAAACAACAGCTGGAACCTAATTCAAGGCCATATGTAAATATTTTAACATTATTGATAACACCCTATAAATATATGCAATATAGAGGCGCCAGATATATATACATATATATACAAAACTAAAGTTTATCGGGTCTCGGTCAGTTCTTCAGGTTCAAATTAAACTCTCAATGCCAACGTATCGGTTTTTATTTAAAACCTTTTTCATAGGCAGAAGAATAAATTTTGAAACAGAAAAACAGTATTATATTACAAATAATTTTACAAAGAAAAATAATGCAATGTAATACTAAATATAAATTTATACTTCTGCCTATTAAAAAGGTTTTAAATAAAAACCGAAACGTTGACATTGAGATTTAATTTGAACCTGAAGAAATAACCGAGACCCGATAAACTTTAGTTTTGTTTCTATTCCACGGTCGATACTTTTATCAATATTTAAATATATATTATTATATATAAAATAAATTCAAAACGAAGGAAACACACAGAAAGATACAGACGAAACTCACATCGATATTTCGACCATCGTCGTCATCAGGAGGTGTGAAGAGCGAAGAGTCCCACACTCTTCGGGAAACAAAAATACATTCTTGTATTTTATATAATTTATGATAATTTTCTTATTACTGTACGAACCTTGTAAACAATATCGATAAAAGATCTTACATAAAAAAAAAGGCTTATGTTGTTATATGGAACCTATAACATAAAGTATTGTTGTGACAACTAACGATAACGTGACAAACAATTAAAAATAATTATAATGTCTATTTGATTTACTAGCATATCTGCTGTGCTTCAGAAAGCAATATTCTTTAGCACACACCCAAGCAAAGCAAAAAGAGCTCCCAGAGGGGGGGATCTGAACTATTTTTAGAAATTTCTACGCAGCAAACGGAACCTACTCACTGAATTTTCTTCCGGTTAGCTTGATTTTAAAGAAAATCTTTCCCAAAGAATAGATCACTTCAAAGGGATTTACTGTAAATAATGCCTTCCTACATGAAAAACATAAAAGCTATTATCCTATAACATATTGAACACTTCAGTTCATTATTTTATGTACGACTCAACCTCATGATTTTACAGAATTATTTTTGAGAAAAAAAGGCCAATAGTTTTATTATTGGTCTCCATGCAAATATATATAAATATATATATATATATATATATATATCTGTAAGCGTTCTTTTTATTCTCTTTTCTGTGTCGTGCTTTGTGTAATTTAAAGTTATATATATATATATATATATATATATATATATATATATATATATATATGAAGTTCAATAGAGATATAGAAAGACAGATAAATTCACACGCGTACTGTAAACTAAAATAACCGAAAATTAGAAACTGTAAGCGTGTGTTTTTAATTTATCTATGTTTATTTATCTATATTGAACTTTATTTGTCCTTTTCGGATCATTTTTCACTTTTCGAGTAATAATTAAGTGTTTTGAATGAGTTTGATTATTGTTTGTGACCACCGAAACATATCACTTACGAATATAAATATGCATGATATTATTGGAAGTTTTGTTAACATTATCTGCGAATTATAACAGGATATTAGAAAGCATATTTAGAGATTTGAAAAAATAAGAATCAAAACTTACGAAAACTTAAATTCACAAATTATGTGAAGGACTGTGTTTTATGTTTGAAAGAAAGACTGTTCCCCCAATATGAACATATTACAGACTTTGTAGAAGTGTGTGAAGCTCTTCACATTGTGTACTCTTTATTTATCCTCAAGAAGGGACCTTATCGAAATTATTCTTGTAATGAGTGTAGTATTTCTTCCTTTTGTCTTTCTGAGTTTCAAGTTATAATTATACATGCATGTATATCAATTTTGTTAACAGCCCCTTTGAATACATTATATTGAATACTAATACTGTTAAAAACAGACTCTTATTTGGATGATACTGTGCCATTAATTAGTTTTTGATGCTGCATGAAATACAACCTTTTACCTTAATGTGTCAAGTGAATTGCCCCAGTCTTGTGGAGATGGATCAATCAAAGAGCTAACCACAACGCAAATAAAACAGCGTCAGACTGGATGATCTTTGATATTAACAAGAAGATAACAAAGCTCGCATTTATTAACAACGCCTATAAAAGTAAACACTTCGATAGTTTTTAAATAATACTCTGATTATTCAAAACAAAACTTAGCAGCTAAGAGTGAAATACCAGGAAGGACTAACAAGTATATCACCATAAACAGTATTCTGTCAAATACAAAATGGATACAAAAGAATACGAAATAAATGATGAAAAACAACATCAAATATAAAAAAGCAATTTACAAACAAATTTCTGGTTACATGCTAACAACAACCTATTCATGAAAAGGAACCAGTATAAGAGGTTTCCATTCAAAGAAACTTATCCGGTGTATCTGATACAGATATGACTTCCCATGTAGGAGGCTAATATTGTATTTAATGACGGGTAGATGCAAAACACAATCAGCAATTATACAGGGCGTCCGTGAAGTCTGGGCACACAGGGAATTTTACCAATTTATTTATTTATCTCTATTACTTTTTCCTCCTCATAATGAAGATGGGGTACTCTAAAGAAGGAAGAATCGATTGGGTACTCAAAGTGAATATGAAGAATGGTCTCATCGCAAAATTGCAGAAAAATTTAATCCTGCAAACTCTTATAGGCAACTCATTTGTTTTACTGCCGTTAGTAAATAGGTTGGTAAAAAACTAAGGAAACTGGCAGTATCTTGAACAAACCCTTGGTGCTTAGAGGCAACCAAATCGATTTTTTTTTTCTTTAGGTACTGCTCTTTCTTTATTCCGAGGAAGATAAATAATACAAATAAATAAAATAGTAAATCCCCCTACGTATCCAGACTTTATAGGCACCCTTTATAATAAGAAATCAACCAAGACAATACTACTAGCGGATAGAAGAATAAACTTCAAAACAATCAACACAGACAAAAAAAATCATAGAAGCCATCTTTTACAAAAAAAAAACTGAAACTATATATCAATATTCAACTGGAAAAAAGTAAAAAAAAATTTAAAATTATTCCACTCCTGGCAAGGACAACAAGAACCTTTATATGGAGCTACTCAAACTGCAAGGATAATGAACTGGATTAAGGACAAAAAACATCTTCTCCTACCTAACATAATACCTGTTCAGTAATGATGTGCACGTCCCGAGGATGAATCGTGAACATGTCAACTTCTATTAAATATGATACATTGTATGAGCGAAGTAATAACAGTGTAATTTAGGAAAATTTAAAAACTAATTAAGAAACAGGTATCACCCAATTATGGTTCTATTTTATTTATAGTACTCTATGTTGACTTGAGCAGAGCACTTCTTCAGATGACAACGGATGTCAAAATATCGAAGTGAGTGACTTGCTGGGTTCTTATATTATCCTGTTCATTGCCCTCTTGAACTACTTCAGTGTGATTTTAATTATATAGCAGATGATATAAACGCGGGAGGTGAATTAATGTGAGCACATCATCCCTCGGAGAGGACGTCTTCAGGAAGCCGTCTTCCTGAGCCTATACGATTACAGTTACGCGTTAAAGATTCTTAATCTAAATGCAATTAAGTTAGGCAAAAATTAAGGCTCCCAATGTAGAATGTTCATTGCGTGATATCATATAGGGCCAATGTTGTGACTGTGTGTGTTCTCTTGCGGGACGGCCATTTCAACCTACCCTGACAAGTATATATTCATTATAATTAATAATTGTACATTATTCAATACACAAAAATCTCTTTTCTAGACTGTATTTTAACTCCACTGTAATGTTATAACCATAGTTTCTTTCTTTCAATAAATTCAAACCTCTGCCTAAAACAAGATTTTAATTAAAACCGAACTTTAGACATACCATATTTGGTTTCAAACTTAGAAACTCACCAACTCTGGAATTATTTTTATACAATTAAAGTGAATAAGCACTTATTCTTTTAAGGAAATTTATTTGATTAAGTAAAAAAAAAGCGCTTTAGTTTCATTAATAAAAACTGAATACGAATTTATATGTAAGTTACAGTTACCTTTCATGTCAACTTCTAAGTTTATTAAACCATAAATAAAACTTAAAATAAATGAATGCTTCATCTGACATTAATGGTATATAAGTGATGCTGTCGGTCTTACATAGGTTAGCATAAAGGAATCATATTCAGCTTGAGTCGCCTAATTAGCATGTCGTCTTGCACACTCGACCTGTTTCCGAGCAAGTCCATTTTGAAGAGCAACTGTCACTACTTTCTGTTTACATAAACTCCCAGTGTGTGCTGCCTACTACATCAATGCTAACCGTTTCTTCTTATATTTCACTAGACTACCAGTGACACTCTGTGTCACTGCTTCTTGTTATTAAGACACGGAAACAGATTCTTATACGGCCCAAGCTTTTGATATAGTATTCTTACATGATTTAAGATATATACACAATAAGGATATTTAGTAAAATAAAAATAATTTAAAAGTAAAGAAAAAATCACTTATTTTATCATATATAAATAAAACATCAATTCAAGTTATATACACAATGAAATACTTAAAACAAACAAAACTTAAAAATTGAAATGTTCAATTTATTTGCCTAACATAATATAACATTAATGAAAGGAATGTGTCTTTATAATATTACCTTAGAACATTTGTATTTTATCTGACAGTTGTGTTCAAGTTTATTTCTAAAATTATTCATTTTTAACCTCTAATGTAGTAGTTTATTATATATTTGTTACATTTATTTATAATACATTTGCAGTACTGTCATCAGCTTTGCACAAAAGCCTCTGGGCTACTCTGGCTCCATGCCTTTATTTTATTACCAGTGTTTATATTTCGCAAATTTTAAATTAAAATGTTTTTTTGATACATTTATATATAATACATTTTCACTACTATCATCAAGCACGCAAGCGACTGGCTACCCTGGTCCCATACCTTTACTTTATTACCATTGTTTATATTCAAATTTTGAATTCAAAATTTTTTTTGTTACATTTATTTTTAATAAATTTGTGTCACTGTCATCGGTGAGCATGTAAGCCAGTGGGCTAACCTAGCTCCATATCTTTAGTTTTTTACCAGTGTTTATATTACGCAAATAATAAATTGAAAAAAAAATTATGTTACATTTATACATAATACGAGTACATTTGCAGTACTATCATCGGCGAGCAAGCAAGACACTTGCTACCCTGGCTCCAATTTTGGGAATACAGTGATAATTTTCTTTTATTTAACATTATTCAGGCAATAAATAATATATATTTCAGGTCTCTATCTCCACGGAAAATGGGTGAACAAACAAACAAACTCACGAAATTTATATATAGAGATTATTAGATATTAATAATTGCTTATTATTATTACTATTATTTAGTTATTGAAATAACAATCAATGATCAAACCATAATATGAAAATGAAGAGCTTAGCTTTGTTTTCCCATTTTCATATTGTGGTTTGATCATTATTCAGTCCTAAATAATAACAGCTAAAAATAAAACAAGACTGACTACAGCTTGAAGATGAAAAAATATATAAATGCAAATAACGAGCTAGATAAAATAAGAAAACATAATAGTGTTTTATAAAAAGATATAATTATGTTATACTATGCACAAGTGCTTCATGCTAGCAGGTTGGTAAAGGCAATTAGAACAGATACTATATAGATCACAAATAAGGTCCCAAACTTAAATGTTTAACCTGCACTTTCATCATTTTTAAATACCTTCATTTTTATATATTCATTAAAAAAAATTATTCTGATTAAAAATCAATTTATTTAAGAGAATTGATTTGATATTAATGATGCAGGTAATTTGACTAATTAATTAAAAATAATGCATTTATCATAAATTATTATTTTCAGACAATTATTATATTACAAAACAATTAATAGTGGATTTACCTACCAAATAAGCATCAGTATACTCGTCTAAATGTCATTCATTTTTGTCAGGCAATGCCAAATTAATTTGATTCAAATGTCAATTCAATGTTATCAGAAATAGAAAAATCAACCAATATCATATCGTAATTTGTTGGTAAATATAAACTGATTTTTTTCCCCCCAGATTAGATTCAATTTCAATCACATAAATCTGTTTCACATCAAAACTCACTTTGCAGCAAAACTTTATAAAAACAAATTAATACGCTAATATGCCAGTCACAGATGGGATATCTATTTTTGCGAATTTTTTTGTTAATCACTTCATGTGTGCTATTTTTGTAAATTTAGTTCATTTAATTCATGGAAACGTTTTACTTCATTGCTCACACATGTTTTATGTATATATATATATATATATATGATTTCACATAAACACGTAAAATAACAATCAATGATTAAACCAAAATGTGAAATGCGAAAAAATAAGTTTTGTTTTCCCATTTCATATTGTTTGATCATATGGTTTGATCATTGATTGGTATTTTCATGTTAATGTGAAATCTTTATATATATGCACTTTAACACAGAGAAAAGAACACAGAAAGACACTACAGAACTCACTTCGATATTTCGACATCCGTCGTCATCGGGAAGAAGTGCGAAGTACTCGCGTTGAGAAGCAAACTGCTACTCAACTAATATATATATATATATATATATATATTGCCTGTAGGTGATCGCGGAGGTACGCAACGGTGTGGCCGACCCCGCTGCCTCACCTGCCCTATCATCTTCCCAAATCCCAGCAATAGCTTTCAAGTCCCTCCCAACACTTCGTGCACAAGCACGAACTGCGTCTATCGCTTGGAATGTGTCCAGTGCGGTGCTTTCTATGTTGGCCTTTCCTCCAGCATGCTTAGCATCCGCATGACTGGACACAGAGATTCAGTTAGACGACGTAGTAACCTGCCTGTTGCTATCCACACGAGTAGTCATGGCCTTACTTTTAATGACTGTTTCACAGTCCAAATTCTTAAGGTAATTGCAGCTGATGAAAAAAGGTTAACTTTGAGAGCCACTGAGGAGACTCACATTTGGTTACTCAATGCCCGCTCCCCACCTGGCCTCAACCTCAAACGTTAAATTTTTATTGTTTTAATATATATATATATATATATATATATATATTATATCTTCTCTCTCTCTCTCTCTCTCTCTCTCTCTTTCTCTCTCGCTCTCTCTCTCTCTCTTTCTCTTCTTCTTCTTCGCCCTTTCTGTCCTCCTTTCTACCTTATTCCGTCTTATACGGTACGCATGTTCGTCTACGGTGGAATGGCGTTTACGGGGGATCAGCCTGCAGCGATTCGAGCGACTTGGACTTGAGACTACCGCCTGGAACCCTTAGTCCCTCTCTGCCGGTACAGGTGAACGCACGTACCTCTTCTTCTTCCCTTCTACTCTCTCCCTGACGACGAACTTCAGTTCGAAATATCGATCCAGTAAGTTTTCTCACTTCTTCTATATGTTGTCTTTTTTCATTTATATATATATATATATAATAAACAAAATGCGATACAGAAGGACTGATAACACTTAAAACAAACTGTGGAATATAGAAAGAAATGTAACAAAGGACAGTCAACTCAGACTGTCGTCCCTACGTCAATTCACTTCTTCTCCAGAGGAAATTTGAACCTGAAGATCTGACCGAGTCCTGGTAAAAAATGTCTATTTTGTTTCTATTTCACGGTCTATACTTTTATCAATATTTACATATATATATATATATATATATATATATATATAACAATTAAAATAAGCAGTGACACATAAACAGAAACACAACAAAGACTCACTTTTCAATATTTCGACCGTAATGGCGGTCGTCCTCAGGAGAAGAAGTGAATTGACGGAGGGACGACAGTCAACTGAAGAACTCACAGGGTGAGGGCTAAAGCAGTGCTGCCGCAAAGGAGACAAATAAAAAAGGAACTAGGAAGTCGAGAGCAAAAAAAAAAAAAAAAATGTTTTTGAAAGGTAGAAAAAGGTTAAGAAAAGAAAAAATAAAGAAAATATATAGAACAATTAAAAAAAAAAATATTAAAAAAAAAAATAAATAAATAAATAAATAAAAAAAAAAAATTAAAAACTAACGATTTAAATTCAAGCCAGGTTTCGAGCGTGCCCCCAGGAGCCAAATGTGGGCTTCCTCAGAAGCTTTTAAAGTAACTTGTCTGTTATCACTGGGGACTTGTTTAAGAACTTGGACTGTGAAACAATCATTGAAACTGAGATGGTGGGAATTAGCGTGAGTGGCGACAGGGAGACTGCTGCGTTTACCAACCGAAAGCCTGTGATTATTCATCCGAAGGTTCAGCATCGTAGATGCTAAACCAACGTAAAAAGCATCACATTGGGTGCATTTCAAGAGGTAAACGCAGTCAGTGGAGATACAGGAGGAAGGACTGTGAATAGGGTAAGAATTAAGATTAGTTAGAGACTCAAATGAAGACCCAGAATCAACAATGGGACAGGTAAGACATCTCCGACGTCCACAACGTTGTAGGCCACCACTGCTTTGGGGATTCTGAATAAGTTTGCCGGCCCGGTGGGAAAAAATATTTGAGAGATTGGGGGCTCTTCTAAAGGAAATGCGAGGCAACTGGTTAAAAACTGAAACGGTAGAGGGGGAAGAGGAAAGGATAGGGTAAAGTTCTTTAATAAATTTTCTTAATTTATGGACACCAGGGAAATAATTTGTAAGAAGCGAAGCAGTAGTAGTCTTTGTTGTGTTTCTGTTTATGTGTCACTGCTTATTTTAATTGTTATTTGTCCTGCTGACCGTTTTTCGTTTATCATGGTATATATATATATATATATATATATATATATATATAGTTCAAAAAATAAGAAAAGTAACACAGAGAGTAAAGAAACACACTTATCTACTCAAATTTTCAGAAAACCCGCCTTCAGGAGAATAGAGAGAGGGAGACCAAGGTAACCTGCCGTTGTGTCTCCAGTGTGCTTGGACTCCCTCTTTCTATTCTCCTGAAGACGGATTTTTCGAAAATATGAGGTAGTGTGTTACTCTTTTAGTTTTTGAATTAGTGTATGTCTAGTTTGGATCGTCTTTCCAATGTTATAATATATATATATATATTATATATATAAATGAAAAAAGACAACAAATAGAAGAAGCGAGAAAACTTACTGGGTCGATATTTCGAACTGAAGTTCGTCGTCAGGGAGAAGAAGGGAAGAAGAAGGGAAGAGGAAGAGGCACGTGCGTCCACTCGTACAAGCAGAGGGCTACTGGGGGCTCCAGGCGGCGGTCACCAGTGACCGCCGCCTGGAGCCCCAGTAGCCCTCTGCTTGTACGAGTGGACGCACGTGCCTCTTCCTCTTCCCTTCTTCTTCCCTTCTTCTCCCTGACGACGAACTTCAGTTCGAAATATCGACCCAGTAAGTTTTCTCGCTTCTTCTATTTGTTGTCTTTTTTCATTTATATATCTGTCCGGTTTGGACCGTTTTAATATTTTGATTTATATATATATATATATATTAATATATTGGTAATGTATACTGTAATATATAGTAATAAGTATATATACTATTATATAGAAGAGATGTTTCCAAAGTTCTGGGAACTGTGCAATTATTAAATCACACAGAACTATAGGCAATGTTATTGGTATCAGACAAGTCTTGACATGTTTATGTATCTATATAGTGCAATACTTTTCAGTCTGATTTTAGTGTTCGACTGAGGTAGACACGCATTCATAGCTCTGATTTTGCAACCATGGAAGACGCAGCAAAATCTCAAAAAGCAATAATTTTCTTTTTGTGGAAAGAAGGTGAGGAAACATAAAAAATTATTCGGCGTCTGAAAGGAGAATTTGGTGAGTCTTTAGAATCCAAAAGTACTGTTTATTGGTGGATCGATCGTTTTAAAACTGGTAGAACATCACTAGAAGACTATCAATGCAGTCGACGCTTAAGCACGTCGATAAATAAAAGAAACATTACTGCTGTTGAGGACCTACTGAAAGAGGACAGGTAAATGACTATTCGTAACATTAGTGTGTGCCTAGGGATAGGTGACGATAAGTTCACGACACCTTGCATGATTGTTTCGGCGTTAGCAAGGTTTCGGCGCGCTGGGTGCTAAAGTCGTTGGGACCAGAACAGAAACACAATAGGTCTGATACTTGTCGTCAACTTCAAGAGCTTTTAGCCCGTTACGGTGAGGAACTTTGACAACGAATAACTACCACCAACAAAAGATGGATTCCTTATTTCAAGCTTGAGACCAAAAGTGAATTCAAAGAATGGCACAAACCTGAAGAATGACATCCATTTAAGGCATGGGCAGTTCGGTGTTGGAAAGGTAATGGTTAGTGTATTCTAGCATTATTTTTATGGATTATCTGGCGAAATGCACTAGAATTACCGCAGAATATTATTGGAATTTATTATCCGGACCACTGCGACACGCACTTGTCAAAAATGGGCCTGGAAATATAAGCGTCCGTTATTGCAACAGGATAATGCAAGACCATACACCACAAGAAATACGAAGTACTTTTTGAACGATTTACCAAGGAAACTGCTTCCACACCAACCTTATTCCCTTGATCTTGATTATCTTGAACTGGATGATTATCACATATAACCACATTTGAAAAAACCCTTATGGGGTGTTCGATTTGAAAGTTTAACTGTCGGAAAACTGTCATAAATAGGTGGATTGAGGAATCACTGAACAAGTTCTTTAAGGACGACTTAAACAAATTTCTTCAGTTAAATTGGGATTATATTGAATAAATACATTGTAATAAAGACGAAAATTAACAAAATAATAAAAGTTATAGCTAAATTCCCAGAACTTTGGAACATCTCTCGTTTATAGCTTTGAGATCCCAACTAGCCATTTTAGTTAAGAGCTGAATTTAATGAATAATTGTTTCTTAGTTAACTGTTAGAATCAAAATTGGTAAGATAAAAAGTAGATGAAAATGATTTTTTATTTACCAGCAATTAAATATTGATTTTTTTTTTGTAAAGGAACATTTTTGAAGATATACTTCGGTCAAAGTTTCAGTTAATAGTTATCACACTATATTAAATTTACATATAATTTTTTCTGAGTGCCCGGATTAATCAAATTATTCGAAGTTAACAAACTTATACCTCCTGAACCTTCAACCAGTATAATATAATGTGTTTGTATAACATCTTGATATAACATGAGTGACGTAATCAAGAAGTTCATGATTACAATTGATTTCAAAGGAGATTTTTGTTTTGATATTATAAAAATGAGTAAATACTACATAATGACAGACTATGTAATTGTGCAATCATTTCTATTTAGTTTTTATATTCTTCAATGGCATTTACACCAGTTTTATTAAAAACACTTTAGGGAACTGGTCGGAAGCACCAGGTACGGTAAATGCACAAATCACAAAACCTTTCATAACAACTGCAGAGCTGAGTTGATACACTTCTGCTGCCACCATTGTTTTAGTAAGGTTAATCTTTCTGACCAGTCATCAGAATAAACTCCTCAGTCAATCATGATAACTAAATTTAAAATGACTGAGAGTACCACCATAAACATTACTGTTAGACATACTGCGTAAATATCAATGTATTTCACATATGTACATAGATTATTAATATTTCTCATTTTGATTTGAACATTGATAGGTTACTAAATAGATACCTATATTTATACTTACATTTTCTCTCCAACATTTAAATTATTTTAGTTATAATTTAAAGTTTTTTTTATTCAATTTTAAATAATATTACATTTCCCCATATATGTTCATTATATTGTTCAATTAGCACAGTATAGCTATATATTTATACCATGCTAGGGAGTTCTACTAGAAGTCAGTATAGTTTCCAGTATAAATGATATATAAAGCAATGCTAAAAGAAACTCGAAGAAATCCTACAATTCTTGAAAAATGTAAAATTTTAAATTAATCATGTAAAATCTTAGTAAAAGTTGTTTACTGAGTTGCAACACTGTTGATAATTGTTGTCATTGGTCATGTCCCATAGGACCCTACTTCCTATTGACACTAAGGGATCAAAGTGGACCAATCACAACCCCAGTGTCGATTGTCACACTTCCTACAACACATCTAAAATATATTGTCAAGGATCTATAAAAATTATACTCAACATTTAGACAAGTAGGTTACTTAACGTATAGCTAGTTTCGTACAGAGACCTAACCAGCAATGCCTGACCTAGTAATTGTAATGGAGAAATGTTCAATCACCTAGTATTTTTTCTGCTGCTCATACACAGTGCCGTACTCCTTGCCAGACAGTCCTCGATAAAGGGTAAGAATGATTCTTCTGGACAAATTTTGTTTCCTCCAGAAGACTGCTTATTCTTGTCCACCTAACAACCACCTCTCGTTTCTTCTAGTAGACTAGTCAAAGAAGTTTCTTCGACCAATTCTACAAATTCTTCTAGTGTTCTGTTAATGCTTCGTAGAGTACGCTGCATCCTGGTGTTCTTGAATGTCACTTCTTTCCCTGCAACATAATACGTACCACCATCCAAGAGCAGAATCGAGCCAAGCATACTAATACTACAGCTATGAAAATTTGCCCTATAAAATGTATATTCCCTAGCTCTTCTCTCATTCACTCTCCATCTACTTACTTCTTTTTCTTTCCTATGATTTAAAGGGAGGTCATAACTGTTGCAAACTTGAACACACCGCCATCAGATCTAGCTTCGTCTAAATGACTTCACCTTTTTTCTTTTATTAACAAGTTGCTTACTCATTTCTCGTCGTTTACATAAGGTTTATGCTGTTACCATTTATATTCCATAAGATATTCCCACTCTTATCAAATTCTCATTTTGATAATTCTTTAATCTACCTGCCCCGTGACCTTCCGTCAAAGAATTTCAGTTTTTCAAAACACCATTTCCAGCTATCACAACTGACAATATTCTTGTGAAATTTTCATTTCTTTGGATAAATTTACTTAAATTTTACAACATATAAAGATAAACTTTTAAAACACAACTGTTATACTCAAAAATTATATTCGCATCGTTGCTGTGAATTCCCTGCAGTCAAATACTTTAAGGGTTTTCAATTTATAAATTATTCATTCTTTCGAATTATTTTTTTTCCATTTTCTACCATTTCCTAAATACTAGACCTTCTTTATCTACATTATATCAATGATTGTTTCATACTTTCTAGTATTCTTCATGAGTTGTCTTCAATTAAAAAATAAAAATGAGGGTGATTTGTTTTCTCAAAATTAATTCATTGCGTTATAGTTTAAGATAACAATAAGATGTAGAGCGCAATAAGAATTTTTTCAAGAAGAGAAATACAATATATATTATTATTATTATATATTATTGTAACCCCACAATTCCACATTTCTCATCGAGAAAGGCGTAATGGTCGATAATTACAGCTAATAAATATTTCACTTTGGTAGTAAAATACAAAAGTAGGCACCACTCGAGCATAAATAGTTTTCCATAAGTTATTCCGTATCTTTGCCTCTGTTGATAACCTGTTCTGACCTCTAAGAATTGAAACATTTTAAGAGAGAATAGCTGAAGAAATAGGGAACGTTTAAAGAAATCTTTTTTTCATTACAATATTAAAAGGTGTCACTTTTTTTTTCATTTTTAATGTAATACTTCCAAGTAATGGCAACATGTTAAACTTTCAGTTTAACCATAATAGTTTGTTTTGGCAATAAGCCTATTCAAACGATTCCGGGGTGAATCTGGGTCTTCCAGCGAGAACCACTTCTCAAGTCATGTGAAGTTCATTTTTCCGTTCTCCTTGCTTGAAGCTTCTAGAGTCTGGAGTAACTCGATTTTGACGACATTCTTTGCAATCATCTCTTAAAGCTATAATTCAAAATGGATATTTCATATAACTTTTGAAATAATTTTAAAAGCATTCTTCACAGCAAGACCCAGATTCTCTATTTCGAAAATCTATACATTTAAAGGTTGTTTTATAATATACAAAGGTTAATTTATTTTTTCAAACTGTCTACGGAAGGATTTATAGGAAAAGGAAATGGAAATTCTAAAACATTCAGATTCAAACATTTTTAGAGTGGAAACACGCGCATTATTCAAGTTATTCAAATAACTGAAATATCAGCATAAAGAAAAACTGTTAGGTTTTGGATTGGGTAGAATGCTTAACATCGGTATTATTGATTGGATAACAATAGAGGCATCGAAAAGGGTATGAATTCAATTAAGCCAGTGAGGACCAAAAGACGTATACGTCCTTTACTATTTAAAGAGAATGACATGCACTGAACTTAAAAAGTCAAAATTGTATGAAGCCAATCAACATCTTTGCATAAATAAGACTAGTTTTGGTACGTATGAATTAGTTTCAGTGTCATTAACAAAATTATAGGGTTAAAAGTTACATATCTTCTAACAATATTCACTATTTTTATAAAAAATCTAAAAAAAAAGAAAAAAACAGAATATTGATTTCCAATATCATGGGATAACTATGATTTTATTCACTCGGGTGTACTGTCTCCGCTAAATCCCTGACGGGCTTTCAATTGAAATTTAATTTTTAAATTAAATTTAAATTTTAGCAGACAAATTAAAATTTGATTTATTTTTTAAAAAAACTATGAGTCAATCAGACAAACTAAAATATTAGTTTCAATTCACCATTCTTTTGAAATCTACGCATCATTTTATATCAAAGTATATAAAAAAAAATAAAAAATATTTACTCCGAATCTTTATTACAGACCTGAAACAGTTAAAACGTACTCGTACATTGATCTATTCAAGAGCTTCTATACGGAGTTTTCAATATATACGAATTGAAAAACATTCGCACATAAACGTTAATCTGTAACTTCTTGTCCAACTGGTCGAAATAAAACTTAAATTATCCATGATTTGTTAGATTTTTTTGAAATAGTAGCTTATCGGAGTTGTCTAAAAATCCGAACCGTAGTTGGGAAGACAGGCCACACCTAACTTCATCTGAACGAACTTAAATGTCCATATCACTAACTGAAACGTCAACAATGTTACATATGAAAGGACAGTCATACCTTAAGATTGTCAATTAGTGATTTAATGCAAGAATCTTTATTTCATATAAATGAATCTAGAATTAAATAATACCAAACCTCAAAAATGAAGCGCTAATAAATAAATACCAGATCAAGAGCATGTTAAAAACTTCGCATTTGAGTCGTTAAGGTAAGGTTAAAAGGCCTCATGCTTCTTAAGAGGGGTTCGCGATATCTTATTTGGATGGAAAATAAAGCACTTCAAGTAAATTGGTTAAAAGTAATTTAGCATCCAAAAAAATAAATCAAATAAAATAAGCCAGGTTGTACTGAGCTGACCACTTAGTTGTTGGATAGAAGGAAACTTTACCTTCAATAGAAGGGAAAAGGCTGGGTAGGTGGGTATGGTTGTTATTGTGTAAAGGAAAAAAATACAGACTGTTTGAAAAAATTAGTTCTGTATGTATATGTTAAGAGCCAATGAAACAAAAGGTAAAAATTTAACTATTGTTTCAACACAACACGACTCTTTCGACCAGGAGATCCTTGTCAGAATTTAAGAAAATTTATTACAGTTTGTAACTCTGACAAGGAGGCCTGTTCGAAACACATTAGTTTCACTTTAAGTTTCATATGGTTCACTTATGCATACTGATCTATACTTTTTGGGTTAATGAAAAAATATTACCACACAAGAAATGGAAATAGAAAATGTTCTCGTCTTTCTAGAAATTCTTTACTTTTTTTTATTTCTATTTCTATTTCTGAATAAAGATCATTAAAAAAAGGAAAATTTTGTTGTTGTGGACATGATCAAGGAGATCTACTAAAACGATATTCATTGCAAGATTTCATTTCGAGATCAGATTTGCTTGAGTATAAGCAATAACAGAAGATTATACTCTACTCCTCTGTGAAAGAGTATCACGAATGGCAAGAGGCGCAAATTGTGATTCGATCTCTTTAAACTGTAACAATCATTGGCAATAATAAAAAGTTTACGAAATGTTTATCTATGCCCTAGGGATAGATAAATCATTTGCAACGCCTCGAAGTATATACTCACCACAGTGAAACGTAAACACTCACCACTTTGATTGGATGTTCCTGAAAAAACTCAGACAGATGGTGAAATGTGTTGAGACGGCCGAAGTCATCGGGCACTGTCCTCTCTAACTGTATCTCCGACGAGTCTTCCTTTCATTCTCTGCTGTTGCTACTCAACGCCACCGCCGGACAGGGCCAACTATTTACATTATGTTCACAAACACTGTTATCGGTTATGTCTAATGTACCGCATAATATCAAAACAAATAACCGAATTACTATCAATTTGATACAAGTAATATTCATATTATCAGTAAATTAACTACTTAATATCGTGTGATCATTTAATCTCAAAATTAGACAGAGCAATCTGTGCGATGAAAGCCATTTCAGGTTATAACAGTTAAATGATCACACCAATATTACTCGTAGATTATCACTTCATTTATATACCAATATATGAACTACACTATAAATCTTAAAGAGATACTATGATGTTTCAAAGTTTTCAAATAGGAGAAACCAGTAGAAAGTTAAAATATATTTATGAATCGAGTAATTCGGATAAATCGGCGGCATAAAAGGATAGTAAGGATTACAGAAATATAACAACTGAAGGAACAAATGACGATTCTTTCAAGCTTGAATAAACCCCCGTTAGTGACTTCGAGTGACGGCTATTTTTAAGTTCAATTTATATAATACACTTCTATTTAAATTATTGGCTTTATTTAACTTAAATAACAATGCTCGGAAAATCCAATTATTCGATCATGAACATTCGATACAATTAATCTAAATTACTCTGCACTCTGGATGTATACTCTATGACAACATGCACGCATAATTTTATAGAATATCTCCAGATTACAATTTCTTTCAAGAGTTTACTTGTAATCAATTTATTTCTGTTATTATTGGCATTAGAGAAAGCAGTACTATCAGTGAAACTGCCGAGGACTTCCTAACTATTATTGAGGCAATAGATCACACACTCAAACTTTAAATATTATTTGGAAGTAAATAAAAATTGTATTGTAAATAAATAGATAAAAACTTTTAAGAAGTTCGATTAACACCCTGCATCTTCATTCAACTTAGTAAAACTAACTACCTTCTAACCGATTTGGACCCAAAACATAATATTTATCAGTATTACTTTTGAACAAGAAAGACCGAAATCAATACATTTAGGAAATTTAAAATTCTCAGGTAGAAGATAAAGAAGTGTACATCCAGGATCAAATTTTTCTTCATAAACATTACTCTCAAATTAGAAGCAACAATTCAACATATAATTTCACAAATTTAGAAACAGCCATGACAACAATTTTCACCCTATGGAAATTTATGAATATTACTGGAAATCCACTTTTACGAGTTTTAATCTATATATATATATATATATACATGAGGGGTCTGGTTCTAATATCTGATTGGTTGATGCAGGACCAAATAAGCTTGACTCATTTTATTCAAAGTTGAAGGCTTCTAGCTCTGATCAAAGTCACGTACAGCGGTTCTTCTCTTCCATGAAGTCATCTCCGCCGACACAGCAAATAGTATAAGGACCATCGTCTGGGCCCCCTACCACCCAAGAATTTGCCTGAAGATGACTGTAGACACAGTGGAAACATGTCGCAGAAAAATAACTCATGAAGAAAAACAAGACTCTTAGAACAATGTCCACCAGCACTAACAACCTATGGAACAATAGTATGGAGACCGTTTTGTCCGGTTTGGACCGTTTTAATATTTTGATTTATATATATATATATATATAAAGAATTATTACGAACTATTCAATCAACTAAATAAAATAAATTCACACACAAACACCCATGACGATATTCCAATATTAGTCGTCTCAGAAGTCTTAGTAAAGCCTATCAGTGAAATAACTCTGAAGGGTATAATATCTGCTGCATATTCGCATCTATTAAATCTGCAACATCCTCAAAGACCGTACTTTCCACCTAAACAATTTACAAGAAAAATATTAGAACAGGGCTATCTCCTCTCTTTTGTCAAAAGCATTAGATAGCTCTCTAGTCTGGACTTAGGAAGGAGCAGAATCATTCTTACTTATTCATTACTACCTATTTCCCTAGACACTGTTATTAAGGAGTTCTTCCTCAATCTCTCTTCTTCCTTCCAATCATCTCCCAATTAGAATCCAACGATATGAACGTCGCAGCTTTAAAACTTGACCTTTTATTAACTTCAGACCTTCATTCACCTCCTTTTTCAACCACAATTCCTATCTCCTCCACAATAATACATTCTACGAGTTATTTAAGTAAGTACGTAGTACTTATCTCAGCTACATCTATCGACTGGATTGCATTCAGTGTCAACTTATTTTCAACTAAGCTAAGCCAACTAATGAATTGTCCTCATCTCATGGACAAGCTAGCCATCTATAGTCTACCACTTCACTTCTCCTAATGACGGATTACCCTGTAATTTAATGTGCTGCCCTCTTATACTTAATGTATACCTCGCTGAGGTATTTAAACTAACATGCCTCATTATAATTTTAAATGTAACCTGAAAAAGAACACTAAGTATTCAAAGCACATTGTTTTCCCATAAACTTTATTTGTTCGGAGAAGTTTCTTTAATTTTCCTATCATGAAAAACTTGAATGGTGAAAAATTAGAACTTCTGATGTATAACGACATTAATAACCTTAGTAGTGACACACATGTAGATAAAAAAATGTACAGAAATGACTATGCAAATAGCAATATTTTAATTAAAGAAAATCTATTTTATTACAAATTCAATAAAAAATTAAAAAGAAAAGAAACAAGTTTCAATCCTTTTTAATATATTTAATATATGTGCATATCTTAATGCGACGATTTCACATCTTACTCGACTATTATGGGCACCAATATCTTGGGAGAAGTGGACAGTCAGGGACAATCCAAGCTTGGGAAACATAGCCTTCAACAATAACACATTCCCTCAGTTCAATTGTCTTCGTTACCTTGGTCTAACATTAGGAAAAAGATTAACCAGGAGCTCTAACGCACAAATGAAACAACTCAAGACCCTCAAAAACCAGCTTTCTATGCAACTTCTCATCTTAAAGGTAGCCCAAAACACTCTCTGATACAACCAACTGTTTGTTTTTTGATCATTCTCCTCTTAAACTTAATCAAACTAGAGCTCGTAATATTGTACAGTGTCGATCTCGAGAAGAGAAGGACGTAATATAAATGTGGCGTTTAAGTTTAAAATATGCATCCATATATTTGCAAAGTCTGAACAGAATGATAATTTACCCAAAGATAATAGATTTGTTATAACTAAATTTGTTAGCTTTATTTTTAATGAACATAAATATATTTATTAAAATAGCAATAATTACCATTTATTGTTTACAAGAACAAATCAGCAGAGTGTTATGGTTGGCTGGATAAGCATTTAACATCCACTGAATTTTTTCAATATTTATAAAGTACTAATACAAAATACAGCGTTCAAATTAATTCAGAACCATGACACTTTGACAACAATTAGCATACAGGGCAAGCAGCCGCAAACAATACAATGGTGCAAAAATTAGGATTTCAGATAAAAAAAATAATTAGAAACACAGTTACTTTAAATGATCAACAATAACTTTTGGAATGTTCACCAAGTTTTACTTATATACCTGCGAAAAACGTTCAGTTCCTTCCATTCGTTCCTCTACATTTAAAATTAATGTTGTTTTTTTCATTTTGCAAGTGCTACAAAATGATTTTTGCAATTTTTTTCGAGTCCTTATAAAAGTCATTTTAAAATGTTATAAAATGTGTTTAAAATATAACAAATAGTTCAGACGACTTGAATAGGCTGAATTTTCTAGTTGGAAAGGAAAGAGCAATCTGGAATGCTCTAGGTAGGTATCGTTGGTTAAGTACTTTGAATAAAACTATATAAAGAAGAAATGTAGGGTTTTATATTGATCTGTCGACATGTTAAAATACTTTGTGACGTACCACAGCACTTTCTCATAGGTGCAAGAGGTATGATCAAACGGTCTAATAATCAAAGGACTTTGCGGAGTGCCTGGATGGAATTCGTTGAAAAGAAAATATCCTAATCTTATGCAGTATAAGGAAAGGTTCAATACAGAAGAATATCTTATACTTGGATTAACAGACTGCATGTGTGAGTCACTTCGGCTCAAACGAACTAATGGCACGAATGAAGGAGACCCATGAATCCATTGTTATTGACGTCAGTAAACCCTCGTCATGGAATACCTTTTCCGTGTTATCTAAACCCATGTAAATTGTGAAAGAAAAGTAATTAACTCAGAAAAGGTAATACCGAAATGACATTCACTATTCCAAAACAATATGCTAAAGAACTAGAACAACTGGAAAACATAAAACCAGGTCATATTTTATAAAATAAAAATTAATAAAAAGGATTCTAAGGTAGTGCAATCAGTTATTATGTGGTATTTACTCATTGTAAGGTAAAAAGCTAATAAAATGGTCTCCACATATACAAGCTAAACTACGTGTTTCGAACATCAGTGTTCTTCTTCAGGTATAAAACCGAGCTTCAGAGTTGTACCTGGATATTCATCATGATTTGAAAATGAAATACATATATAGTTATCAATCCGACTTACTACCAATGAAGGCAACAAACTACCTTCAACAAACTAACATCATAAAAGCTCCCAATCCTGTACCAACCTTCCTCAACCTCACTGAACAATTACTTCATCCACTGACTATTTTTCCATTGTATGACTAAAAACATTGAAAACTATGACTAACAAGGATACATGACCGCAAATACGAGGTCATTATTGTACAGACGGACTTAATATCTGACATCAATTACTGACAGTCCAAGTTATAGTAGTACAATAATCAAGCAGTAGAAGGCCTCTGGTCTAGAACTGCTACTTACGACGTGCACTATAGGGCGCAGATATATTCGTTGGTCGTTTTAGAGTTGTACCACAGACTCTGAAGCTTGGTTTTATGCCTGAAGAAGAACACTACTTGTTCGAAACGCGTTGTTTAGACTATTAAACTTGTATATGTGGAGACTATTGACTTGTATATTGAGGTGACCAAATTTTATTATTTAGTTTACATATACTGAAGACTATAAGGAAACGGTATTTTTTTGGCTTTGACAACGTTGAACTTACAATGTAAATAGATAATTAAGGCAAACAATATAAAATTAATAAAATAAAATTAAATTAATAAAAAAAAGCAGTTAAATTGAGAAATGTAAAGAAGAGTAATGGGTTTTCAACTAATAAAAAAACGTGGATATGAGGAGATAGGGAGTGTAATCAAGGAGAATTCATAGCGGCTCGTGGCCAGTGCTTGCCATTATCTTATCTCTAGCTGGTAACATCTTAGCACAAGTGTCTGGTTTACAAAACTGCTCACCATTTCTACTGCACACATCAGCTTATTAGCAATACAGTACCATTTATATCATTATCTTTTCATGTAACTCAAATTCATACACAAAGCGGAAGTTGTTTGTTTACCATTTATATTTATATGTACATATTCAGCAATAAATTCGTCAAACAAACAAATAAACTTTGACAAAACTGATTAACAAAGCGTCATCATTTTGAAACTTTGCTAAGAACTGGAATGTTGTTATTTCTCAAACTTTGATTTATCTTTAGATTTTCTAAGGCGGTTTTATATACATCAGGAATTAACCAAAGAAAAAAAAATATTTTTTTTTATTTCCGATAAAAGATTGAACAGCCCTTATTCATTATATTTACTGTTTGCACCAAGACAGTGTTCCTGACACGAATCAAAGTACTACTGAAGACTCAATCGAATTGAGGGCTCCTATCCCTACCTAAATTTCCTCAATGATATGTCTAGTGTCGAAATGATGTCTCTTCAATTTGATTATGATCTTTGCAAACATCGTAAAGTAAATCTGGTGAGTACGGTGCGGACAGTATATCTGGTTTTGGGCCAAAAACTCCTTGACCGAAACCACAGTGTGGACAAATGAGTTGTGTACGTCCTCGTAAATGATGCGGAGAATTTTTGACCATCAGCTGCCAGCACCAACATTCCATATGTTTTAGTTTTTGCTTTGTCCAGTATACAAAATAATTTAAGGCAAACTCTTCGTAACTCGACAAGTACTATATTGTTACGTTGGAAAAGAGTTAGTCGACTAGCAGACTGTGTCTCCATAGTGAAATACTTGGCACACTGCCAATCAAAGCATCCGTAATTCATACCATGATGGATTCACTAGCATTATTAAAAATTTAGAACTTTTGCATGAACATCATATGTATACATTATTACCATTTATGGTATGCTTTGTGCTATAAAGCGCAGGTTATAGAAACTTGGAAATTAAAAAAAAAAAACTAAAAATGTAAAGTGGGTAGTTGAATAACTCATGCCGGTAAAACGATAAAGGGAGATAAGGTAGCTTGATATGCACTGGAGTTACTGACGGGTACCACTACCCAACGCATAACATACTCGCACACTCGGCCGAATTTAGAATCAAACAAACAAACTTCATTAAACGAGCGCTGTTAAATCAATCTTCCTTTTGTCTAGTTGAACTTATGCTGTTTCAAATTTGTTTAGTAATAGCTGTTAAATTTGTTTAATCTCCTAGTACTAAGCACTTCACATTATCTTTCGATCAGGAGCTGCTGCTTTTCATACACATTGCGATTAAATAAAATTAAAATGATCCTACAGGCCAAAAGGTAGGATCATTTTAACATAGTTCGATAACATAGAACACAAAAAGACAGACAGCCACCAAAACAAGACTCAGTTCAGTATTTCGACACAGTAGTCATCAGGAGAAGAATGCTCCTCTTAAGTAAATTGTGCGAGTTGTGAGTTAGAAATCTATTGTTTTCTCTGATGATGAATTGTTGTTTGAAATATCGATATTTCAATGTGTTTTGTTCTACTATTATGTGGAATATTTACTTCTATCTGATGGGTCCGATATAATTTATATCCTAAAAGCTATGTTATCTCGACCACGTATATTTTACAGTATTATATTTTTCTTTCTATATTATCTATTTCTAGAGGCTTAGTCCTTTACCCGAAGTTTTGTCTACATTTGCATAGATCTTCAAGGCTACATCAATTATAGGAAATGTAAATAAATTCTGTAATTGATGTAGCCCTGAAAATGACAGAAACTGTTACAGTTGAAACGTCGACTAAAGGTGTTTGAGAAATATTTAACACTGAACCAACCTTGAGAAATAGAAAGAAAAATATAAAATGTATATGTACAAGTGAGTGTGATTGTGTGTGTGTGTGTGTGTGTGTGTGTGTTCGTTTACATGGGGTAAAATAAAACTTTTAACCAATTTTGTTGACGTATGTCATTATCTATGATATACGAGGTGTGTTCAACAAATAAAGCCAATTTTGAAATAACGCGGCATTCGAGGTTAGATTTTTTTTATATGTTTTTTTTTTAAAAAACAATAACAGTGTTTTTCATCGTGAACATGGCCCTAATGTATATTCACAATATCAGCTATCTCTTATGTTTGTGATTTTTACAGCTTACACATAGAGTAACAGTCGTTACATTTGCGTGGCGATTTTTCGTTGTTTATAAAAATGGAGCAAAGAAGTTTTATTAAATTTTGCGTACAAAACAAAATTAAATGCTCTTCTGTTGGGAAAATATTAATGTTTTATTTGGCGAATCTACCTTAAGTGAGAGAAATATTTACAAGTGGTGCAAACAATTTGAAGTAGGCCCAGAAGATGTCAATGATGAACCTCGTATTGGACGTCCTCACGTCGACGATTCTATTAGAGAGGTTGCTGAAAAAGTCGGCATATCTGTTGGTGCGTGTCATGCTATCTTTTCTTTGAATATCAAACTTCTTTTATGCTTTTATGTTATGCATGTGTCATGCTTTTATGTATTGGACATGAGGCGCGTGTCAGCAAATTTCGTGTCGAAAGTGCTTGACTTCGACCAAAAAAGCTGTCGCATATCCATCTGTCAGGAGTAGTTCAATGATATCAATGACGATCAAGACTTGCTTAAAAGAATCATAACCGGTGATGAAACATGGCTTTATGGAAATGATGCCGAAACTAAGGCTCAATCTTCTCAGTGGAGGCATTCTGGATCACCAAGACCGAAAAAAGTTCCACAAGTTCGGTCCAATGTGAAGGTTTTACTCACTATTTTCTTTGATTATGATAGCGTTGTGTATCACGAATTTCTACCAGAAGGTAACACGGTCAACAAAGAATATTATTACCTTCAAGTTATACCTCGATTGCGCGAAGCAGTAAGAAGATAACGCCCTGCTTTATTGAAAAATAATTCATGGCTGTAGCATCACGATAATACTTCTGCCCACACATTGTTGCTGGTTCGTAATTTTTTGGCTAAAAGCAACACTATAATCATGCCTCAGGCACCATATTTACCGAATTTAGACCCCTCGACTATTTTTTATTTCCACAATGGAAAATGACTCTCCATAAATCATATATTAGATATAATATTTTTATATATGGTATAAAAAATCATAAATCGACTTCTGGGATCTCAAAACATATAATTCCGTCAAAATCTCGAGATCGAATTTCTTCACGATCATTATAGTTTACTTATAGTAAAGTAATAGAGGGTGTTTGATAGAAGACTCCACAGTGGCATCCACAGGGGTACATAAGTAATCTTTGGAAAAGCCCAAGTCCGATATTATACATATAGGAGATGCAAACTAGATAAATACATGCAAACAATTACATATTAGGTTAACTATGTCACTCAGTATTCGCGAATCACACAATTTTAAATTGTAAAAATACTACAAAACAAAAAATATTCAATGAAAGCCTGATTTTATTAAAAAACCAATTCATTTTTAACCGATAAGACGATAATTTACGAGTTGTCAAATAAGAACAGTAGCTTTAAGAAAATATTAAACATAAAAAATTATAAAAAAAAAATTGTGTGAAATTAAAATTGCCAGAGGCCGACAGAGAGGTTTCTCAAGATATACTAATTAGCAGTTCCCATATTCTCTAATTACGGAATGCGGATGGAACTTGTAGTAATCAACTTAATTATTAAGTTCAAAACAGCATTCTAAATGGCATTACAGACTTTCTACGTCTGCTTTGATTACAGCTTTGCATCGAAATTTAAATAAACATAATACTGTGCAATAATCTCATTCTGCTACTTAATGACAGGAAAACGTTAATGAAAATACAATTACTAACATACAACAAAACTTAATGCTGAAATATAAATAATTCTCAATAGATCTTGTAGTTCAAACTTCTTCTTGAAGTCAAAATTGTTCTAACTAAACAAAATCATATATTTTTTGTTCCTTTTAAATATAAGTAAAAAGATTCTCATCGACTAAAATAGTTATGAGATAAGTGAAATTTAAAAATGATTTTGTTAAAACGACAAAGATACGGAAAGGTGATAGATCAAGGAAAAGCAACAACTACAACTCAACGACATTTATGGAATTCAAATCAAAACCAAGTTTGCATATTTATATCAACACTTTAAAAATTTTAAAATAGACTAAAAATCCTTGTACATTACGAGAAATCAAATGAAAAAAAAATGTTGTGTGAAAACAACTTTTTCCTTAATAAAGAAATGTTGAAAGTGTACCTTCCCACAAGGAAAGAAGAAGAGAAGTCCATGCAGAAAGTCCACAAGGGATTAACAAGGAGTAAAAGCCCTTGAGAGGATCTAAAAGGAATGAATAACACCCATTCAGGGAAGCAGGTAGATTTCGATTATATAAGGGCATTATGAGCTAAGACAAACTTTAAAGTAAATTCAAAACTATAAAATATTAACAAAGAAAAGGTGGAAGTTTTGGAATTAATATAAACAGTTGTAGAATGCTGGAGAAAAGAAATCAATGTTACTTCTTATATTTCAATTACTTAGTAAAAGAACTTTCATCTCCTTTACTTTTCATTTTTTCTGCCGACGACAGTATCGAAATATCATGTTTCGTTTGTAAATTAACCACTTATTTATTAAATAATATACATTGGAATTATAATACTCCAATTAGGAATCGAAAAACTAGAGTTCCAACTCCCCCACAAACAAATATTTTCAATACTTATACAAATGTAACTATCAGAATTTTAGGACTAGTAAATTGTTCCTAGATAATCTGATGAGCAAGAGGCTATATTTTTTTATTAAAAATTAGTTTTCTTATAGCACTCCAGTTGCAGAATATTTCCTTCGTTTCTTCACTTGCGTAGTAAAAACATTTACAACACTGATTTATTTTCTCAGCATAAAATTTGTGCCACGCCAACTTCAGAAGAATAGAAGAAAAAATACAAAAGAAAGAAATTTATAGACGTAATAAATCTATAAATCTCATCTATGATAACCAATATATAAACTGTATGTTTAGTAATCATGTTACCACAACTCGTAGTGATAAATTACAAAAAACTCACAAATTCATGTAATTTACTAATAGTTCTAAAAATTGATTGAATATTAACATCTAATACTACATAACGGTTGTTCATGGAAATCAAAAGAATGCTAATCATCCAAATAAAGTAGTCAAGAAATATGAAATGTTTAACTTTTACTAGCTAATAATTTACATTACCAGTCGAGTGGAGTTTGACTGAAACCCCCATAAACATACCAGTACGTGGTATTTACTTTCTGTATTGCCAACTATCCTAAACATTGCACTTTATACAGCATGTCAGTCGAAGTTCCTTAGTTGCATTCATATTGAATTTTACCTTACGATTTACAAATCCTGCAACACAATGAATCAACGACTAACGACCAACGAATATTACCATGCACAACAGTGCATGTCGTAAATAGCAGTTCCGGACCAGAGGATAGATTCTCATCCTCTATAATAATAATAATAATAATAATAATAATATTCTTCATATCTATTATTATTAAATATTTCAAGCATCCAGCTGTAAAAGTTTTAAATTACACTGAATAGCTTGCTTTGACTTTGATTTCAGTATGCAAAACTGGATAATTACAAATATATTTTTTCTCAATATACATTCACAGCAACAGAGTGCAGCACGCAGGAAAAAGATATCACTCGCTCAGAGTGAACTGGCGTATATGATTTTTGACAAAGGGAAAGATAAGTGATTTTTATTTAATACTAGGAATACATAAAATTCCCAGAATTCTACAAAAGAACAAACATGTAAAACATAATTCCAAATTGAAAACATTCTTTGAAGAATAATAAATGTAATTTATCCTACATCTTAACTTAAAATTTTTTCAAAACGATATTTTTTCTTAGATGTTTCTGACATTTTTCAGACACAATAGGAATATTTTCAAGTTTTAAATAGGAAAATTTGTCTAAAATATTCAATGTAGAAGAAGGTTAGGTAAACTATGTAAGAGATCCACTGGCTATTGGAACAAAAGCCAAGTTCCCCTGTAAGAGATTATTTCGTAACGCGAAATCTACACTTTCGCCTTTCAAAAATATTATTACTGCTGTAGTTATACTAATGATATTATATGCATCAGTGGTGTGATACACAAAAATAAGCATATCTATTGATATGTCGATCAATCACTATCTGTTCTACCTCCAGGGATAAAAGACTAATAAACATTTCCCATTTAGACATTTATATTATACCTAAATGGAAAATTATATGTTATATACCCAAGAAGTATGATATTATGTTTACTTATAGTAAAGTTGAGTGAAGACCACTCCAGATTTTTTTAAGTTAATGTTTTAAGAATGGTGTGAAATGGCGTAACATTAACATGTCTATATGGATGAAAACACAGACATTTGCGAAGTTAAATAAAAGATACTGCGCAATATTAGACACTTCATAAACCACAGTATTAACGTAATGAAGAAAAGAAGTAACTTCTTGAAACTTTTCCTAGGTATACTGGCATTTTAATTATTGATTCGTCATAAAACTGAAGTCTTTCGAGTAGCCGAAGTCAAGAAAATAAAAATACTGTTCAGATTGAACGAAGAGGACCTCTGCTATAACAATTCTCCTTTAAATTCAGAAATAGCTTCATTACAACAACACTATAAATACTTGATGGAAGAGTGTGGAGGACTCACAATGAAAGGCGTTTGGTAACTATCACAATGCAACAAATAACAAGCTAACATACTTTATATGGTGTTGATTCATTTAATACTAACTTAACTTAGTGTAACTTGTTTATTATATAATAGAGGATGAAAAAATTTTGTAATTACTATTCGTGAAAAATGATACAAAAATTAGCATCTATGATACCAGTTCTAGTAGGAAACTCGATTATAATTATTTCTGAATAGGCGAAATCTAGGATTAGTGATTTGAGGCGCAGCTGACAGACGGCCTTGGGCGAAGCTGAACATTGAGGGCCCCCTCTATCTGGGGAGCGTGGGAGTGAGCCAATTCAGTATGGTAACAGGTCGTCACCTGATGCAAGCCAACCTTCAATGAGGAAACAGACTTGAGGCAAACGACATCTATCCTTTACATAACTCTCACTCAACGGATTCTGACACCTTCCTGATCCTCGCCCTCGTGGCAGATGACCACCATGATACGTTACGTTAGTATATCATTACTAGTGTGTACGACGCAAGACGGTAAAGCTGCCCTGAAGTGGAGTAGGAATTAAAAAAATGATTACTCATGTAACCAATCAGATAATGCTTCCAATTATAATTAAAATCATTATAAAAGCTACAAAACCTAAGATGAAGATCGCTGCAGAAAAGCAAAATCCAATACAAATATATTAGTGAAATAACAGATAAATCAGAAGTATCAAGATAGTATCTATAAATATCAGATAATTCAGGATACTTTGACCTTTAAAGATAGTAAGGTTTTCATAGTGGTCCACTAGAGAAAAGTTTGCGTGGTGGAAGTTGGAATTACTAGATTATATTTGAAATCAATACCAGAAGTGTTCAAACAGTTTTACGACACGATCTCTTTTAGATACCAAATTCTTCACTGATCGAAAGGTTAGAAGAGGAATGGACCCAATAAAAAAATGGATCTATATTTTTTTAGTGAAAAAGGTAAAGTAAACAAGATATTTCGTATTTTTACTTTTTTAGTAAAACAAGTATAAAGTAAAAACATTTGTAAAAAAGGTCATCACCAGATCCTTTTCTATATGCCTTCATAAAATTTGTAGCAATTTAAATGATCGGAGGTTCTAAATTTCCCAATTAAAAAAGAAATTTTCTGACAGTGGTTATCCTACTAATTTTATTAATAACAGCATAGCCCCTGCTGATGAGCATCATAATTCAGGTACTAAGACGATCGCAGTGATATAGGCAGAGCACAGCTCTCAAGGAGTTTTTCCCTATACTTCATATTGTTCATCTTCCTGTACTTGATCTGTCTTCAGAGAGGCACCTTCCATTTCCTACTGCAAACCTGCTAATTTCTAAATTTTCTATATTCCTTCTCCAAATCCTCCCAATACTGCTAGTGGTATGATTCAATGTGGACGTTGTGGCTGTTTAACCTACCCTAGCATCAATTCCGTCCATTCCTTTACTATCTTTCTCAGAAGACACTTTATTTCTTTCTTTACTTCCCACAAGACCTCTTGTACCACTGGTAACTGCACTTATCGTTTGGATTGCACTCAGTGTGACACTTTTATGTGAGTTCAGCTTCCACTAAGCTAAACTTGTAAATGAAAAATCACAGGCCGTGCGTTGGCAAGCGCAGTGAACTTCCCATTGTCACTCATGCCAGTTCTCACGGACTCAGTTTCAAAGACTCTTTTCCATATACAGGTTCTTAAGCAGATTAATGAAACTAATTCTAATGTCACTTTTGAAAGCTTCAGAAGACTTAGCCTCAATCGTAAATTGTTCTTTTTTATTTGATCTTTTGTTTACTTACTTAATTTTATATAATTTCCTTTTTTTACAAATTTGTAATAATAAATGTGTTTAAATGTTTTATTTATTTTTGTTATTATTTGTATTATTACTTATATTCTAATTGGTCTCCTCTTCCTCCAAAGTTGGCTATGCTGATTGAGTCGAGAAGTCACTTCAGTCGAGAAGTGAAAAAACTTCCTACTGCGACGAGAGCAGCTTACATCTATCTTCTTCCTGATGAAGACGCAATCGAAATATAGTTGTGTTTCCGTGATTTCTTTTTTGTGTGTTCTTTCTGTGAATTTAATTTAAATTATTTTTGTTCATTTTTGTAATAATACATTTATAAAAAGATTTAAAATACACAATAGCAAATTATAACAATAAATGTCAAATATTGCATTGATGTGATTTCGCAATATTTACATAACTGGGTTCAAATTATGACAGTTATTCTCAGGCTTTATATAAATTTATAAAGAATAGGTATTTCTATTATAAACATTGTCTAAATCTGCATTTTTTCCAAACAATTTTATTTTAAATTGCTTTTAATGAAATTTTGCAGAAATTTGACTTAAATCTATGATCTGTGAAGTGGAAAAGATGTAAAGCTTTATGCAGAGGTATTATTTTCTAATAAACATGATATAAACCCTGAAGTAAGACGATAAAACGAAAGGAATAACTGAAATTAATACATAAATTTTTTAATAACAAATAATTTATTTAATTCTTATAAACCACGAAACCAAAATTATGTTTTGATATCTACGGGAAAATGAAACAAGGGAAGATGGGTACGTGTTTACATTGGAGATCCAGGAGAGAGAAGCAGGAAATAATTGGGAAAGTGCACAAGGCCGGACAAGGCACTGGAGGGGGCATCCTTGAACAGCTGATTGACGCAAGCGCCTCTACAAACAGCTGCAACGGCGACCTACTTCCACACACAGCCAGTCCACAACCATCCTCAGGCGCCTCGCATTCCTTTCTCACAAGTCAACATAAATAGAGTTTTTTTTTTTGCGAATGTTAGTTCAATAAATATTGCAAGAAAGATAAACGAATATCGTGATAATTATAAGAAATTTTGAAAAATTGCTGGTTTTTTCATAAATACGGAAGTGCGAAATTTTATAAACGATTTAAGGATACCTGAAAAATATGTTCACAACTATAAGATTGGAAGTGAACGAGGTTTGATCGAATTTTATCTAATCCTCCTTATATAATAATTAGAGCAATTAGAGATCATAATATACCATTTTCCTTTGTTGGCAATTTGGTAATTGTAAATAAAAAAAAATGGTTTTACAGAATTTTTGTTTGAAACACAATACAGTAATTGTGCGTTGAATACTCAAAAGATTCAATTTTGTCTCCCACATTTATTTGGATCATGAACCACTGAATAGTAACTAATATAAATGTTCAACCACAATAAGAAATGGGAAAACAAGACTTTCAACCGTAACAGGCGGTCTTCGTCAGAGTCAAAAACCCAACTGACGAAGACCGCTTGTTACGGTTGAAAGATCTTAGTCTTGTTTTCCCATTTCTTATTATGGTTTGATCATTGATTGTTATTTCACGTGTTTATGTGAAATCTTTTTAAGTAACTAATATATATATTTAAATTTCAACTGAATGAAAAATATGAAATTTACCAATAAACTATCTTGAAAAATAAGAACGAATAAATAACATAAACACTAACTATCAAATATAAACATACTAAAATTATATAAAGGTAATAAAGATTACTTCTTAAAAAAAAAATGTTTCGTAAAAAATTAAACTGCAGTTTTAACTTACTAAATGATGTCAAGTTCCACTGAATTGGAACAAACTTTAGTGGAAAACAATTCAAGAGCTGAAAATTCACAGTTCATGTTTCGCAAGCCTTGTTCAATAATATACACTTAAGTATATTTTCTTATCTAAAATAATTCAATTCTTTTATAATTCATTTTAACTTTCCTGTTTCTGGTTTCTCTTCTTTAATGAGTAAAGAAAGAAACACCTGGCATAGAGTTTTAGAAGATATTAAACTTTTCCGACTTCATTATCGAAGACCGGTCTAGATTGAGGAGAAAAAAAATATAAAGAAGGGAAATGAATTACTGATCAGAGTTCAGAGCAGTACTGTATGTAAAACCTGTATTAATTACAGATAAAAAAATATAAAGAAGGGAAATGAATTACTGATCAGAGTTCAGAGCAGTACTGTATGTAAAACCTGTATTAATTACAGATAAAAAAATATAAAGAAGGGAAATGAATTACTGATCAGAGTTCAGAGCAGTACTGTATGTAAAACCTGTATTAATTACAGATAAAAAAATATAAAGAAGGGAAATGAATTACTGATCAGAGTTCAGAGCAGTACTGTATGTAAAACCTGTATTAATTACAGATAAAAAAATATAAAGAAGGGAAATGAATTACTGATCAGAGTTCAGAGCAGTACTGTATGTAAAACCTGTATTAATTACAGATAAAAAAATATAAAGAAGGGAAATGAATTACTGATCAGAGTTCAGAGCAGTACTGTATGTAAAACCTGTATTAATTACAGATAAAAAAATATAAATTTACTAATAAACATTTTCAAGGTTTATTGGGCAATTTAACGGTATTGTAAACCATAGGTAATAGTTTTTCTGTTAATTAATTTACTTGTCTTATAATTTAATTTGTTTCATTCAATAGATGACATTTTGAACTAAACTTACAAGTTACAAATAACAACTATGCCACCAATTAGGCTGAAAAAATCTCTGTAGACAAAGCAGATTTTACAATAAATTAAAAACTTACTAAAGTTTTCGCATATTGCAGATATAGTAAAAAAATTATGCACTTTCTACCTCTAGAACAACTGAGGAAATACCTTTAAGTGAGGGTTGGAAACAAATAATGAAACGGTCATAATAAAGGGTCTAATTAATGACAAGGAAATTATTTTACAATGAATTAAAAAAAACAGTGTTCATTTGTTCTAATATATAAGATAACTAGACTACCCATGCCTCTTTGCGCCACTCAGAAATTATAACAATAGGTATTGAAATTAATTCACTGAACATGATTGACAGGGATAATTTTAATTGTTGATTCTTGTTATATGACCCAAGCTTTTCATATAGTATTCTTAACATGATTCAAAATATATACACAGAAAGTATATTTAGCAAAATAAAAATCATTTAAAAGTAAAAAAATCATTTATTTTATCATATAAATAAATAAAACATGAATTCAATACATTTTCACTACTGTCATCGGCGAGCACGCAAGCGATTAGTTATTCTGGATCCATGCCTTACTTTATTACCATTGTTTATATTATTCAAATTTAAAATTCAAAAAATGTTTTATTACATTTAGTTTTAATATATTTGTGCTATAGTCATCGGCGAGCACGCAAACCAGTGGGCTATCCTGGCTCCATGCCTTTAGTTTATTACCAGTATTTATATTATGCAAATATTAAATTTAAAAAAAAAATGTGTTACATTTATATATAATACAAAGATTTCACATAAACACGTGAAACAACGATCAATGATCAAACCACAATAAGAAATGGGAAAACAAGACTAAGATCTTTCAACCGTAACAAGCGGTCTTCGTCAGAGTCAAAAACCCAGCGAATTGGAGTCCGCTGGTATTTATAAAATTCCGTGCAAAAATTGCCATAAAATTTATATTGGTCAAACTGGTAAATCATTAAAAACACGTGTAAAACAACACCAATATAACGTAAGTAGACAGGAAAACAGTAGTGCCTTGCATATAAAAAATGAAAATCATCATATTGATTGGACAGGAGCTAAATTTATTACCTATGAAAAATCAATGTTGTTAAGAAATATTATTGAATCGTCTCTAATTAAATTTAATAGATCTAATATTATAAACATTAGTAACGGTCTCTTCAAACTTGATACTTTCGTCACGAGGGCAATAGCCTCTTCAAAGAGGGTTGACAGCTAGCGGATAGTTTTTTTACTTTTTCTTACTGTACTCCTTTGTTTCCCCAAACATCCCTTTCTGGACATTAGTCCTTTCCTGTGCTTTCACCCCTTTAAAATACCACTCTTCCCTCCCACTCTTCTCAACTCCTCACCAGATGTTTTCTGCATCTAGTGTTCAGTTGGGTTTTTGACTCTGACGAAGACCGCTTGTTACGGTTGAAAGATCTTAGTCTTATTTTCCCATTTCTTATTGTGGTTTGATCATTTATATATAATACATTTGAACTACTGTCATCGGCGAGCACGCGAGACGCTTTCTACCCTGGCTTCAAGTTTGAAAATATAGTGATGGTTTTCTTGTATTTAACATTGTTCAGGTAATAAATGATACATATTTCATTTCAGGTCTCTATCTCCACGGAAAATGGGTGAACAAAAAAACAAACAAACTCACCAACTTTATATCTAGAGATTTAATAAATAAACAAGTAAATTTGAAAAACAAATGGATCCTCGTAAAATTAGCAATTAATTAACATGTATGTAAGAATAGTCAAATATTCATATTGAAAAGGTTTTTAAAAATGTTATTCTTGCCGAATGATGTTAGGGGAGACTTTACACAAGGCCATTGCAGATCGAACTAGTGGCTCCAGATGTAGTCGTAAAAACAACTCTGCAATATCCCATCATCTCAGTTACACAAGCAGACAGATTTAATTAAATAATTTTCTTTTCAGTTGTTTCCTATATGAAAACTAAGTAAATACTAGTGGTTCACGGCCTCCCATTTCAGAAAAAGTCGAGATGTTGTGAATAAGAAATTACTACTTCTTAATTTAGACAATAATTAAGTTAATATTAGATATGTTTTATTTTTGAAAGTTAGTTCAATTAATAGCAAAAAAGGAATGGCAAAAATAAACAAAATTTAAAAAATAATTTTGAAAATAATTCAATAATAGTTCAAAGGAATCTTAAATTATGCTAGCAATATATCCGAATAATGCTGAATTCTTTAAATAATGGCAGATATAAATTTTCTTAATACTTTCACTCCTTTTGTATTTAGAGAGTAGAGAGTGCCCCCCCCCCCCCCCCACGCTCATAGCATAATCATACATTTCAGCTGAGTGTCTACATATTGAAATAGAAAAAGTTTTAATTTTAGAATAATGGAATTTGCTCAGAACATTATTTCTTCACTTAAAGCCATTCGTGACGAGAATGCCCTCACGGGTCCCCTGTTGAGAGCCACTCATTTGCTGCACGTTTCCAAGACTTATTAGTGAAGATAGGTCAATTTCAGAATGGCAACTATTACCACCCAGTTGAATGCCATTGAATTGCAATTAACTTGTAGTTGTGTTTATACAAGCGAAAAAATCATAAGCTCAATTTGTGGTTTTGAATATAGTTCTACAGTCGAACATAACATAACCAACCATACCACATAAACAAATTAGGTTATTAAAACTATAATAATCAAATAGTCGCAATATTTTTAAAATTATGTAGTGCAATCAGTTATTATGTGGTATTTACTCATTGTAGGGTAAAAAGCCATTGAAATAAAATAAATAAAAAAAAAATAAATAAATAAAATAACTAGGAAGAACACTACGTGTTTGAAACGCGTTGTTTACACCATTAAAAATTTTTATATGTGGAGACCATTTCATTAGCTAGCTTTTTACCCTATAGTATGAATATTACCCATAGTTTACTTTTTAAAACTATGTACAAAGTCTATTTTTATAAACATGAAGTTCAGATATATAGTAAAAAAATATTTATTTTTTAAAATTCAGATTCGAAATGTTTTGAATAATATAAAGACCTATGTTAAAGAAATGTAACATGTAAATATGCAAATGTTGTTCAGAAATTACTCGTGACAATTAATTTTTAGAAGAATTGAAGAAATAAAATTCTGGCAAAGGCTTTGGTCTCGTGCTGTTTGAATATCAATACAAGAGAGGAGATATTTCGGCTAAAATTAGATACTTCTGGTTTCCCAAATTCAAGCAATCACCATATTCGAAGAAGTGACATTTCCATAGTGATTTCAGTGCAAGATCCCCTAATACTCAAAAATAAACTTCCTTGCAAATACTGGTTCAAAAACATTTCTCTTTACGACAGAGTAAACACATAAAACGAATCAATAATCAAAGTAGATCATAAAGGATACAATAAAAAATTAAAATAAAATTCATAAAAACAAGTAAAACAAAGGTTTTATAGAAGACCTTTATATTATTTTATTATTAATATTCACATATACGATTCAGTAGGACTGTACTTTTTTTAACTTGTATACGCACTTCTATTTCTTGGGCTTTTTATCTGTTACTATCAATTTTACTTATTAAGAGAGTGCTTTGTTTATAGAAGCAATTTGATTGATAATTAGTACTCCATACAAAATGTTACTAATGAATCGGTATAAGCATAAATGTAATACATTTTACTAATGGGCAAGGGAGCCCAGTAGCTTGCGTGCTCGACTCTGGACTAGTATATACTGTTCGAGAGCGGGGTCATCTATACTCACTCTGGCCCTCGATTTATTCCAAGCTCCGACTACGACTCTCCTATTTTTCAACAGCCGACTCCAACTCCAGCTCTTCTTTTTATTATTAAAAATCAGATGACAGGTGTATAATAATAATTAGTACTCTGTAATAATAATCATAATAATAGGCAATTTATTAAAAAAATCGTGAAATTTGAATTACTTCAAAGAGCAATAAAACTATAATAACTGAATATTTAGCCTGGACTAATGGACCATCTACTACATTTGTCGGATTTGTTTACATTTATTTACATTGAATTAGAAATTTTTAATACAATTTAACCGAAAATTCAAGTTTAACTGAATTTTCTGAAATAAAATTGATGTTTAGAGAAATAATTTGAAATGATTTAATGACTTAATATGAAACATAAGAAGAATAATTAATATTTTCATTAAAAAAATATATGCCAATTAAACCTATAATTTCTATACATTCCATAGTATGATGGATTTGTCTAACAATACTCTAATCAATCTATATGTTGAACCTCTAAAGACTAATATTCAAAGACTAATAAACCTCTCCCATTTAGACATATATATTATGTCTACTTAGGACATTATATAACCAAGAAGTTTGATATTACATTCTCTTACAGTAAAGTTGAGTGTAGGCCACTCCAGATTTTTAATTATTAATCTTCTGAAACACTGAACAGGTAAGGCCAGATTTTTTATATTAAACTAAACTGAACATTTTGTGTTTACCATCAAATGTCCAATGTCTTTCTCCGAAGGAAAACATTCCTAATTGGACTAATTAATCATGTTATATTATTTAAAGTGTTTTTCATGTACACAAGTCACTTAATCGGTGAGGAGTCGGAGTCGGCTGATTCTCCCGACTCCGACTTCTCAAGATCTAAAAAATGCCCCGACTCCGACTACACAGCCCTCGATTTATTCACGCTGGAAGTGGAAAAGCCCGTCGTCCCTCAGAAAGAACGTTAAGCCGTTGATCCTCTGCCTGCATGATGTCAGATAAACACATTTTACACCGTAGAAAATAAAACTAAAGTTGACAGTAAGTTGCTCGTAGTCGCTAACTAGATTAACAAGTATTAAAGACGAGTCATGAGCTACAAGCTCATATTATCTGTTTGCATGAGAGCAGGATGTCTCAAAAATCAAAGCAGTTGTAACACCACTTTGATATTCAAGTTACTGTTTGCCTTGCCAGAATAGCAAGAATAGTAAGAACATGTTACTTCCTTAGGTCCAACTGTAACTGAAAATAATTCGGTTAATTCATATTTCACTTATAATTCTGACGTTTCGATTGTTAATCCCTGTACTAGACTCTCGGTATAAAAAAATTATTTAAATAATAAATCTAGATTGCTTCATGGATTTAATTACAATGCACAAAATAATACCACAATATTTAATAATCATCGACCACATTCACAGACATAGAGAGATAAAATACAGAGACATCTTAAAAACGAATTCGTACAACTCAAATACAATTCATAGCGTGTTACATTGTTCTAAAATTAGATCCCATCTAAATCGGATTCGATAGAATATAAAACTAAAATGAATCCAATTTGACACGAAAAGATTGAATTTTTATCTAAAAAAAAAAATCTGAATCTGACACGCGTGTCTACCCATGCGAGAATCAGATTTTAACTGTAATAGAAATAAATTCTGAATTCCTCAGCCCTTGTTAAAACTAAACAAGTAAAATGAAGATTGGATGGAACTGAGCGCTGAGTGAAGTTCTATGAGTGGATTTGAGACGTTACATTATTGAGTTGGAGCACAGTAAAGCATGGTGTAGTGCTAAGTTTTCTTTCAGGCTACAATGCATCTTGTTTATTTTTTGCATTGCCTACTGTGGGCATTAGCACATCTTCCTACTTGAAATCTTATCTCATAATTAATTAACAAATTACTCTTGTAAATACACTGTTCTTATCAGACAGTAAGCTCAATAAATTCAATTAAATGATATGAATATATCACATTCTAAATATTAATTGTAAAATAATTGTCAGTTTGCCAACCGTTACTTCATCGGCGAGTTTCTGATCATCTCTTCTTTCTCCTAAAGACGTTCAATCAATAATTAGGGATTGTCAGTTATTCTGTTGTATGTGAATCACCAGTTATTTCAGAACTTTTCTTGCCCACTCTGGATCACCTTTTTAAGTTCACCTGATTAATTATAAAATATATATTTTGACTGAAACATTGAAATGAAATTCAAATTTCTACAAGTTTCATTAAATATAATACCTCCTTTTAGACTCCGAATTATGCATGAGTATATGCAATTCAGATTTTGTTGTAAATAAAAATTCAATCTTTTTCTTGCCGAATCGGATTCCTTTTTTGATTTAAATCCCATCGAATAGAATTTAGATCAGATCGAGCTTTAAAAAAATATTACCTCAAAGTTTATGTTTTTATCGTTCTGTAAAGAAATTGAGAATCTGTTTCCTTAATGTTTATGTATTTTTTATAATTTGTCCTCTGAAGGTAAACTTCATAAGTTTGGGAGGGGACCAAAGACAAATATAAATAGAATAATTATAAAATTTCAGCACTAATGAATCACATTTTGGAAAACAACCGCGCTACAGCATTTAATAATAAAGCTGTTTGGAATGCAAAAAGGAGAATGCGAGAGGAGTTCAATACAATATTAGTAAAGGTTTAAAACCCTGTGAAAATCAAAGGAGTTAAAAAAATATTTTTCCTTCCACAGGAATTACATATTTAAATACAAGGGAATTTTCTTTTGTATTGGGTTGTCAATTATACAGTGGGATGCATGGACTTTTCTGGCATTAATACCTGGTGTAACTGACAGTCATAGGGAACTCGGCCAGCAACCTTGACCATGTTCTTAGAGTAATCAACTTCTATTCTCATATATTTTCCTCTATATACAATCATATAGATCAACGTCAATGAGTTCAATTCAAACTAAGAGCAATGAAACAAGCAGTTTGTAGCAGACGTTTCAAGTCACGGTTACCTCTTCGGGTTTTTCGTCTTCAATAAAACAAAATACAGTACGCCCTAGTAGTTCGTATATATATAGGCCGTACAGTTCACGGTTACATAGAAGCGAGTTTTGTTTCTTGTTTTTATAGTCCATATCCTGATTTAATAAAACAAAATTTATATACCGTTAATAACAGAGTTGTTGACACATTCTTTTTTAAAAAAAATACGATATTTCCTATTAACATCAGACAGATGTACCAGTCAATCAACAACTGTCAGACATCAGTCTTCACATCAGTTTCAAATGCATAATTATATTATGAAAACTGTAATGTTACAGCAGCTTTGACAAAACAGAGAGAGAGGCAGGTTCAACTTACCTGCCACACTAGTCTAAAGTAAAAGCGAATCAACTCAAGTGTCATTAGATCATTGGCTTATATAAAGTTGAATGTTTTTTTTAGCGCATATGTAGTGCCAAAAATATAAAATTCAACGGTAAGGTAAATTTGAAGAATAGGATTGATGGCTTGGCATGTTTTTTTGTTATATATATCGGAGTCATATTCTACTCGTGGTATCGGGCAGCGCATGTGCTATCGTCGAATACCTCACTCGCACTGTGAGCTTAGGTCTGCCATATACTACAATATCGCTATTGCCGATCGTCTAAGAAATCATTTTGGAAAACAAATATATTTGCGATTACTTTTATGTTCATTTCTAGTTACAGAAAGTAACTTACAACTATTTCATCAGTAATTGAAAGCATGTTTTTAAACATCATCAACTATTAAATATCTTACGTTCTGTAATGCTAACTATTGTCTGACATATAAGACAAAAAGTTTACTGATCAATGCATTTGAGTAATTCTCAAACTAACAAAAATAGTAGGAGCATTCTATTGGCCTGGGCAGACTTCATAATTAGAGCTATTCAACCTGAAGTGCAATGAACAAGAATGTTTCCAAAATGCAGCTTCACGTTCCAAAAGACCACAAATAAATCATAATCATGCTTCACATTTTCTAAATATTACACAAAAATTACTCAATTAAGTGTACACGTTCACTATTACCATCAATAATTCTGAGGTAAAATGGATAAACAAACAAAAGTCTCCACACAAATGAAGTTTCAACAGCATAGAATTCTCTCAAGAGAATTCAAGACATTCTTAATTGAATTTTATTATTTCACTCTAATTTTGTAACTGATTAGATATAATTTGTATTATAGTGTCTTCCTGATGATGAACACAAAGTGTTCGAAACGCGTTGTTGCTGTTGAATAAAACTTCATTTGTGTGGAGACTTTTGTTTGTTTATCCATTTTACCTCAGAATGAGTAAATACCACACAATTACGGATTGCACAACTAATGATTTACCATGAATAAATTTCGAATAATTGTTTTACTGCTAACATTTAAAGATAATGTAATTCTTTTGCCCCATTATTAAACATAAATCCCTTTCAAATAATTATAATTATCAATAACATCTAGACAAGTTAGTTAATACGATTACAAGGACACAAAGACCCAAAGAAGTAAGGGAACGAAATCATTTCGAAGTCTATATATTCAAGAAAATAGTATTATTGATATGACTCGCGCAAGTCCACAGTACAAATATATCATTATAAATACGTGTGAAGAAGATGCTATACTGCCAGCTGTTCCACGTTCGTATTCTCAAATTCTCAGATATTATGGCTTTCAGACATAACAGTCTGACCAACAGTACTAAAAATGAATATTGCACCTAAGCCTACCTCAATCTGCCTACCAAAAATGAGTATGCAAATCAATAAACATGATTCTAGGACGGCTAATTTGTATATTACCTCTGGAACATTCATCAACTGTTGACAACAGGACACATGTTTTAGGTCTTAGTAGGCCATTAACACTTTGTAGATAATGTTAATTGTAACGGATGCTTCATAATTAAATTCACTTCTAAGTATTAAAGTATTTTTACTGTCATTAATTCTTTCCAAAGGAAACTTTATTTTAAATAGAGAGAAAATGCTTTACATCAATTTCAGCTACTTTTAAATTTGTTTCCGGTTTGAAAAAGCAGTTCGAAAATAATTCTTTAAGAATCAATATAGAATACTAAATGCTTTCTTAATGCATATACACATTGCTGTGAGAATGTAAACGTCAATTTTAGAATCAAATTTAAAGGAAAACTATCTTCACCAATATTATAGTCGTTTAAGAATTATTTGTTAATATTTGCAACCTATCGGAAAAAATGTATTTAAGCTGTACCTTTCATATAAAGTGAAATGTAATTTTCGAAAAAATTGGTTGAGAGATCTATAAAGTAATACATTTTTGAAGATTTCCTAGGTATCAATATAGTAATTTTTACTCTGAATACAACTAAATGCATTCATTTTTTTTTAAGTAAGATGAGGAATTTTACGTATACAAATACCTGAGATTATTATTTTTAATAGCGTTGTACAGTAGCAAACCACTAATAAATTTAATATATTACCAGGATGACTAATACAAGTTGTGAAGCTGCACGGTGTTTTAATTTGCTGGTCAAGCATCGAAAACTTCCATCCGTTAAATATCACCACAGGACGTTGGTCTGAACCAACCAACTTTAGGTTGATGTTTGAAATTACTGCTGAGGTGTAGAGAGGCAAACAGTGCTAATATGCAATACTCACGAGTGATACTGATCAAGTGCTGGTTTATATTTGACCTCTTATCGATGAAATGTTATCATTGCGTATTAGACAGACGCTGTATCAGCTCTTTTTAGTACGACAAATTTTTCTGTCTATTGTCTTGAAATGTAACCCCTCCTCATTCATATTTCTTAACTCTCCTTGATAAGAAATATCAGCTGAGATCTGTCGGCGAGCCAGACGCAGTCAAGAGAGCCAGATCTGACACACGAACTATAGACTACCGGCCCCTCACCCAGACACTTGGCTAAAGCCTAATCAATAACAAGGCTTCGCTTTACACAATACATAATAGATATAGAAAAGTATGTAAAAAGTTTTTCATTGCGACTGTATAATCAGCTGCTATCTGAAACTCACTGAAGCCGCTTTGCACTACACGCGATCAAGTCAAGGGTGAACTTTTAATCAAATTTTCTCTTATAAATCTACACTGCATAACTTTCTTGAAACCTTCTCCTCACCAACATTTAGCCAACTGTTCCTCTAACTCAATCACATCTTCAGCCACTTGTTATCACTACTAAACACCGAGTAGCGGTCCACATCAACCAACACATAATGGTAGCTTAAAACTGGCTCACAATGGCTTATACACATTGGCCATTTATGAAAAAATAATATCATTTATGAATATCAAATAAACGGAATGGTGTTCCAGGTAAAATTTAAACCTTAACAAAGTTAGCCAAACTCTGAAGCTTTCTATGATTACATAAAACTCTGATTAAACAAGAGTCAGTATGTTAATAATAAACACCCACAGCAAAGTTAATCACAATTCAAAAAAAAAAGGTCACCACAGACAATATTATAATAATACAATGAATTACGAAAATTTAAATTAAATATTTATAATGATATATATATATAAATGATCAAACCACTATAAGAAATGGGAAAACAAGGCTAAGATCTTTCAGCCGTAACAAGCGGTCTTCGTCAGAGTCAAAAACCCAACTCAGTTGAGTCAATAACTGACTCTGTTATTGATTCTTTTAAGTACCTTGTTATTGATTGTTATTTCACGTGTTTATGTGAAATCTTTATATATATATATATATATAGGTGTATAATAAAATCGGGATTCGGTCAATTTTCCAGGATCAAAATCAAACTCTCAATGCCGACGTTTCGGTTTTATTTAAAACCTTTTTCATAGGCCTACAAACAAAGGATGACAAGAAATCATATATAAACATCAACATATAACTAACATCAAAATGGAATATTACAATTGTGAAAAAACAAAAATATATATACAAGTAGAAGTAATAGAAAAGCAATAAATATTTTTATGAACTTACAGAAGTCAGAATTTTTCATAAAATATGTCTGTAAGTTCATAAAAATATTTATTGCTTTTCTATTACTTCTACTTGTATATATATTTTTGTTTTTTCACAATTGTAATATTCCATTTTGATGTTAGTTATATGTTGATGTTTATATATGATTTCTTGTCATCCTTTGTTTGTAGGCCTATGAAAAAGGTTTTAAATAAAACCGAAACGTCGGCATTGAGAGTTTGATTTTGATCCTGGAAAATTGACCGAATCCCGATTTTATTATACACCTATTCTATCCAACGGTTGATATATTATTGAATTTGTTATATATATATATATATATACCACAATTAAAAGAAACGGTCCAGCGGACTTTTTTAAATAAAATAACAACAAGCAACAGTATTTACCGACTGGATTGCACTCAGTGTGACTCTTTTTACGTTGGCTTAACTTCCAATAAGTTGAGCCTTCGTATGGATGGTCATAGGGCTTCAGTCGGTCAACGCAGTAACTATCCTGTAGCCATCCATGCGAACTCGCATGGTCTCAGTTTCAATGACTGTTTCAGGGTTCAGATCCTGAAACAGATCCCCGAATCCAATAACAAAGTTACCCTAAGAGCTTCAGAGGAAGCATACATATGCTTACTTAATGCTCGCTCTTCCCCTGGACTCAACCTCAACCGATAATTTTTTTTTCCATTGCTTTTTTACTTTTACTTTATTAATTTCAATTTGATTTATATACTTTTCACATTTTTTATAATTTTTTCATTAGACTTATTTTTATTTAAATAATTATGATTTTTACTCGTTCCTTTTACGTCTTAATTTGGCTCTTCATTTCCTTCCCTCCCTTCCCGCTTGGTGGTAAGTGGTGGAAGGCCTTGCCTTCCTGCGGGACTCTTCGCTCTTCACACCTCCTGATGACGACAATGGTCGAAATATCGATGTGAGTCATGTCTGTGTCTTTATGTGTGTTTCCTTCGTTTTGAATTTATTTTTATATATATATATATATATATATATATATATATATATATATATATATTGAGTAGCAGTTTGCTTCTCAACGCGAGTACTTCGCACTTCTTCCCGATGACGACGGATGTCGAAATATCGAAGTAAGTTCTGTAGTGTCTTTCTGTGTTCTTTTCTATGTGTTAAAGTGTATATATATATATAAATGATCAAACCACAATATGAAATGGAAAAAAAAGACTAAGATCTTAGAACTGTAATAAGCTGTCTTCGTCAGAGTCAAAAACCCAATTGACTCTGTTATTGATTCTTTCAAGTAGCTTGTTATTGACTGTTACTTCATTGTTACGTCACATAAAGACGTGAAATAACAATCAATGATCAAACCACAATATGAAATGGGAAAAAAAGACTAAGATCTTTCAACCGTAACAAGCTGTCTTCGTTAGATTCAAAACCCAACTGTCAGTTTTTTTAGTCTTTTTTTTCCATTTCATATTGTGGTTTGATCATTCATATATATATATATATATATATATATATATATATATATCATGTTGTAGCCCTGAAGATGACATAAATATATGTCGAAACGTCGGCAAAAGAACTAGTTTAAATCATTGGACCTCAACCTCAAAAAAAAAGTTACATCTTATATATATATAAAATAAATTCAAAACGAAGGAAACACACAGAAAGACACAGACATAACTCACATCGATATTTCGATGACGGTGAGTCACCGCCCTGCCTTCCTGGGGGACTCTTCGCTCTTCACACCTCCTGATGACGACGATGGTCGAAATATCGATGTGAGTTATGGCTGTGTCTTTCTGTGTGTTTCCTTCGTTTTGAATTTATTATATATATATATAATATATATATATATATATATATAAACGTCTAAAGTACCGTAAGAACTTCAGAAATGTGACTAAGATCTTTCAATCGTAACAAATTGTCCTCGTCAGAGTCTCACTCATACTGAAACAAATAAATTTAGGAATATTTTGTTGTGATATTGAGAAGAGAGGGAGGCAAGACAGGTGTGTTAAAGGATGGCAAATACAAAGAAAGGGAACAATAGGCTAGGTCAAGGTAAGTTAGAATAAAGAAATAAGTTTAAACAAATAACAGAATTCAGGAAGAAATAAGTAAAAGTTATCTGCCAGCTGTCAATCCTTGAAGACAAATTTATTGCTTTTGTTAACACTGAGTCTAACTTTAATAAACCATTACTAATGTTTTCAGTACTTGACCTATTAAATTAAAGATAACTGGATAATATTTCTTAACAACATCGATCTTTCATACGTGGTAATTTTAGCTTCTGTCAAATTTCTGTCATAACTCTCATTATTTATATGAAACGCACTTCGTCCACCGCTAATTAAGTTGTACTGATGCTGACATGTGTACCTTGTACTTGTCTACAAGGGTTGACAACCAGCACATGGCTTTTACCTATTTCTTCTTGAGCTCCTTTGTTTGCATTGACTTACCTTTTCCCAGCCTTTTGTTCTCTTTCCTTGCACTTTACGCTCTTTAAAGTACCTATATTCTCCCTCTCCTTTCTCAACACCACACAAGATGTCCTATATCACTTTCTTTCAGTATGAGTGAGACGCTAACGAAGACGAAATTCAACTTTTTAGTTGAAAGATCTTAGGTACCTACATTTCTGAACATCTTACTAGAATAGTACTAAAATAAAATCAGGAAACATTCAGATTCAAATTTAACTTTCAAAAATCTTTTCCTCCTGACAACAAATAATAGGAGGGTCGAAATATTAAAAGTGAGTTGTTTTTATTCGTATTTCTTCTGGCCTTTATATGCACATATATAAAATTACACAAAAAATAACCGACACAATTCACCTCAATATTTTAACCAATCGTCACAATCATGATAGGAGATGTAATCAGCTTGAGAAGCGAAACCACACTGACAAATCCCGTCGTCGTAGTACTATCAGTGCTGCCAACATACGTAGGGAGAGGAAATGATAAAAAATAAAGTAACTAAAAATGAAAATTAATAAAATACTCCGATGCAACAAATAATTAAAAAAAATGAATAAATATATCACAAATATGTGTAAATATAATTAAAAAAGAAACAAAGAAAATTTATCGGTAAAGAAATAAGCTAGCGCACCAAGGAGGTAAATATGTGCCCCTTCTGAAGTGCTTAACGTAATAGGAAAGTTAGAGTCGGGAATTTAACGAAGGATTTGAGTACTGAAACAGAGGAGACAGTGTTGAAATCCTCTATCAGATGACGGACCAAACTTCATATCATGCCAAGAGCTTTAAAGGATGTATGTATTTTCCTCTCTGGAGCTAATTTATCTCCCACACTCAATACTTATTAATACGCGGTTACTTTTTGTTTTCATTTATATTTACATATAATTATGATTTATGTATTCAATATTATTTTTCAATATTTGTTCTACGTAAATATTTCATTAATTTTCATTTTTAGTTATTTATTTATTAGAGCTTCAACATCCCTGCGTATGTTGGCAGCACTGATATTACTACTACTGCGAAGGGATTCTTCAGCATGGTTTCACATCACATCACCTACCCTGATAATGACGATTAGTCAGTTCTTTCAGTGTAATCTGATGTGTTGTCCTCGGGAACCGTTTCTTCTTTTCCTAATATATATATATATATATATATATATATATATATATATATATATATATAAAGGAAATCACCAAAAAATAGTAAACAAAAAAGAATTTTCAAAGCGCTTTCGAGTATTTCTCAAAAGAACTTTAAAAACACAATAACAATTGAAAGCTCTTGGAACCATCTCCTTTTTTTTCACTCCTCTGTATAATGATTTCATTGATTATACAGTCACGAGTGATTATTGTGACACTTCTGTTTATATATATATTCAGAAGTGTCGCAATGGACCCACATACTCTATAATCAAGGAAATACAGTGCCTCTATTTATGCCACTAAAAGTATTACATTTTTCAATTTATATTATTAGATTTAGTGGTGATTTTCTTGAATATACATACTTAAATACAACGTCTAAACCACAGTAAGAAATTAGAAAAAAAGGCTAAGATCTTTCAACCGTAACAAGCGGTCTTCATCACATTTAAAACTGATACTGTCAGTATCAGTTTTGACTCTGACGAAGACCACTTTTCACGGTTGAAAGATATTAGTCTTTTTTTGTGATTTCTTACTGTAGTTTAAACATTAATTTTTATTTCACGTGTTTATTGTGAAATCTTTTTATACATATATACACATAGTCTCTGCTCGTTAAAAGACTTCTTACTCATTGCTCTGCTAAAGGATTTTGGTCAGAAAGAATAGAAAAGTAACAGAAAAACATTTGCCTCTTTTACATTAGTTATAATTATCATAGTCCTGTTTCGTAATATTAGATGTGTATCAAACTTTTAATTGCAACATTTCAGATTTATAGAGACTCTACTTTTTCTGCCCATGAGAAAGGTTTTAAATAAATCCGAAACAAGAGTACCGAATCTCCGATTTGAACTTGGAAAACTGATCAATACCTGATAAATTTTACTATACCACTGTATTTATAGATTTATTGTATTTCGAATGTACTGGATAGCATATATAATGTGACATTGTAAAACTACAGTATTTAAAACTACAACAATTTATAAACCAAAAAACACTGACTTAGCTTGCAGTGTTGACCAAAAGCTTTACATGGGAAGGTTTTTTAATAGCATTCGCTAAATAAATTATTATGCTAATAATATTAAGGTAAATTAAATTATGATAGTTCTAACAGTAAACTTTTTTAAGTGGTAATTCAATAGAAAGATAAACAAAAATAAATTCAATATCAATAATTTTGTAAAACTCGGAACTTTCGCGTGATATGAACATAGGTAAATTGGAAAGAAAATAAAATAAAAAAAAGGGAGATTATTCAATACATCTTAGGTATTGGGTTCGTTATGTGAGACTAACACTTCCAACACCGCCTCCAGGACCTAAACATTCTACCTCAAGCTTATATTCAGACATACTATATCTTCAAATGAGAATATTCCTTATGGATTAAATAATAGTACGATGCGTGGAACGAGAATATTAAAGGAAAATTTCGCATTATATTTAGAAATAAGATACTATATTGATAAGGGACGGAATTTAGACTAAACAGGATTACGTGATAAGCTGGAGTTTATTTAATACCATGAACCAACAAAATAAAAACATGCTTTATTCGTTCTATGAAGAGAAAACTCATAAATTGTAATATAAATGCATTTTAGGAGTTTTCAGTGAAGAAATTATATCAACGCCTTCATAATAAAAGAAGTATACACTTTCAAGCATTTAAATCATCACTGGCAAATACTGACGTTCAAATGATCTAGTTATTATTTAAATAAATACTCTTACAGTAAATATTTTAAAAAAATTATTTTTATTCTGAAGGTCGGGTTGAAATGTGGGCTTTCAATCACTTAAGTAGTAAACAGTATGTGAAAAGATCACTTCATGCATACATAGTACATTAAATTTGGTTATGAATTTTCCACATTCACCCAAACAGAAAAATTAAAAGCATTGAATAATGATAAAAAAAAATTGAAATATTCAATTTAGAGAAATATTTGTCTGATACAGTATAGCAGGCATATTGTGAATTAAAATAAAAACTGATAACTGTTTTTATTAATCAACAAATTTTAATGAACGACTAAAAACATTGAACAGTAAAAGCAGATCTGATAAGAACGTTGGTCCATTATTTATCGAAATGGGCTTTTAACTTTAAAAATGAACCCAAATACAGTCGCGAAATAATAACAAATGAGTGGCTAACAACCTCACACATCGTGACTCGAAATGCCCACGCTAACACTAAGAATAGCGCTTACGTCATGCATAACTAAATTTCTTCAACCAGAACATAGATCTCTTGCAAAATACAGACGTGTGAAAAAGCTTTGTTCGTATAAAACAGCCCACCTACAATATGATTGGCATATGTTTGGAGAAAGGGAGAGAGAAATCTGCTTAAGTAAAAAAAAAAATATAGCTTTATTTGAATGGGATGTGTTTATTCCTATTTTAATTCTTTAAACTTTTCAAACAGGCAGAATAATTCATGAAAACACTCTATCACAAAATGCATGCTCTAAAAACTCCCCCTAAACCATATGTATTTAAAGTATTTGGTGCTAAATATCAAGTGATATGAAAAGCAAAGTTAAATCTCACAAAGTGAGTACAAAAACATCAAAGACAAAGAAAAGTGGTAAAAAAGAAAGGCCAGGAGAAATCAATTCAGCTGACTCCGTGGAGAAGGGGATGGTCGATAGGGGAATCAGCTGTGCCTCAGCTGTCTATGCGGCGTGACGCTTGCGCGTCCGTGCGTCAGGCACACACAAGCAGCACATAGCAACAGCAACAACTCCCACTTTGGGACCTGCTCAAAGCAGGACCTCACAAAAATCATATGCTTCCGGGCCTGCTTATTAAATCTAAATTGACAAAAACTACGTAGCTAACAGTCAAACGTGTCAACCTCTACAAAAAATAATGAATACATGATATTAAAAAAAAACATACCTTCTTTTAATGCAGGGGCTAAGAAGTAAAATCCATTCTCACTTTCGTAAAATTGAAATGTTCAAAGCAGCTGAGTCGAAGTACAAAAATGCCTTCCAATCTGGGAATCAAACAATTACTAAATGAGCTGTCTGCAAGAAAATTACTGTTCTTCAGAATGAAAATAAACGGTTAAATCAACTCACATGTGGGTAACCTAGGGTATTGTTATACGAATAATTTATTCTCGAAAAAACAGATTCATGATTTTTTTCAAAGTACTTTTATGAATATACATAACAGATTTACTGTCAACCGTAAGAACTAGTGACCTATTTGGAATAAATTATTAATTATATTATTAACGGATTAACCATAAAGTTAAATAAATAAATAAAATATTCTAATTGGGAGGAAATATTTAAAAAATGATATAAAGAAATAAATAAATAAGCGAATACATTACTCACCTACAGAAATAAAGTAAATGTCATACAATATAAAAAAGATAGTTCACCGCTCCACAGTATACTATAAAAAACGGATCCATGGTGAAGACGAATAGAGACGTTGGAACAGTAAAAAGCTATCTTTCACTGAAGGCAAGACATTTGAACGACGCAGAGAAAGAAAGCTATCTGTTGCCAAGTGCATGTTTCGGAGCAGACTGACACAGAATGAGCGAGTATTGCCAACCTTACAGTACTAAATGTTATCACTTGAATCAATAAACACATGACTGGACACAATTCTCCTTTAACTAATGACTAGCGATAAGGTATTTAAACAAGTATATTGCACATTCTAAAAAAATATGAGACTTCAGAAATAATTAATTCCAGTTTAATCTATTAGCATTATCTATAGGGATATTATATTTTACATTCTTAAAGGATAAGTATTCTTTTGCAATCGCTCGTATCCATAAAGGAAGTATTATAAATATTAATTTTTATAATTTATTGAGTAATTACGAACAAATATAATAAAAGTTGTTTTATTTAATTTTTTATCATATTCGATAACTAGATGACCATAATATAATTACTTTTCGTAATTATAAATTGTAATAAATTTGTTCTACATTAAGATCGAAATATTTAATTTTTTTTAACTTACTTCACTGTGCCCGATTGTATCCTAGTAGTAACACATACTACTTACACTCGCAATTATATGACATTGTGGCCTTATGTTATATAGATATACACAGGACAACTCTTTAAATTAATAAAGGAAAATATCGAACCGTTTACATTTAAATTCATTTTATTAGATATATTAATTATAATCCCACTACGAAGAATTTAAGAATTTTATTTACCAGGAGATAAATGACTAATAGAAATTTTTTATTTTGTATTATAGTAACTACATGTATATGTATATTATAACTACTTATACATCTATATATATAACCAATTAAATTAAACGATTCCACGAACTAAATAAACTAGATTGACATAAAGAACACACAGAAATGAAACAGTTTCATCTCTGCGTGTTCTTTATGCCAATGTAGTTTATATATATATGTACAGTGTTAAGTACATTTGTTTTTGAGGATTAGGTCTCTAAATATAAATACTCCTTCTTGCCAGCGTTTCGATATATTTTTATATCATCCTCAGAGCTCCGATGTAAAAATACATCGAAACGTTGGCAAAAAGGAGTATTTAAATTTAAACGCCTAGCCCACCAATACAAACTTACTAAACACTGTGTTAAATGAAAAGGTCAAGAACATATCGAGAGTGTATATATAGGTTAGGTAAGGTTAGGTTGCAGTGGCAGCCCCATAAGGGAACACACTTAGGCCGAGCATTGGACCTCTGTGATATCACACAATGAAGATTGATTCTACAGTGGGAGTCCTAAATTTTGTCTAACTCAAGTGTATTTAGAGTAGGGATCTTTAACGAGTACCTGACATCGTACAGCCTCGGGACCGACGGTTTAACGACCTTCTCCGAGGGACGACGTGCTCAGATTTATTCACCTCCCGCATGAATAAATCGAGGGCCAGGTGGGGATTAAACCCCAGTTCTATCAGTTCAGAGGCGAGTACATTAACCACTGAACTAACCTGACTCCTAGAGTATGTATATATATATATATAAACAATTCAAAAAAGTCCGCTGGACAGTTTCTTTTAATTGTCTTATATATATATATATATATATATATATATATATATATATATATATATATATATATCATATATGTCGGCAAGTATATGATGAAAAACGATCCATGTCGGGAAACTAAAGTTCAGAAATAAACTGGAGATACACAGACAAAAGTAAATCAGATTTCCCATCTCTGGATTTTGGTTAAAGTTAGTTGTTTGTTTATCTATTTTATTTAATCTCTAATTTATTTACTCCTGAACTTCTATTTATATATATATTACAATAGATAATTTTATGAATATTTTGCACATTTCATTATCTATGTCACTAGCTTTCCTTATACCTGCTTGTAACAGCCATCTCACTTCATCCTCTCTTCTGATCTTTACCTTACAACAAACTGTTGTACAAAATCTATTCATAATAGTAAGTGGCTTTTCAATGTTCTGTGTAGTTTTTAGTCTCTTTGAAACACCGTTTATGTATTTGAAATTATGTATATCTCAATTACTGCAGTAAGAAATTCAGAAGATGTCTCATTTTCACTTATTACTCTGATGAGGACTGTTATTTAGTTCTATTTCTAAATATTCAGCTGTAGTTTATGCGTTGATTTTTATCTCACGTGGTTATTGTGAAATCCTTATATATAGGTATTTTATAAACAGAAATAACCGCAATATTAAAAGAAAAATGAAATGCTTCTTTATTGCTTATTGTCAGAACATAAGAAACGTTGAAAAACATTCATAAAATATCAGATAAAGAAATTTGTTCAAAGTTAATAAAAAAAAAGTTGTTTAAAAGTCCTTATCAGAGACACAAAATGAATACTATATATATTATCGATTTGCCCACCTCTTGAACTTGGCTTTCTTCTCTTTATAATGAAAGATGTTGAAATATGTAAAAGAGAGTTTTGTTAGTATTATTTCTCTAATACTTAATATAAATGTACTCATATATGTGTAATAGTGCAATGATTGCTTTACTTTTTAATAAAATGTTGTTATAATTTTAAATAAAAAAATGAAACATATATTCATAATCAAGTTGAAATATTCTAATAAATTCCAAACATCTTGTAATAAAATAGGAGCGTTTAATAAGTAAATGTCATATCCTAGCACATTTTTCATAGCATAGTGACTTTAAATTAGTATTATCCAAAAAGATTAAAATTAAATATTACAACAAAATTTGATTTAATAGTAGAGAATATTTACTAAACAGAAATCCTTATATTGTAATTCAAAAGAAGAATTTAAAAGTGATTTTATTATTTTAAGAACTTTCTCATGATGAAAGAAGCAATAATTGACGGTAAGAAGAAAAAACCACAGCTCTAATAAAGATTCTTAATAAAACAATGTTAAAGTTTTAATAAAATTCAAACAGTTTGTGAATTTAGAAAGAGTAGTATTTACAAATTCAGACAAACAATAAATATTTTTTGTGAGGATGGTGTGATTAAAATTACCTCTCATTCATTAATTTGTAATAATTGATGCATTCAATGGCACTAATCAAGTTCATTAATGACACAAATGTTTGGAATTAGCTAAATAAATATTGTTTTATTCAAACAGTTTAGTTATATCTTCATTGATTGAAAACAAACCATTTACAAATCTTAGACCTTGGTAAAAATTAAACACAAATGGTCAATAATTTCATTTATCAACATATACTGTCTTAAAATATCCAATATTATTCATTAATGTATTAAACATATCATTATCACACTAAAAAGTAATGTTTACATAACTAACAAAACAATATGAAAAAAAATTAGTTACTTGATTATCTGCAGCAAATGGTAACAAAAAAAATTGCATTTAAATTTATTTTTATTTATATACTCAATGCAAATTTACCTTTTTCAAGACTAAAAAAAGTTTAAATGTAACAATTTTTTGTCAAGTTTATTGTTTTAGTTGCATTTGCTTTATTGGTAACACTGGGGACTATGATAAACGACTTGTTTTACACATAGGTCAAAATTGAATTTGAAATAAGAAACCGGCCGTCTTAATATTATTTTCTTGGAAAACTTGTTAATTATCAGGTATGAAATATTTGTCTATGTATATCTTATTTTGATGTTACTTGTATTTTAAATGTTTTTTTAAAGTTAACGTGGTGGTGTGAAGTTTTTCGGAGTTAGCTCGTTTATTTGGCAAATGTGTAATACATTTTCAGAGTTAGTAGTAATTAGGCTTCGTAATTAATATGTAATCAATCTTACAAAAATTAATGGTGATTTGTGCTGCAAATATTCCTAAAGTGTTCTCAGTTAGTACACTCGGTTTCTAAACAAATATGAACCTAAGTTAAGTGGTCATTTTTACCTAAATCTTTGATGTTCGTATGGAAAACCGTTCATATGTGTCCACAAATTCTGGGTTGAAATAGTTCTTTTAGATAAAAAAAACGTGGAATAGATGTTTTAATATTTTTGACTTCACATTTTTTTCTTACCTATTAAAATATTAACACCTCAGACAAAACAAATTGAACCATATTAATTATTCGGTTCTGGAGAATCTGTTTTTTTTTTATACTGGAATATGTTTATTGTTACAAGTTAAAGCCAAACATCGATTTTGTTCAGTTTTGCTTCTATAGTTTGTTGTATTTGTCTATGCCCATTATATGCAGATCATTCAGTTAATATCCAAAAAAAAGTTATTGAAAATTGAAATTGTACAGGTCGTCAGTTATCATTCGTCTTTCCATTATCATTTTAAGACATTCAATCATCCATTTTTTCACTCTTTAATCCAAAACATTGTTTTAGTTTAACTGAAATACAATTAATATTATTTACATACTTCCCAAACAATAAGCTTTGTAAACTTCCCAACTGTTCCGAAGTTTTTAAACATCTAAAGATTAATTTATCAGATGTTGAATCCTGGATTACCAATAACATTGCTTTTTATTTTTATTTGATTTTCTGCTTTACATTTTGATGTTTAAATTAAATTAGAACCATCACGCATTAATATTATTAATGGCTTAAAGAAGAATGAATAGATTTAGCTTAATTATAGATTTGCCATATTATTGATAGCAAGAAAAATTGGGAGTACAGATGACTGCATTTATTGTTTACGTAGCTTATTGTATATTAAAAAAAATCTACATACACTCTATAATTTGTCATTCAAAGGGAAAAATATCTTGTTTAAAGAGAGGTTTAAAATAGTTTGTTTCAATTGTACCAATTTGATGGAGATTCTTCTAGAGATAGTTGTGGACTACAATAATTGTAAATGACGCAGCTTCAGTGGTCCTAAATAGATCTACTGATTATCGGTCTTCAGTAGCAAAGAGGTATCTGTACAGCTTTCCTTAAATGTTTTACTGGTTGATTCCTGTTGTCGATTGATGTATAACTACGCTATTAAGGTTTCTAACCGTGCAGTACAGGAGGGATGACACCTCTTGGAAAAGAGCTATACACATCTTGACAAGGTTTGCTTACTGGCTTTGAATAAGACGTTTGTGTTAAATCATAATAAGGGAGAGTAGGTTGTTTCCATACAGGGCATATAATAATTTCAAATGTATGTTACGTTACTCTGTGGAAATGTTGGCTTGGACGTAAAAGTGTATGACGCCCTGGGCGCATAAATAGAGAGGGTAAGAGAAAGAAGTTATGATTTGGGTCCCCTAAACTTCGCTGCACTGGTTATTATTAATGTGTTATTTGTAAATATAATTGACAGCATTTCTGTCAAGCAGCAGAATATTATGACATCATGAATTCATTTTGGGTTATCTATTGGACAGTTAGTTTATATAATGTAATTAATTAGGAACAAAGCAATCTTCCTCAATTAGATATTGTTATTATCTTTAAGGAATTCAAGTATAATACCTCAAAGGTATTTGAACTTGTCGTGTGTGCCGAAACAAACTCTTACCGAATGAATCTGCCTGTAAGTAATTGTTTCTTAAATTTAACCAGTCGATGAAAACTAAGTAATCTGTTGAATATTTTATTTTTTTATAGAATTATTTGTCTTAAGTATTATTGGTATAAAACTAATTATAAGAAAATATTTCAGCTTCTTAAACAGAAGTTAAAAACAATATTACGATCATCCTAAACTACTAATATTTAGATAGTAAAATTAATTTTATAAAAATATCAGAACTTTTTTTTTTTTTTAGAAAACAAATCTTGATACAGTAATATCGACCTATGTCATCTCCCAGTGAACTTCTGGGCGGCCCATGATAAACAAATGATTAGGGAAAATTACTTAATAGTAATGATAAGCTTATGTGAACTCACTATCCTTTGTCTGCTGTTGAAATCCTCCTATTACCTCTGATGTACTCTTTTTATTAAAATTTATGATAACTCTTAAATAGTGCTTTGTAATTACTAAAGGATTACTGTAGTGAATTTATTAATTAACGCAATATTAAGATTATTTTGGGAAATTTAGATTCCCCTTGTTTTTAACTTGCTTAGAACCCACAGTGAGCCTGTTAAGGGTAATGTGCAACTCTAATCCTGTTGTAGTGTAAATATATTAACTGTACAAGTACTAAGTAATTCCCATAGCAAAATCATAAATCATACATATGAATGTTGGTATTTTTGGTATGTTTGAATATTTGTGTTACGATTTTACAATAATATACTTGCTATATTTTCATATTATGTGTTTATATATATTTTTTCTCTTTTTTTTAGGAGATGTCGGGAAGGGACGGTGGTAAAAAGAAGCCTCTTAAAGCTCCTAAAAAACAAACTCAGGATTTAGATGTTGATGATTTAGCTTTAAAACAGAAAAAAAAGGAAGAACAGAAAGCGTTAGCGGATGCTAAAGCGAGGGCTGCTCAAAAGGGCCCTCTTGGTGGAGGAGGTATCAAAAAATCGGGGAAAAAATGACCTTATCACCTCTATTTCATTTTAATCACCTGTGTCAAATCCAAATCATCATTAATCTTGAATAAAGCTTTGTCGGTTTTCTATTAATTTTCATTATTTTGTATAAACCCTCTCTATTCCATGGGAGTTTTAAATTTTAGATATTTACAAACTAAGAATTGTTTTGATTACAACGAATATCTTTCTCTAAAGTCAAAAATTAATATTCTGATCACAATTCTATCATAACAAAATCGTAATAGGAATATGGTTATTGAAATAGTTAGAAATGGCTACACCACTTGCACATTTGAAAATGCTACATTCAGTTAATGAGCATTAATGGAATTTGTGAAAATAACTATAATTATTATAATATTTTTACATTGACTCTTCTTCTAAGGCCATTCGTTAAATGTCTTTGGAGAGTGACCACTGGTAAACAAAAAGGTAATATCATTTATGTTATAAATATAATCGTAATTTAATAACTTACAAGGAGTTATTAAAAAGAAATGATTGAATAATCTAAATTATATCTTGAATGTTTACCTTTAGGTGCTGTTCGAAGACTAATGAAAGGTCTCATAATTCTTTAATTTCTATTGTTTTTAGTGTTGGTTTGCTTATATGTTTAGTATGTATATTTTTTTCACATGTATCACTTTATTGTATAACATGCAATATATACAATCATGCAATCGTGTTAAATATATAAATTGGCTATGGGATAAATATTTAAGTTAATTTATACATTAATACAATAACAAAATAAATTATATAGGAATATAACTAATAATTAATAATAATCAATTAGATTACACTAATTTTACAAGATATAGTATAGCATCTGAATAAATTCAGTACAGTGTTTAAATATTTACAATAAGTCAAATTCAATTTGATTTATGAACTTGATAAAAGTTCTACGAACGTCATTTAGTAAAAGCTCCTGTTTTGTTAGTGACCATACTTTACCAATTGTAATTATTCGTTGATTGAGTTCCTACCTGCTTCTCTCTACTGTAGAGTAGCTGTATATTAAATGGTCACTATCCTGATTATCTTGCCTAAAGGGGGTATCTCGGGAGGTAACTACATTCATTTTATAAGATAATTACGGAATTTTCCTTGGCCAGTCATGAACTGTGTGACCCTGTTTCCTGAGTTGAAATCCGTAAGTCTGATTCAAGATTGAACCGTCGGGAAAAACTACTTTGTTAAGGAACCATCGGCACTATCTATCCATTGTGCATTCCATTTATTTAAACTATTCATATGGAGGTTTCTTTTGTAGAATGACCAAGAAGGTAGAATGTAGTTTATTTCTTTCATTGTGTCTGTCGTCATTTGTTTGGCAATGAGATCAGCTCGTTCATTTCCCTCCGTTCCTACATGTGCTTTTGTCCACGTAAAGACTACCTTCCCATAATCTTGGAGAGTGTTAAGAAGTTCCCGGTAACTAGGCAGTAATGCTTTTTACGATTAAGCAGTAAGTTTATACTTACTTTACAATCAGTTGCAACGTTTGTGATCCAGTTGTTTTGTTGGGGTTGATTCCGCATGAGCCATTTCAGTGCCTGTGTATGGCCAGCAATTCTGCTTGGTTGTTTGAGTAGTCATGGTGTAGTCTGTAGCCGTTCTCTTCAATTATTGTCTTCCCTTTATAGACTACAAATGCAGTTCTAATTCCTGATTTAGTTTCGTGCCATTTGTAAATATTTGGTAGTAAGCTGAGTCATCCTGGATATCTTTGTATATGATTTGAGGGTAATTTCCTGGATGTGGCCAGCGTTTAAAATCTAGGTTAGAACAAAAAATTTGCTCCGAACTGTTTCTCCTTTTTATCACGTACTGCTCATGCAGTTCCTCTGTTTCAAGAATTATGGGTTTTATTCTAGAAATTTTACAGAGTGTATCATGAGATATGGTTCTATAGTCATACACCATTCGTGTGACAATTATTCTTTCAACTCTATTAATCATTTCTCTATTGTATTTTATATTTAACGCATTGCACCACACTGGTACTGCGTACAAAACTCCAAGATATTTCAAGCTGTTTTCAATTTTCATTTGGTTGTTATTTAAGTAAATGTTAAGTTGAGGCCTGTATCTCTTATGTGTGACATACATGAAACAAGATTTACTCTTACTAAATGAAATTTTGTTTTTACAAGCCCACTTGTCAACTTTCATTTGCTAAAATCTCTTCTTCTTCTGCACTTCGAGCAGCAACTATTAAGAAGAAGTCATTGGCAAAAGCAATAACTTTAATGTTAGCAGGGGAATCTAATTTTAGTAATGAGTTGAACATTATAATCCAGTATCCTGTTCCACTGGAGGAGCCGTGAGGCATCCTTTTTCAACTTTGTGATGACAAGCACATCCTTTAGTTTGGATGTAAGCTACTCTATCCGTGAAATAACTTTTCGCTAAATTGTATAAATTTTTTGGGTAACCCTTATATAATTGAGAGAATGTAGTAGGCCACCAGGCGGAGTCAAAGGGTCCTGCAATATCTAGTGAAACATCTCAACTTCCATATTTCTAGAAAAACTATTCTTCACAAATAAGTCGGCTTCCATTATGGCATCCTTAGTGCTGAGTTGAGGTCTAAAGCCAAACTACTTGTCATGATTGCCCTTTTCCTTTCTATATGCCACATTATTGTGTCAACTAGTAAGCGTTCAAGAAACTTACCGACTGAGGGTAACAGGCTAATAGGACGAAACCTATCTACTTTTTCTGATAACTGTTTTGAAGGTTTAGCAATTGGGATAATTTGAGATGTCTTCAATAGCTTAGGAAAATATCCACGTTTATGGTATTCATTGTATAACATTGTAATTACCGAAGGGAAATAATTAAATACTTTTTTGACAATAAGGTTAGTAATTCCATCACTTGCTTGACACTTGTTTGGTGGAGATTTGTCCGCAGTGAACGCAATCTCTTGTTGAGTAAAAGGTATGTCATTCTCAGTATTTGGGATTTTAGTCAGATATTGACTATCACTAAAGTAATCTTTTGCTACGAAATTGTCGAGTAGTAGGTTAAGCGTTTCTTTTATACTTCTGGTATACATCCTATCTTTTTTTCTGATTGTTGAAAGTTTGTGGTTGGTTTAAATTTTGCAGCAGTCAACTTATATTGAAAACCCCAGGGCTTATTACTGCAGAATTTTTTCCACGACTCCAGTTTTTTTATTGATGCAATTTTAGCTTTATATATGTTTTTCATCTCATAATACCCTGTTTTACGTTCCTCTTAGTGGCTAGGATCATTTCTGGCTCTTTGGTATGAACGTCTCAGCCTGTTAATTGTACTTCTCAGTAATCCAAGAACATCATTCCACCATGAGACCTTCCGTTTCACATTGTTTGTTGCACTCGTTGATTTTACAAACCTTCTACAGGCTAACTGAATTGCTTCAGTTATTTCTTTTATGATGTTATATAGATTTGTGCTATTTTCGATGCAATTCTCCATTTGATTGTGTAGAGACTCACGTGGTGTCATACTTTCGTGAGGTTACTGGCTAGATATGATTAATAATGATTCAGTGAAACTTCCTTCGAACAATTCCCAGTTGGTTCTCGTAGTCTTATATTTGAACATTGTAGACATATTTTTATATGTAATTATACTACTCTGTCAAAAGTTATAATACTATGATCGGAAGTACTTTCTTCATTATGAATATTCCAGTTTTCAATTTTTCTTTCTACATTTTGCCCAGCAATCATTAAGGTCTATATTAGGGCTGCCAATGGTGAGGTTTTGATCCCAGATCTGGGGTTTATAGGTGTTGCTTAGGGTTTTGGGACTTTTTTTAGAATTTGACAAAATATGGGGTTTTCTGTCCTACATCAGGGCTGTCGAAATTTTTTAGCTGATTGTACCAAAATTCTCCATGAAAACGAATCAAACGTACAAAATTTAATTAATTATGAAAATAAAATTAAATTTCCAGAATTAATTTCATTTTAGAATGAAAATACATCTCCTCTTTCATCTTTTTGTTGAAATAAAAATGTCTATTTTGTTGAAATCAAACACTCATCTATTTTGCCATATTCATCTGTTTCATTTGAAAGAATTTTTTCAGTAATGAATTGTGTTAACACAATGTTGCGAAAGGAACAGATTTCCAAACCCTAAAAATATGACATAAATATATGTCCAAACGTCGGCGAAAGGAGTAGTTTCAATCATTAGACTTCAACTCTCTCAACAACAAAAAAACACCTATATACTTTTTCAATGAAAATACTGTCCGAAACAGACAAATGAAGTTTAACCTGAATAAATAAACATAGATAAATATTCTTCTTCCCGTATATTAAGTATATATATATGTGAAAGGATTTCACACACACTTACAGTCTTTAATTTTCTGTTTGAACGATTCTGTTTCTTTATCCAGATTGAACTTTATATATATATATATACAAGTTCAAAATCGAAGAAGAGTAACACACAGAGTAAAGAAACACACTTACAAACACAAATTTTCGGGCCATCCGTCTTCAGAAGAAATGAGAAAGGGAGACCAATTACGTTGTGACGCAACGGGTTACCTGCTGATGCATCTACAATGTACTTGGTCTCCTTTCTCATTTCTTCTGAAGACGGATGGCCCGAACATTTGAGTTTTTAAGTGTGTTTCTTTACTCTGTGTGTTATTCTTCGTCGATTTTGAACTCGTATTGTGTACAGTTTGGATCGTCTTAGCGTTTATTAAGAGGTAGGTTTTGTTTTTGAGGGCTAGGTCATATAAAAGAAAATAAACTTCCAAGGTCAACGTTTCGATGTATTTGTACATCATCTTCAGGGCTAAAATTAGAGTAAGAACTATAATATATTTAACAAAGCAATCTACGTCAAAATTAAAATACTACGTACAATCTAAAGTAAAATTAATTTCTTTTTGTTTGGTATTTTGAAATAGATGTGTACTTAGAATTATAAAATAACCTTTTGTATGTATATGTTGTTCTCAATAATTTAGTTCTCTAAGTAGGTTGTAGATTGTCTTGTTAAATGTATTATAGTTATTACTCTAATTTTAGCCCTGAAGATGATGTACAAATACATCGAAACGTTGGCCTTGGAAGGAGTTTATTTTCTTTTATATGACCTAGCCCACAAAAACAAAACCTACCTGATACAATAGAATAGAAGAGGTCAAGAACAATTGTTTGAGTATATATATATATGTATGAAAGGATTTCACAGTAAATATGTTATATAAGTAATCAACTTATGAATCAAAACGAAAATTTAAAGTTGTTCAAAGATTGTAATTCTGTTCACGGGTATACCGAAAACTATCGAATAGTCCAAAGATTTCAGTTTTACTTCAGAATTTCAACTGTATAAGGTGGTATATATTTGTATATGGGTATAAAATGTGATCATAAATTCAATCATCACCTCAGAAACAATGGGAACAAGAATGGTATCCACTTTTTTTATCGTATTGTTATGGGTAAACTGAACAACTTTTCTTTGCTACTTGTCTACATTGATAGTATCTTCTTCATTTAAAACCACTGTAAGCCAGAATTAAAAACTATTTTTCATAGAAAGGGGAAATCACTTCAAACTAGTGAGAGGTGTAGAAGTATGGAATTATGAGAAAGCGGTGTTTATGTTACCTGTTCTACCATGAACCGCGACACCTTTTTCGTTTCATTTTTAAGTTCTTATAGTTACCTTATTCCGGATCTAGTGGCAGTATTTACCACTTGCATGGCATTCAGTTTGATGGATTATAAGTAGGTTTAGTGTAGCAACGACCATGTTAAACCTTTATATGAAGAATCACAGGTCCTTGGTTATTCATCCTAACAGTCTTCCTGTTGCCATAGTATAGCAGGAAAGATTGTTTTAAGGACCAAAAACATGTCTATATCATCAAATAGTTGATGATACAGTAGGTACGTTACTTAAAGAAGCCCTTATTTGTCTTATGTTGCTTTCGCGTTGTACAATACTACATTGGTTAGCAGATTGTAGAGGTATTCAGTTGTCTGTCGTCTTGTAAACATACTACTTGTTCACCTGACGACTAATAAAAACGAAGATAGAAATACTGAAAATTTATCTGTACTATTCATTTTTCTGTATATATATATTATTTATATTAAAAGTGTAATTTTTCCCTTATAATAGAGATTTCATTGTAAAAAAGTTTGAACTTGTCATCACATTTTTTAGCTTTATACTCTAAAGGCCTCTTCATCTAGTCTGGTGAATGCTTATTCACCGGCTACTGGCTGATTAGTTCTAATACTTTAAAACTTGCCTAAAACGTAAAGCCATTGTAATGGTATTTTTTGTCGTTCTCAGGTCTTTAGTTTACATAGATTTTTGTTTTAACAAAATGTACTCGTTCGCAAAGTGATTTCATAAAATAAAATAACGCTGGTTAGGTGATTATTATGAAAATCAATAATCTCATTAGTTACGATTATACTAATCTCGTTATTCCCTTTCTAAAAGTCTTCAGTGTGGTCTACATGCGATAGATATTTCGAATAACATTTCATTTTCAGGTGAAAATTAAGCAAGAAAGATGTATTTAATCGAATGTAGTCTGACACCGACCTTGTTATGTCATACATTACTCCCGTTTCATCTTCTGTTCCAATCTTAATGACGAACTGTTGTTGAAAATACCAATCTTAGTGTTTTGTTGTGAACTGTGTAATTTTTAGTTTTATGAAGTCCTGTTGGACCTCACTTTCGTATTATGAGAAATTATTATTGTTAGTGCGAGTGAAGGTGGTAAAAAATTAGACGCTACTCACTTATGTGAGGTAGGGCCCTTAATATACAGCCCAGCGGATTTGCATTGTTGATTTGGTTAATGCCGTAAGTTATGCTAACGGTTAACTGAGTCACTACTTCTACAGGTAAGTTAAAAAGGGTTTTTGATCCGGTTTATTTCTGGAACGCACATTAAATAAGATCAGCACCACTAAGTTTGGTGTTGGTCTTGTGGTGACTGTCATTCGTTACCCAAGGCTGGGAGAGAAAACTGAACCCCAACCTTTACGGTTCAGGGTCACCGAGTGAGTTGTAATACATACTTGGGAAGTTAACTGCAGGGTAACGAGATATAGCTAGAGTACCTCTACATCTGCTGTGTTAAAGGTTAGTCTATGTCAGGGGTGTCAAACTCATTTTGGTCTGGGGGCCGAATACAGCTTAGCTTGATCTCAAGCGGGCCGCACCAGCAAGCGAATTGCAAAATTATATGGAACAAACAGTAAGTCCACCGTTTTCTTTATATTAGTAACTAAGACTAATAATTAGTGCAAGGAAAAATAAGTCAATTATAAAGATCTTTATCAAAATCCTACACTCTGTTTCCCTTTTATCCTTTTTGACAGAGATATTTCGCTGGTCAAGCAGCGAGGACAAAGGAAGAGTAGATAATACAGCGCGTACTAAAACACTCAATTTCTAGTGGAAATTAGAGTAAACTGATTTTTTTTTTTTTTTGTAATAGTGCTGGTTTATCCCCCGGGCCGGATCGAACCCCCAGGTAGTCCAGACCCTGCCCGCGGGTCGTATGTTTGACACCCCTGGTCTATGTGAATACATATAACATTAACAGTGGTAGGCAATCAGTACGAACTCTTGATCTGAAGTCAGAAGCAACCGAGAGGATATGCTTGTGAGAGGGGAGGGGGTAGTTTGAATTACGAGAATAATACGACAGTGCTCACTATAATTTACAGGATTATTGTTATTTAGTATCATAACCCTTACTTAATAACCCAGTCTCGCATCCTCTCCCACTTCCCCTCTCCCTGCCTCTACCCCTAACACCTCTCTCGGGGGCCAGGTTAGCTCAATAGTTAAAGTACTCACCTCTGGGCTGGTATTGCGGGGTTCAATACCCACCTGGTCCTCGATTTATTCACGCAGAAGGTGAATAAATCTGAGTACGACGTCCATCAGAGAGGACGTTAAACCGTCGGTCCTGAGCCTGTACGATGTCAGGTACTTGTTAAAAATCCCTACTGAAAATGCACTTGAGTTAGGCAAAATTTAGGACTCCCACTGTAGAAACTGTGGAATCACCGGTCAAACAAAATGCCGGTAAACAGCTTAGTTATCACCCGCTAGGTGATCGGTTTAAACAATAAAAAAAACACCTCTCTCAATCAATCACTTCCTCCCTCCGATGACCACCACTAGCAGTATATGTCGCCTTCTGTTTGTAATTGTAATTATTTTGCCCAGTTTGTGTATAACTTCCTACCTACTCATGTTAACGTTTCTAAGTGTTACGCATGACATACAAGCAATGAAAATAATTATTTTTTAAACAATTAAGAAACATTTTATATTAGATTAAGACTACCTGGTTGCAATAAAAATAACATCAACTGGAATCAGTCTGTAAGTAATATTATTTTCTGCAAATTTTATATAATTTTAAGTATATTGCATTTAAAAAAAATTGTTTTCAATCAGCATGTTCATTCAAATGGCCTCATAAAGACAATGTTTAATTCATTTAAACGCCATTTCAAACAGTAATGATGGATTACGAGGTATGACGGAATGTATTATTACTAATTCTAGTAATGATAGTAATATTTAGATATATTAAAACTGTTTGATTGTGCATACATTAAAAATTGCATAGTCTACTAAGATGAGTCAAATTTCTGTGCCAAAAAACACAAATAAATGAAACCTGACAAAACCCACTTAAATATGTGCCAATATCATTCTCAGGCAATATTTTCAGCTAAATACTTCTTCTATTGAAGATGTATGTAGAAGAATGAAAGAGTCAGTTATAGTCATTTACACTTTTTCATTTTTTCTTTCCAGTTATATACATTCCGATATTGTATACATCCAATTATATATACGTACTCTTTAATAAATGGAAAATGGATTCAGAATGAACAACAGAAGTTCTCAAAAATAAAAAAACTAAATAAGCGCATTATTTAAGGACACACAGTATCACATGCAATAATATATATATATATATATATGTGTATTTTGGGAGCAGACTTTCACTCAAACACGTTTTATTTATTTACTCTTTAATAATGCATACATATATATATATATATATAAATAATATATGTAAAGTTTATAAACCACAGTCATAATCAAAAAGTTCGGGCCATAATTATTTTGATGCGACATATATTCTCGTAATATATTTTATTATATATATATATTAAAAATAATATATATATTATTTTGTTACATATTTATAGTAAATATCTCTTGATATATATTTCATATTCTATATTATATCATGAAAATATAATATATATTAAAAATTTACTTGTTTGTATTCTTTTCGTTAGATTTCTGTACTAGATTTATAATTTTGATAATACAATTTTTTAAAGTTGATTTCGTTTTTTTTTTTGCAAATAGCTTATACTTATTTTCAATGGGTTAAAAAATTATTTATTTATAATAACTGGATAAAGGAAGAACAAAAATTGCTTTGATAAACGTTTGGTACACCTTCATGAATTAACAAAGTTAATTACAGAAGCTAATATACCTTCATTATAGGTATATTTAACTGAGGTTTGAGTTTAAATATTAAACTAATTTAATTGATTCACTGTAAACTTATATTAATTTATATGTACGTTTACATATGTGTCATAATTGGTTAATATTTTAAATATTGAGTTTCAAGAGTTCTAGAAACGATTTTAAAATATCTTCCATTCCTCATTGTACACCTAATATTTTATTTTATTTTATTGTAAAGTCATAAGCTAAAACAATAAAAAAGTTTAATTTTAAATAATCTTCTCGTATTTTCAAATTATAAAGATATTGTTGTATAATTAATAAAAAATTAATTGGAATAACAGGAGTGACAAAAACCTGTAGTTTAATTTGCGTGATTAGTGCTGCTTTTAGAACCGATGCGACCAAGAATAGAACTACACGACCACTATGAAATGTCCAGTATGTACTTCTTTCTTTACAGTTTTACTTTATCCTCTTTTTATTTTAGTTTGATTACTAATAGAAATACTCAACGTTCAAATGCTACCATAAAGTGTCTGAATTATTGGTATGACAAAACCTTTAAAATGATTGACATTTGATATATACTTGTTGACCGTTTGCGAATACATACTTCTTTATCAGATTCTTTTTTTTCTTTATCCTTCAGTGTAATGTTTTTCAAACCATTACTTTAACTATATCTTCTTACTATAGATAATGATAGCCAGGTTATAAATACATTTAATCTATAGTTAATAAAACACAAAACATTTTGGTTAATCATTTTTAATTTATTCAGTTTACATTGAAAATTTGAGCAATGCTTAAATAATATCTGTCTGATTATTCTGTTGGTATTATTTTTATTATTACAAACTTACATATATATATAGATAAACCAAAAATAACTCATAGTATAGAACAGGGCTCAATTACTATGATTAAATTTCGATCAGCAATTCGTCATCACGAGAAGATAAGAAAAGAAATTCTACCACTTTATTTTCTCTCTTATCTTTCTTTAAAGAGGAAATGCTTTTGAAATTTGCGTTTTCCTTTATGTATGTGCCTTGTTCATCTCTCGATAGTAAAGATGCAAAACTAAAAAGATTATCAATAACAATAATATTGGGACTACTATATATAATTCAAAGAATATGAATATATTGAATCACCATTCACAATTAGAGATGCAATTTATGTTTCATGATTGTTTATTGCAACAGGATTTCATAGTATTTACTTAATTATTTGAACAACAAATAGTGTGCTTATTACGAACACAACAAAATTCCATTTTTCTAGATACCATCAGTTTCGATTTGAAGTAGCAGCCTTCTTATACTGACAGTAGTAGGTGTGCCAAACAGAAATATGTTTAATAAAAAACTTATTATTACTTCACTATACTCGTAAGTAATGTATAGTGATTGTGAAAAAATTCAATCTCTCGATTTTGATGGAATTTCATGTTTTGATGTCTCCAAAGTCGTTTTATGAAGTTTTTTCCACGTGTCTCTGAGATGTTGGTTGGTGGGTGGGTGAATGTATATCGAAAGTTTGTGGCCCACGCTACGGACCAGATCTTTGATGGATCAAATTGATATTTTTTTAAAAAAAAAATGGGGCTCATAGTGTAGATATCCTTTATAGTTTGGGAGAAATTATGCAGATGGAAAAGTCACTTTTTTTGCTTTTAGACAACATTTTTTTTCACCTAAACTACTAATTATAGAGTCTTGAAATTTTAGCATTATCTTTGGTTCTACAAAAGCTATATACGAAAATATTCTCAGATTTTTAAAACAACGGAAAATATTTTTGTTCAATAAAATGTATAAATTTTTACTTATCATACAATCTGAAAGATTCTGAGGACGATAGAAGCCATACCATTTGACGGATCAAAATGAAACTATACCTAAAAATAGAGCATTATGTGAGGAATGAGATAAGGTATTTTTTTTTTAATAGTACATTTAACCCCAAGGGCGTTAAGGTCAATTTTATGACAATAGAAAAACAATGAAAATTTGTACCAAAATTGAACGAAAAATTAGCAACTTATAAAAAAAATTCCTGAAATTTGAATTATTGGAAAGATAAATTTTTATTGTTTATATTGACTGGAAATTTTTTAAGTGAATTGACTGAAATAAGTTGTTGTTTAGAGGTACCATGAAAAAATTTGAAATGATTTAATGACTTAATATGAGATGTAAGAAGAATAACATTCTTTCATGAAAAAAAATCAATGCCAATCAAACATATAATTTCTGATACTTTCTATGTTATGATAGATTTGTCCAGCAAAATGCTCTAATCGATCTGTATGCTGTACACTTGAACAAGACTTAATATTAGATTTAGATGTTCTTGTGATTATGAATCTTATTATCTTTAAGCAATATTGAATTAAGAGGAATGAATGGACTCCTTAGTTTTATATTACTTAAAAGGTACTGACTTTTAATCTGATTCTAAGGTGATTCGATGATTTTTTTTCTTACATGTTTCTGACATTTTTCAGAATCAGGTCGTCAGCTAAATATGACGACCTGATGACTTACTAGTTATAGAGTACCTCAGACAATGCAAAGTCGCAAGACCATACAACCACGAGAAACTGACGTTCCCATCCTTGACAATGTTTACTGACTTTAACAAAAACTGGAGGTTGAGAATTTAGCATTAGCGGGCCTCTGGTCCGGAACTGCTAATTACGACCTACTCTGATTTGCATGGAAATATTATTTAGTGACTGGTCGTTGTAGATCCACGAGCTATAGGAACAAAAGTCATTTTCTCCTGTAAGAGATTATTTGGTAACACGAAATCTTCACTTTGGCTTTACGAAAGTGTTATTACTGCAGTCGTAAAGCCAATATTATATGCATCAATTGTGTAATGTACAGGAATAAGCGCTTATGTTGATAACTGGTTCAATCACTCACTATCTGTATTACTATCAGGAATGAAAGACTAATAATCATCTCCCATTTATAGATTTATATTATGTCTAAATGGGATATTATGTACCTAAGAAGTTTGATATTATATTTACTTATGGTAAAGTTGAGTACAGGCTACTCCAGATTTTTTATGAAGGGCATGAACGTATAGCTCTATGAGAATGACTTTTAGTCCGAGTCTTACGTTTAAATTTATGGATGATAGAATATATAAGAAATTTACAGCACTCAGTTTAAGTAAATATTCAGGAAAAAAATTGCCAACTTCTCGTAGCACCTCCCCCATAGAGGAGATTCTTACCTAGTAGAGGTTGAGGCCTCAGACCACTTGTAACTGTGCAGAAGACAATTGTTTCTCATGAATAGAGGTAACCCAACTTGAGGGACTATGCTACCGTGAGTTCAGCACCAAGTTATATATCTACAATATATTTGATTGATATATTCAAAATATTTAGATTAAAATATTTTAAAAAGAATTTGCTTAGAGAAAATCTGTTAAAACATAGCCGATTATAAATCTTATTTCTATAATTTTTATTTGTAAAATTTTTCTTTGTGGCGTCATCTGAACCCCCGAAATCTTAAAAACAACCATAAAAGTGTAAATTGGTGTTTGCTATTTGTTTACGTTTTTGTAATCCACCTGACATGATCCAGATTCCTACTGAGTAAGTTTTTTTCACATTAAGATCGATTACGAATGTTTCATTCGTTTGAACTTTACTCCATTTGTGAAATTAAAAAATAAAGTTAAATGATACTTATTTTTCAAATTTATTCCTTTATAAATTGAGGCCTTAGTGCAGATACTCTACAATGCAATTATACAAGAACTTGAAAATAAAACACCTGTCTAAATATTATTATTATGTGTACTTGTTCAGGATACAAAGCCCGGGTGAGCTACTAGTTTGTAATGAGGTAAATAAGAAGTCTTGTGGCATATCATACCATGTTTTTGTATATATTAGTTTGTATTCTCTTGAACAACTGTTGGTTTTCTCCCGATAACGTTAAAACGTAATATATTTAAAGTGTTATACTTTGTAGTTTTCCTTTCGTACTCCTTTCTCCATTTAATGATTTATAAAAAGATTTCACATAAACACGTGAAACAACAATCAATGATCAAACCACAATAAGAAATGGGAAAATAAGACTAAGATCTATCAACCGTAACAAGCGGTCTTCGTCAGAGTCAAAAACCCAACTGAACACTAGATGCAGAAAACATCTGGTGAGGAGTTGAGAAGAGTGGGAGGGAAGAGTGGTATTTTAAAGGGTGAAAGCACAGGAAAGGACTAATGTCCAGAAAGGGATGTTTGGGGAAACAAAGGAGTACAGTAAGAAAAAGTAAAAAACTATCCGCTAGCTGTCAACCCTCTTTGAAGAGGCTATTGCCCTCGTGACGAAAGTATCAAGTTTGAAGAGACCGTTACTAATGTTTATAATATTAGATCTATTAAATTTAATTAGAGACGATTCAATAATATTTCTTATCAACATTGATTTTTCATAGGTAATAAATTTAGCTCCTGTCCAATCAATATGATGATTTTCATTTTTTATATGCAAGAATAAGGCACTACTTTTTTCCTGTCTACTTACTAGACCGGTTCTACTTAGATCTAAGTTCTAAGATCTACTTACTAGATCTTAGTCTTGTTTTCCCATTTCTTATTGTGGTTTGATCATTAATGATTTATATAGACTGGCGTTCGCTGGCGGTGGTAACCGTAGCAGTTTTTAAAGTAAGACCTTCTTACTTAAGGGTAATGAAGTCCTTAAAGCAGGTAACCTTTTTCAAGCCACCCAGCAGAATATAATTTTTTATACATTATTTGTTTTGCGGAAATTACTATAATTTTATTTGTTAATTAATAAAGTATAGTAAAATCTAATTTTTAAAGATATAGACCTACACTATTTGCCAAAGCATTCTGTCAAAGTTAACCTAATATAGTAAATTTATAATTTAATATAAACAAAATTATTGTTTTACAGACTTATGATGTCATTACTTCTCCAGTGTAATTCCTGGCCTTCAATTACCTTGCCAAAGTATCGTAACGTTAAGGGAGCATTTAAGTCAATTACTGTGTAGTTTAGAAACCTTAATCTTCATACCCAAAAATAATTACATCGGCATTGTTAAAGGTAGTTTCTTTATTGAATTCCATTAACTAACTGCCTTTCCTATAAATAAACTTTATTTCTTTATTTTAGGATTTTCAGCTTAAAATTGTATTCAATTAAAAAAGTCTTGCATTTCAAGGTCTTGCATGACAAGTTTGGCACGTGTGTTCTACTATAAAGATTATGAATAGTTCAAGTTTTTAAACAGTTCCGATCAGGAGATATAAAAGTATTTTTCTTATTTCCTGGGGGAGTTGAAACTAAAATATATTGGGGGGCTATTTATATTTCTCTTTTAGATATTGTTAAACATATTTTTATTTATTTTTCAATTTTAACTCATTTGAAAGTGCAGGAAAGTTCTTTGTATTAACATGAAAATTTAAGAGAATCTATCATAAAACATACTTTATCTGAGAATTAGCAAAAAAAGTTTAAATTTGAATTTATCTTTGATTAGAAATAAACTGGTTGTCAAGAAGATCTGGCCTAACTATACAATCTATCTAATAACTTTGAAGAGGATCCACAGTGTGAGTTTATCACACAACAGATTTTTACAAACAACAGTATACAGAATCCCAAGCTTTGATTTTTAAAAAAAAGCCACATCGCATATAGACCTGGCACAATATACTGAAAAAGTGAATGTCGGCTTGTTATGAATAAGTTAAAAGTTTACGATTTTTTTTCCGTGGGCTACAATTATTGAAACCCTAATCGTACACACACACACACACACACACACACACACACACACATATATATATATATATATGTATCAATGTCAAACCATAATATGAAATGGGAAAACAAGACTAAGATCTTTCAACCGTAACAAGAGGTCTTCGTCAGAGTCAAAAACCCAACTGAAACACTAGATGCAGAAAACATCTGGTGAGAAGTTGAGAAGAGTGGGAGGGAAAAGTAGTATTTTAAAAGGGTGAAAAATACCACTTTTCACCCTTTTAAAATACTACTCTTCCCTCCCACTCTTCTCAACTTCTCACCAGATGTTTTCTGCATCTAGTGTTTCAGTTGGGTTTTTGACTCAGACGAAGACAGCTTGTTACGGTTGAAAGATCTTACACTTGTTTACCCATTTCATATTGTGGTTTGATCATATATATATATATACACAAAATCACATTTACAAGGGTAAAGGGCCACACAGATAATTTCCTTTTATCATAGGAAATGAAAAAGACGACCAAGTAGCCAAAGGAGTAGGTTAAGACGATACAAGTAATCTAAAGTATGACTTTTATCCATACTCATATCTACAAAAAAATTGGGAAGAACGAAAGCAAAACCGAATAGAACAAAGGCAAAGCAAACAAACGACTTTTTCCCTACAATAAGTAAACCGTTATTCCCACGGAATCTATGCGAAGCACGGAAAGTTCAAAAAATACCTTCATCGAATTGGAGTTAGATATTCTGAATATTGTGGCTGTGCAAGAAACAACCCACAAACGGTAGAATACATTATATATGACTGTGAGTTAGTAGAAAACAAAAGGCCTGAACTATAAAGAACTAGGCACAAGAATGAAGGGATGGCTCTGATATCAAAGCAAGCCCTGAGGATGAAGAAATAGCCAAAGCATTCGAGGCTTTTGTGATGTGTGTATGTAATATATCTCTAAAACTATTTTAGATCTTTATAAAATAAAGAATTTAGTATAATTTACATAAAGATAAACTTAAAATGATGTGAAGGGCATGTAAAATGGAAATAATTATCATTATTAGATAAATATGTAAATATTAGTATGGTGAAAAAAAAAACATTATGTAATTATTTTGCAAAACAAAATTGTAAAATATATTTTTAACAAAATGAATATAATGTATGTAATGCATTAAGGGTGCCTTCTGGTGAAATAAATTCTCTCATGGCAGTGGTACTGCCCGTGTAGTAAACACAGACACACAGGCGCACACACATACACATACAGATATAATACATAACTATTACTTTTATTTTAGCTTCTCAGTTTTTACTTTGTTTGCTCTCTGATGAAAGGCCTCAGAGCATTTATTGCTATTTTTTTCCTTTTTCCATTGTGGTTTGAACTTCATACGCACTCACGCAAGTGTTTATTCTTCAAGATACTCACTCTTCCCTGGACTAAGAATGACATAAATCTTATATCAAATAAGATCTAAACTACATCCTGATATTAAAGGTACTGATTTTATATCAATTTGAAATTATGGAAACAATAGTAATTCTTCCCAAAATATTTACATATTTTACGTTACCCCTGGCTGAAAAGTTCTCATAGGCTATAGGTACATTTACTAGTATAATCAATATTTTTATGAACCACTCGTATTATCGAAAAAAAAATGGAAATGGATAAATACCCACCTATCGAAGCTTCGAAAAAACCTTCAAATAATGAAAAACAATTGACAGATAAGCTCCGTGCTTTCCTTGGTAATGACTGAATTCGGTAAATTAAAACTAATTTTAGTTTCAACTATTATTCCATAAATTAAAAACAGTTATCTTAGTTTCGATTAAAGTTCCTTTCAGGTTTCATTACTACTTGCCCAATTTACGAAACTCGATCAGTAAACTACAAATTCACATCATTGTTCATGCTTATGTGGCAAAGGCATCATCTCTCTAACCTATACTGAACTGTGCATCATTGAACGTCTGGAAGACCAACAGTAGGCCTTGAATATAAACAAAAATTAATTCTTAGAATATTTCTGAGATTAAAAATACGAAGGATACTATGCAATAGTAAATGTGGTTTGAATCTAACATGTGCAATGCAGATTATTATACCGGCTTTTTCTTTACTGTCCTGTGAATGCCGTGGGCCAAGAAGGAGAGAATTTTTTTGTGAATCGTCACACCTTTTGAAGCATGGGTCAAACATTATGCTTCGTAGTCAAAAATGGTGGTTAAGAGGAGCGACTAAGAAAAGTGAAGTCTATCCATCCAATGAAGGCCAAAACCCATAACACAGCTTCCAAAGTGCTCGTGACGATTTTTTTTTACCACAACTGAGTTTTACTCAATTATTTTCTTCATATTCGTCGTGCGGTGAATTCGCCATAATAGTTTCAGTTGTTAGAGTCAACAAAAACTTCCTACCGGGTCAAAATATGAAGTGTACCGAAATGGCACTCAGCCAAACGCAAAACGATACCATCAATAATATATTAAAGGACATCTTAAAAATTAAAACATTTTTTTCACGTTCACTATAATATGCTAACTAAATAAAAAAATGATCAAATAATCAAGTTAAATCAAGAAGCAAAATTCTCTACTTTGTCCAAAAATATAACAAAGAATGTAATTATATATCATATCATAATAATATGACAAAATTGTAACTATAAATGTTACTTGATAAGGGTATAGACAATGCCATAGAATAGAACAAAAGATATATACTAGGAAATTGTCAATTTTCCAGGTTGAAATCAAAGTTTCAAAGCCGGTGTCTCGGTTTTTATTTAAAAAATTGTAAAAGAAAATATAATAAATCATATTTTCTAGTACCTCTACTTGCAGGGAGTTTATTGTGATATTTTCACATGCTCCATTTGTTATGTTAAATGTGTATAAAAATGTGTACAATATTGTTACAATATGTTATATGAAATATATATAAAATAAATCTTCTAAAAATCATCAATCATACATGCATCAAAATATGCAAAATCACAAAGTATGAGTTACATAAATATAAATATTCTGGAATAAAAATAAGAAAACTTACAGAAATCAGACATCTTAAAATTGAAAAGTAATGATCTATTACATTGGAGAAATAATTTTTTTTTTTAAAAAAAAAAGCATAACAATATTTTCCAAATTTCCTAAATTTACCACAATGTTCTTTCAAATGAAGCAGTTTTACCGAAAAAACTGTACAGCTCAACCTTCTAGAAGAAACTTTTTTTGAATTTCATTTTATTATGATCCGTCATACGGTATAACCAGCGTAGTACTGTATTATTTAAAGCATTCAGATTCAATCATAAGTCATAATTTTTGCTTTATTACTCAAAATTAACTTATTCATTTATTAAAAAATTTTGAAACTTTTTTCAGCTTGTTGATATTAAATAAATAATAACTGCATAAGTTCTACTCTTTGGTGTTTATACTTTAGGGGAAAAAAAACATTTTGGGTAGTGAAGTCGATTTTTCATGAGGCATCCAAAAACAATAGGGATTAAGTGTCAGTTATAAGGGCTATATTTATGTATAATATAGATTTGATCAGTCAAACTGTAGATCATATCTATCTTATAAACATATCAAACTCGTAGTATCAAACTTATAGAAAATCAATTGAATGGTTGCATTTAACATAATGTATGTATAACCATTTTTTCAGTTATAAAAAAATTAGAATCATTTTTTTAGAACAATCTGATATTTGACTGGAGTTGTGCTAAATAGATATCATTTTTACCGTGATATTTCATCTTGCAATATTCTAAATGTATTAAATTTTCATCAAGGAAATTTTTATATTAAGGCAATACATAATATAGAATTACAAGAAGTGCAAGTTCAAATTAGTATTTATATTGCAATAAAAAATGCCTATTCGCTTTCAAATGTCAGTACGATTTCTCAAATGGTGTGACTTGTGGAGTGCTTAAAATATTTTGCTTTCATCCAACTCCAACCAGACACAAATCATGAAAAATAAACGCGTGACGTGATTTGTGAAAAATGGCTATCAGCGATATCATGAAAAATGTATTCAGGTGACCTCAAAAGCAGTAATTTGTGAGCATCAGAAAATCATTTTTCTTCTCGGTCACTATACTTTATAGTAACGAACTGAATAAATAGGTATGTGTATCTTCAGTAGAGAAAATTCGTTTTTTAAATGCTTTGGTTGAAAAAATATAAAACGTACTATGATTATATATCATATTATACATCAATTACAAACTTATAACTGTTTGTATCAAAATATAACTTTTATTGTATCAAATCAATGCAATAAAGCTTTGAATGTTTGAATGTTGAAGTCCAGAGAACTCATACAATCATCTAACATACAAGTTCATACAATCATACAATATCTATCTATCAAACAATACTCATACAAGTTCCTTCATATTCCCGTTAATGAATCCAAATATTTTGTATTTTTTATATATCAAATTGAAACTTCATGAAAGAAAGATAATTTTTTTTTTAATATTTTAAAGTTTTAGCAAATTTGTTTTGTTCTATTCTGATGAAATTTTCAAGTTAATGTAAACAAACCCAACAAGTAGGTTTTTCATACCATATTGACTCTTCCAGTAATCTGTATTTTTACTTTACTATAAGTAAAGTATAGTGATCGTGAAAAAAATTGATCTCGAGATTTTGACGGAATTACATGTTTTGAGGTCCCAGAAGTCGTTTTATGAAGTTTTTTCGATGATGTCTGTGTGTTACGTTATGTGGGTGGGTGAGTGTGTTAGCCTTGCTTGTTACCACGCTATGGTCCAAAATCTTTGATGGATCAAGTTGATATTTACACAAAAATGGGCCTCATAGGGAAGAAGATCCCTATTGTTTGGGAAGAATTATGCATGATGGGAAAATCACTTTTTTTTGCCAAAAATCGTTTTTTAGAAAACATTTATTTCTCCTAAACTGATAACCCTAGAGTTTTGAAATTTTGACATTATCTTTGAGGTTACAAATGGAACAAACAAAAAATATATTCAGAATTTTAAAACAACAGGAAATATTTTTTTTTAATAAAATGTAAAAATTTTGACTTATAATTCAATCTCAAACCTTGTGAGAGAGATACAAGCCATACTGTTTGACGGATCAAAATGAAACTATGCCTAAAAATAGAACATTATGCGGAGAATGAGTTGAGATATTTTTTTTCAAAATTACATTCGCTAATGGGGCGTTACAGTACAATTTCTGTTTTCAGAAAATGTTTTTTTGACGCGAAACGGCTCATTACAAAATAATGAAAATTCGACCAAAAATGAAAAAAAAATTAGCAATTCATAAAAAAAAAACATGCAGTTTCAATTATGGGAAAGAGCAATAACGCTATAAAAACTGTTTGTTTATCCTAGACTAAGAGATCACCTGCTATACTTGTCGAATTTTTTATATTTTTTTACATTGTTTACATTGACTTAGAAATTTTTTGAGCGAATCCACTGAGATAAAATTGATATTTATAAAGGAACAATTTAAATAGTTTATTGACTTTTATGAGATGTAAGAGGAATAATATTGTGCAGGAAAATGATAACACTCACTTAGAAAAAATTCGTATATATGTTATTTGACAAAGGGGAAGGAAAATGATTTTATTAAATACTAAAAAGCCATAAAATTCCCAGTATAATAAATCTATAAAAAACCAAAAATGTAAAAGCTAATTCAAAATTGAAATCTTTCGTTTAGAGATTAATAAATGTAATTATCGTACACCTTTAATTATAAATCATCTTAAAACAACATTTTTTCTTCGCTGTTTATGATATTTTTCAGAGAAAAAAAGGGTATTTTCCTGTTTTAAATTTGAAACTTTTACTTTAATATTCAATGTTGAAGGATGTCAAGTAAACGATGTAAGAAATCCACTGGCTATTTGAACAAAAGCCATGTTCTCTTGTAGGAGAATATTTCGTTTCAAGAAATGTTCACTTTGGTTTTTCAAAGATATTATTACTGCTGTAGTTATACTAATGAAATTATTTGCATCAGCTGTGTGATGTACAAAAATAAAAGCTTATATATTGATATGTCCTTCAATCACCATCTGTACTACCTCAGGAATGAAAGACTAATAATCATATCCCATTTAGATGGTTACGTTATGCTTAAATGAGACGTTATGTGTTATATACTCAAGAAATTTGATATAAAGTTACTTATAGTAAAGTTGAGTGTAGGCCACTCCAGATTTTTTTTATAATTTCTTAATTTTAGGTGTTAATGCTGTACTGAAAATTTCAATTCTCTAGTTGTAGGCGTTTAGTGAATAAAAAATATGTTCTAGTTTTATAAAATGTACTATTACTATTATGCCTTTTTATTTTCAAGCCAAGTTTTGCGTTTAATTTCATTGTAAACAGTCAAATGGTTTGAATAGTATCGTGTTCACAAGCTTAGAGATTTAATAGTAAGTTAACTACAATGAATTCTGTCAATATTAGTTCCACAAGATTTGCAAATTTTCAACTGGTCAGAATCAGGAGTTGGAGCGAAAAAAAATAGTGTCTAGAAAAATATAATGTGCAATAAAGTTGTGTTTCAATGAAGAAATATTGTCTAAAAACTGTAAGGATCATATACAGTATCAGCATTCTATATTAGCATAGAAAGGCTAATTTTGGGGATATGTCAATTTCATCCATCAAATATTGTGATCTGTACTGTATCCACAAACCTTTAGATACAAGCGGACCCACTCACAGACAGACATCATCGAAAAAACTTCAAAAATTAACTTAGAACACTGTAAAAATTAACCCGTAAAAATCTCGAAATATATTTTGTTTTATTAATACTATACTTTAACTATAGTAATGTAGACAAAAATGTTTGAAGTAAACCAGCGAACAAATTTTATGCACCTCAAAACTTAAAAGAGTATTAGAGCATTTTCAAACAAAATGTTGTTAGCATCAACTTATCATTTGTTTACATTCTTCCTGTGTAATGGAAGTTAACAGGTCAAAGAACAGATGTCACAAACTTAAATCTTTGATCAAGGTTAATGATAAACTCAATGCAATCACAAGTATTATCTTCTTGACATTATACCATTACTTATTTAAGTTATTTCTAGAATAGAGCTGTAATGCTAGAATGTGGTCTTCATACTGAATAGTAGGCAATCCCTCATAGTTCAAGGTCTCTTAGTGCTCAAAAAGAGTTTGTATCATCTTTCCTAAATACCACTATCCAGAACTTCTTCATTTTTGCAAGCAGATCTGATTCCAATCTATTCTCTCTCTCTCTCTCTCTCTCTCTCTTCTGTTTTGACTGGATGAAGTGAAATCAGATTTCATGACCCAAAACGTTATATAGTTACATTTAAAGTAAAAGAAAGTAAACGTAGTTTTTTATTAGTGCATGAAACTAATGTCTTTATATGGAGTCTTACGTATAAACCATTTTAAGAATGATTCTAATGGGACCAATAACATGTCTCAACAGAGTGGTCAAAACTAAATGATTACTTTTTTATTTCACGTGTTTATGGCAAAATCCAGTTGTATTTTATATACAATTTTTATAAAACAATTTTACAACAAAGAAGTATTGGGTTATATTAATTGGGTCTATGATTGAAAAATATGCCAGATTAGCGTTGAGTTGAACTATTACCCATTCATGGTGAGTCGTCTTTGAATTATTAACCATTCATAATGAGTTGCCTCTAAACAATTAACCATTGTGGTCAAAAAAAGTAGTTGGACTCCTATATGGGTAAGGAAATGTTTCAATTTGAAAGGAAAGATATTTGCTTTGATGCTTAACGGCAACATGAAGACATGAATGAAGAATAAATCATATTTCAAACTCAAAGTTCTCATAATTGCACCATTCTAGTTAAGGTGGTGGAAGATCAGTTATCTTCCTTAAGAACACTTTGCTACTTTTACTGTTAATTTCATATATAACTCTCTCCATATTTATTCTGTAATCGATTCATGTAAGCATTTTTATTAAACTAATATGTTACTAGTTACTATAATTTAAGGGCCAAGGGTAGCCCTGTGAATGGCAACGTGCTCTGGACTGACTGATAGATCTGGTGCTCTATCCACTCGACTCCAGTGAGTGGCAACGTGCTCTGGAGTGATAGATCTGGTGCTCTATCCACTCGACTCCAGTGAGTGGCAACGTGCTCTGGAGTGATAGATCTGGTGCTCTGGACTGATAGATCTGGTGCTCTATCCACTCGACTCCAGTGAGTGGCAACGTGCTCTGGACTGATAGATCTGGTGCTCTATCCACTCGACTCTAGTGAGTGGCAACGTGCTCTGGACTGATAGATCTGGTGCTCTATCCACTCGACTCCAGTGAGTGGCAACGTGCTTTGGAGTGATAGATCTGGTGCTCTATCCACTCGACTCTAGTGAGTGGTAACGTTCTCTGGACTGATAGATCTGGTGCTCTATCCACTCGACTCCAGTGAGTGGCAACGTGCTCTGGAGTGATAGATCTGGTGCTCTATCCACTCGACTCTAGTGAGTGGCAACGTGCTCTGGACTGATAGATCTGGTGCTCTATCCACTCGACTCTAGTGAGTGGCAACGTGCTCTGGACTGATAGATCTGGTGCTCTATCCACTCGACTCCAGTGAGTGGCAACGTGCTCTGGAGTGATAGATCTGGTGCTCTATCCACTCGACTCTAGTGAGTGGCAACGTTCTCTGGACTGATAGATCTGGTGCTCTATCCACTCGACTTACTCGCGCAGAAAGTGAAAAAATAATCTGAGCACGTCATCCTTCAGAGAGACCTTTAGCCGTCGGTCCCGAATCTGTACGATGTCAGGTCCTCGTTAAAGATCCCTACTCTGAATACACTTGAGTAAGGCAAAAATTTAGGATTCCCAATGTAGAATGTTCATTATGTGGTGTCACAAAGAAAGAATGTTCGGCATATATGTAATCTCTCGAGGGACTGCCACTGCAACATACTAAAATTTAATAGAACGCATACATGATGGAAAATGTGTTTTTCTGGAGTATTCAACATGAGACAATAAAAAACTCAATGCCGATACCAGTTCCAATGCCTCAGAAAAAAACCGATATTTATAATAATATTCGATTACCGCTACATTATACATATCAATTATCATGAATGCAATAAATGTATTCAGATTGTTTTAATGCTATGTTTGTTATATTTTTACAATTAGTCTAACAGCTTATTTGATAATAAATAGAACAACAGATTATATAATCAGTCATTAATGCATTTACAAACAGGTCATATACGCACACTTTAGTACACGTCATTACAACCTTAGCAACATATAAAAAAACTGATGAGACAAAATTCTTATACCAGATCACAATAGCCACGTGTGAGATAAAGATAATGGAATACATATGAATTTTGATAATTTTGTTGAAATGATATTCAAAAAAAGTAAACAATTTAAATTACTTAAATTATTATTTAAACGACTAAAGTGATAATTCAAATTTACATAATTCAATGTAACACAAAGTATTTTCTCAAGTGCATAACTGTTAAATACTTTTTAAATCACAAAAACAATACATAATAAATAAAACCAAATCAATTGTTTACTCTAATAAAATGGAATTATTTTAAATACAAATAAATGAAGATGACTTCATTTCTTCGTTGAATGGAAGACAAATCGGTAGATTTTCTGATAATAGAATTCATTTGATCAGGATGTCTTGTTCAGTTCTCCACAGTCGCTATTTATATTAATTAATAATTTTAAAAATTAGTATTTCTTAAGTATTCAACATTAGTTTATAATTAATGTATGGCTGATTTGACATTCATTTTTAGTTATGAGCTGGTCACGTTACCGTCTTCGTTCTGTCAGGAGTCCTAAACTTTTCCTTATCCCTCGCCGAAGGATGGCGTGTGCAAGCTTTCCCGTTTTCCACAGGCAATCTTCACTAAAAACAAGTGCACTACCACTAGTCTGAGATTTCTCAACGGAGTCTATATGGACACCCTGGTAGTCTACAGAATTTTAAAAGTGTGCTATAGAGTTTAGGGGGGTCTATACAAGTACTGATTTTTTCTAATCTTTTTTATTTTTGAAATCAAATCCATGTAATTATTTTAAAATAGTATATATTTATACACTGTAAACTAATGTTCCATGTTATTTACTGTAAAGTTATGCTATATGTTGCATTTATGTGTTTACAATATAATACTTCACTTCACTATTATAATACAGTTATAATAAAGCAAACACGAATCAACCATTTATATTCTGTGATGTTTGCCATCGTGTGATAGATTGTTATCTGACGAGAGTGTTATAATAAACACATCCCGTAGAAAGAGAGCTACAATAATAATAATTAATATCACTTCACTATTATAATACAGTTATAATAAAGGAAACACGAATTAACCATTTATATTCTTTGATGTTTGCCATCGTGTGATGGATTGTTATCTGACGAGAGTGTTATAATAAACACATCCCGTAGAAAGAGAGCTACAATAATAATAATTAATATCACTTCACTATTATAATACAGTTATAATAAAGCAAACACGAATCAACCATTTATATTCTGTGATGTTTGCCATCGTGTGATGGATTGTTATCTGACGAGAGTGTTATAATAAACACATCCCGTAGAAAGAGAGCTACAATAATAATAATTAATATCACTTCACTATTATAATACAGTTATAATAAAGCAAACACGAATCAACCATTTATATTCTGTGATGTTTGCCATCGTGTGATGGATTGTTATCTGACGAGAGTGTTATAATAAACACATCCCGTAGAAAGAGAGCTACAATAATAATAATTAATATCACTTCACTATTATAATACAGTTATAATAAAGCAAACACGAATTAACCATTTATATTCTGTGATGTTTGCCATCGTGTGATGGATTGTTATCTGACGAGAGTGTTATAATAAACACATCCCGTAGAAAGAGAGCTACAATAATAATAATTAATATCACTTCACTATTATAATACAGTTATAATAAAGCAAACACGAATTAACCATTTATATTCTTTGATGTTTGCCATCGTGTGATGGATTGTGATCTGACGAGAGTGTTATAATAAACACATCCCGTAGAAAGAGAGCTACAATAATAATAATTAATATCACTTCACTATTATAATACAGTTATAATAAAGCAAACACGAATTAACCATTTATATTCTTTGATGTTTGCCATCGTGTGATGGATTGTGATCTGACGAGAGTGTTATAATAAACACATCCCGTAGAAAGAGAGCTGCAATAATAATAATTAATATCACTTCACTATTATAATACAGTTATAATAAAGCAAACACGAATTAACCATTTATATTTTTTGATGTTTGCCATCGTGGATGGATTGTTATCTGACGAGAGTGTTATAATAAACACATCCCGTAGAAAGAGAGCTGCAATAATAATAATTAATATCACTTCACTATTATAATACAGTTATAAAGCAAACACGAATTAACCATTTATATTCTGTGATGTTTGCCATCGTGTGATGGATTGTGATCTGACGAGAGTGTTATAATCAACGCATCCCGTAGAAAGAGAGCTACAATAATAATAATAATTAATAGTAATAATATATTTAATAGTCTACATATTCCTGCCGTTTAGTTATTACTCAACTTTCCCATTTTTATACTTGTTTCTATTTTTTGAAATAATTCACTGTTTTTCCATTAATCATATGCAAAGTACCAAAGTAATAGCAGTAGAGACGTTCCAACGGGCCTTCAAACATTTTAAGAATAGAAAGCATTTGAAAGTTATTTTATACATGAAGTAAAGGTGCAGTAGTTAAGAGGTAGGATTAACGGTCACTCCAATACTTGCAAGGGACAACTGTTGGGTTGTTGGCCTCGACGTATACCTGCCTTCATGAACCTCTTTCTGTTTACATGGTGAAAACTCCCGTATCTTAATTCCTCTATAGACTATTGTAGTTGTTCAGGTTTTCTTGTTTCTTTCTTGTTTCATAATGTCTTTCTTGCCAACAACCATAGCTATGTTAAATACACTGAGTCATTAGATAAGCGAGTAATTAGATTACTTAATTAAGGAACACTTGGATGTGACACCTCCTGCCTTGGTTCACCGATTGTTAATGTATTCCAAATCAAAAATGAGTACAAAATGGCGTCAAATAAAAAAAAAATCCTTTATTAGTAAATTAAATTGATCATTTTCGTTGTATACATATTATTGTTGTGTCTTTTGCCATCACTAACTTGTTAAGTTCCTTTTGGTGGAGTATTAAGTTTAAGAAATCCCAGGCACATAGTGGGCCACCTGTTAATGAAATTGCGGTTCAAAAAATGTGAGAATATTTCCGGGATTCACATTTGTCAATTTTACATTCATACATGTTTCAATGACAGATTTACTTCTTTTGAAATCAAATAATAATAAACATGCTTGTATACTCGTACATCTATACATCACATTCTTATATTTCCAATGTAAAAATTCAAAATTATTTGTAGAAAAATGATTAAATATTAACTTTTTTTGAAATTTGAATAAGAAACTAGATCTTTTGACCGATAGCGATACCATATTAATCAGAGTTTCAAAGAGAACACTTCTACTGCTTTTTAAATATTCACTTCTAGTTCTCTTTGATATATATGTATATATATAAAGTTTGCAGAAATACATGAGCTTTGTATTAATAAAACCAAAAAAGAATAGACAGAAATGTCAATTACAGACAGAAATGCAGTTAACTTAATATAAATTAAAAGATAAACAAAACCTCTTTCAAATGTATCACACATAGTATGAATTCTGTACTTTTTAGTAAACAATGAGTATACTACACTGTTTAAATAATATATCTAAAAATATTGATGGTAACCACAGAAATAATTAATTAATTCGTCATATAAAACCATTCTTGGTAGTTATGGTCAAGCTTTTGAGACCGTCATATCCAGGTGGAGGGAAGAAACTGGAGGTTGTCAAAAGTAGTCAAATAATTCCGATAAACTGTTATCACAGTAGAAATTCTCATTAAAATAATTTATTGAAATCATGGGATTGAGATGACTTATTAAGTTACTGTACAATCAAAGTGGCTTTGCAGACACACTCTAAGAGTCCAGTTTTAATGTCACGCATATGCTACTTCAGAACACTATATAAAGTAAATATTATTCTTACACAAAAACAATGGGATTAAAATCCATTTTGATGAGAAGGACACGTTTATGAATTGAAATCCAGCTATGATAGTTCAGAATTATGATGTGATGGAACACAAAATCGATGTGCAAATAGTTATGTGAAGTACTTTCTGAGAATGGTACCACCTCTGAGAAGGTAACCCTAGATTTTTTGTTACTTAAATTATTAAGGGTTACATAATAACTTCTAACTCACTTAAAATTGAGATCAACATTGTAAAATTAAAACACATTAAACAAGTCAGTAGTGTGACTTGTAATGGTATGTAGATCAAGGGTATAAACTTCTAAGCGAAAGTCACCTTCTGTTTGCATTCATCATTTCATTTTCATTTTATTCACCAAGTCAGACTTGTGTCTATCTATAACTAAAGGTTGCATAGTGTAATAATCGTTAGTGAACTTACTATTAATACCAGTGACTCCGGGTTGAGTCTATTCCTAACCCTAGATTTTTTCACCAAGTCAGCTTTCTTCCTATCTATAACTATAGGTTGCATTGTGTATTAGTCGTTAGTGAACTTACTATTAACACCAGTGACTCCGGGTTGAGTCTATTCCTAACCCTAGATTTTTTCACCAAGTCAGCCTTCTGCCTATCTATAACTATAGGTTACAAAGTGTAATAGTCGTTAGTGAACTTACTATTAACACCAGTGACTCCGGGTTGAGTCTATTCCTAACCCTAGATTTTTTCACCAAGTCAGCCTTCTGCCTATCTATAACTATAGGTTACATAGTGTAATAGTCGTTAGTGAACTTACTATTAACACCAGTGACTCCGGGTTGAGTCTATTCCTAACCCTAGATTTTTTCACCAAGTCAGCCTTCTGCCTATCTATAACTATAGGTTACATAGTGTAATAGTCGTTAGTGAACTTACTATTAATACCAGTGATCCTGGTTGAGTCTATTCCTAACCCCAGGTTTTTTCACCAAGTTAGACTTCTATCTATAATTATAGGTTGCATAGTGAAATAGTCGTTAGTGAACTTACTATTTATACCAGCGACTCCGGGTTGAGTCTATTCCTAACCATAGATTTTTTCTAGTAGACTAAAAGTCTCATGTACGCAAGCTTACATTTAATGCATGTTTTATGCAATCAAGAATTTCTAAAAAATAACTCTTCTTATTTATTATTAATTACTATATCTATTTTTATGTAAAATTAAATTATTGATATAATTATTTATTGTGTAATATATTATCATAAATCTATCTTTAATATTGTCTATATAAGTATTTTTTTTTTATAATAATAAGATATTAACATTAACTTATTTTTTTCAAAAAAAACAGGGTATATTTTTGTTTATATGATTTAAAATACATCTGCATCATTTTTTTTACACTACTTCCACACTATTAGGCTTTACACCTCTTGTGCTATTCAAGAGGTGGAAGTCTAGTTTACTTAGGGGGTCAGGCTAGCTCAGTGGTTACGTCCTCGCCTCTGAACTGATAGAACCAGGGTACGATCCCCACCTGGCCCTCGATTTATTCACGCGGGAGGTGAATAAATCTGACCACGTCGTCTTTCGGAGAAGAACGTGAAACTGTCGGTCCCGAGCATGTACAATGTCAGGTAATCGTTAAAGATCCCTACTCTAAATACTCTAAAATTTAGGACTCAATCTTCATTTGTGGTATCACAAAGGGCCAATGCTTGGCCTAAGTGTATTCCCTTTTGGGACTGCCACTGCAACCTAACCTAGTTCATTTACGATTCGGCTCTCAATGACAATGAGCTAGCTAGGCCATCTTGCCGGGAGTGCTAATCGCACGTTGTGTCACCACGTGGGTGGGTGGGTGGGTGAGTGTGTTAGCATTGCTTGTTACCACGCTACGGTCCAGAATCTTTGATGGATCAAGTTGATATTTTACACAAAAATGGGCCCCATAAAGACGAAGATCCCTATTGTTTGGGAATAATTATGCATGATGGAAAAGTCACTTTTTTTGCCAAAAACCGTTTTTTAGAAAACATTTATTTCTCCTAAACTGATAACCCTACAGTTTTGAAATTTTGACATTAATTTTAAGGTTACAAAAGGAACAAACGAAAAATATATTCAGAATTTTAAAACAACAGGAAATATTTTTTTTTCAATAAAATGTAAAAATTTTGACTTATAATTCCATCTCAAACCTTGTGAGAGCAATACAAGCCATACTATTTGACAGATCAAAATGAAACTATGCCTATAAATAGAACATTATATGGAGAATGAGTTGAGATATTTTTTTTCAAAATTACATTCACTAATGGGGCGTTACAGTACGATTTCTGTTTTCAGAAAAAGTTTTTTTTGACGCTAAACGGCTCATTAAAAAATAATGAAAATTTGACCAAAAATGGAACAAAAAATTAGCAATTCATAAAAAAAATCATGAAGTTTCAATTACGAGAAAGAGCATTAATGCTATAAAAACTGTTTGTTTATCCTAGACTGAGAGATCACCTGCTATACTTGTCGAATTTTTTATATTTTTTTACATTGTTTACATTGACTTAGAAATTTTTTGAGTGAATCCACTGAGATAAAATTGATATTTATAAAGGAACAATTTAAATAGTTTATTAACTTTTATGAGATGTAAGAGGAATAATATTGTTACATGTAAAAAAATCACTGCCAATAAACATAAATAAATTACCTTTGTCTTCCATGGCATGATGGATTTGTCTCATAAAATTCTTTAATAAATCTATATATTGCACTCTTGAGCAAAACGTAATATCAGTTACAATTACATTATAATTGTGAATGTAGTAGCTTTCCATGATATTGAAATATAATGAATGGACTCTTTCCTCAAGAAAGAGGACTTATGTTTGTTCAGAAATATCCAGTTTTTTTTTTACAATTCTAGTCTAATAGTTCATATTTATTATTTAAAAATTAGAAGCTTACAACTATAAAAGATTTAAATTATATTGAATAGCTGGCTTTGACTTCGATTTGAGTATGTAAACTGGCTAATTACTAATATATTTTTTCTCAATATACATTCATAGCAAACTTATAACAGAGTACAGAAGGCAGGAAAAGTTAGTGATAACACTCACTCAGAAAAAATTCGTATATACGATATTTGACAAAGGGGAAGGAAAATGATCTTATTAAATACTAAGAAGCCATAAAATTCCCAGTATAATAATTCTATAAAAGACCGAAAATGTAAAAGATAATTCAAAATTGAAATCTTTCGTTTAGAGATTAATAAATGTAATTATCGTACAGCTTTAATTATAAATCATCTTAAAACAACATTTTTTCTTCACTGTTTATGATGTTTTTCAGAGAAAATAAGGGTATTTTCCTGTTTTAAATTTGAAAATTTTACTTTGATATTCAATGTAAAAGGATATCAAGGAAACGATGTAAGAAATCCACTGGCTATTTGAATAAAAGCCATGTTCTCTTGTAGGAGAATATTTCTTATCAAGAAATGTTCCCTTGGTTTTTCAAAAATGTTATTACTGCTGTAGTTATACTAATGAAATTATTTGCATCAGCTGTGTGATGTACAAAAATAGGCTTATATATTGATATGTCCTTCAATCACTATCTGTACTACCTCAGGAATGAAAGACTAATAATCATATCCCATTTAGATGGTTACATTATGCTTAAATGAGACGTTATGTGTTATATACTCAAGAAATTTGATATTAAGTTACTTATAGTAAAGTTGAGTGTAGGCCACTCCAGATTTTTTTAAATTATCCTGGTACTAAGTGAGTTGGGATTTCTTATAATCATAGGTCAACCTGTGGAGAATCCAACCTGAACACTTTTTCAAACACTTAAATTTTCATGAAGGTTGGAACCTGACCATTGCGATACCAAGGAATGACTTCTCTTCAACATAAGCCTTATGGCTATTTCCATCAATCAGCTTCTGTATACTCTTGATGTTTTCTTTGTAACAACAGTTCAGGGGATGACCTTTACGAGAATGATCACCGAGATTAAAATATCCTAGATTAAATTCTTTTGACTATTTGTGCACTGTTGTAATTGAAGGTACATGATACTTAAAAGCTGCACGAAGCTGTTCGATCCTTTCATTTTACTTCAAATTACTTTTAAGAATCGTGAAATATCATTGCGTTTTAGTGTTTTGTCGTTAGCTTCATAACTGAGATCGACATACTGACAGGAATTGATGAACAGACTGACAAGAAATGGATGATCAAATAAGATTGCCTGTAATTTTTAATCAAAGACTTACTTTTAATAATGCCTGATATTCCTTTCCATTTAATTTTAAACTAACATATGATTCTAAAAACTTTTAATGTGGCCTACACTTTTGATTTCCCATCTCTTGGGAATACTACCTATAGTAGTAGGCTCACTACTATATCAAACCACCAACCTTTGGTTCTTATGACAATCAACTGAAAACTAGACCACATCTAATCCATTGTAATGGTGGTAATAATTTAAATAAGTAATTAAAAAAGTTGTAATACATTGTAAACATATCAATATTTATTAATTTGGAAACAAATGCCAGCTAATAGTTAAAAGAAATTCAACCATGTCATCAAAGCATTTTAACATCAGGCAGCATTTCTTTAGAAGTTACACTATTTTTTAATCAATTAACTATTTAAAAGCTCATGCAAAATGCTTCTTTAAGAACAAAAAGTTAGTGGGTAGTAGTAGTAAGAAATATGGTCCATTAAGAGTACAATCGCACGTGTCATGGTACATTCAGCCTCCATAGAATTTGGAATAAAAAGAAATTAATTTCAGTATTAGTAATCATTAATCGCAAATGTTTTTTTTTTAGGTTAACACTTAAAATTCAAGTGTTTTATTTTGACAGTATAACTTATCTTTTGATTAACTGAATTAATGAAATTAATGGGAATATACTTAAATTATTTCATACATTTAGAAATGAGCAATCAATTTTGATTAGTATTATTAGTGTAGTCGATAGACACTTTGTGGACACTACATAACTGTTTAAGAAGATCTATAACAGAAACATGAGACCAATGACTCTTTTTAGGGGCCCTACTAGGGTTTTTTTTCTCAAAAATGTGTATATTCCTTCATACTGTGACTTAGAATTATAATTATCAATGTTAATCTGGTTACTGGACCTCTATCATCATTACACTCTGGAAGATGGAGGAGATCTCCATCTGAAACAGCTCAAATGAAGAAGAAAATTTATAAGGTAAGATACTTATGTGCCTTAAGATAAGCGTCCCTAACATACTTAAGACACTAACAATAATAATATTACGTTTAATATGACAACTGTCGTTTTATTTTTTTTTGTATATCAGTTTTTTTTTTGTTATAAACCATTCTAATCAGATATGCGTAAATCCTCAAAACATTTTTTTATCATTTACCTTGCTTCAGTATACATTAAACAATATAACTGTCCACTTAGAATAATCAAAATTCACTCAAGATAAAAAAAAAGGCTTTTTTTCAAAGAACATGAGAAAATATGTTATTAAGAGTCAAGATTGTTTCTAGTACGTTGTTACAGATAGGGTTTTACAATCAATCGTGATCACCTTACGTCATCATATTTCTAAAAAAAAAAATAATTTGTTTATACATCATGCTGTAAACTCTAACAAGTTTTAAGACCATTTTCCATACAAATTTTCATATTTCAATATAAACGGTTGTTTTCTTTTTGATAATAGTGTGATATATCCAATTATGGTTATCACCTGCGTAAATGTTGATTGTTACTGGGAAAAACAAGAAAGGTTTCCTACAGCGTTAGGCTTCACTAAGTTGTTGTTGTTATTGTGTTTGTTGAGTTGATAATAAATGTACTACTGATTTTATATGTTTTCCATTACATATCTAAAACGTATTCCTCTTTTCTGTGCATTTATTCCTAATGTAATTTCAAACCTAAGTATTTGGTTGAGTTATCTATATCAGAAAGGTATATCACAATGACAGAGTTATGATTATGCTTAACAAATTATGATAAATTCTATGCTATGAATCATAAGAAAGTCACTACGATAGAGGCTATTTCGCACACTGTGTCAAAGTATCAATTCGTCATAGCTGTCGTTCGTCTTCACATGTCCGCTTTACGACGTTTTCGGGGATCTAATACTCTCTAGATGTTGTCTATTTGTCATTGCTGCAACTCATTCCTTAATTTATTAATTCTTTATTTTATTCAAAAAAAATATCGAACTACTAAATTAGTATTAATTTAGTATTAAATAACTACTCGTATTACTCTGAGTAGTAGTATTAGCATAATGACAAAAGGACATCTGACAGAAAATTAAACTTAGCTGATAAGCTCCCGAAGATGGCGAGATCCTTAATCGGAAATTGAGAAGAGGACACCATGGATATATAATGGCTGATTACTGTAAAAATAAATTCTTTGCTATTTATTGCAAGGGTGAGGTAGTCAAGCAAATCGGGTAGTCACCTGGGGTATCTTATTCATTGATATTTATTCTCAACAAACCAATGTGAATATCAAGCTTTCTAAAGACTAAAATATAATGCAGCATATAAGCATAATCAGTTGGGTTTTTGACTCTGACGAAGACCGCTTGTTACGGTTGAAAGATCTTAGTCTTGTTTTCCCATTTCTTATTGTGGTTTGAGCATTGATATATATATACAATTTTTTGATGAAAATACGATACGAAGTGGACAAATACAGTTCAATGTATATAAAGAAACATATAGAAATTAAAAACAGACACTTACAGTCTCTAAATTTTGGTTGAACTGTCTTCAGGAGAGATAAGAGAGGGAAACCAAGCGCACTGGTTCAGAGACGGTTGGAGACCCCATGTTTCTTTATGAACATTGAACTGTATACATATATATATATATGTATTTACACCATATATATATATATATATATATATATATATATATATATATATATATATATATGTCTTGTTTGCCCATTTCTTATTGTGGTTTGATCATTGATTGTTATTTCACGTCTTTATGTGAAATCTTTTATCTATATATATATATATATATATATATATAAATATATATATATATATATATAGGTTTACACCAATATATATATATATATATATATATATATTGGTGTAAATCGGCAGCAAATCTTCTTGTATGCAAATATTGTTAAAAGTAGCAGCAGCTTCTGCTCTTAGAATGATTCGTCATTCCAACAAACAAGAAAATAGAGCCTAACATGAAATGGAATAAGAACGAAAACTGAACCTGTACTCTGATTGACCAATAAGGCAAGTTCATTGGACCAATGAGAAATCACATCCACTAAGGAAGTTTATATAAGCATCCTTCCAGAAGAAGATTTTACCTGACGATGACCAACGTAATTATGGTCGAAAGTTCGAATGAATTGATGTCCCTTGGACTATTGATGTGGAAGCTCCATCCACAAGATAGAAGAATCACCCGCAAGATCGAGGTCACCAGCTCAAAAATCGTGAGAGCAGAAGCTGCTGCTTTATATATATATATTAAGGCGCTAAAACATAAAATGTATTTATATGGCAAGAGTTTTTTCTTTGTTAAAAGTTGAACAAATTCATGTGAACAAAAGGACACCCAGGTGTATTCTTGGCAGAGCTCCAAGTTGTTTATGCTCCATGTATTGATTTATTACTGATTTAGTCTGTAGGTAGCTTTAGTTGAAAATTTATTGATGAGTGTACTTCATCATATGTTCAGTAGCATCAAAATGCTACTGAGTTAAGTTCAGATTTGGTACAGTTATATAATTAAAAAAAAGAATGATCTTACTACTCAAACCTAATCAGTCAAGTGATTACCTATCACGTCCTGGACCGTTGATTACTTCTAAGTAACCTGATTTTTTCCATTCTGTTTACATGAGTCAAGTACTTTTGATAATTATTCCCAATTACTTCATGAGAAAGTGTTTTTCTTTCAATTATTGTAAATAAATTGGAATTTGAAAGTAATTTTGTTTTCTAGACTCAAAACAACCACTTATACTCAATCTGAGGTAAAGTGGATAAACCAACAAAAGTCTCCACACAAATGAAATTTTATTCAACGCGTTTCGAATACTTTGTGTTCATCATCAGGAAGACACTATAATACAAATTATATCTATCACTTCTACTCAAATCTGTTTATTCGTTGTTCATTTGCTGATACCATTTTATTGCAACAGACGTATTAACAAAAGTAAACTAAATAACTTGGTTATTTCCCAGTTCAAAAAAATGTGGATCAGTTTGTCATTGATCTGTAGTCACTTCGGCAGCAGTACAGACACCTAAAACTGAAGTGATACGAACAGCAAAGCTGCTGCACAGGGGCAAACTGTTTTGACTTCGTGTTTATCTCGGCCTCTCAGCCGTACCACCAGCACAAAGGTAACCTGAAGAATACTGAATACACATTTTAAATAAAAGTGAAAGATTCTGACAAGTAAGACAGGCCAGTATTCTTCCAAGTTAATATTAGTCCTTTTTAGTACTAATTAATTAACTCTTCGTGTTAATAAATATTAATATTTATTCTTAGCTTTGTTATACTGCTTTTTCATGTGAAAAAAACATTCACATAAATTGTTTATAATGCATTGTTATCATGAAGATATCAATTACAAAATTTCAACTAAATGATCATTAAAATGAAGATAGATATAGTTTCTATATTACCTTAGTTTCAATATGTTTCATAAAATAGGTTCATGCCTTTATATTGCTGATAAAACAATACAGTTCTTGTTCTAATCAAGGACTCTTTATGTATCGAATTTCATTACTATCTATCAAACGTTGCAACCTTTAAAGTATTCAGAAAAAAATTTGGAATTCACCTACCCTAAGATACACGCACGGGCGCACCGCACACACATACATACACACACACCCGATATGTCGTCACAAAAAAATATCAAACATTAATTCGGGGAATGCCACAACAAAATAATTCGTATGAAATTAGAAATAAAATTTTTTACTTTTACTTTTTTATGAATTATTTTTTACTTCATTTTTAATAAAGTGTTAATAAAATAATTCATGAACTGGTTAATATTCAATTGTTCAGTCAAATAAATTGATGAAGGGGTTTCATCGAGAGGATAAAATAATAAGAGGTTAAGTAGAACTATGCGAGACGTTGGAGTGGGGAGGGCATATAAACAAGCTTCCTATCTGAGGACTCTACAGAAAGTCTTTTGGATTACACTGACCACCTCCAACCCAACAACTACTCATCTCCACATGACTATGGTATGTAACCACCCTTCTAACAAAACTTCTGTTTTAATTATTTCCTTCTCAATTCAATAGCGGGGACACTCTTTATATCCTCCGCATATACAAATATTCATATTAAAAAAAAAAAATATTATGACAAAAAAGTATTCCCATTTAAATTAAATTACAAAAAAATATACATTATTAGTAAAAAAAAATAATAAATTCAGTTACAAAGTCGTAATTAATGTGTAAATAATTGTCAATCTAACGAATGATCATAATCCCTGTATTAAATACTGTTAGCTTTCAATTAAAACCCAATTCACATTTTAAAAAAATGTCTTAAGCCTAAGTCATGACTTTCACGTTATTATTTAATTTATGATCAGGTATTTTATATCATATTCAATTTCATTATTATTATTATATGTAAAAAAAAACTGTTGAGAGAAGAGAAACATTTTTTTTATTAAAACAGTGGTGCTTAACTTGAAATGTAGTCAAGTTTTCAGTAGTACAAAAAAAAATCAACAACATTAATAGTAATGTTTAAATGTTATTATGCAAGTTATATATATATAAACTGCATTACGTGTTTATGTGGTAACGCGATATAAACATTTAACGTGTTTATGAGAAATATATATATATATATATTCAATTCTCATTTAAGATTGTGGTGATTTCGTTTCCTCATTTTATAGAGTAACATGTGGATTGTAAAATTTCAGCTTGTATAACATTTTTTTAAAAATTGCAATACCAAAAAACAACATTTAAGTGTATTTAATTAGAACACTATAGAATGGTTTTACATAAAATTAAACTAATAACATGAAAAAAAAAATAAGCATTCCGGAAAATGTATGAATGAATAACGACAGTTTGTTTTGTCCTTTCTTCAGTTTTGGAAAGTTATCAATTTTTTTTTTAATATTCTTGGAAAAAATATATTTCTATGTAAAGTTTTATGATATTGGATTATAATTGGGCTCTGTACGTAACTACATTGTAATGGAAGTCACTTATCCCACCCCGTATGTGCCAACTGGAGATCGCAAATATGACTCCAGTATTTGAGCTAGGAATAGAAAAACCCACTATTTGTTTGATTCAAGTTAAAGCCAATGTCATCATCTTTTTTAAAATTTTTTGGTAAAGATAAATTAATTACGAAAGAAACTTTTGAGAAATTGTATGATTAATAATCAATCTACATGATATGAAATTTTTGTCAAATGAATTTATTTTTTAATTGACTTTCAAGTGAATAGTTATTTGATTGTAGTGATTATCCGTGTAGGATGGGAGATCAATTATCGGCGAGGTTAGAGTAAGTGAAAGTAATGGAATTTGTTGTTATTATACTTAGACTAGTTCTGAGATTACGATAAAAATATTCTATTGATTAGCTTATCTGATTTAATATTCCATTTTGGTTCAAAATAAAATAAGAATTCTTCAATTACAATTCCACCTAATTTAAAAAGACCTGGATTATTGTTGACTAAACTCCTTTATACAGACTGGTTTTTTTATTCAAAGTTTGTTATTATTAGAATATATAAAGTCGATTAATTCAGATTACAATTGAAATGTCAAACAATTTTCCATATCTTGTTTCAGTCCATCGTTAACCAACAGCTGCACTTATATAGACGAAGATAAATGATATCTGGGGATATTGATGTAAATGGGGCTGTTAATGGTAGGTTGATTATCTAGGATAAAAATGGCCTCCAAAATTTGCAGATATTTAATTTTGCAAATAAAAAATAAAAATAAAAAGTTTGGAGAATTAATATATCTAGTCCCGAACTCTTGGAAGCCAGAGGTCAGAAGATGGGAAAAATTAACTCAAAAAGGTGTGAAATTAGAAATAGGCATAAGTTTTAATAAAACTTTTATATATATATATATATATATATATATATATATATATATATAATATATATTTGTAAAAGTTGGAAGCAGTCCTTCATTTAAACATATATTGTTAAATAACGCCCCATATTTGGCTTGTATCTGTTTCTTACACAATTTCTCCAGTTTTCGGAATTCCTTCCTCGTCTCTTCATTAAAATTGAGCCTGAGGATAGTTTGACCCTGATAACCTACTACCAAAGCCCTTCAATAGGCAGTTTAATAATAAAAACTGCCTATATTTAGATAGTCCTAGCGTAAAAGATTCAAAAGAAACAAATCTTACATATGAGTACTCATGCAATATCGGGAGCTGCGAGGCCCGTAAAATCTCATATATAGCAATGACCACGACTTCATTATCAAGAAGAATTACAATGCACCTTTCTGCCGGCGTGCCAAAATCCCATACAACAGCACTCCATAAGACAAGACTCACAAGAGAAATGATGGTGAATTCAACGAAAATTATCGCTAAAGAAAGAAACCATGTTAAATTACAAATATTAGAAGCATTAATAATTCAAGAAAAGCCATAAATATCCAACTTAATAATTCTTGTCGAATTTTAAAATTATTTTCTAACAGGCCAAATCAGATTAGCCAGGTAGTAAGTGAGTCCAACCACCCTGCCTTAATCCCCCATAATGCCCCGTGACCCAGGGCGATGTCCTGTGAACATTCCAATAGTAATCCACCTCTATATATATATATAAACTAACAATCCTACTATTATTCTCATTATTGTCCTGATGATGAATGTGGTACATTCGAAACATGTCGACTAGCAATATTGGTGATAAGCTTTATAGTTTTAATGAAGAGACAAGGAAGGAATTCCGGAAACGGGAGAAATTGTGTAAGAAACAGATACAAGCCAAATATGGGGCGTTATTTAACAATATATATGTGTATACAAAATTAACTCAATAAAACGTGATTAAATATTCAAGTAACTCTCCATAAAAATAGGGGATTAACTCTCTGAGGACTTTCGTATTACACATCATGGGAGAGCAAGTTAAATAGAAACGTAAATAAAGAAAATAACTTACATTTCATTATGCTTAGAATTCATTACAATTGCTTACAATTCATTTGGTTTAAAGAATTTTGAAAATTGGTAGCATTGACTGTGTTATCCCTATTAAATTGCAACTAGTCTTAATCTGTTTGACGATTTTTTCAATTACAATTTCAACTAATTTAAAAAAATCTGTGTCATTGTTGACTACATCCCTGTAACAGCTCTTTATTAGGGTGCTTTCACAATGTTTCTTTTTTTTTTTAAGAAGATATAAATAGCAATTCTATTGGTATTTATCTATTGGTATATTTTTGGTGTGTATATATTTTGGTATATATTTTGTATATAAATCAAATATATTGCAAAATCACGTCCTCTCTAATGTATACCAAAAAGCTAATTGATATCATTGTGAAAAAAGTCAAACAATGTTTGACATGTTTTACTATGAAGAATGTAAAAAATTTGTTTTACTATGTTTGACTCATGTGAAAATAAGGAACGTTTTTTAAAAAGTAATTTGTTAATAATTCCCTACAGTCCATGCTTAAAAGATATAAAATCCTTCATCAAAAAGTTAGATATCTCAGTTATATTTAGAAATGGTGATAACTTGTTCACAGGTTGGGTCATAACTCTAAGAAAATGAAAAAAAATGTTGCATTGTAGATTAGCTTACATTGGTCAGACAGGTTAAGGTATTTTCACCAGGAAAAGCCACATAAGTATTCTTTTGGAAGAAAACATGAAAAAAAACTTTTATTCATACATACATTTAAAACAAAAATCGTTTAATAAATTGGAAAAAAATAAAATAATTGATATTTATGTCTTATGAAAGTAAAAGAAACATTCTTGGAAGCGCCCCCATAAAAAGCTGTTGTAAGAGTTCGTCAACAATAGCCCATGTCATTTTCAATTGGATGAAATCGTAATTGAAGAAATCTCCAATCAGATTAAAAATTGATGCTATTTAAAAACAGTTTACTTCTTCAAAAAGTATTCTGTTATAAGTATATCAAATATACCGAGACACTCATATACAAAGGTCCTTTGACCTTTATTATAGCACTGCATACTAAGAACTATTGTACTTTCCCCCCTTCTGTACTATAGTACCCCAGTTAGCTTCAACGCCTCCAAGAAGCTCAGCACTTTCACTGGGTCAATGGTAAAAGCTCTTCTATAGTTTTGTTGAGTGTCCCGAAGCACCTGCCTCTGTGTAGCACAGTGGCTTAACGATCAGCCAGTAGGTGCAACAGTGTTCCTCTACCTTGCAGAATCTGCACAAACCATTATTGATAATGCCCATTCTGCGCAGAAAATCCTTAAGATCCTTAGATTATTCCTGCTTCTTTCCGTACAACACAAGATCTGCCTATTCTCAAACTTATTGAGAAGTAGCTTTGATTGTCTGTGTTCTTGAAGAGAATCGCAGTATTGCTTCCTGTTTTCCCTATCCTCTGTCCTAAGGAGTTCTTGTATAGTTTGTTGCCTTATACCACAATATGGTTCTGGACCAATATGCGATTTCTGAACACCCTCCCTTGCAAATTCGTCTGCTCGTTCGTTTCCCTCTACTCCTGCATATCCTGGCACCCAGTAGAGAGAGGTCCTGTTCCTCATACCCAGGAGATTGGGTTTATTTGTGGGGTTCAGGACCATTTTTGAGTTGATAAGGTTTGAGCTCAATGCTTTGAGTGCTGCTTGACTATTGTCTTTTGAATAATTTAAAGCCAACCACAGATAATACTATTTAAATAAGGCAATATAGAAATAATACCATGCCATATCAATACAAATACCAATACCATGGTATCAGATAGAAATTATAGTTAATAAAACATCTCTAGCTCATTATAACGTTTTTTCCCTTTTTTTAAGTTTTCTGATTTTTCATGAGATACCATAACCTGATATGTTTGTTTTTAATTGAAGCTATTCATTGGATAAACGTACAAACATTGACATCAATGCTACGTATACATATAAACACATAAATGTCTATACTTTTTCACATGAAAACTATAAAATGATCATTAAAAAGACAAGTTTGACAAGGAACATCTGATATAAGTTAATATTGGTTTTTATTATTTTAATTTTACGTGTAATCAATAGGGGAGTAAATAGTAAATAGCACAGTAGTACATACATCTCTCTGAATCTACATATGATCTATTGCTCTCACCAGGATGGTACAGTTTTGTAAATTCATTGATTGATTCTATTTCCTTTGCTCAGACAAAGGCGTTAATCCGAATGACTGTACATTCTGACCTGGAAGGCTTGAAGGTATCACAAGAAACTTCTAGTGGCATCTGTATATATAGATTTCATTTTATTGTTTAAACCGATCCCCTAGCGGGTGATGACGTCGTCAAACGTTTACCGGCTTTTTGTTTGATCGCTGATTCTACAGATTCTACATTGGGAGTCCTAAATTTTGCTTAACTCAAGTGCATTTTGAGTAGGCATCTTTAACGAGTAGCTGACATCGTACAGGCTCGGGACCGACGACTTAACGTCCTCTCCGAGAGACGGTGTAATCATATTTATTCATCTCCCACGTGAATAAATCGAGGGCTATGTGGGGATCGAACCCCGGACTTCCAGCCCTGAGACGAGTACGTTAACCACTGAGCTAACCTGGCCCCTTACCTGAATATATTACCCGTGGATGATAAAAAACAACCAAGAAATGATGAATAATCCTTTCTAGTCCGGAACCATGCCGATAAGAGTTACGGATTATTACAGTTGCAGAGACAGATAAAAAGAGAGAGAGTGAGAGTCACTTCATAAAACTACCATTGATTTTGACAATAATTACTAAACTTCTATATTTATTGCTGTCATATTGTTCTCAAAGCAAAGTTTTTTTTAAAAAAAAGTTTGATTTATCATTTAAAAAATGTTTGAAAAGGTATTATTTAGTAAGGTAATCTAAATTTGTCAATATTTTACTCGTGTAGGTATTTTTTTACTCGTTTGTATTTTTCAACACTTCCATTACAGGAACACTTTCAAAGTTGACCAATTTTTATTATTAAAAATTATTAATATAAAAATTTATATTATTCGGTCATTTTGTAAAAAGATTTTCAATAAATATTTGTTTCTGGGGAAGCAACAACCTCAAACATTACACTTGCGATAAAATGTTTATTTTATAAAAATTATAAATTTAATTTTATGAAATTGGGAATATGATTTCATAGCTAATTTGAACAAATAAAATGAATTAGATATTACAGATTTTTACTAAGCAAACATAAAAAGAATTTACTATATACTAGTGGTCCACTTCGGCCACGCATTGGTGAATTGAAAATAATAATTAATGTGACAGTTTTCTTTTAGTTTAAAATACTGGTTCGTGTTTATTCATTCCTTTATTCCAGTGTATTGGTCTAAATTTTACGTGAATCAGAATTCGTTAGAATTAAACTGTTAAATGAATAGGAATATAATTGGCACCAATGGATAAGAGGGTTATCTTTCAATTTAAGGTTGGTTATACGCATGAATTAAAAAGAATATCTTTTAACAATAATTTTGTTATCAAGTTACTGTAGTGGGAATGGATGTAACATTACCAGAAATGAGAGGAGTAAAAATTAATATAAAATTTTGAGTAAGAACATCAGACATCACAGATAGGTGAATGTAAATGTAAACAAATGACATACATCAATTTTACAATTTTGTTGAGAGTCCCAGTCATAGATACAAATGTCACGAAAGAAAGTTGCAGAGAATAACATTTGTAATCAACTAGTGCTTTCAGATTTTTTTCTAAATTCATTTGTTTATAAAATATATTAAACTGATTATTTTGTTAACGATTTTTTCTTTTATTATTTTATGTTTATGTAAGAAGTAATTGAAGTTTTCCTGCTTAATAGTGCTCGCATATTCTTAAAACAAACGACTGGCTCTGAAATTTGCCTGAGTCGTCCCGGAATGGAATGGAGTACTCAGCAATGCAGGTAAATCTACAGAAGGGGTTCACAACCTTGCCTGACCCGTGCACCCTCTCTCCATTTTTCACAATGTCACTCCCCCTCCCTCTTCTCTACAAGATAGTCTTTTTGCAAACAGTAATTCTAAATAATATGCACATGTTTCTAAAAATCCTTTTATTTTTTTCTTTATTAGTATATTTATATATTTACAATTTTAAATGGACTATGTTTATCAGAGAACTTTACCAATTAATTGGTAATTAAAAATATTGCTGGATATACAAAATATTAATTCAATCAAAATAGTATTTTTTTAGGTTATAATTTGGAAGTTAAAACCTATAATAGCTTTCCTCACTCAATGAACTCATTGCGGTCAAAATTCACCCTCTGAAAACCCAAAATTACCCTTAGGGGTGAATTCCACCCCCTATTAAGAACTGTGATCTATTGTATTGGCTCTTTTAGCTCCAATTTTATATATATTTACATATAATTATAAATATATATATGATCAAACCACAATAAGAAATGGGAAAACAAGACTAAGATCTTTCAACCGTAACAAGCTGTCTTCGTCAGAGTCAAAAACCCAACTAAACACTAGATGCAGAAAACATCTGGTGAGGAGTTGAGAAGAGTGGGAGGGAAGAGTGGTATTTTAAAAGGGTGAAAGCGCAGGAAAGGACTAATGTTCAGAAAGGGAAGTTTGGGGAAACAAGGAGTACAGTAAGAAAGAATAAAAAACTATCCGCTAGCTGTCAACCCTCTTTGAAGAGGCTATTGCCCTCGTGACGAAAGTATCAAGTTTGAAGAGACTGTTACTAATGTTTATAATATTTGATCTATTAAATTTACTCTTATGTTTTTTACTCTTTCTTACTGTACTCCTTTGTTTCTTTACTATGTTTTTTACTCTTTCTTACTGTACTCTTTTGTTTCTTTACTATGTTTTTACTCTTTCTTACTGTACTCCTTTGTTTCCCCAAACATCCCTTTCTGGAGATTAGTCCTTTCCTGCGCTTTCACCCTTTTAAAATACCACTCTTTCCTCCCACTCTTCTCAACTCCTCACCAGATATTTTCTGCATCTAGTGTTTAGTTGGGTTTTTGACTCTGACGAAGACCGCTTGTTACGGTTGAAAGATCTTAGTCTTGTTTTTCCATTTCTTATTGTGGTTTGATCATTGATTGTTATTTCACGTGTTTATGTGAAAGCTTTTTATTATATATATATATATATATATATATATATGTAAGTGGTAATTGAAAAACGATTCCGGAGGACTGATTACGCAAAGAATTTAAGGTAACATAAAAAAACTTTGCAGATAGATGATATTTCGACATCCATCGTCTTCAGGTTAACGTGCATACTCTAGTGGCACTAGCCAACCTATATATATATATATATATATATATATAAAACAAACCGTATTTATTAGATTGTGTTTAGGTATTTATTTCAATTTTTACTCTTTACTTATTATTATATAAACCCGACATTAATAACCACTTAATACAATAAATTAATTCACCATTCTATATGCAAACAGAAAAAATGTTTTATTTTAAAAGTATGATGTACGTTAGATGACAGAAGTTTCCATAGGATAAATGAATGCATGTCTATAAATGATCGCCCACATAGTGGATTGTGCATCCACGTTTACCAATTCACTACTCCTATTTTTGTAGCGCTCTTAAAGTAATCTACACTAGGTTTAGAATTTTCACTGTAAAAAAGAACGGCATGTTTAGAAAAAGGTAACGAACAACTACAACTTTGTTAAAAAAAGATTATATGTTTCTTTCAAAAGGGAACTGTTAAAATCGCAGTCTACGTTTGAAGATATTTCTGAAGGTACCATATCTTGGTTCACTTGTGGCTTATTGATTGGCACTGCAAAACTGAAGGATCCACTATTTCCAGCAGATATTACCGTATAGACCATAAACAGTCAGTACTGTGATTCCATTGTTTATTTTACTTGCAATTGAATAATACACTATAACGTAATGTCAGTCGCCGTCCTCTATTATTGAGAAAATACAAACTTCCTTGCATAAAATTATCACTTCAAAGTTCTAATAATGCAGTGTTTAGTAATTGTACACATGTACGAGAAAATAAACTGCTTTCTAGGCAAAGAAAGCACTGCCGCTCAGGCGGTGTCGACCCTTGTGTGCCAGTGGAAGGTGGTTAGAGGTGACTAAATTAGAACCTAAAGAGGTGAAAAATTAGAACTTCAAAGTTCTAATAATGCAGTGTTTAGTAATGGTACACATGTTTGAGAAAATAAACTGCTTTCTAGGCAAAGAAAGCACTGCCGCTCAGGCGGTGTCGACCCTTGTGTGCCAGTGGAAGGTGGTTAGAGGTGACTAAATTAGAACCTAAAGAGGTGAAAAATTAGAACTTCAAAGTTCTAATAATGCAGTGTTTAGTAATGGTACACATGTTCGAGAAAATAAACTGCTTTCTAGGCAAAGAAAGCACTGCCGCTCACGCGGTGTCGACCCTTGTGTGCCAGTGGAAGGTATTCCTTTTTACACCCCGCAGTTATTTACCTGAAAACCGTATATCACTGTTTAATAATTATGCGTAGAAGTGTCTGATTATCTACTGTTTAGGATTTTATCTAGACGAGGCAAACATTTTTCAATTACAAGTGTAATTTTATTTTAAAACTATAGGTTTATTTTACACAATATTAAAATTATGGCTAAACATTTCTGTATTAGCACCTCCACAACTTTTTTACGTTCCACCACCGTGTAATTGGTTCTCAGGTTAGTCATAATATGCAGATAATTTCCAAGCTGTTAATATTTTTGGTACGGAGAAATATGGAAAGTATTCCATTGGATGGATTTCCATTTGGATGGATATTGTTCATTGGATGGATATTTTGACTTATGGCTGAATGTGTTATTATCGTTAATGCCAGTGTTCCTATACGTTTGTTGCTATTTAATCTACCTGTTGAAGGAACGTTGGAAGTGAAATTCGTTATATACCCCCCATAGCGTTATTAATAACTTATATGTTTTAAAACTAATATTTTCTATTTATGGTAAGATTTGGGGTGGATCAATAATTAATTAGCATACTATGAACGCCGTAAAATAGAAATCCTCGTTTTTATATGTCACGTTGCTTACATCCTGGGAGGTAATATTCAGGTATTTTCTATTAGCTCTAAATGTTAAGCCACCGTAACTGGTTTTCAATAGTAAATTCAGTTCAATAATCTACAATATTGTTGGTTTCTTTTCTAATTCTTTCATTAATAGTTTTTTCCATTGTAGCTCTGTTCTGTTTTTGGATAAGTACAAGACTAGGATTATTTCCTGCGAATGCTGATCTTTGTATTTTTATAGCTTTTACCTGTTGTGACATTCCCATCTGCATCGTTGTATGATTTATTATTGTAGTCTTGGTTTAAAGTAATTCAAAAGAATTCTTTTATTGACTTACTACTATAAGTACGAAAATTTGTACATACGAGTATTTACCTATTCTTCTGTTAATTATGGGTAAGCAAGACTTCAATTTGAAAGTGAAGAAGAATTATAGAAGATAGGCAAAGTCAACTGAAGAAGCCCAAACCCCAGGGAGTCATGAATAGTGTGGGCTCAACTCAAGGTTTTGGTAGGGGTCAAGGACCGTCCGTGATGAGGGTATTCTTTGTCATTCTAGAAACAGGATGTGCCACTAACCTGGACACACTGGACTCAAGTCAATTGTACATTCCTTAGGAAAGTGAACCATACTAAAGGAAAACGATTTCTTACGAATAATAGATTAAATCAAGTTTTTCATTTTTACTGTATTGTTAAAAGCATTAAGCATTAGTCTAGTTCATATAAACAAATTATTCTCTTTTGCATTGTCTGAAATGAATAAAAATTGGTTGACTTTTCTCTTCTCAGCTAATAAAAGAAATGTGTTCACAATCGAGGTTTCACAATTCCGGAGATAATAGATAAACTAAAACAAGTTGACAAGCATTAATATTTAAAGCATATTAATAATGTATTAATATATAATTACCTTTTGAGCAGATAATAAAAAAAACTGTTATTAAACAAATAGACAATTTTGATTGCACTGAACGATTTTTTTTTCAAAATTTTTAAAAAAAACTCCATTCCTTAAAACACTACTATAGAAGGGTACGATCTTTTTCATTTAACTTACATACATTTTTTTAAGTTTAAATTTTGTCTAAAAACTATATTTAAAATATATTAATTGTCACGCTCAATTAAATTGCTACCTTGAATTTAGAGGTGTAAGGATTTGTAAGAAAGTCTGGAGTGTTTTATTATGTCAATCATAAAATAAACTGAAGAAAAAGGCATTCATTTATGAGAGGAAATGATCAATTGTATTAATAACAAAAGAATCATTCAAAAGAAAGGATAACGTACTCCACTTTAGTTACACAATTGATTTTTTTCCGGAAAATTGGAAATTCTTGATATTAATCCCTTGACGAAAATAATATTTTATATGGTCAAAAGAAAAAAAAACCTTTTTAAATTCAAATCTTTTCATTACTACAGGTTATCTTTTGCAAAGAATATTTTCATCCATATTAGAAACCCTGCCAATGCTAAAAATAAAAATTCTCATAAAATCAAAAACATTTTTATTTTTGTCTAAAAAAAAAAATGTTTTTAGAGACAACTGATAAAGAAAATGCTGAACTGGTTGAGTTAAAGATACAATAGTTGATCGAATTATGTAATGTATTGGTCATGCATACGTTAGAGAGAGCGTATAACCTCTTGATAAGTTCTTCCTCTGACATATCAAAGGAAGATAAAAATACGATGGGATAATGGTTTGAGTTATAGGGAGTTATCAGATCTTATTGTGAGGAATCTGGTTCCATTTCTTTATCAAACTAACTCAGCCAATAGAACTCGTATGATGGCAGAAGAGTTTTACTGGTTGTGTAGTAAAGGGGGCACTGTATTACTTTTCCTTTGAAACCTTTCACCTTGGCCAAGGGCCTAAGAGGCATTACTTTCTTTAACCCCCATTTTATACTTACTCAACGAAAATCCCGTTACAAGAATATTAACTAGCAAATTATAGATTGCGAGATCAATTTTATAATTGCCCACTTCCATACAGGAATATATGGAGTCATCAAATTTATTTTAAAAAAAAAAATAATCAAACTCACCAATCATTGGCTCGAAAAATTGGCTAAGAAAAAATAATTTATCCGGTACATAAAAGACCATTTCTTTCCAGCGTATTTTGGAAATGTTAAAGGCTTTAAATATTATTAATAAAAATTATATAAAAGAATAATTATTTAACAAAATTACATGCGACAAAAAAACTTAATCATCTAAATTAAAAATGAAATAAATCAAATTTTAATCACCTAGTACATTGTTTAACTGGAATTTGAAAAAGTTGAAATGCTAATTTGGCTATCACACTTGACTAATGAGCGTATACTTTTGAAATAAAAAAATATTTTAACCTTGTGTTAAATGACCGGTTCATGATGCAATAAATAGATTTAAAATACAGAAATTCCTAATCTTTAATCATGTATCCAGACGACATGTATATAAATAAGATGGACATTGTAAAAACTATTCTGCAAATACCAGTTCCATCTTTTATTTTATTCACACTATAATTATAAATCGTTATTTTTTAATTCACTATAATTAATGTATAGTGGTTATCAGAAACAAAACAAAAAAAATTCCAGGTCTTGACGAATTCTCATTTTTTGAGGTCTTCTGAATGCATGTTCGATTTTTTTTTTTGTTAATGAATGATGAAAGTATTAATAAATGTTATCTTTCAAGTAGTATAACAATGAATATTAATGTAACTTATTTTTTTTTTTAATTCTAAAAAGGGGCTTTATTTTTTTTGTCCCTTATTCCCCTAACATTGTTGTTCATTATATCAGTTCATTTTTCATCTACTACCTTGAAAACATTACAAGTTAAAAATATGAATTAACACGATCAATTCTCACAATTAAATATTCAAGTATAAAATAAGGAAAAATCTGAAATGGCTTACAATCATATTTACTATAAATAAATATAATAACAAACTCCTGGAGAACAAACTGATTTCTGCTTTTATTTTAATGTGGTTATAGTGTAGACGTAAATAAAAAGGTATGGTAAACATCAAGTTTAATGTCATTTGTCAAAATGTGGCTAAATACATTTTAGTAGAATAACAAAATTGAAATCTTTGATTTAGAAGGACTAGACATGTGTCAGTTTAATTATTATTAAACTGAGACAGTCAGTCAATCCCTTGGATCTCGTAGGCACCACAGCTAGATCTTTCCTACTGTTCTTCATTCTCTTGTAACCAAAATCAACTTCAGATTTTAAGTTTTTTTCATGAATTTCATAAATGTTCTCTGAGTAAATATCTCTCACTTCTATTGGTTTTCAATATGATTTGTGAAAATCTTTAACCTCTTAAAGGCAATTGCCTCGCATTCACATTGAATGTTATTAAAAGTTCGAAAGCATTTTCTATACTGAGTGCATTATTCGTATAACGTTGCAGATTTCATAAGTGGTATATGATAGAACAATGTATGGTTGTATATTCTATATATATTTTTAAATCCTTCTTATCAAAATTTATTAATTTCCATACAAATTTATATTCGTTTGGAATGAGTTTTTAAAATAAAATAAGTTAGTGCAGGTGATCATTTCTCCTGTTGGTATTTGATAAGCTTGTCTGTGCAGTTTATTAAGGCTATTAATTTATCTTAGGAAAGTACAATACAACTTATTTCAAAGATTTTCTTAATAAATTTCTCAATGGTACAAATCTAACCTATTATGTATAGTTTCTTGTATGATTTTAATGGCTGGACATTTTATTTAAGAATAAAATAAATTTAAATTCATGTCAATGTTAGCTATTCCTTTTCAGTATTGTATTACAGTAATTCATAACTTCCAAGTGTTCAAAAGAAACAGTCCGGTTACATTTTGATCGTAAGCAGCAAACACATAAAATAAATCAGTTTATCGTTTATAAATTGACTGTTCATTATTTCTGTAATTGGTTTACACAGAAGTAAATTTAAGTGAAGACTATTTCAAACTTTTGAAAACTGATTTGAAAAAATATATATAAATAGTGTTTTAACGGAATGAAATTTTAATATCAAATTAAAAAAAAAAACAATTTATTCCCCCATAAATTAACTTATTCTCCAGGTTTCTCTGGGACATAATAGGTGAACCTTAGTCTTCGGGTAATCTCTGTTGAAAAACATTCATTAAAAATATGTCTACAGCTAATTACGATCAATTAGAAAAAACAAGAATATATCTTATTCGTAGCAATTACTGATAAACTTTGATAAACCTTGGCGTCATTTGATAGATATTTTTATCAGTGCTATTTATGTTTAATGCCAAGTTTATATCAAAATGAATGCACTTGTGTTAATTATTTATTATCAGAGTATGATGCTATTATACACTATTAATCCTCAACACCTATACTAAGAATCCAATCATTTTGTCAAATTAATACTTTTTTTATTGTACCAATTAATTTTATTCAGTTGTATTTCTAGCTTTTGAAATATTAATAAAGAAAGTAATTCCCGTTATTTCAATTATTGTTAAAACATTAAATATTTTCTATTTTAAACACGTGCAACTGGCATTGGTTATGTTATGTTTAGTCAGCGGTATCCAGGAAAATAGTAATTTTCACATTTGTTCATAACTTCGAATAGCTTTGCACGTCTGAACAAATAATATTATATAGTTAATGTTATTTCCACTGTGGTTAGTAATATTAGAATTGGTATTAATATTAACCGTCATATCTTTTATATGATATCTGGAGAGCTCGACCGGTTTCGGGCCCTTTTGGTTCCCATCTTTAAGATCAACTGATTCTGGATTTCTTGTCCATGTAACCTAAACCTGCTTTATAGACCATTAAAACCTATCGCATCTGTATAGTTAACTCTATTATTTAATATTATAGTTAGTATTTATATTTCATTATTAATTTATTCTTCTATTTTATCCTATTTCAAGTCCCTTGCGAGGATGTATGTATAGTTATATCAGTGGCAGTTAGTTTTCCTATTGTTAAGTCTATGAAGTTTAGTTTGCCATTTGATTCTATTTTGTTGATAAACATAAATACTCACTCCACGACGAAAAATATCCGCATATAGATATATGATTGATAGATTACTAAAAGTACCTATGAATTTAACTAATTATAATAAGGAATACCACAAAAACAATAGCAATGTATAGGGAAAAAATTATACAGGAACGAATAAATTAGAGAACTCATATATTCAATGATAGCAGTTCAACTCCAAAATTAACGAACAGATACATATTTTTAACTTACATGATAAACCTAGCGAAAAAGTTGCGACCATTTTCGCAACTTATTCTTTAAAAATCATAACAAATCATAACTAATACTATAGAAAGTAAAGGTAATAAATACAAAAAAAAAGGAATATATAAAATTAAATTTTAAGACTGTGGCAAACATTACATGGGGAAAACGGGAAGAACACTAACAGACAAATTCAAAGAGCACATTAAGGACTACACCAGTAATACAAATAATTCAATCTACGCACACCACCTAAATAAATTTGGATATAACTCAGAGAGCATGGAAAACACAACAGACTTACTACAGACAGGATAAAAAGGACAGCGAATGAACATAAGGAAAGAAATAGAAATTTACAAGCGTAAAATAACGGACAGTATTATTAACAATAGACAAACCATCATTTTAACCAGACCTATAATACCATTTAAAAGATGGCACGAAGGACTTGAAATAAATAAAAGAACTTTATAAATAAATAAAAGAATAAATTTTAATAATTAAATATAAATACTAATTAATATATTAAATAATAGAGTCAACTATACATACTCAAAGGTTTTAATGATCTAGATAGCACGTGTGGGTTACATAAACAAGTTAGTTGCTTTTGAAGAGGGGAACCAGCAGAACTCATACATAAAATATTGGTGTATGGTTTTGTAATTTTTTTATAGTAGAGTTTCTGCGCTATACTTTAATTGAACTATAATTTGTTAGAACTAAAATATCAAATAATAGCGAATATAATAAAAAATAGGTGCTCTCCTTATGTATAATTGTATACTGTGTTATATTGTATCATTTTACGCGTGATTTTAGTTAGAATAATTTTTAACAATTACTCTTAAATAACTTACAATTCTAAATTTCAAAAATAAAAAAGTGTTAATAAATTCAAAACTATCAGAACTTAAAGTAAAAGCAGTTGATGAAAAACTGTTGACTTACTGTTGAGTCTCGGGGCTAATAGTAACTTAAGTATGAAATTTGATGATACTAACTCAAAAGAAATAAATAAAAAATCAGACAAGTAAGCATAAATGAACAGTTAATCGTAACATGTTATATTATAATATATTATAAATCATATGATGAAATAAAATAAAAGTGATAAACAATCTGATGTGATACCAGCGTAATCAACTAGATTCAGCTGAGTCTGCATAGTTAATTATATTATTTATTTGCATGGTTATCATTTTAAAGACTTGATAAAAGCCTAATAATTATAGTAATGTTAATAACAAAATAACTTGAAGTGGTCTGCACTCAACTTTATTATAAGTTACCGTATCACCAAACTCACCAGTGTTCAAATTCTTTAACTAATTGTTTTATTTTAATATCTTTTAATTCATCAATTAAAACAAAAAGTAATTATTGTTATAGTAAAAGCCTAGAAGCAACTACAGATAGAACATATGAAAAAGTTGTCCCGTCCCTTATTTGTAATAAGGGTTATAAAGTATTTATTTTAAGGCGGTATTTATTAACAAATTTAAATGAAATTACTAAAAGAGCTGATTAATATTAGAATATTTTTCGGCATAAAGTATCATGAAGAACCTTTCTCATATTTTCTGTGAAGAACAACAGAAATGTATTTTCCTGTTTCAGGAAAATCAAACATCCTATTATATTTAAAATTACTATAATATACAAATATTATAATGTTATTATAATAAAAATTATTATTATATACAAATATTATATCCTGTCAGATATTATTAAGATTTGTCAAATAGTTTGACTTGCAGAGTGTTTACAAAATTATGGAGAGACACTCACCCAGTCACATGCCGGCAAATATCATCAATAATATGTTCAGGGAACTGCAAATAGTGTAAGTCCGTAAATATATCAAAATATATTTCTCTCATCACAGTTAGTCTTTATAAAATCAACAAAGAAATGAGCATATATATGCTAAGAAGCGGAACATTCTTTAATCGTATTGGCTCAAACAATAATTCCCATGATTATAGATTGCAGCAAACTTGAAATATACATACAATTTCACTTTCATATCCCAATATATCATACAAATTTATAATTATTCTACAATTAATCAACCAAATTGGTAGGATACAGTAAATAATGATGTAATGTCTCTGCCCAAAACAACTGTACAATCAGGATTAATATGCCACAATGTAGTCATACATTTTTTAATGAAATTAATTCACAGAAAGCACTTATGGTTTTAAAAAAAATGTATAACTAATTTTATTGATTAATTAATATAATTTATAAAAAAAATTATCTGAATGCAAAAATGTTCTTTTCCTTATGAAGAAGTATATGACTGTTAAATACTATCACGACTGTAAATGGTAGGAATTGTGGAGTGTTAAAAATATTCTCTATATACATCACGTACAGACAGACTTTTTAAAAATATATTCAGGGGAGCTGAAACCGAAAATCTATCAAGCTTCAAAAATGTTCTTTTTCTGTTATACTATACTATATACGTAGTAACAGAGGAAAAAAAATAAGAACGTTTATGTATAAAAACAAAAAAAAATATCCTTTAAATATATTGTTTCAGAAAATATAATATACACTATTTCTGTATATCATACCATACCTATATTAAAAGCTTGCATTTGTGAATATCATATTATCATATCTTTAATATTTTACAGTTATTTCACCAATTCAGTATTATAAAGCTATGAAGAGTGTAATATCTGTGTCCAAAGAACAAGTGCTAATACGCGTACACCTAGAAATTTATAGGTCTATATCACAATAGCTTTAACATTTTAAAATATTTTCCACTTTTTACATATCAAATTAACCCCTTATAACAAATTAAAGCTTTTTTTTAAATGTTTAATGCTCTAAATCTGCTTTCCTTCTTCTGATAAAGATTTTTCTAATTTAAGATAGAAGAAATCCCACAAGTAGAACAGATAAGTATAATTAAAAGTTGAATTCGCGTTTTTTTTTTGGGGCTATTTTGACTGCTCCAATTTCTTTCACAACTTACTACTTTTAGGTGAATATTATACTAACATATCAAATTATTTAGTTTTAATAGTTTGGTGAAGACACAGTGTTTTCTCATTTTAAAAAATGTATTTTATAATGTCCTTCCTGTTAAATCAATTTCGAGATAAAAAATATATACTGTTCATTCTCTTTTAACTAGCTAGTCTTTTGTTTAGTTTTATTATGAATCATCACACTGTATGAGTAGTTGAGAAATTTTGACTCAATCATAAGTCAAGCTTAATATATTTGTATTAAAGCTGGCCTTTCCTGCTATCGGAAAAATCTGAAATTCTTTCAGTTATTGGTACTATGAATATCATTACTAACTGGAAAAATACAGCATTCAAAATAGTTTAGTTCAAGAGAAAAATATTATTTCAAAAAACACATGATGGCTAAAAACACATAAAGCAATATAGTGGACATTCCACAAAGCAATGTCACCCAAAATCAGTACAGTTTGTCGAATCTGTACCATGTTTGGGTCGAATATAAATTTAATTTATCAAATGGTGTGGTTTCCAGCTAGTGTCACTTATGATACAACCATCCACCTGCATACTAAGGTACACAAACACATGCAGAGATATAATAAAAAAAATTATATTACTTGAAATTACTAGTATTTTCTAAAAATAATATGTATTTTGTTCTATGAATACCTAATACATGTCAAGATGTATAAATATAGAATGAAAAATTTATGATACGTGATACCTATGCGACACCTATTTTATTGGACTCAGAAACCTCAAAAATGCATTTCAGTTGGAAATTTATAAAAATTTTGACCTAAATGCAACAGTTTCATAATTCTATATTACATAGAGTAAATGAAAGTGAGAATCCATATTAATTTGGACTTTTTCAAGGATTTTCATCTTTTCAGGTCTACAGAACCTAGAATTTTCTGTATCTTCGTAATCTTTGTATTTTTGTAATGTGTGCCTATAATTTTTGTAAACTTGCTGCAGGTCACATTACAGCTACAGGATTATTGTGCGATTTGGGATACTAACATTCTTTGGCAAATAAGTTTTATAACTTTAGGGCAAAATTCAAGCATGGAAAGTCTACTCTAGTGTACTTAATGCCAGTTCAAGAACTATTTCTATTTTACTAATCATGTAGGATTGTAATCGAATATATAACATTTTCACAATAATATGATGTCATTTTTAAAAGAGTAATGAATTCTGACTTCATAGGAAGAACCAGTAAAGTCTAACGGAACATCACTTGTGCAGGAAAATTACCGCCTGGGTTTAGTTGTCACATTATTTTAGATTTGCGTTATTGACAGTTTTCAAAAATTTTTGAATTTGAATAGCTAATAAAGAAACTGCACATTAAAAATAAGCATTAACACTTTTCAGAAAAAGTGAATTGATAAGGATTACATCGCTAAAAGTGATAGTAATCCTATTCTTTAATTTGGATAAGCTTTCAACTGTACCTATCAAGGTAATAGTCGAGAAGGATTTACAACTTTTCGACACCTTCTACAGATACTAAAACTTTGAAGGATTCGAATCCATAATTTTAAAAATGGGAGTACAGTGTCGACGTACTCCCCTCTAGACAGGAAGATCCAGGATTCAATACCCACTCTGGCCCTCGACTTATTCATGTAGGAGGTGAATAAATCTGAGCATGTGGACCTTGGGGGAGGAGGTTAAGCCATCTGACCCGAGCATGTACGATGTCAATCACTCGTTAATAAACCCTACTCTAAATACACTTGAGTTAGGCAAAATTTAAGACCACCAATGTTGAATCAATAGGTAATGAGATTCGCCCATTACTAAAATGGGTTCGAAATAATAAATAAGCCACAATTTCCGCCAATAGAACTGCACTAAAAGGTAGAAGCCTTATAAGTGTGGGCATTGGAAAACAAGCAAGCCAACAAACAGTTTTAAACATTTCGAGAGCTGAGACAATTCAATAATCAAGCAGCCAATTAAATTAATTATCCATGAACTGATCATAAGTATACTTGGTGTAAAGTATTAGACGCATGTAGAGTTCTTTAAAGCTAATTATTTTTCATTTGGGCTATACAGATTATACATTAAACGAAGTAACCTTTAAGAAACATTAACGAAGAACAATTTAAATCTCTAAAAATGATTATATGGATATTATTAATGTAAGTTTTTGTTACTAAGTATATAAGTTTTAACTTTATTTCAACAAAACATTACTGAAGAACTTTTGCACTGACAAAAAATGCATCAACATTAAGGAGTGGAGACCTCCAATTTTTCATTTAAATAGCATCATGCAAAGAAAAAAGAGTGAATGGATTTAATATAGACTATTCACAGTCTTATTGTTAAAGTGCTAACATAAATGAATACGTTATGCTTTATAACATAAAATTATAACTCATACATTAATTTTATGCATTTTATACTAAGAAACAGATATACTAAGAGCTGGACAATTATATTAAAATATTAATACGTGAATGAACTCATATGGAATTAAAAGATAAATATTATATACTGAGTCCCCACTTAACAACCAATTCCCTTGGTCTATTAAAGCGAAAAGGAACCTACATATCTGATGATGAAATTTCACATATTGTATTTTGGCTTAGTACTGTACTGTAGCACAGTACATTTAATTTTGTATCTGTTTTGTACACAGTATTGTTTATTTTGTATCTTATGTCTTATGTATTTGCGTTACTAAAACAGTGCTATCAAGTTGTTATTACTTTACTATAAGTAAAGTATAGTGATCGAGGAAAAAATTGATCTTGAGATTTTGACGGAATTACATGTTTTTAGGTCCCAGAAGTCGTTTTATGAAGTTTTCTCGATAATGTCTCTGCGTGTGTGTGTGTGTGTATTTGGTATTTCTTTGATCCTACAAAAGCAATAAACGGAAAATATCCTCAAATTTTTAAAACAGCAGGAAATATTTTTTTCAATAGAATGTAAGAATTTTAACTTCTAATTCCATCTGAAAGCTTGTGAGAGCAATACAAGGCATACCGTTTAACGGATCAAAATGAAACTATACCTAAAAAACGAACTTTACGAGGAGGATGAGTTGAGATATTTTTTATCAAAATTACACTAACCAAAAGGGTGTTAGAGTTCATTTTCTTTTTTTTTCAGAAAATCTTTTCTTGACGATAAAAGTCTCATTAAAAAACAATGACAAAATTTAACAAAAATATAGCAATTTATAAAAAAAATCATGAAAAAAAATTAAAGAAAACCTTCTTTAAAAATAATAAATGAACTTTTCCTACATCTTAAATTAAAAATTATCTTAAAACGGCATTTTTTCTTACATGTTTCTGACATTTTTCAAGTTTTAAATGGGAAACTTTGTTCTAAATCTTCAATGACGAAGGAGGTCAGATAAACCGTGTAAGACATCCACTGAATATTGGAAGAAAAGTCATATTTCCTGTAAGAGATTTTTTCGTAACAGGAAATCCACACTTTCGCTTTTGAAAAATGTTATTACTGTAGCAGTTATGCTAATGATTTATGCATCAGTGGTGTGATATACAAAAGTAATCATATATATTGATAATTGGATCAATCACTATTTGTACCACCTATTGGAATGGAAGACTAATAAACGTCTCCCACTCAGACATTTATATTATGACTAACATAAATACCTTATAAATTATAAACCCAAAAAGTATGATATTATGTTTACTTATATTAAGTTGAGTCTAGACCACTCCAGTATTTTGTTTTATTACGATAGAGACATAAAATATAGTATATATTTTTTTTCTTTGGAACTTCTCATCTCACATTATATTACCAAGTATGATGTAATTCAAAGGAAAAAAAATGATAAAATAGTATTGTATAAATACATAGGGAAGCATTATCATTGTTGACCACAAAACGTCGAACATTGGGGGACTTAAACGACGCATTAACGATTCCGATTAACGCACCGCCGTTGCTCAGTTGTATTTATTAATGACAAATATTTTTTTTTAGGAGTATTTTCTTTAGATTCTGGTCTTTTTTTGTCTGAATGATGAAACTTTAATGAACGTCATAATCATAATGCATGCTCGTGTTCGCCCACCCTAGACACGTCCATATTTCGGTCTATTAATTTACAAAGACGCCAACAGTTCAAGGGTTATCTTATCTTATATGAAAGGTGAATCACGTTATTATTGTTTTTGAAATTATTTGAATGGATAACACTCTGCTAAATAAATATTCCACTCACAATAACTTTCAATTACTATTTTTTTATCATATGCTTGAACAAACACTGTTTTTGAAGGTGTTGTTCGGAATTATCATTAAGTAAATAATTATAACGAAAAGAACATATACTTGAAGAAATTACTTGAATATTTTTTTAAAAAAAAAGGTGTTAATTAATTATTGATTTTACATTGGTTATTTTTTTTGCAGAATGCTATAGCAAATTTGGAAGAACTGAAACAAGCAATAAATGAGCAGTTCGCAGGAACAGTAGTAAACGTTGAAACAGTCCACAAGATCTTAGCGTCTTATAAGTCCAATCCCGCTGACTGGATTAAATACGCCAAATTTGACAAATACAGGTAATTTTATTTTATGTTTTATACATTAATAAATTGTGACAAATGTATAATTAAAAAATTATTATATTTTTAGAGTTCTATAAATGAAAATATAATTATTTATTAATAACTTATCTATATTAATGATTTGGAAACTAATGTTCAATGCATCTGATTGATAGTAACTTTATCAATCGAGAAATAGTTTCCATTCAACTTTACTAGAGATCAATTTATTAAAATACTTATAGATAACTGATTTATTTTCAATTTTTATTCAAATTTGCTTTACTAATTTTCATAAAAATCTACGCAAATAATGACTGAGATTTAACACTGGAGTCCCATCAGACTTAAGAGTATTTTAAAATATGCAGAATAAGTTAAAATATTTCAAAGTTTTATTAACGATTTTATTTTGATAAAAGGGGAATAATGATAACCAATTTTAATAACTATTGTTAGAATTACATAAAGTTCAAAAGTATCTCAGTCATGTTATTTGCATGGATTATACTTTTCGCTTTTCTTTATCATCTACAAGAAATGTAAAGTAATGGAAGCATTCCCTTCAGGCTAGAATATTCTAATCAAGTTTTAAACAAAAATACGCATTTTAAATTCCCTTGCGTCCAGTAAAATAGGATTCACAAAATTGGAAAGTATAACTATATATATATATGATCAAACCATCAAACCACAAATGGGAAAACAAGACTAAGATCTTTCAACCGTAACAAGCGGTCTTCGTCAGAGTCAAAAAACCAACTGAAACTAGACTCTGATGGAGACTGCTTGCTACGTTTGAAAGATCTTAGTCTTTTTTTCCCATTTCATATTGTGGTTTGATCATTGATTGTTATTTCACGTGTTTATGGGAAATCTTGTATATATATATATATATATATATATATAATCAAATTTAACAGTCCAATGGACTTATCAACCTTCGTACATATCAAACCTATCACTGCTCAACAATACCTCCATTATAATAACTGACATCCTTCTCATATAAAAAAGTTTATACCTCGATCCTTGTCCATCCCCATATACATTATTTGTACTAATCTCCAAGATCGCGGCACCACCTTCACCTTTCAAAAAATAAATTTCCTGTACGGGGTTATCCATCCTCTTTGATCGACGGCTGTGTTTTACCTGCCAACCTCTCTTACCGGCCTGCATCTAAAATAGATAGGACTGATTCTTTTTCTTTTATATTAACCACCTTTTTATCTTGAACCCATAAACTTATCGATGTTATTAAGGAGTTTTTCAACTTCTGCTTTTACTTTTTCTATCTTCAATCATTTCTTATCGAAAACCTCCCAACTTGAAAAGTATCTTTTCCACATCTATCATCAGTTTTCCAAAACTGTTAGTGGACTGAAACATTGTGTACGCTGCGGCTATCAAACTTGCCTTATTATCAAGACTAGCCCTACGAAGTTTCAACTCAACTGGGACCTCAACTGGGTCACATACTGACCGGTACCCGGTTTTCCTGCCAGACAATTTTAATTCTTCCTTCAACTATCTCTGCCCACTATAGTACTCATTGATTTTCCTTATTTTTAATAGTATAGAAGACACTACTCTCAATATATATGTTTTTTTTATTGATTACTGTTAAAGGACTTGAAACCATAAATGAAAAATATACCGCAGAGGACTCATTAACATATGTGAGGTAACGTTAAAAATAATTTAACCAGAATAAGATTAAAATATTTAACTACTGTTTGTATAAAATCACAAATTTCACACTCCATACTCCAATAGAAACAAAGGTTAATGTAAGCTTAATGTAATGTATTTTAAAGTTTAAAAAGATTCGATAGCATGTAATATATATATATAAATATATAAAAAGATTTCACATAAACACGTGAAATAACAATGAATGATCAAACCACAATATGAAATGGGAAAACAAGACTAAGATCTTTCATTGTGGTTTGATCATTGATATATATAGCATGCTAAATATGTGGATTTAAAAAAAAAAAGACTCCAACAGAGAGAGTTTTGGCTTTTAATTCGTCGAAAGCATGACTAATTCGTTTGTAGTCAGTTATGGTCTAGTGGTCGGTTTACTAGCTGTTATTACCAAAGCTTCAGATCTTGGTTGATCCTAAATATGTTCTGTGGATTTTTTTAAATGGACAATTTTGGCATACCATTTTTCGGATAGGATGAAAAGCTGTTAGTACTGAGCTTATATGTTATGATGCCAGTTACTCGTTAAAGATCTCCACTAGAATAGACTTGAGTAAAGCACAATTTAGGACTGTCAGTGTAAAATTAATCTGGTAATCTGGTTTGGCCATAAATAAAAATGGGGGCTAAAAACAAATGAATTACACCTTTCCCCCTAGAAGAGCATGGAGATATAATACTTATACGTTTAAGGCGGAAATTGTCATCATGGGCTCTCAAGCTTGCTGTCAATATCTACTCGTATACAGAATTACATGATTTTAATCTTTATGGTAACCCATTTTTAAATACTTAGAACTATTTCCTGAGATCGAACCTAGCTCCGCAGTTGCAGAGTGAAATGATCCCTCAGTTAAACTATCAATCTCAGCTGTCTGTCAGATATAGCCAATATTGTACAAATTAACTTTACCAGTTCCCAGTACCTGAAGAAAACCTTAAATTAATTTTATTAACAAATTTGTCACTCAACACTAAGAAGTATACTGTTGAGATAAAATTAGATACTTTTGAAATTTACGAAATTTTTAAAAGTTTTTTTCAATTTATTTGTAGAAAATACAAACAGAAGTTATCATAACTTCTGAAAACAGTTACATGGAGCAATTAAGGTATATTGATAATATATCGCAAGGCCATTATATGCATGTCCCATTAACTGTTATCAGTGCAAACCCAAGCATATTAGATGATTACTTAAGGAGCGGTAAATTTTTCATTTATAGTTTCAAGTTCTTTAACAGTAATCAATATGAAATATATATATTGAGAGTAGATTCTTCCAGACTATTAAAAATAAGGAAAATCAATGAGGACTAAAGTGAGCAGAGAAAGTTGAAGGAAGAATTAAAATTGTCTGGCAGGAAAACCGGGTACCGGTCAGTATGTGACCCAGTTGAGGTGCTCCATTCATGGAGAAACCTGCTGAGCTGAAGTAATGGTTCGTATAGGGTATTACAAACATGGTGTCACACCTTAGTTGTGAAATAAAGGAAACAATCACAAAGAGCGTTATTACTGAGATATGTGTTTAACTTCTACTAAATTCAAGAAAATAAATGATATTATAATGGTATCTTCTGTTTAAAATTAATACTGCATAGAGTAAACACGCATAACAGTACAATATATGGATTGTACGTTGATAAGGTTGTATTTAATGTTATTGCTATCATGCACAATTAGTCATAAGTATACCTTCGTCCGCTTTATAAAGCAATAAAAAAAAAAGCAAATATCCGTTTTTATAACTCGAACATTTTTAAATAAGCTAAACACTTTCAATGTCAACTTTGTAACTAAATCTAAAAAAAACAAATATAATAAAAGTATCTTTGGAACTATTTGAGAAATAATGTAAACAAATAAATTATTCAATAATGACAATACATCACTATATCTTTTTTGAATTTTAAAAAAGTAAAGTTTAATACAGTTTAATACAGTAATGAAAATACATATTTTCATTACGTATCTTCTAAAAATTATGTTATATCATTTTAAATTCAAAAGAAAGTAATGGGAAAACTCACTTCTTTTTAAGAAAGAAAAAAAAACATTAAAATGAAACTCTTAAGAGCTGTCCTACTAGAAGATAAAAACGATAAAAACAATCAGGCATCTTACTTAAAACCTATCATCTAAACATTCAGTGTGTAAGGCTTGATTGGTTTAAAATTGCCAGTTATAAAAGTTATCTATCCGAGCTAACCTATATACAATAACTAGTTATAAAATAATAAAATATATATACAATAAAACAAAGTTTATATATTTTTTTGTTAAACTCAAGGTAACACAGAAAAGTTGCATTTTCTTAACTTCAAGGTGAGAGCTTCTTTTCTTCCCTTACATAGGTATGTCAAAATCTTTGTGCAACATTTTGAATTAAATAAAACACTCTCTGCTTGAGTATGTAATTGGTTCGACTGGTTTTTGAACTGGTTGTAAGCAATAAGAAATCAACTTACTTATCCTTTAATATTCAAAATCAGAAACCTGTTCGCATCAAAGTTATTCCCTTGATTATCATATTAAATAGTGTTAAATTATTACTTCATTTTGATTAAATAGTATATATAATATAGTTTTGTTTTGTTTTTCATCTGATTTTGTTTTTGAGGTCTTACTGTAATTATTTACTTTCAGCCGTCCTACTTAGAGGGTAAATAATAATGAACTGACTATGATCCTGTATTTTCAGTTCACAACATAAAACTGACACTCCTTTTTATTTTACTTTTATTCCTACCGTTTAGTATTGGCGCAAAAGTAATCGTTTATTTGCATTCATGGGAGGAATTGCCTCATATATTACGATATTCAGAGAATTTCATCCGGTCAATGCAATATTTACCCCTGTCACATTAAACTAGAATAATATTTCTTCTTTGTTTAATCATAATAAATACAATGTGTAACAATAGTTATGACAATTATAATATAGTAATTTGATTTAAAACAAAATCAAAAGTCAATTAAACAATTTTTACCTTATTAACTGAAGACTATTTTGAATATTTGTTACAATTCTAATACTACTGACGTAAATTAGAGTCTTACATTTTAAACCGTATAAATAGCTTAATTACATATTTATTGATAATAAGTCCCAATCATTTTAAAAGATATGAGACAAATTAACTAATTAGCAAATTTAGACTCCGCAAAATCAAAAGGAGTCAATTCCTTCAGTCAGCACTTTTTTATACCCACAAAAAAATAGAGGGAATAAAAAAACAAATATAAAACAGTAAAAAATAAATCTATAAGAAGTATAAATAAAAGCACAAAATTAAAGACATACTTACTTAAAAGAAAGGGTTTGAGCAACGTAACGAAGCGCCTCTGAAAGAGAATAATTAGTATTAGAAAATCAACCATGCTTATCCATTATCATCAACTCTAGTCAAACAAGGGGAAAAAAGCAAATTTAAAATAATAAGCATTAATTAAATAGGGAAAAGTCAATCATAAAGAATATTAAAGGGAAAACATAAAAATTGGAAACAATATAAATAAAAAAATTAGATGCAAAAAGATAAACTACACCTTAAAAAACAATTCTAAACTGTTACGAAAAAACAGGATTAAAAAAATTCAATTAAATATAATGAATTAAAAACAAATTATATTAATAAACGATTTACTCCTTTCTTTGTAAATGTCAGACGAATTAAAGATTTATTTAAAACTTGTTAGATGTTACGAGGATGTTTAACTGGGAACATTACGTATTTCAGGCAGCACTAAAATTTAATCCGTTTTCACCAAAATTAAAACAAATTGTTCTAATAAGTTCCATCAACTCTGAAGAAAACAAAAATTTAGGAATGCGAAACTACTTCTATTAAGAGAATAAATTAATAAAAAGTGGATATTGTAAATTTTACTGGCCTATCTCTAAAAATAATCAACGTTCAGATTATGAGAGAAAAATTGTGTTGTTTATTTATTAGTTTCCAGTGAATTTTTTTAAACTAAAACTTGATTATTATAATAATATAACGTTCATTTTTGTTTGAAACGACGCAAATTTTATTGAAAATATTTCAATAAATCTTATGGAAAAAATAAAGTATATTAAAGACTGTAACGAAGAAATATATGAAAAAATGTCGTTACAATATTAAAATTTATAATGATTGTAAACGATTATAACAATCATTGAATTATAAAACTTATGAGTGATATAGTAATCTTTATAATGTAAAAAATGATGTGAGATCTATTATGTACCGTTTGTTCACTCTTCAAGAGTATATTTGCCCTAGAATAATGATGTCCTTAAACGAGGACAGTGGGATGATATGGTAACTATGCTACTCTTAGCAACGTGTTCAGACTTGTGCACTTACGCACATCTACCAAACATTACAAGCTCTTATGGCGTTGTATAGTATAGAATAATCAGTTGTGATTATTCATTTACAGAGTGAAATTAGCATAAAGTAAAGCTCTGAAACATGTATAAAGCGTGCACTATTTCGTTAAGCATTTTATAAAGTATAACTACTTGGTCTGTGAACTTACTTTTGTGATCAATAAGAACGTAAGTTCGTTTTATCAATAAATGAAGGTCACATGTTCGATTTTGAAGAAGCAATTATGGTAGATAAAGAACATGATGAGCAAAGAAGAAAGACCCTCGAAATGCTATATATTAAAAAAGATCTAAGTTCAGTTAATCATAGAAGTGACATTACCAATTTGAACACTATTTATTCAGGAGTGTTAAGTTGATTTTAGTGAAATTTAATTTCCTTAGTTCCTTTTTGAGTTCTTTGAGTGAACAGTGTTCGGTTTACATGTAATTGTAATCAGTTAATCTGGTCCAAGTTTTTGACCAGTTAAGATGTTGGTTCACTAACTATCTATTGTTACTTCATTTTATATAATGTAAATTTCATCATTTTTCTAATTCAAAAATTCTGACTTCTGTAAGTTCATAAAAATGTTTATTGTTTTTCTATTACTTCTACTTGTATATATATATTTTTGTTTTTTCACAACTGTAATATTCCATTTTGATGTTAGTTATATGTTGATGTTTATATATGATTTCTTGTCATCCTTTGTTTGTAGGCCTATGAAAAAGGTTTTAAATAAAACCGAAACGTCGGCATTGAGAGTTTGATTTTGATCCTGGAAAATTGACCGAATCCCAATTACATTATACACCTATATATATATATATATATATATATATATATATATATATATATATATATATATATATCACTATATCACTATAAAGTGATATTAGTTATCTAAAACGTTAAAATGCAACTTCAACATGTTTTGAATTCCTTTTTCAACAACCTATGAAAATATTTCCATAATATTTGCAAAATCAAAATCTTGGGATATAATTGGTGAATGTTATGTATTTTAGTAAATTTAAACTTTCTATAGGTCGTTTAAAAGTTTGGCATAAGGATAACTGGATAAATTACTAATTTTGTAATCCTTGACAAGATAATCAGAAATTTTGAAATAATTTTTCTTAAACTTTTATCAATACCATCCTATTTAATATAAGTTCTCCAGGGATTTCCAGGGTCATGTTCATAAACGCAATGGTTAAAGAAATCAACCAATATACTACTATATCTACAATAATAATTAAATATCTATAATAAATTACAATATCACTTAAAAAGGAATGGTAAAAAAATTTTGAGAACATTGATGATGACAAAATTAACTCATTGGTAAAAGATGTAGTTAAATATATTATACTATTATAATGCGACGGCACTTGTTTAAGAGAGTCTTTCATTTAAGTGTTTTTTTTTCTAGATAAAATAAAATAACCGTATTTCCCAAAAATAACAAACGAGTCACAAATACCTTGTGTTTAAACAATTATCTGTTCATAAGTACTCAAAAAACACTTACAATACCTTTATCAAAGTCAATAATTTTTTTAGCCTCGTAAACCACTTTAAGTTGGCTCCTACGTTGACATTGTTATCTTTGGGTTAATATTTGTGTAATGCAGTGCGTAACTGACAACTGCGTAACAAGATTTTAAATAATTTTAAATTGCTTTATGAGTTAAAATTGTTTTTTTTTTTATTTGTATTTTCTCGAAGAATGTAAGCATAAATACGAACTGTAGGTTATTCTATTTATATAACATATAACATTTAATGTTTGTGTGTATGTGCTTGTGTGTGTGCGTCTGTTTATGTTTTCTGTAGAAAGATTACAACATCTATATTATAACTAGAGGAGTATTCTTGTGTAAAATTGTTCCACTAAGACTACAGAAGCGCAGAAATCCTCTTTAATACTTCCTACGAGTATATATCTCATTTTGTTTAAGTTTAAACGGTATCTATACAGACACTAACTTATGCAAAATTATCCAAGGAAGACTATGGAAGTATATGGAAATCTCTAAATACCTCCTCTAAGAGTTCAGTCGAATGTAGCAGCCCTCCTTAAAACTTTATGTATCAGCGACTATGAGTAAATTTTAACCATACATAAATATATATATATATATAATGATTTCACATAAACACGTGAAATAACAATCAATGATCAAACCATAAAATGAAGTGGGAAAACAAGACTAAAATCTTTCGACCGTAACAAGCGGTCTTCGTCAGAGTCAAAAACCCAACTTGCAGTTTTGTTGGGTTAAAAGATCTTAGTTTTGTTTTTCTATTTCATTTTGTGGATTGATCATTTATATATATATATGAAAGTATAAGCCACAAGGAAAAAAAATTTAAAAGTTTTTATATTTTAACATATGTTAATATTATCCCCTTATATTTTTTTTTGTAACAAAGCTGTAACCTCTGTTGTTAAGTTGCTCTCTGATGACATAAATTTGAAAGGCCTCAGAGCACATTTTCTGTGTTTTTTACTTTTCCTTGTGGCTTATACTTTCATTAATTTTCATCATAGGTTTATTGTGATTATTTAGTATATATATATATAAATATATTTATATTGTAGTTTTTTTTATATTTATATATATAGTATATATATATGTATCGACAACTTATACTAACTTTTAAAAGAATGTCAGTGGAAGTAGTCTAGAATCTCTAGATGCTTCCCAAAGAGAGACAAGTGTAAAACACTTGTGCTACTTGTGCACTTGTTGCTATCAATGGAAGTGGTCAAAATTCTTTACGTACTCACTGAGAGAGTTTCAAATCTTTTTTTTAAAAACTATATTGCAAGGCACTAAATTATGATAACTTTTTGATTTATGTCAATAAATGTGACTACTCTTTCTTCTTTTAAGTGAGCTACGTTGGAGATAAACAGCGTTAAATGTTCTACATATTATATTTTAATTAAATTAAACCATATGTAGGAGATACTAAATTATTTAAATCATCCCAGGGAAGATAATGGAAATGGTTCCATATCTCTAAGTGACTTAATGAGATAATTATATGGGAGAGAGAACTATCTTAAGAATTTAATTAATATTTTTCTGATGGTTGGACGAAAATTTAAAAAAAAAATAGTAACAGTTATAATTACATTTTTAATGCAAGGTAAATTAAAGCTTGATAATTTTTATCGCTAAAATAAAAAATAATTATCTATTCGAAAACAGAAGTATTAGAACGATATGTTATCAGAAATTAGAGTGATTCTACTGGTATAGTTGGCCTTGTTTTTACAGTTAAAAATTTTTTAAATCAGTGTTTCCCAACGTAGATGAATTGAATTTTTAAAGTAGAATACAACAGATAATGTATATGTCCCATGTGTCCCATTTAGGCATAATATAAATGTCTAAGTGGGAAATATTTATTCTTTCATTCCTCTAGCTAGTACAGAGAGTGATTGAACCAGTAATCAATATATCGCTTATTTCTGGATATCACACTGTTGATGCATATAATATCATCGGTATTACCAAAACAGTAATAACACTTTTGTAAAACCAAAGTGAAGATTTAGTGTTACGAAATAATCTCTTGCAGGAGAAAATGGCTTTTGTTCAAATAGCCAGTGGATAATGGCTAACAACCATTAGTCCAACGACCAACCACCAAAGAATATTTCCATGTACTTCAGTGTACGTATTTGCACGTAAACACGTAATTAGCAGTTCTGGAACAGAGGCCACTACTGCTAAACCCTTTCAGTCTGTCAGAGAAAGGAGTCGTATTCGTGGTCGTATGGTCTTGCGGCTTTGCATTGTCTGAGGTACTGTGTAACTTATAAGTCATCAGGTCGTCATATTTAGCTGACGACCTAATTCTAAAAAATGTCAGAAACATGTAAACAAAAATATCAGTGTAATCTAATCAGCTTAGTATCTGTTTGATAATATAAAACTAAGGAGTCAGTTCCTCTTAATTCAACATAACCCAAAGATAATAAGATTCATAAACACAAGAAAGTCTTCATCTAATATTAAGTTTTGTTGAAGGGTGCAACATACAGATTGATTAGAGCATTTTGTTAAACAAATCCATCATATCATGGAAAGCATCGGGAATTATATGTTTGATTGACGTTGATTTTTTTACATGAAAGAATTGTATTCTTCATACATCAGGCATACGAGATTAAGATAAACCAAAATTACTGTTTACCTGCTTTTCGATTACTCTTATAATAAAATCTTTATTTTTTGTTACAAGTATAGCATTAAATATTTTACTCAAACATATTTTATATACACAAATGGGTGTCCACAGTCATACATTGAATCACTGGGTCCATAGGTAAAGAAGTATTGACTACCTTGTTTTAAACATTTTGATCATTCTATATATGAATTCAGAATTAAATTTCATTGTAACCACTCAATGACACATAATTTAGAAAAGATAAACGAAATAGTCAAGCTCTTGCCTTAGTTTCCAGTTTCTTACATTTAGCATAAAATATAAAGTATATCTATTTCAGTATAAACGTTCACCGTTGTATAAATAAACAGTCTCTTGTTACTTGCAATTATTAATATCATTTAAATATTTTTAACAACCTCACTTTTTTAATTTTGGAATTCAACCCTCACCATTGTCGTAATAATCTCGAAATATATGTTTTTCACCATTTCTATATTTTATAGAGCCATCAATAAAAATACACATCTGTATGTTAAGAAGCCAAAAATCTTTCAATAAATGTATTGTTACCAAAAATATTTCCTGAACTTTGATTGCAGCAAGTATAATGCTATACTTATAAATAAATATACTTTAAATTTATAGCCGTATATATTGTACATATTTATAAATATTATGCATTATTGAATTATTTAACCAAATTGTTGTCACACGATACAGAACGATGCAATGTCCCTATTCAAAGATCATTTACAATCTGGAATAGTACGCTTGAAATTTATATTTCCACATTGTTCTTGCGATAAGAGTTTAACCATTTTTGTTGCTTTTTATATAGTGAATTAACTTATTACAAAATTTTTAAATTTAATCCATTTTTTTGTTCGATTTTGCTATAAAATTTTCGACAAGTAGAAAAGACATACTTATTCTAAGTATCGTTTCATGTTTTAAGGGCTATATCAACTCTTCAATATTTACTGAATTCACAGAATGCACTTTAATGCATTTTCTACAAATGTAAAACGCACAAATTGTAGCAATGTCGCCAAAAAGTTACACAGCTCATTTTCCTATAAGGGGTTATTTATGTGCTTAATTTCATTGTAAGCTATTGAACGGTGTGGCCAGTGTCATAACTTGTTTAAAATTTTTTAGATTCAATTATAAGTCAATATTTTCAAAATTTTTACTGCAAGAATGTCAAGCTCTAGCCTTAGTTTCCAGCTTCTTACATTTAACATAAAATATAAAATATATCTATTTCAGTATAAATATTAGAGAATAATTTTTTAAAACTTTTTCAGCCACTACTAATATTTGGCCCTTAAAAATTGCAAACTTTTTCTAAAAATAGTAACTTCAGTCCAAAAAATGATGTCTATAAAGTGATAATGAGCAAAAAGGCAATATTACCCAAAAAATAGACAGGTCAACCACTATAAGGGCTGTTTTTCGGTACCATATCAAAATAATCTATTGGACAGCGTGTCTGAAACCTTCTGTCCCTCACCTCGCACACACACACACATATATATATATATATATATATATATATATATATATATATATATATATATATATATATATATATATATATAGGTGTATAATGTAATCGGGATTCGGTCAATTAATTGACCGAATCCCGATTACATTATACACCTATTCTATCCAACGGTTGATATATTATTGAATTTGTTATATGTATATATATATAGGTGTGTTCTCTAATCGGGGTTCGGTCAATTTTCCAGGATAAAAAATCAAACTCTCGTTGCCAACGTTTCGGTTTTATTTAAAACCTTTTTCATAGGCGAAGTAAGAATTTTTTAACTAAGAAAATGAAATTTACATTGTTGTTCCTTTAAATAATGTAAATTTCATTTTCTTAGTTAAAAAATTCTTACTTCTGCCTATGAAAAAGGTTTTAAATAAAACCGAAACGTTGGCAACGAGAGTTTGATTTTTTATCCTGGAAAATTGACCGAACCCCGATTAGAGAACACACCTATTCTATCAAACGGTCGATATATTATTGCATCTGTTATATATATATATATATATATATATATATATATATATATATATATATATATATATCTTTGAAAACGCTTTAGAAAATAAATTCTAGTGACTTTAAAATGTAAGTACAGTACTCATAGTACTGTAAAAATCTAGCGAAAAAGCTACTTTTTACTACTGTAAAAATAGTACTGTAAAAAAAAAGCGAAACCCTAGGAGGCATTCGCTTTTTACATTCCATCCAAACATTGATATGTAGTTCAGAGTAATTTTATTCAGTCGCAATTTTCAATTTGAAAAATTTATCAGAGTTTTACATTTTAAGAACATTGTACAATATCAATGAAGAGAAGGAAATGATAATGCGTCAAATATTATTTGAAAATTTGAGAAACTGTGTAGCGGTCAAAATATTTTTGCTTCCAACTGATTGAACTCTGTTTAATATGTTCTATTAATTTATAATAAATATTTTAGATCTTAAATATTGTTTCATTTAATTATAAAGAAGTTGTTAATGTTAAAAAGAGGTTAACTTTTTTTTAAAATTTTTTTGTAATTTTTAACTTTTTAAATGTTTAAAACCAGTTTGCAATGTCAAGTTCCGTTGGCTTTTAATTTATTTACCGATTTATATCAGCTTAGTTTGTAAATCAGCAATTGATATATATCTAACAAGAGAAACTCTCGTTTGATATATGTTGATATTTGATATATTTCAAACTCTCCATTAAAGAGAAAATGAAAAATTGCTTTTTTCATTTTTGATAATGAAAAATGATAATTTTAGAAATTTAGCATTGAGGTAAAACACTTTTAGTTGATAAAAAAGAAATACTAATAATTTTTACTGAACTAGGCGTTCAGTAAGTTGAATGATATTTAAAACAACAAAATGTTCAAATATTTATATTACAATTTATATTAACAAAATGCTTTCTTAAAGTGATACTACGTTGTTAGATAATAATTTATTATTATTAGAAATTTAAATATGTTTGGCAATTAGATTTTTTTTTTCTTAAATTTTTTGAGCAAGTTTCTTCACAACTTAATGTCCTTCATATTTCTTCATAATAAGATCATATTTTTTTGAGATGGGCCGCAGGTATTCCTGCGGCACTAGAGCCGGAGTGTACAAAACTCCTAAAATTCATTGAAGAGAGTGAGGAGGTTTATATATTTGTAATAAGCAAAGAAGTCGTTTCCTTCACGCATTCGAAGCGTTCTATAATCACGACCAATGACTTCATTAATTTCTTTTCGACAACCTCCAGCAGTTATCTTGGCATTTCTCAACTTCTCTTCTAAAAATTACTATAGGTTTTACTGAAGCTGTCAGATTTTTCTCCAAAGTTGTTCCAGGTTAAATGGGGTAGTAGATTCAAATATTTTTTTTTTCACATAAACTAAAGAAAAAATTTTGATTGTAGAGTAAACTCAAACCCCATTTAAATCTGTTTCAAAAAAGTTTCTATGCAATTTTTGCTCAGAATGTAACGTATTAGAGACCAGAAGCATATAAAAGTTACATTAAACTGCTTTAGGGGAAAAGTTACACTTCTTACATACCACCAATTCTGAAAGCTGCTCTAATCTTAATTGGTAATCAGTGGTAAACACATTGTACACTGAAAAAAAAAACTGCAAGGACTAAAGTTATCAGGCAAAACTGATTCCTAAGTTTCTTCAACCTAAACATACGAATAAATAAACGGAACCAATACACTTGAGTAAACTCTCTCTGAATAAATTTGTTCAAAATTTCATAGAGTTAGTTACATATATGACTAACCCTATATAGTATAGTATTCTTACTATATGATCTCTGATATTTGGCTCTTTAATAAATTCTCAACATCAAACTTAATTTGAGATTTTTTAGAAAAAAAAAATTAAAAGTTAATAATAAAATATATAAAAGTTTTAGTATAAGAAAAAGGTAGTCAGTTTCAGAACTCAAATTATTAAAAAGAAAGTATATATTAATAATTATTAATTAATAATTACTAAAACGATTGTAATTTTTTACATAATGAAGTTTTTCATAAAAACAAATTCCTCAAACTTCTAGAATTGATGTTTCAGATCGAGATTGTTCATTATCAACGGGACATTTAAATAGATGTAGTTGAGTTTGTAGATAGCTCAATTCCTACTCTCAGAGCACTAAGATGGTATATTTGTTAATCGAAGCAATACGTTGGCAGCCCTACTTCTCTGGAACTAACGCCATGTGATACAAAACGATAAGGTTCAGACAGTAAATTGAAATCATTCCACCATCAATTAAAACTATCAAAAATATTATAAAACAATTAAAAAAAATTCAATAGAAATATATTAAAGTAGTATTTTATCGTTGATTCAAGAAAAAAAAGCAACAAAATATTCTATATTTGTTCTTTTTACAATTCTTGGACCAATATATTGAACAGCAAAGTTCAAAATGATTATTTTTGTCATATTAATTAGCTAATTAATAAGCTAATTAGGATTATAACACCAATTATTAAATATAAGTTATAAAGTTAGTTTTAAAAGTCTTACAAGAAACCTAATGAAGTTTAAATTAAATTCCATTATTAAAACCTTTGTGGCTAATCTTACCTCTTGGATGGTAATGAACTGCTTTCTTGATGTTAAGTCACACTTAAGTTACACAAAAAGGTTTGTTCTTCTTCTCTTGTAACCATTATATTAGGCAATTGAAAACTTCTGCTTACTGATTTTGTCAAATTAGTATATTTCAACATTTTAAAGAATAAAAGAATTAAAGTTATCACAGAAAGAAGCTAAAGTTGAATAAACTCAATATTAATGAAATTAGTAAAGATGAAACAGTTTTTCAACACCAGATACCTAGACGAGCCAATGAGTGACTAGAGTGCAGCGGTATTTGTGGAGTGGAGGTATTTGATAATAAGGAATGCTCCTATCAACTCTTAAACAAACCTGAAAACAATGCACTATTCTGTCTACCTGAAAGTCACTGATACAATATCCCTCGATTTCATAGTAACATCAAGCAAATTATTAAAACTATTTTAACATGAAAGAAAAAAATATCCATCTGTTCTAATTATTGGAACAAATGGAGTTAACTTATTTCCATTAAATTTCATTAGGTTTCAATCGATTAATTTTAATATCCATAATTTCTCAATAGCAGTATAATTTTCTTTATAATTGTTCCAACTAACTTTAAAATATAACTTTGGACAATATTTCTAAAAAAAATTAAAAAAGTTTCACGATTATTTCATAAAATAAATGTCAGTTTTTAACAAAAAATGTAAACATTTTGACTTATTGTTGAATCTAAAAACTTATTAATACGATGCTGTTCATACTGAGAGACATAATAATGAAATGGATCGCAATACAGCACGTTATAAGAGATTGAGCTGCATAGATGCATAGCAAAATTTCCTCATACAAAAGGTGCATTATATTATATTTGTTGAATTCAGATCATTGTTACCACTCAACTACAAACACTAAAGTATTAAAACTTTATCTACTTTGAAAAGAACTACAGAAATTATAGTAGATCAGAAGAAGTGATACAATTTTAGAAAGACGAAACTTTAATTGGAACATGGTCATCTTGCTCTACTTGTCATTTCTTTGTTTTCATGAACTTAGTAAATTGGTTATCAAAATCTAACGAGAAAATTTATTAAACTTCATTTATTTAAAAAAAATAATTGCTAAAAATAAGTTAATTTGGTATGAAAAATGTATAAAATTATTAAACTATTAAGGCAAATTCTATGCAGAATTATAAATTACAAACTAGTATTCCTTATGGTATATGTATACTCGTATATCTTACAACGTAATTACATTACAACGTAACATTGTACCAATTCGGTTAAATAAAACTAGAGTGATATTAAATATGTATGATACATATAACTAAAAGTTTTAAATGTAAATATTTGTAAGGATGATATGAGCTATAATCATTGAATAAGGAATACTTTTTGATAATTTTTTGCTTCATAAAACATATGCTCATTTTTTTCTTGACGCTTTAAACTATAGAGGTGAAAGAGTAAATTTTAAGGTTTTTTCAAGTTTCCAGATACACTAAATCCGGTTCATGGTGTATTGCTGCGTGTGATTCGGTCGGTGTATATTCATAATTTTGTAAATATGCCACTGTGGAACTGTTTGACAATATCAGCAATGTTTTACTGCCACATCGTTTTTGGTGCGGTGAAACACTTGTTCTTGTAGGGTTTTGAAACTTGCATCATATTCTTTATCATACTTTATGTCAAAAAGAGTATTAACTAATATTAATACTCTCTTCAAATGATTATAGAAAACCGAAAATTCCTATTAAGGTTTTTTAATATGATGGTATACATGGTATATATTTTATGAATTTTAAATGTTGGAAGAAGAAATATTATATTACAAATTGCAATTATTAAATTCCATTTCCAGACATTAGCCCAGTCAGATCTTTCTATAACAACGATTACAGTTTTTGTACAACTGACAAAATGGATATAGACAGATTAAAATAAAAGAAACCATTAAATTAATTACCCATGAGTTTGATAAAAGTTTTAACAAGTTTTCTGATATGTCTACGAGACATTCATATTGATATAAAATCAAAATTCAATGTATTATTATCTCGACCCACATATACTCTACACTTTTTTTCTTTATCTTTTGATGTTGGACCAAACTCGATAAAGAAAAATAGTAAATTCAAAATTAAATTGATTTTCAATAAGTTTGACAGTATGTTTACTTATTGTAAAGTTTAGTGTATGCCACTTCACGTTTTTTTTTATTCCGATAAGCGTCAGTAACGAATTAGAGAAAAGTTAAACAACACGCCACTAAATTAAAGTCAAAATTTTACTAATCCTTCTTTTTACAAATTAAAAACATCAAATTTTAACAAAGTTTTACTTTGCTATAAGTAAAATATAACAATTAAGAAGGAAATCGATCTCGAGATGTTGACGGATGTCATGTTTTGAGGTCCCCAAAGTCCTTGTTTGACGTTTTTCGATTATATCTGAGTGTATGTGGAGAGATGCCTTATGTCTTCCCGACTCAGCGTTTGGAGCAGGACTGCCAATTATTTTTTAGCAGAATAATCTAACTTATCAAAAAAAAAGCCTAGAATAATCTAGAAAAATTTCTTAATAATGTAATATAATAATCTATTATTAAATGGAATAATATTCAACATATTAGATAAATTTAACTTAAAAATGGAAGAGTTCTTGCAAATACTCATCATCGTCTTGATTGCCTGAAGCTGCTGATGATGTTCCTTGACTAGCGTCACTTGATTGATATGCTGCAAGCGTGCCAATATCCTTTACAACATTGGAAGGCAAACCATAACTTGAGCAACACTTTTCCACTCTAAGGAGTACAGGAACAGAACACATTAAGGCACTAATTCAAACTAACAGTAAAACATTTATTGACAGTAAAAAAATAAATAACAGAGACATTCAGGGGCCTTTTGCTTAAGAAATAAGTAAGCAGCTATCAGTATCGAGGAGAAAACTAGATATTGAGTAGACCAAAGCCCATGTGGGAACAGTAGTCAAAGAGATGGTAAAAGAAGCAGCTACGGAAGAGGACGTGGTCGTCAGTTATACAGCAGCAACCATATCCTACCTGATGATGAAACTGGGATCTGCGACTGAAGAAAGATGGGAAGAGGAATAGAGCACCAGCACCAAAGGACTAGAAACAATTAAATACTTTCCGACTATAAAGACAAGGAAGAGCTTGACAACGTACACATAGATTACAGACTGACCCAGGAACTAGCCGGATATGGACGAACTGGGCATTAAATTGAATTGATGAGATTGAATATTATTCGAAATTCAAATTGCATATGTGACGGACTGACTGACCAGACATAGAACGATTTAATCTATGATTATCCAAAATTAGATCCTTACAAATAAAGTTGAATAATACAAACAATAAGTACTACAGGACACGATCGGTCAATCAAACAAAACAGATTAATAACAGATCGATTTGTGCATGACTTCAGAGAATTGTTATCTAATACCCATCAGAAATGTTTTGAGTGAAATTCCTTAGATACTTAATATTGTAATGAATGTAAATATTTTAGGCATATGTGCACATTTCATTGTTATTTATGTGAGGTTCATCCTATACTATTATACTTACTCCTAGAATGTGTAATATTGCTTTGTATATTTTATTTATATTTCATATGTTCTATGTAGTTGTATGTAAGTTATACGTAGTGTGATATGTGCGGTTAGAAATCAACTCCTTCATAACAAGGTACTGCAGTGAGGAAAAAGAACAGATTGAAAGCTTATGACCGCTGTCCTAGTGCTGTGTGTCACACACACTCGCCCAGAAGTAAAACTAGATCAGAACTGTACTAGAACGAAACATATACGGAACAGGATTGATTCTGATATACAAAATGTATTAAATTCATTATAATGATTACCTTACATTATAATCTAGAAATATCTAAGGAGAGGTCTAAAATAATCCAGTAAATAATATATAACATAGATGGTGTTTTTATATCTAAATGGATCAGAAATAATCTAGATTTAGATTTAAAAAATCTAAGTTGTCAGCTCTGGTTTGGAGCCACAGCCACCTTGAGGCCAACATTACACGACAGGCTTGCCAGTCACATTTTCTTGCGATCCTTATGAGATAAATGTTTTCACAGAATGAGGATATGACTAAACACAGATGACACAAAAAAGGCTAGTGATGAGTTGACGTTAAATAAAATTCAGTTAAAACTGTTTACCAAAGAAGAAAAAAATATATCAAATCAACTGTAATATTTAAAAATTCACTTGAGTACTTTATTGAAGACAAATATTTGAAATTTGATTAGTTACACGGAAATTTTATGTCTGGATCTGCCAGCTTATTGTTGAAATAAAATAGAGTTAACAAATATCATTTAAGATTAACAAATTTAATATTAATTGAATGTATGTATTGAACTTCCTTCTTAATCGTTCATGGTCGAAAAATCTTAATTCTCTTTCCAGAGTTCTATTATTTTAGAATTCTATTATTATTTGTGGTTTAATATTTTATTATTATTTTATAAATGTATTATTTGTAAACATTTGTATTATTTGTATTTACTATTTGTTATTTATTATTATTAACCGTGTAATATATACATATAATATTTTTATCTATGATTACTATATTAAACGTAATGCTAATAAATCATGCACAATAAAAACAGTGACAACGGCTCAATTAAAACGTAAAGTTGGAGTTATTCAGCCTGTTTCCCTTGGTTTAGCTTCATTGATTGCATCACGTGTTTAATTGTGATTTCTTTGCATATATATATATATATATATTATTATATATATATATATATATATAAAAAGATTTCACATAAACACGTGAAACAACAATCAATGATCAAACCACAATAAGAAATGGGAAAACAAGACTAAGATCTTTCAACCGTAACAAGCGGTCTTCGTCAGAGTCAAAAACCCAACTGATCTATGGGTTGTCAGTTCAGTTTTTGTCATTGTCACTTGTTGGTTTTTGGTTGTCACTTCGTCAGTTGGGTTTTTGACTCTGACGAAGACCGCTTGTTACGGTTGAAAGATCTTAGTCTTGTTTTCCCATTTCTTATTGTAGTTTGATCATATATATATATATGATCACATAAACACGTGAAACAACAATCAATGATCAAACCACAATAAGAAAGTCTTAGTCTTGTTTTCCTATTTCTTATTGTGGTTTGATCATTGATATATATATATATAACCAATTAAATGAAACGGTTTCACAATCTAAATAAACTATATATATATATATATATATATACAACTAAAAAATGATTGATCGGGATGCGGTCAGTTTCTTCCACTTTTTAATTCAAACTCTCATTGCCGACGTTTCGATTTTATTCAAAATCTTTTTCATAGGCATAAGTAGGAGTATTGGCAATTGAAGGAACTATTACATTTTCATTTCTGAACTAGTAATGACTCTTACTAGTAATGACTAGAAGAGTCATTACTAGTTCAGAAATGAAAATGTAATAGTTCCTTCAATTGCCAATACTCCTACTTATGCCTATGAAAAAGATTTTGAATAAAATCGAAACGTCGGCAATGAGAGTTTGAATTAAAAAGTGGAAGAAACTGACCGCATCCCGATCAATCATTTTTTAGTTGTATATCTGTCACACGGTCGAGAAGTTATTAGTGTTTATATATATATATATATATATATATATATATATATATATATATATATATATATATATATATATATATATATATAATGATAATTACACCCTACATGCCGTCGAAATATATGCTGACGTCAACTGATGATTTTTTGGACTTAATTAAAATGAATCCACCGAAAGGAATAGTAGCTTCCTTGGACGTCGAATCTCTCTTTACGAATGTGCCAGTTGAAGAGACCATCAAAATAATTTGTGACAGCGTGTATAATAATAGTAGACCTCCCCCACCATTTAGCAGAAATATCATGGAAGAACTTTTGAGAGTATGTACAACCGGCAGCCCCTTCACACATAGCGACGGCACAATGTATCTCCAGACGGATGGCGTGGCCATGGGATCCCCTCTGGGAGTTACCTTTGCCAACTACTATATGTGCAACCTAGAAAATAAAATTGTGGAAACTACCCAAGGACAGATATATTGTCGTTATATTGACGACTGCTTTGTCACTATGGAAACACCAGAAAAGCTATCTAAACTTAAGAATATGCTGGAAAATAATTCATGCTTGAAATTTACCATTGATCCTTCTATCCAAAACAAAATTCATTTCCTAGATGTTAAAATAGATTTTTCAACTGACCAAACAGTAACTTCTTTGTATAGGAAAGCATCCAACACTATGTCGTTCCTCAACTACCACAGTGAATGTCCCCTGCGTTATAAGAAAAATACTGTTAAAGCCCTCATCCAAAGAACCTTCAAGATAGCCTCTAATTGGCAGATGTTCCACCAAGACATTGCAACCATCAAACAGGCGCTAATAAATAATGGGTACCCCAATGGATTGTTCGAAGAATTATTACGGCAATACCTGAACAAGAAAAATACTCGAAACGAACAAACTGAACCTACAGGCACCACGCACAAAATATATTGCAAAAATCAATTCAGTGACCACTATAAAACAGACGAGAGGATTTTAAAAAACATCATCCAGAATAATGTAAAATGTACCAACCCCCAAGATCGTATAGAACTCAACATATACTACCAGGGCCCAACAATAAGAAACTTAATCATGAGGAACAACAACCAGCCCAAGGACTCTCCGTTGAAGAAAGCAGGCCTAGTGTACGAATACACTTGTCGAACCGGGGACTGTGAAACCCGTAACAATTCGTACATTGGCATGACTACTACTTCCCTATCACGGAGACTTACTATGCACTTAGCCGGAGGTGCTCCTCGAAACCATGCTGAATCTATTCATAAAACCAATATATGAAGGGAAGACCTTGTGAATAATACAACAATCATACTAAAGGAAAAGGATCCACAAAAATTGCTAATTCTGGAAGCCATTTTAATACAGGAAAGGAAACCGACTCTCAACACTCAACTTAATAGTAGTAGCAGGGTGCTCAAGCTCTTGGCCCCAATAACTTCATCTGCTGGCCACCAGATAACAGTACCTGCATAACCATGCCCTCTCCATCCCTACAACCAGCCAATCAGAAACTGATTACCGAAACCCACCATTAGACCACTCGTAGCTGATCAAAAACTGCAGTAAATACCAACAACTCAGCAAAGAACCTCCTTATCCAGAAGATGACTGACGAGCAGTCGAAACATGTCGATAGTAGTGATAATAGTAGTAGTGATAATAGTAGTAGTAGTAATAGTAATAGTACTAGTTGTGACTGTTGTGACAATAGTAAAATTAGTGGAAATGCAAGATGTAAAGACAATGGAACCATTGGAAATGTTCTATTCAATTTAGATGTTTGTACAAGAAGATTATTCAGATCCCTTGAGAAATACACAAGGAAACTAATCAACCGTAAATATGGCGTATTATTTAATCAAACCTGTATATATATATATATATATATATATATACAAAACTAAAGTTTCTCGGGACTCGGTCAGTTCTTCAGGTTTAAATTAAACTCTCATTACCAACGTTTCGGTCTTTATAAAATTAAATTTTCAAAATTTATACTTCTGCCTATGAAAAAGGTTTTAAATAAAGACTGAAACGAGAGTTTAATGCAATGAGAGTTTAATTTGTATTAAAAGAAAAATAAAAGAAATAAATGCTCTGAGACCTTTCAGGAAATTCCTGTTACCTTCTTTTCTTACTTTGTTTGCTCTCTGATAGCACAAAGTGAAATGCCTCAGAGCATTTATTTCTTTTATTTTTCTTTTTACTTCTGGTTTTGGACTTCATATATATATGGTGTGTGTGTGTGTGTGTGTGTGTGTGTGTGTGTGTGTGTGTGTGTGTGTGTGTGTGTGTGTGTGTGTGTGTGTGTGTGTGTGTGTGTGTGTGTGTGTGTGTGTGTGTGTGTGTGTGTAGTGTAGTGTGTATTGTATGTGTGTGGACAATAAGCTCTAAATATTTTAAAGAAACTCTTGATATCGTGGACCATGCTCAATACGATTTTAACATTCTTTAGACCGAGTTCTAAAAAACACGGCATTCTAACGGTCAACTCTGGTTTGGCTACCTCTTGTTTGGCTATCTCTCTTACTCTTCCTTTGTTAAGAAGACTCATAAAGCCGGCTTGCTTCGCTCACCTGTTCTTTTTCTACTACTCCTTTGAATCTGTTTAATTAACTCTCTCTTATAAAATCATTCTGGTTATACCATGTATAACAATGTCTCCAGTAATCTTTACTTTTTTGTCAATGATATTTTTTACGCTATTTTACGATACTGTAAGTGTTAAAGGAAAACTTCATTTTCAAAAGTGAACTTTCAAAACAATTTTCGTTAAATTTATAAAATATATACATTTTTTTCTGTTGAAGTTTACATAAACGATAAGCGTTTCTTAGTAAACTAAAATGTTTTTCAACTTCTAGAGTAACTTCAAATTACCATATTTGTTGCAAGGATGGTAATATTTGTGTTGTTTAGGATTTTGGAATGTACAATATATTTGAAGGTATTTTCTATTGATACTTCTCGACAACTGATACTTAAAATTCACAATAGGTTTCTTGAGGATTAGGTCCAAAGATTAACGACTTCTGATTATAAGCCGACATTTCACCGAAAATTATTCCGCATTATAAACGCTTTTTTTGAAGGGAAAAAAAAGCCTTGAAAGTGCCGAACAATCTTCGGCGAATCGTCGGCTTATAATCAGAAGTAGTTAATCTTTGGACCTAATCTTCAAGAAACCTATTGTGAATTTTATAAACACTAAGAATTTTTCGACCGTTTGATATACCAATACAAAGAGAAAAAGTGTATCGGGATGCGGTGAGTTCCTCCAATTTCAAATTAAACTTTAATAGCTGACATTTCGATCTTTATTTAGAATCTTTTTCATAGGCATAAAAAAGAGAGGAAAATAAGACATTATCATTCATAACATCAATATATTAACTGAATCAAAAAAGTGATATGATGAACACATCATATGAAATTTTGTGTAATCAATGTGTAATCCTGTATTTTAAAAAATTAAATATAAAATTAGAACAATTTTTAAAAAAAAACAAAACCTACGGAAGTAGGAATATATGAAATCGAAAAAACTGTTGGAAATAACATAACTGAAATGTATTGAATGTTAAAATATACTCAAATGGACAGATTATTAAAATATATTGTTTTCCACTCTTTTATAGGCCTATGAAAAATGTTTTAAATAAAAATCGAAACGTCGACAATTAAAGTTTAATTTGAAATTGGAGAAACTGATCGCATCCCGATATATATATTCTCTTTATATATATAAGAATAAAAACCCGGTTATGTTAGGTTGGAGTGGCAGCCTGACGAGAGTCACAAGGCCGAAGACTGGATCTTTGTGTTACTACACAATGAATTTTCTACATTGGGAGTCATGAAATTTTCCTAACTCAAATGTATTTAGAGTAGAGATCTTTAACGAATACCTGACATCGTACTGGCTCGTGATGACGGCTTAAAGTTCCTCTTCGATGGACGGCGTTCTCAGATTTTTTTACCTCCCGCGTGAATAAATCGAGGGCCAGAGTGGGTATTGAACCTCGGATCTACCAGTTTAGAGTTGAGCACGTTGTACTGGGCTACCCTGGCCTTAGAAGAATAATAACTAACAGTTATTTTTTATTAGGTTGCCTTATAAAACTTAATTCGCCAGTGCTTCTATTTTAAAAATATTCTATTATTTCCTTTTCGTTGTCTACCTTCCGCCAATGGGGGCCCGTTCCCCCCCCCCCCCCCCCCCCCCCAACCTCTACAGACAGTTTTACAAGAAGTCATTTTCATCTATTAAAGCATGATAGTTTTTCAAGCACGTTCTGGCTTCTGTAATTCATAAGTCATAGATTTATGAATACGCCATAACTGTATGCTTTTTCCTAAATATTTCATACATTTTTAGATACACAAGAAACTTAATAGACGAGGGGAATGGCAAGTACAACTTGATGTTGCTTTGTTGGGGTGAGGGTCATGGTTCTTCTATCCATGATCATGCAGACGCCCATTGCTTCATGAAAATTCTTCAGGGTTCTCTAGATGAAGTTAGATTCAGTTGGCCAGATGAAGAAGGAGAGCCCATGAAAGAAACTGCCAGATATGTCCTTGAAACAAATGGAGTTTGCTACATAAACGGTAAGTTTCAAATTTTGTATATTGTAATTAACAAGTGAAGTTTATATTGTAAATTTTTGATACCTATCAGTAATTTAATATCTGTAAGCGAAGTTAATTGATTAACACTAATTATCTCTATCCGACACCTGAACTTCATTTTTATTTTCCCGTCACTTATAAATTTACTGTTTTTATGAACACTAAGTTGTTTGAATCTATCGTACTGCTATATTTTCACGTTCACTATCATTATTGACAACTGCCTCAGACATGATGGAAATTTGATGTTATGTAACACAATTATCAATCTGCTGAGGATAGCTGTATTACAGTGCAGAGAAACTACATCATCCACACTGCAGTATGCTTCTTATACTCGTAGATAAAACGTATACGTCCGTCGAATAGTGACTGTGTGACAGAACCTCGGAATATTTGTTATTTGAACTTATTTTAACTCTCTCCCGTTTTATACACAAAGTTATTCAAATTATTTCATTCATTGGATTCACTTGAATGGATTCAATAAGTTAACGTAATTGTTGTACCAATATTGTTTTTAATATGTTGCTTTACAGTTTTCAGTTGTTGCCTTTTATCTTCGTTTATTTCACTTCTGAGTGTCCATTTAATGTATTTTAATTATTTTTCACAGATTGTATGACCTTTTGATTTAGACAAATATCTCTTCTATAGTGAGTATTGTGTTTTGTGTTATTGTGTCCAGTTTAGATTGTCTTTCCGATATTATAGTGTCTTCTATAGTGATAAATTTCAGTCTCCTAGGTGTACATTTGTGTTCTTGAATCTGTACTTTATATACACTCAGCAAGGGTACACTAAAATAACAGTGATATTGATAGTTTGGAACAATGCCATTCATACTTTCACAAAAAATCAGGAGTGGCCTACACTCAACTTTACTATAAGTAACTTAATATCAAATTCTTGAGTATATAATATATAACGTCTCATTTAAGCATAATGTAAACATCTAAAAAAGATATGATTATTAGTCTTTCATTCCTGAGGTAGTAAGATAGTGATTGAAGGACATATCAATATATAAGCTTATTTTTGTACATCACACAGCTGATGCAAATAATTTCATTAGTATAACTACAGCAGTAATAACATTTTTGAAAAACCATTGTGAACATTTCTTCATACGAAATATTCTCCTACAAGAGAACATGGCTTTTGTTCAAATAGCCAGTGGATTTCTTACATCGTTTACTTGACATCCTTCTACATTGAATATTAAAGTAAAATTTTCAAATTTAAAACAGGAAAATACCCTTATTTTCTCTGAAAAACATCTTAAACATCGAAGAAAAAATGTTCTTTTAAGATGATTTATAATTAAAGCTGTACGATAATTACATTTACTAATCTCTAAACGAAAGATTTCAATTTTGAATTATCTTTTACACTTTCGGTCTTTTATAGAATTATTATACTGGGAATTTTATGGCTTCGTAGTATTTAATAAGATCATTTTCCTTCCCCTTTGTCAAATAACATATATACGAATTTTTTCTGAGTGAGTGTTATCACACACTTTTCCTGCCTTCTGTACTCTGTTATAAGTTTGCTATGAATGTATATTGAGAAAAAATATATTAGTAATTAGCCAGTTTACATACTCAAATCGAAGTCAAAGCCAGCTATTCAATATAATTTAAATCTTTTATAGTTGGGAGCTTCTAATTTTTGAAAATAATAAATATGAACTATTAGACTAGAATTGTAAAAAAAAAAACTGGATATTTCTCAACAAACATAAGTCCTCTTTCTTGAGGAAAGAGTCCATTCGTTACATTTCAATATCATGGAAAGGTACTACATTCTCAATTATAATGTAATTGTAACTGATATTACGTTTTGCTCAAGAGTGCAATATATAGATTTATTAAAGAATTTTATGAGACAAATCCATCATGCCATGGAAGACAAAGGTAATTTATTTATGTTTATTGGCAGTGATTTTTTTGCATGTAACAATATTATTCCTCTTACATCTCATAAAAGTCAATAAACTATTTAAATTGTTCCTTTATAAATATCAATTTTATCTCAGTGGATTCACTCAAAAAATTTCTAAGTCAATGTAAACAATGAAAAAAAATATAAAAAATTCGACAAGTATAGTAGGTGATCTCTCAGTCTAGGATAAACAAACAGTTTTTATAGCGTTATTGCTTTTTCCTGTAATTGGAACTTCATGATTTTTTTTTTATGAATTGCTATTTTTTTGTTCCATTTTTGGTTAAACTTTCATTATTTCTTAATGAGCCGTTTAGCGTCAAAAAAACATTTTCTGAAAACAGAAATCGTACTGTAACGATTAGTGAATGTAATTTTGAAAAAAAATATCTCAACTCATTCTCCATATAATGTTCTATTTATATGCATAGTTTCATTTTGATCCGTCAAACAGTATGGCTTGTATTGCCCTCACAAGGTTTGAGATTGAATTATAGGTCAAAATTTTTAGATTTTATTAAAAAAAATATTTCCCGTTGTTTTAAAATTCTGAATATATTTTTCGTTTGTTCCATTTGTAACCTCAAAGATAATGTCAAAATTTCAAAACTGTAGGGTTATCAGTTTAGGAGAAATAAATGTTTCCTAAAAAACGTTTTTTGGCAAATAAAGTGACTTTCCCATCATGCATAATTCTTCCCAAACTATAGGGATCTTTGTCTTTATGGGGCCCACTTTTGTGTAAAATATCAACTTGATCCATCAAAGATTCTGGACCGTAGCGTGGTAACAAGCAATGCTAACACACTCATCCACCCACCCACGATCACTATACTTTACTTAGAGTAAAGTAAAAAGTAAAATAATCCATAGTCAATAGAAAACGATTTGTAAATTTAAATTAAATTACTACAGACTAAACTCCAAAGAATCTAAAAAATTTAGATTCTTAAAAGTTTAAAGTCCAAAGATTTTAATATGTTGAAAATAATATAACTATATGACATTGTACATGTTTAAATATAAAGCTTTTGTAAATGTTTTACATTAAAATTTAAAGTGATTTCTTAAATATTGTTAATATATTTTAAGGGGTATCAAAGTCATCATAGAATAATCATAAAGATTTTGTGACCAAGATAATTACTAAAGTAATAACTTGTTACCTAGATCCTAAAACGAATATTTCCGGCAGAAATATGTGTTCAAATGAGTTTGGTGTTTTACAATTCCAGATCAATTTCTGCCAATCAATCTGTCCATGTCAAAGACGATTTTATTATAAAAAGTTAATCAAATAAAAAGTTTACTGAAATTATTCAATTAACCAAAGAAAAAGAAATAATAGAAATTAATAGCATTGCAGTGGTCAATTGATTTTTGTAAAATCACTGTCTCAACAGCATTAACAATTTACTTTTTCCACTTTTTAAATTTTGAGAGTTACAAACTATTTCTTTAAGTACCTAATACTTTTCTGTATCCATTTTTGAAGTTGGGAATTTACAAACATTTAGGGATAATTAAATGAATTACGCTTACGAAAAAAATTGCTCTTAGACTAACCTTCCTCGTTCGTTGGTGTAAAATAAGATATTGAAATGTATCAATTCATGAAAATATTAGAAGACTTTCGAAACTTGTCAGAACATATTCATTGAATTTGCAATCTTAAACTAAAATATCTGTTTGTTACAATCCTAATATACATACTGATGTAAAGAAAAAGGAACAAAATACAGAATATTTTGATAATTAAGATGAATTGTACTATAATAATAACATAAAATTATATAAAACATGTTTTACATGTTTGCATGAGCAAGTGTATTCTATCACTTTATGCTTAGTGGTTTTAAGACCTAGAACACAGCAGTAAAGCAGTCCTTGCTTCAGCTGTCCTGCAGGTTCATCAGTTAATGGTTAACACGATAGTTTATCAACTGGTTTATATAATGTAAACCAGTTGATAAACTTGCCATCCAGTGCCAAATAATGCATTATAGTCACTTATTAAGTCATAAAAAAGGGACTCAGTGGTTAACGTACTCGCCTCTGAACTGATAGGACCGGGGTTCAATCCCCACCTGGCTCACGATTTATTCATGCGGGAGGTGAATAAATCTGAGCACGTCGTCCCTCGGAGAAGGATGTTAAACCGTCGGTTCCGAGCGTCTACGATGTCAGGTACTCGTTAAAGATCCCTACTCTAAATACACTTCAGTTAGGCAAAATTTAGGACTCCCACTGTAGAATCAATCTTCATTTTTAGAATCTAAATACACTTGAGTTAGGCAAAATTTAGGACTCCCACTGTAGAATCAATGTTCATTGTGTGGTATCACAAAGGGCCAGTGCTCGGCCTACGTGTGTTCCCTTATTGGACTACCACTGCAACCTAACTAACCTAAGTCAGAAAATGAATATTATTAACAAATGTGCAAAACAACTGTAAATTTTACTCGTCTCAAATGCTCCAACAGATTACCTAATACAAATAGGAAAAAGAAAGTGTACAGGAACTTTTGGAGCATTCAGCCATCTTACAGTGTATAAGGAATTCAAAGAGAAATTCCTGATTAGATTAGAGATCTAGGTCATGTGGGATTGAGGTAGACATTAAAACTGTACGGAAGTTTTCATTACGAAGACTAGGACTGTGAAAGTCAATTGGTCTTTAATCCAAGACAATGGCTTGGTTTAATTTGTTAGTGGCATTATCGGACATGTTTCAGAAATGGTTAACCATTTTTTTACACCTACTTTAACTTAAAAAATTAATTTCAGCCTTTATACTCACAATATAAATACAATGATAAATAAATAGTTTAGAAAAAAACATGATATCTAAGAAGAATACCAAATAAGAGGAAGTTTAAGTTTCTAGGAAGAGTCACTTGTTCTCATCCATTATATAACGTTTATTGATTAAAAAAAAACTAACAAAAATCAAAGTTTAAGAAAACTGTATTTTTAACAAACAACAACATTATTATTTAATCTCAAAAGCTATTCTGAATAAATTAACAATCAATAATCAAGTTAAAGTTTCTGAAAAAGCATAAACAAATTGATCAGTAACGCCAGATGTTAGGAAATTCCAAAACATTAAGATTAGATTAGATTAGATTTTATAAAATCTAAATCACGTTTGTTTAATGATTACCCACTTTTGAAAGATATCCTTTCGCATGCAATTAATGAAAACAATTCAGGAAAAAATGAATATTATAATTGGTATTACCGATTGTAATATTCTTTAGACTCTTTACGAATGCGTTAATCACCATCAGCCAATCAATTACCCTCAGTAAAAGGATCGGACAAAACACTTACCATTAGTACTCAACGTTCTATACTAAAAACAGTAACTTTCAAACTAGCATTCATAGAATGTTCTAATGATGACTTATATCCAATGGAAATAGTCAACAACCAATTGAGGCAGCATTTCATGCTATATGAAAGACTATCAGACGTGCCCATCTTTGACGGGTATTTTACAAAAATTCATTGATGATACGTGGTATTCCAAAATATTAGTGCTTATAGAATAGTACAAAATATCATTATTATTAGTCCATAACTGTCATTAGATCTGGAGTTTCTTTTGCGTTTACGTTACGTTTTGCAGCTTTAGATACTGAGCTCAAATTTGATTTTATTGTAAGCACACTTCTTATTTAGTACGCGGGTAGGTTGGACTTACTTTCTTAAAGCGAGCAAATTATGATAAATACAAACGAAATTAAAATTAACTAATAATACCCTACTTGCTATAGTATCAGGCACCAAAAAATATCTGTATGTCTATACAGGTTTAGTTTGTATGTTGCTTAGAACTAACTCATTTTATGAGTAAGATAAAGTTATCCTTATGTCTTTACACATTAGAGAAACCGAATTCACCCTTAGTTGAAACCTTTCTGTCTGATTGTTTTCTAATTTTAAAAATATTACATATCCAAGCTTAAACAATAAAATGTCTCACGGAAGTTGATTTTAAACACAACCCGTTAACTGGTGTCAATCAAATGGTAAAGGTACTGTAGGGTTCATACCTTTTTAGTGCCATGAACCTCACTATACGGCACTGCGCTAGCTGTATATAAAAGTGATTCCTTTTCAAAAAGGGAGAAGCTGACGTAAAAAAGACGTTCGTCTACAGGATCAGGTCATATAATGGCACGGCTTCTCTAAGAATACTATAGTTTTGTATAAACTAGGAGAAAGAGTGTGTGGATGTGAATGAGTGAGGGACAAAAAGAGAGAGCGATGATCAGAGGAAGGAGTTATCACAAATATGAGATTTGCTGATAATAAATAAATTATAACACCATTACAAGTGTTTTAATTTTATTTTAAATTATATAGCTAATTCTGACCAAATTGCAATAATCCAGTTTTTTCCCAAAAATCATTATTATAATTATAATGTAAAGTAGTATTAGAGATAAAACAAGGCCACTTATTGTAACATGAAAACAGTACTCAGGCTGCAAACGAATTATCAGAGACACTTGAAATTCGGTAAGGTGACTCTCACTTGACCTTTTAAAGTTCTTAATGATAAGAGGACAGCAGATTATTCCATATAAAAAGATAATAATGAACATTTCTTCTTTCCTTATTAACTTCTTTTTGTTATTAATCATAATACAGTTGTCTTTTGCTCAAAAATTAAATAATATTATTACAACTCTTCAAATATAAACATTTTCCAAAAATAATTGCATTTGGGTTAAAATTTCTTAACCAAGTTTCAAAAGGGAATAATCCACTGTAGAGTCTAATAAAATAGTTTTCACAAATTAGTTTTTGCTCGTTTCATTTAGAAGTTCCTGTTAGTCGTGAGGCGGAGTATCAAGCATGGCACCAAAATTGCACTTTTTAGAGAGTACTTTAACTGCTGTTCTGGAATATGGAAAATTAACTTTTAATGCCTTTATTGAGTTGTTACAGACATTACACAAAAACCAGTGTTTTTTGTCTAATACAATAGATAATACATATTAAATCGAGTAGGAATTGATTAAGCTAATAGGCAGAAGCGAAGATAACATTTTTCCCAAATAAAACATTGTGAAGTGAAAGACTCTACTAGCACTCCTGGTGAGAAGTCAGCAAAGCTTTTTCCTCATACAAAACGAATAAATTAAAATATCATAAGTTCATTCTTACTGGTAAAAGTTATATTTTTTAATGTGGTAATTATTAGAATTTCTAGTTATTATTTTAATTATTAATTTCTGGTCAAGATTATAGACAAGAATTCGACTCTTTGAAGGATTTTTTTTATTTTAAACAAGTGTATATCTAATAAAGTTGAAGGGACTGTTTGCTTACTAACTAACCCCTCTAGAGTTTAGAGATAGACCCCAAAAACCATATGCATTCTTTAGTTACATGAACCAGGCTACTTGGAAATGTCTGTTTACAGATTTTATGTGTGCGTTGGTTAATGACATTATACATGCAATTTTTTGTAACATTTCACATTTTTGGGTACCAAAAATTAGTCGTTTATAGCATATTATATACCTGTGTGTGAAAGACGATTTAGATAGTGTCTATTTCTAAAAAAGTTATAAAAGGTATAATATTTAAAAATATATAGTAAAATATCTGATTATAATACTTTAAAAAGAAATGAATTTAGGAAAATCTGAAAGCACTAAGTGGATTATAAATTTTCTTCTCTACATATATAGGTGCAATAACTAGGTGAAATAATCACATCTATAGGAGCGATATGCTCAATGATAGACAGTTCGGCTTAACTGCTCAGAAAAGCACAGTAGATGCGTTGATATTATTGTAAATTGTTGATTGTTGATATTAAAATAGTAAAAGACTACATCGAGAGTACGCTAAGCAGTCGGCAATTTAAAACTATAAGCCAAAATAATACTATAGGTCTCTCCTTCCAGACTCCTCCAAAATCCTACAAAGACCACACGCCTAGACAGACAAATTTGCGAAACCTATTTTATTTATTGGACTCAGGGTACATAAGACATACACTGATAGTACCATATTTTTTTTTGTTTTACTACTATGTATATCAATCAGAATTAAAGAAAAAACTAAATACAAGAGTTTGAAAATTCTTTCACAGAAAAGTGATACTGTTTTATGCCAGTATGTCTTTATACCTACATATTTGCAGAATAATGGGAAGTTGGAATATACTATATTCCGATTTTTGGATATTATCAATATTTTTTTATTTCTAACGACGATGGTCACTGAGTAATGATCTTAATTTACACTATAGGTAAAGTTAAATATAAATAATAAATATTATCTCTATATCTTTTGTCCTTTTACTCATGAATTCCCAAATTTAATCATTATGTAATTTTAAAAGTTAATTAAGGTTGACCATATGAATGTTTTAGGTAGATCGAAATGATTGTATGTCAAAGGGGCAATGCTACAGTGAACGTATAATATTTTGTTATCTTTATCTGCCGTTTGCTTACATTTTACAGCTCACCTGTCAGTGAGTGGAAGTTTTTTAACAAAAATTATTATGAAACAATTTAATTTAAATAACATAATTATACAAAACCTTTATTTAAGTTACAAAAGACCAAAAGGTAATCCTAAGAGGGTTAATTCATGACCTCCTTCCCAAACAAAATCTATTGGAAACACAATTCTAAGTTTATTAAGAAAAAAAAATTTAAAATGAAACCCTTAAGATAGATTCATGAGACTAGAATAAATAACTTAAAAATTTTAGATAAAAGAACTTCACAAACCCTTCATAGACTTGAACTACACGACGAAACTGAAACAATCAGGCATTTTACTTAAAAACTATCATCCAAACATTCAGTGTGTAAGGCTTGATTGGTTTAAAATTGCCAGTTATAGAAGTTATGTTACCGAGTCAAGCCGAGTACAACTAGTTTTTAAAATAAATTTTGTATCTAAAAGTCATATTTTTTTTACTCAAATGATATTATTTGACTTCAGTTCACTATGGGTTCATTATTATAGTATATTCTATGCATAAAATACTATCCTCCGATTTTTTTACTATTATCAATATTTTCGAGTTTATGACTAAATTAAGAATAAATTATCAATCATAACTTACATTGATGTAAAATGTCGCATATTGATATTTTGTTTTATAATAAGTTGTTTTATAACAGCTTACATTAAGGAAAAATTTTACTTCCTATTTATATTAATATAACAATGTCATACTGTATGAACTTATATATATATTACTTTGATGTCCTTAACCTCTTGATTTAGAGATAAAATGACATCTAAAAAATATTTTAATTTGTGCTTTTCACAATTGAACAGTTTGTAGAAACAAAAACTAAAACTACAGAAACTTTGACTGATATGCTACGAATTGGGGGAGTCAGGGTCCATGTGTTATTATGTCCTGAATTTACCAACATTTTTGATTAAATGTCTTTCTCTGTAGTTTCTGACATTAGACAAACCTAGACTGTGGACTGGTCTTCTTCGTAAGAATATATACTTGGTATATTTCTGATTGTCAAACTAAACATATTTGTGTAAAAATGTACATTATTTGCAGTGTCTTATTTTTACTTATTTGGAATAAAATCATAATGAAATAAATTAGGAAAAATTCTGAAATTTTTTTAAGGAAGCTAATTGAATTAAATAATAATTTAACTAACGAGTAACAGTTTCAATTACTTGAAAATAATTTTAATTAAATAATTTGTAGCATGGATTTATCTTTTGCCCAGCTCAGATTTCCATTTTTAGTATTTGTTCCTTTTAACTGGTTATAAAAGAGAAAAAAAGCACTAGTCTATGTGACATTTTGTTGCAGATACGCTTGGTCTTCATCGTGTGGAAAACGTCAGTTACTCTGATACTGCAGTGAGTTTACATCTTTACTGTCCTCCCTTCAAGGCATGTTCAGTCTTCAATCAACAAACTGGACATAAGTCTACTGTCCAAATGACATTCTGGTCAAAATATGGAAACAAACCAAACAGGGTATATACTACAGTTATTTTGATATTACTGTACCTCAATATTTGATGAAAACTCATAGTTTGAATTGTTTACAGCAAAAGTAAAGTAACATATAATTTCATTAATATCTACAAATTGCAAAATGTTAACTAATATTCATTGCATCTTACTCATAAATTACTGTATTTATATTTTAAAACTCTACTTTGCAACATTGTTTATAAGAAACACGTCTCAAAGAAGAAAATACATCAGGAAACATAAATTAAGTAAATCTACTGAATTAATGATGAAAATTTGTTACAGATTTCAGAAAGAAAAGCTTCCTAATATCACGTTAAAGCAGTATAATAAATAATAAACCATTTGAAAAAAAAAGAATAAAATAAACTTATGATTATGAAATAATACGATATGACACATACAATTTTGGATATATGGATTAAATAAATAAAACTTAAGTTCTATTTTAAATAATTATAACTCAAGCATACATCAAAAGTAGTTGTAGAAGATAACGGAGTAAGCCAATGGCTAGGATTGTATCCTTCGTTAAATGATATAAAGCGAACTGGTTGTGTTACTGTAAGGTTAAAGGGAACTACTTACTTGCGCTCTGCACTCTAACTAGTAGCGTTTATTAAGAAATAATCAAACTCCCAATGAACTGATTAGAAAGAAATGAAAGAAAAACATGTTTATGTACATCATTCTCAACCACATCGTTGATGAATATCCAACAAAACAAATTAAGCAATTTAAAAGTAATAAAAGATTTTTGATATCTTAAAAACCTGGAAAAGTTTTATCTAGGTTTTATTTTTTCAACTATTAAACAATTTCATTAATGATAGATTATTTATAATAATCAAACCGTTACTAAAATAATTACTAAAACCAGACTGTTTTTGTAATTTTGGAAAAATCTAAAATTAAGTTTAGAGTTTTTTAAACCTCCCAGAAAAAGGTGGTCCAAAACTAAGACTCGACCTTGGATGATAATAATAACTGTAGCTATATTTCATAGAATGTTTACTCATTTATTGATTGAGAATTAATTATGTTTTTAACTTTGTAATCATATGTTTATTATACCTATTTTGTTTACCATTTTTTTTTCAGGCAATACAAGAAAACCGTCCACCTGAAGACAACTAACAAGACATCAAACAATTTTTTTTAACTAATTTTTATATTAGTTAAAAAATCAAACACTACCTGAAAATTAAAACATTCTTTTACTTGTGATATGTGAGATAAATTTGTACAAATAGTTTTATTCTCGAAAGAACTGATGGTTTTATAAATGTTGAATTAAATTTGTTTAGTTAAATATTAGTAATTTGACTAAGGCAAATATTTTGCCGGACTAATTAAAATTATGTTAGGTTTAAGATCATTGATGAATGTGATTTAACTGTAATTAGATTGCTCACTTTAGGTTAAAAAAAAAACAAATTGATAACACATCGGAGATTTGAAAATTGTTCACTATTTTTAATAAAAGTGTTGGAAATTATTTCTTTTTAATTTACCTATTATTACTGAACTAAAAGGAGTAACTTCCCAATAAAATCTCTGTAGACATATAATTTGCAAATATAAAAATTTTAATTTCTCTCTTTGGAAACTTAATTCCTTGAATTACGTAAGTTGAAATAAGGTAAGTGGTAAATTAAGATTAATTAATACATATAATAATGTTAATTAAAATTGCATTATGTATAAGTATTCATAAAAGTTATGTTATGATAAGTAGATAAATGATTGTATATATTAGTAAGGTAATTTCAGGAAACCATTTGTACTGGTTTTACTAGTGCTTTAAGGGTTTTCAGCCAGCTGTAATGGTAAGGAATGAAATAGAACTAAAACACTTTAAAATGTTAAAATTTTATAAAGAAATCAAGTACAAACATTTAGATTGCAATAAATTCACCCTGTAAAAGAGTATTAGAAGAAAAAAAAAAGGAGAATTAATTATAAATGTGTAATAAATAGTTTCATTTTCATGAAGAAGCAACATGGTTCTAAAATCATGAAACGATTTGAATTTAACAGTAAACTTCCTCAAGTAGAGTGAGAAATGATAACTCTTGTTTCAAACACAATACTTAGATATCATATTGTATTATTAAACAATGATAACCATCATTGTTTAATGTTTCAATGATAACCATCCATAAAATGTTTGTAATTATCTGTTAGTTAAATTCGAAATAATTGATTGGTTTAGGTATAAATTCATAGTGATTCCTCAAATCAGCCTAAGTTACCCAGGTAACCTAAGAGTGTAATAATGCTGTCACAGCATACAATAATTTAGATTAAAAATAAATTCTGTGTAAATAAATTATGGGTCTCCTCATTGTTAAGGGTAGAGTTTGAGTATTAATTAATTATTGTAAAATGAGATGGATAATGACCACAATACATAAATTGTTATGTAAATATGGTAAAAAACGTCCAAATTCAATATAGGAATTTCGATATGTTGGAAAAAATATTCGATATATAATAATATATTCGATATATTATATATATATATATTCGATTATATAAATATATATTCGATATATAATAAAATATTCGATATTCGATTCGGTTGTAGCTCATTCTACTTTCATAATTACTAACTAAACGTTTCATTAAAGAGTGTTTCGATGGAACATCTTCTTTAACAAATCTCGAATCATATTTTATGTTACAGACACTATTTAAATATGAGACTTTCGAAGTCTCTTACGAAGATTGTTGCTAGAGGATATGTATTAAAATAAAATGAAATATTATTATTGATAAACTAAGGCATTATGAACTTGGAATTAAATACTATCCCAAACCATGTCTTTTTTACTAATGTTTTTGTCAACAGGAAAACATATTTCGTTTGGAAATGGTTTACCTCAAAGCCAGGGTGTTAAACTCAAACTCACAGTGGGACAAAATTAAGTAGTGAAGTAAAGTAACATTTTTCAATATTACAACATAACTGCAACTGATATGTAATGTTTAACCTTTTCAAATGGAAACAAAATTTAGTTTTGCTTTAACAAAGAATCTGGTATTCATTTCTTATTTAAATAAATAAAGTATGTCACTCCCCGTATCCTTTCAAGTTCCTTTTTAAAGTAAACCTTTTTCAAAGCCAACAAAAAAGAACCAAAAATAATAGTGTCATTTAATAAAAATTCAACTATTATATATATATATATATATATATATATATATATAGTTCACACAGGAAAGAGAAAAACAAATAAAGACACACACAAAAGACTCACAACGATAATTCGACAGTCGTCGTCATCGGGCAGAAGTAGTCCCTTTGAGTAGCTGAGGCTAACTGTTTTTAACTGTTTATATATATATAAAGATTTCACATAAACAAGTGAAATAACAATCAATGATCAAACCACAATAAGAAATGAGAAAACAAGACTAAAATCTTTCAACCGTAACAAGCGGTCAGTTGGGTTTTTGACTCTGACGAAGACCGCTTGTCACGGTTGAAAAATCTTAGTCTTGTTTTCCCATTTCATATTGTGGTTTGATCATTGATATATATATATATATATATATATATATATATATCACAAACGAATATCCCAAAACAAAAAATAGAACCATATATCATAATCATTCCTTTGCGATATATATTTCTTTGATATAAAATATATATCACAAACGAATATACTAATTTGAAGTAAGCAACAAAAGTGTTTAAAACATCTTGAAGTTTATTCAGTAATCATTAGAATAAAACAAATCCATTATTAACAATTTTAAAAAAAATGATTACCATCAATAAAGTTTCTTTTTTACCAAATTACTTTTAAAAAATGCATTACTTTTTTTAAACTGGTCAATATTTTTTAATCTCATATTTAAAATGGTCAAATAATCAAAATACCGAGTTAAAAATCTATATTGGCAAATAGATTTCCTATTTAAATCTTAATTTCACATGATATAGGATTAAATTTTATGTAAACAATTTTAAAACCAAATTGCACAGATTATTACTTTAAAAAAAAGTTTTTATATAATTGGTTGATTTTATTTTTAATAATAAACATGTCATAATGTCAGAATTATAAATATGACCATATATGGAAACTACAGTTTCAATTTATGAAAAATGTTCAATGAATTTAACAACTATATGATAATAGAGAATAACCAAAAGTAAGTTCACAGTACGCAACTCTTTTCTTTGCTACATAAAGATTTCAATTGGTAAACAATTATAAAACAGGTAATACAAATAAAAGAAATGCATATTAAATTAATATTGGAAGTTGGAAAATGCTGAGCTTGTTCTATGGACAAAACTGTAGCCATATTTTTAGTCCTGTATTATGTTCTCATATTTTTCCTAAATGATTTTTAATTAGCGTAATTTTACAGTATAATATTATAATGAATGTATTTTATTTATTAATTAAAACAATATGTCAGTAATTAATAAAATGTTTAATGTTAAATGAAACATCATTACATTGTAAAACCAATTAATACTAATAACTGAATTGAAATAGTCAATTATATCGACTATAAAAAAAATAATTAATACTATTATTGAATTCAAATTGCAAGAGTTGTACACACTATTAGAAAGTAATATATTCCATTAAACTTCCACACATTAAAAGAAATTCTAATAATTTCAATAATTTATTTCTCATAGAATATTTGTTTGACATTTTGATAAATAACGAGCACATTATTATGTATTTTAAATTAATTTGTCATATTGTATTTAAATATTGGTAATATTAATTGTAAAATGATTTTATTTTAATAAAAGGACGCTAACCCAACATTGATGTGGCTATATTGGTTAAACATAATCACTAAGAATTGTCATCTAATTGTTTGTTTAAGTAATTATTATTGACCTAAATAATTATTAAACATTTACGTTCAAATAATGGTATAAACGGTCGTACTTACCGTTTGATGAGATATCCTGGAATATTGTTCTTTTTAGAGAATAACACTTGATATTATAGCGGGATATATTATAACACTACCGAGCCGTATTCCCAACTGACCTATGAAAGCACAATGAATTGCATATGACGTCATTCAAGCACATCATTTCATTATGTCATTTATGGGTTTACTTAGTTTCTTTATATAAAAGACTATTTTACTTGTTCTCTTTAGGGAAATATATGGAATGGCTCGGACGTTACTATATATTACAAGACTACCCGTGACCCATTAGGTCATAGAGTATCCACAATTAGCAAATATGTTAGTTGACTTCTCATTTTTATGACTAGGCTGATAGTTATAATCTCACTGGGAAATGATTAATTGAGTTAGAAAAAATAATAACAATTAGTGACTTAAAAATTCAATATATCTCATTAATATATCTATATAAATAAAATAATGATTTTGTCTGTACATTGCTTAGAACTGACTCATTTCAAGTTTTCTTTACGTTTCATACATTGGAGAAACCGAATCCAACCTTAGAAACATTTCTGTCGGCTTGATAATTGTCTGTCGGTTTGTCTGTTTGTCCGCAAAACTTTGTCACAAGTAAACTCAGCTACCATAAGACATATAAAGCTGAAACTTTTACAGTAGATTTGTGTAGGTCTAACTTAAAATATAGGCTCTGAATTGATTGGAAATTCAACGTAGAAGTGAAGTTATGGACGTTTAAAGCAAAAACGTTTGTCACAAGTAAACTCAGCCACCATAAGACATGGCGAGCTGAAACTTTGACACTGGATTTGTGTATGCCTAACTTAAAATATGGGCTCTAAATAGATTCATAATTCAGTACAGAAACGAAGTTATAGGGCTTTAAGCGTATTTTCCTAACTTCATAGACAAGTTTGTTTTGAAAATACACAGGTGTGGCAAGTAGGTATTGTTAGTTGATTTTAATTTCATTGGACCATATGAATATATTGCGTATTTGACATCTTTGAAAAGGTGTTTCCCAGAGTTGAGGATGTACTATCTATTACGAATAAATAGTTTCGTAAACGAGCAATTCTCAACTCTTAATATGAACAGGCAGGAAAAATCAACAAACAAGTTCTTACGCTATATCGAGGAAAGAACTTACAGTCAGTAAAGAGATTGGATTAGTGATGAAAAAGCAGTTCATTATCTAATTGAATTTCTTGACTCTGAATTTATTTCTCCTGGACTGCCTGCTCATGAGTAAAAACTTGAAGTAGGAGCACCAATCATGCTGCAATTTAGTAGCAGTAACAAATTTCATGTTACGAAACATGAGTGCCCCAAAACTTTGCAACGGGACACGACTCTGAGTTTGTGCTCTACACAGATATGCCATAGAGACGGACATAATGACTGGATGTGGTATTGGGTATACCACTATACTGGACTATTGGGTATACTGGACTGTGTGTATACCACCCATACCATTGATTCCGAGCCACTGTCTGTTTCCGTTGAAATGATTGCAAATCAATAGTCCCGTCAGAGTCTATTTCGAAATGACGTTAACTAAGTCGCAAAGGGAGACTTTATCTAACGCAGGAATTCGAGTTAGCGAGACCAAGTTTTTCTCACATGGTCAACTATAGTTTACTTGCTCAAGAGTCAGAGGTTCCAACTGTTTGTTCTTCCGTGAACCTGAACCTGAAGGACAGACAGCTAATGTGGTGTATACAGAGGCATTTGTTCAACACTGTACTAATAATAGTATTTTCTACTATTCTATAATTTCCAATTATAGCATTAGTATAATACTATAATTGATATTTTGGAATACCAAGTATAATAGAATTTTTGATTCCGTCAAAGACGGGTACGTTTGCTAGTGTTAATATATATTAATATTTGAGTTAGAAAAAATGTATTAAGACGAAGACCGCTTGTTACGGTTGAAAGATCTTAGTCTTGTTTTCCCTTTTCTTATTGTGGTTTCATCATTAATTGTTATTTCACGTGTTTATGTGAAATCTTTTTAACAATATATAGATTGATTATAGGAGACAAATCCATCATACCATGGAAAGTAAATAAGTTTTATGTTATTGGGAGTGAATTTTTACAGGTAAATATTATTCCTCTTATATCTCATGTAAGTCAATGAGTATTTAAATTATTCGATTATAAACATCAATTTTATCTCAGTAGATTCACTCAAAAAATTTCTAAGTTAATGTAAACAATGTAAAAAAATATATCAAAAATTCGACAAGTATCAGGTGATCCCTTAGTCTAGGATAAACAAACAGTTTTTAAAGCATTATTGCTCTTTGCTGTAATTGAAATTCCATGATTTTTTTTTATAAATTGGGAATTTTTTGTTTAATTTTTGGTCAAATTTTTATGAATTTTTAATGAGCCATTTAGCGTCAAAAAACATTTTCTGAAAACAGAAATCGTACGTTAACGCCCCTTTGGTGAATGTAATTTTGAAAAAAATTATCTAACTCATCCTCCACATAATGTTTTATCTTTAGACATAGTTTCATTTTGATCCTTGAAACGGTATGGCTTGTATCGCTCTCACAAGCTTTCAGTTTGAATTATACGTCAAAATTTTTACATTTTATTGAAAAAAAAAATGTTTTTTCCGTTGTTTTAAAAGTCTGAATATATTTTTCGTTTATTGCATTTGTAACCTCAAAGATAATGCCAAAATTTCAAAACTCTAGAACGTTTTTTGAAAACAAGTTTTTGGCAAAAAAAGTGACTTTTCTGTCATGCATAATTGCTTCCAAACAATAGGTATCATCTGCACTATGGGGAGTGCAGAATTACATTTCCGTGTAAAATATCAACTTGATCCATCAAGTTCTGGACCGTAGCGTAACATACTCACCCACGCACTTAACACACACACAGACATCATTGAATAAACTTCATAAAACGACTTTTGGGACTTCAAAACATATAATTCCGTCAAAATCTCGAGATTGAATTTTTTCACGATCACTATACTTTACTTATAGTAAAGTAAAAAAACAAAAGCTAGAAAAGAGCTAAATTATCTAACAAGGAGCTAGATAAGAAGCTAGGAGCTAATATGGGAAATGTTGGAGCTAAGCTAGCGAAAAAGGAGCTCGATCTAGTTCCAAAGAGCTAAATTGGCGATACTGGTTTTGACTGCGCGCCAACATATTAGCAAAGCATTGTGGAATTTGTAGTATTACACCGATACATTACAAATGTAGTATACCCAATATCCGGCACAGAATACACCGCGTGCCAAATATGGCCCACAAGCCTGAGTTTGACAATATGCGCCCTAAGGCATAAAGGATGATACATGATAAAGTCCTTTGGGTATAGTAATCACTCTGGAATCGTTTAAAAATGCAGCTGATTATTTTCCTCTGTTATATTCGGTATAGAATTGAATGTTGTCAACGACATGAGTCCAAGGGAATAGTCGGCAGCGTCATCGAGTCGTATTAGAGGGAAATATTCACAGGAGAATTCGCTGCTATTTCCTTTGATAATGAATATAGTAGACATGGTTACCAGTCCTCTTGTTGTTTAAGAATGAATTTTAACGCTAATGCACCACAATTATATGGTTTAAACTGATTATATGCTTTAATATGCAGGACCCTGCCACTAGTGCTGCCGCCACCATGTGTTGTTTCCCAACCATCTGCTGACCCAGTCTTTCCTATTCCTTCAAATGTCTGTTGGCACCGTTAAATTTCTCGCTTTCCATTTGCATTCGTTCATGTTCCCTTCTATTATCGGCAATTGTTTTTGCAATAGAGATACAGGGATTATCTCCTGAATGATACTAAGAAGAAGGAAGTCCGGAGACCATCCTCCGGAAGCACAGAGGGTCTAAAAGCGCTAACTAGTGGGAGCCAACCTCTCACAAGTGCACCTAAGGACCCGAAGAAGACTCTCCCGATGAAGGAGAAAGGAAGTCGCTTTTTTGCCCTGGGTTAGTCGATGATGTGACGGTAAAAAAACACTTCAGAACTTACAAGCTATAGGTTATTTGATAAAGCTTTCATAGCTAAGATCAAGTTAAATAAACTAGTTAACTAATTTACTTAAACATTAATACTTACACATAAACCTTAAAAACAGAATGTTACTTGTTAAAAACTAGAACAATATCGGAATTAAGGGTAGGATATATACAAGTAATACTCAAAACTATTAATTATGAGGACATAATTAAATCCAGCAGAAGTTGAATTTGTTTTATTCAGTCTTTGGGCTACAGAAATAATTTACAATATTTATAAATAAAAAAAAAGGAAATATAAAGAAAAGAAACTTAAACTGACAACTATTTTCAACAAGTATCGATTCCCTTCAATTATCAGAAATCACTTTTCAAGTAATTATACCATATTAATTAAAATATTTGCAAGTTCATAAACAAAAATTGTTCAATAAACTGCTATATAACGTATAAACTTTCGGCAAAATATAAGAATTAAATTTAATATCGTCGTTTTGCAGAGTGAATTTATAAATTATGGATTCTGAAAAATATATTTACAAAATTATATATGAAAGTTTTAGTGAGTTTGAAAATTAACATAATTATATGCATATGACAAAATTTGCATTATCTATTACAGTAAATATATCACATTTAAAAGCAATAATAAAAATTTCACAAAATGTATGAAGTTATAGAACTGAGAGGTTAAAATCTACTTATATACCCAATAAAGTAGAAAACAGAATAATTCGGTGTAAATTAAGAACCGTAGGTTACAGGAAACAGAACTTGACTATACTAACTTTCTCTTCACTCAAAGATAAAAAAAATAATCTCAATACAGATATGGGTATGATTACAAATGATTATCAAAACTGTAATCAGCTTAAATACTGAGAAAGACTTTTGATTAATAAATAATTATAAATTCAGATAATATACAATAATGAACGATTTAATATCAATAATTAATAACTAATTAATAACTGGTAAATTTTAGAACATTTTTTTTATTTTTTGTCACTTTGAAGTGAGAAAAATTTGAGGAAACAACTACGCTTGACTCACTTCATAAGTTAATGCTGAATAAGGCTAGAAAACAAAAATGACTGGAATGGAAGAGAATCAAACAGCAAAAAAAATCGAATTACTTATTAAATATGATGACATATTTAAAATTAATTACTGAAAAGTGTTTAAAGTATTCAATAATTTTGTTTTTTTTTTGTTTATTAAAAGAAAAAATAATGTCGAAGAAAAAAAAAAGCTTTTACGCATTTTTGCAGTGAATTTTGTAACAATTACTCATTAAAACCGATTTGTGAAATCAATGTAAACATCTTGATAACCTTAAACCAATATAGTACATATTAAAGTTGTAAAAGAAAAGTCCTCTATTACTATAATAAAAATATTTTAAACTTGTAAAGGAAATTACTATAGTGGCCCTGAGAAAGGTTACTCCACAAAGTTTCATATTCAAGGAAAACTACTTTCAAAATATCTTCTCTCTTCAAGGTATTGAACTCCTAACATGACAATATCTCCAGGCTTCTGAAAGGTTAAGTAAAATAACCTGAAATAAAATACAAGCAATGGAAATTATACCTAACAAAACAGGATTTTAAAATGGGTTGAACATATATTTCTCAGTAATAAGAACTTAAGAAAGTTCAATTACACAAATCAGATGTTCTCATAAATCTCTTTGCAACAAACAATTCAGTTTGCTGCCACTTGATAGATACTACTAAAGGTTTGAGAAGAATTAATAACAACAGTAATTTATTTATGAATTAAAAGATTTCTATATTAGAATATACTTTGTAAAAGTAGGACATCTACAGTGGTAACAAAATAATCAGAGAAAATGAAAAAGTACTTAGCATACAATAATGCAAATCAAATCAATAATTAACTTTATTTGAAAAATTCTGTATATTAAGTACCTGCATGGATAAAAAGTTCTTTCTTATAATTCTGATACTTAAAAAACTAGTTGCTATATGAGTTCACTCAGAAAACCTTCTGAGTTTCTTTGAACGAAATAGCTCGAAGTAAATACTAATTGAAATCAACGCAAATAATTAAAATGCTGAGAACATTGATATCTACTTCAAAAAACAAGGAAAAAATGAAAAATAATATTCAAACTTAAAATGAAAAATATATATAGCAATTGTTTGTGGACTATATTTATGTAGGGCAAAACGAAATATAATCTATATACACAACGCCTTACAATAAGTGCTTAGCTTACATTTCACAGGAATAACAGAGTTTTTATCAACAATAGTTTATTTAAGAGGGTTACGCATACACTATTGTAGTCAGTAGAACTAATGGATTAAAGAAACTAAATATAATAAACGAAAATTCCCTTCAGAAAGGAATCTTTGAACCTGAATTATGCAGCAAAAATTATTATACAAAGCATTTATTTTTTAAACAGTGAATTTATATTAATATTATTGGTTATAATGGAATATAATTTGCAAAATTGGAATGAGGAGTAATTGGACGGGTTGAGGTCGGTGAACGAAGAGGTTGCTGAGGTCAGCTATACCTCCAATAACCCTCAGAACTAGGCGTTGCTGCAATGGCAATCTCCTCCGAAGCAGAACGATGTCAGAATTTGAGATCTTTGATTGCCTGGGGAAGGTCAGGTAACTTGATCTCCTTCAGCTGCTGAGGTAAGTTAATGTTTTTAACAGCTGAAACCGCTCTGGCTGCTGCTAGCCCAGTCTACCAAACAAAACAAATTTCTGAAAATAACATTAAGTATCTAAAGAAAAAATAAATATTAAAATATTTTCACAAAATGACTATTTTAATTATGAAACTCTAATAATAAAAGCTGCAGTTAAAATATCTAAAACGTTTCTTTAAATCATTCGTTTTCAGAATTAGGTATCCATCATTACTCTGAAACTATTAAATATAAAATTTCACACAAATGCCAAATAAAAACCTATATACTACACAGAAACAGACGTGATAGATATGTACTTTTTTCTTTAATTTGACGTCTCTCCACTTTTTTTTAATCTCATATTTGATGAACTCAGAGAGTTTGAAATGCATTATTTTCTATTTCATTCCTTAATATAAGTAAAACAGCATATATATATATATATATAACAGGTCAAAAACGAAAGAAAGAAACACACAGAGAAAAACACACACTTAAAAACTCAAATTTTCGGTTTGTAAGTGTCTCTTTCTCTGTGTGTTGCTTTCCTCAGTTTTTTAACTGTTTTGCATCCAGTTTGGTTCGTTTTTTCGAATTTTAAATGAAATATATATATAGTCCTACATGTAATCAAACCCATAAAAAGATTATTACAAAGAATACTTGAGTAAAACATCTGAGCAACCCAAAAAACTAAGATTAGATTAAGCAGATAGAATACACTAAAAAAAAAATCATCATAGCAAATAACCTTGACAAACAACATAATTTTAAATTAAAGTTTTGACGCTAAACGGCTCATTAAAAAACGCGAAAATGTACCAGAAAATAGAACAAAAAAATAGCAATTTACAAAAAAAATCATGAAATTTTAATCGAGGGAAAGAATAATAAAACTATAAAAACTGTCCGTTTATCCTTGACCAAGGGATCAACTGCTATACTTATCGAATTTTTTATATTTTTTTACATTGTTTACATTGACTTAGAAATTTTTTGAGTGATTCCACTGAAATAGAATTGATTTTTATAATGGAAAAATTTAAACAATTTATTGACTTATATGAGATATATGAGGAATAATATTTTTACATGTAAATCACTACCAATGAACATAAATTTCTGTAGCGTTCCATGGTATGATGGATTTGTCTCACTAAATGCTCTAATCAATCTATATATTGCACTCTTAAACAAAACTTAATTGTAAATTATTGTGTTTATATATCAAAGTATTTTAGGGTAATACTGAAGTGTGAGGAATTTACTCTTGCCTCAAGAAAGAGGAGTTATGTTTGTTGACAAATACCCAGTTTATTCACAATTCTAGTCTAATAGTTTATATCTACTATTTTTAAAAAATCAAGCTTCCTGCTATTAGATTTTTTTAAATTATACTGAATAGCTGGCTTTGATTTTGATTTGAGTATGTAAAACAGGCTAAATACTAATATACTTTTTCTCAGCAACAGAGTACAGCACGCAGGAAAAAGATAACACTCGCTCAGAGAAAATTGGTATATATATTTGACGAAGGAAAAGGAAAATGACTTTTATTAAATACTAGGAAGGTATAAAATTCACAGTATAATAACTCTATAAGAGACCAAAAATGTAAAGCATATTTCAAAATTGAAAACTTTAATTGAAAAATAATTAATCTAATTATCTTACGTCTTTAATTAAAAATTATCTTAAAATGATATTTTTTCTTCGATGTTTTTCAGAGAAAATAAGAGTATTTTTTGTTTTAAATGGGAAAATTTGTCTTAAATATTCCACGTTGAAGGGGGTCAGGTAAACTATGAAAGAGATACACTGGCTATTGGAACAAAAGCCATATTCTCCTGTAAGAGATTATATCCTAACGCGAAATCTACACTTTCCGTTTTTCAAAAACGTTATTACTGCTGTAGTTATACTAATAATATTATATACATCAGTGATGTGATACACAAAAATATGCGTATATATTGACAAGTGGATCAATCACTATCTGTACTACCTCCAGAATGAAAGACTAATAAACATCTCCCATTTAGACATTTATATTATTCCTAAATGGAACTTTATATATTATGTACCTAAGAAGTATGATACGAAGGCGGATTGATAAGTCAGTGACTTTCCGAATTTCCCGCGCAGTTACTCCAAATGCAACAGTGCTGCCGTCATCTGTAATCTATTAGTGGACAACTATCTAATTATGAGCCAGCTACCACGTGCAGTCGCTGTTTGATAATCATTTAAAGCAGACAACCTCGTGTTAAATGGAAAAAAGTGAATTTCGTGTGCTGATTAAGCATTACTTTTTACGTAAAAATCCATCACTGAAACTAAGGAAAGACTTGATAAATACTACGGGGACTCGACACCATCAATTTCAATGGTTAAGTGGTTTACAGAGTTCCGTTGTGGTTGTACCAGCACTAGTGACGCCGAACGTTCAGGTCGACCAAAAGAAGTGATCACGCCTGAAATCGTCGATAAAATCCATGAAATGATGTTGGATGACCGGAGAATTAAAGTGCGAGAGTTGGCTCATGCTGTAGGCATCTCAACTGAAAGGGTACATCATATTTTACACGAATATTTGGATATAAAAAAACTCTCCGCGAGATATGTGCCGCGATTGCTCACACTTGACCATAAGCGTAATCGTGTGACCACTTCAAAAGAGTGTTTAGCGATGTTCAGCCGTAATCCGGACGAATTTTTGCGCTGTTTTGTTACAGTGGACGAAACATGTATCCATCACAACATGCCAGAGACCAAGGAACAATCGAAACAGTGGGTTGCTATGGGCGAACGTGGACCAAAGAAATCCAAACAGAGTCTCAGTCAACAAGGCCATGGCCACAGTTTTTTGGGATGTACGTGGTGTCATTCACATCGATTACCTCGAGAAAGGTAAAACGATCACCGGCGAATATTATTCAAAGCTTTTGAACAGATTCGACGTTGATTTGAAGCAAAAATGGCCGCATTTGGCAAAGAAGAAAGTGCTGTTCCATCAAGACAATGCACGTGTGCACATTTGTCTAGTCACGATGGCCAAAATCCACGAAATGGGATACGAACTGCTACCTCATCAAGCATATTCTCCTGATTTAGCCCCCTGCGACTATTTTCTGTTTCCAAACCTAAAGAAATGGTTGGGCGGTAAGAGATTTGAGTCGAATGAACAAGTCATTACCGAAACAAACACGTATTTTGAGAGCTTTGAGAAAACGTATTATTTGGAGGGAATAAAACAATTAGAAACACGCTGGACTAAATGTATCGAGCTAAAAGGTGACTGACTACGTAGAAAATAAAATGTTTCTTTGCCGAAAAATTTTGTTTTATTCGAAAAGTCACGGACTTATCAAACCGCCCTCGTATGATGTCAATGATGTAAAGCTCATTAAAAAGCAATGGAATTTTGAAAAAAAAATGAACAGGAAATTAGGAATTTGTAAAAAAAAACATTATATTTCAGTTACAGCAAAGCTATAAAAACTGAAGATTGATCCTGGACTAATGGAACAATTACTTGCTATCTATACTTGTACTTATTTACATTTATTTACATTGACTTAGTCATTTTTTGAGTGAATCCGCTGAAATAAAATTCATGTATAGAGGTTTAATAAAAAAATGTTTAAATACCTAATTTAAGAACTTAATATGAGATGTAAAAGAATAAAATTCTTACATGTAAAATAGCAGCGTTAATCAAACATAATTTCTGATGCTTTCCATGCAATGATAGTGTTGTCTAACAAAATGCTCAAATCAATCTATATTGATTAGGGGTTGCACCTCTGAACAAGACTTAATATCAGATGAAAATTTTTTTTGTTTATGAATCATATTAAACTTGGGTAATATTGAAGTGTGCGGAATGGACTCTTCCCAATATGTTGTTCGGAAATATCCTGTTTTTTACTATACTAATCTAATAGTTTATATCTATTATTTTAAAAATACCAGGCTACCAGCTATAATAGTTTTAAATTATACTGAAAAATCGGCTTTAATTTGAGTATGCAAAACTGGCTAATTAGAAATATGTTTTTCCTCAGTATACAGTTACAGTAACCTTACAACAGAGTACAGTACTCAGGAAAAAGATAACACTGGCTCAGAGTAAATTAGATTTTTATGATTTTTGACAAAGGGGAAGAGAAGTGATTTTTAAAAAATACGTATGTTAAAAATCATCTAAAAACGACTGTTTTTCTTAGATGTTTCTAGCATTTTTCAGACAAAATAGGAATATTTTCAAGTTTTAAATGGGAAAATTTTTCTTAAGCATTACATGTAGAAGGAGGTCATAACCTATAACCTATGTAACAGATCCACTGGTTATTGGAACAAAAGCCATGTTCTCTTGTAAGAGATTATTTCGTATCAGGAAATTTTCACTTGGGCTCTTCAAAACTGTCATTACTCCTATAGTTATACTAATGAGATTATTTGCATCAGGGGTGAGATATACAAAAATAAGCTTATATATTAGTAAGTGGATCAAACACTATCTGTACTACCTCAGGAATGAAAGACTCCCATTTAGACATTTACATTATGCTTAAATAGGACATTATATATTATATACTCAAAAAGTTTGAATTAAGTTTACTTATAGTAAAGTTGAGTGTAAGCCACTCCAGATTTTTTCCTATCATTCTTCCCCTGTAAACCTTGATGATCCCTTTCATCAAGTAACCAACAGTCTCGGGACCAGGTTAGCTCAGTGGTTAAGGTACTCGCCTCTGGGCTGGTAGACCGGGTTTGATCCCCACCTGGACCTCGATTTATTCACGAGGGAGGTGAATAAATCTGTGTACATCGTCCCTCAGAAAGGACGTTAAGCCGTCGGTCCCGAGCCTATACGATGTCAGGTACTCGTTATGCACTCGATCCCTACTCGAAATGCATTTGAGTTAGGCAAAATTTAGGACTCCCAATGTAGAATCTGTAGAATCACAGATCGGTTTAAACAATAAAAAAGAAACTATTAGTCCCTCTAGAGATTAAAAGGCATATGATTTACGAGTATTCAGACGTGACTAGTTGTGGTTGGTGTGTGATGGGCAAGGGTCTGCCCGGCCTGTCGCGGCGGGTCACTATCTGGATGCTTCTACTTTCTCTTTGCACCTTACCTTGGAACCTTTGACTCCTTCCTTAACTTACCTATTCTCTGCTATATCTCAACTCGCTATTAACTGTTACGCTTGTAGATTCCCTTTTCATTTTCCCCTGTAATCCTTGATGATCCCTTTCATCAAGTAACCATCAGTCTTTTAGAGACTAACTGGTATACTCGTAAGCTTTAAAGCTTTCGTTGATGTAGGTCGTAGAAGCCCGCCTCCCCGAGGTCCACCTTGGGATCGCCTGCATCATTCGTGAGAAGACAGTTAGTTGACGTGGCGAAAGGGCTCCACGTTAAAAAACGTCAACCTATTCTGCATTATCATGTAAGGGCCGAGAGACTAAGGAACATGAATAAATCAAAACAGCTCTAGTTATCTTAAGGAACTCCATGAACAGAAAATTATAATAAACCAATATTAACCTCTAAAGGGAAAAATTAGGTATACACCAAACTTTGTCCATTCATATTAATGTTTACTGACACATTACTATTACATAATAAGTTTGCAGCCTGGTGACCACAAAATGGTACTGAAATATACACATGATATTTCATTGGATATTAAGGAATTAACAAAAAAAAAATTTCAAATCCATGAACACTTTTTTCAAGTGCTCTTAATTTATCAGACACAATAAATTAAAATTATATTTTTTACTACCATTTGCAAATTTTGAGGAACAAAATTATTTAAAAAAGAAATTATGAAAACATATAACTTAAAAACACATAATCTCTGCATACATTGAATAACCATCGCTATTTAAACGATTGAAATATATTATCAGTTCATAACTTCTAAGTCAATTATAGTTAACGAACTAAAGTTTTTTTTATAATCTTGTTATAAGTTTCAAGTTTCTTTCAATGTTTAATAACTGCTTTACTACGATGAAATCATTGCTAGTTTCGTAAGAAGACAATAGTACTGAAATTACAACTGTATGACAGGAAAATATAGACGCAAAATAATGTAGAATATACGGATATAATACTTCTTCCTGAGCGAGAAATATAAGATATACATACACACATTTACCTAGATATAACCAATACTTGAAGTTTTCAAACAATCCACAATTAAAGCTTAAGAGCACGTTCAGTGTGAAGGGTATTTTTTTCAGTCAGGTTATTCTTTAAAGACGTTAAGTTTCAACTATGTGCATCTAACATTAGTCGGATTTCCTCACTTTAAAGTTGTACAGAACATTTAATGATTTATATACATTTAAAGCACATACGAAAGTTATAAAACAAACAAAAAAATAAAAAAAGAAGTTAATACTTCCTGCTTTTCTAATTTGTTCTGCTCTTCTATCCTTGATAATATCTCTGTCATATTTGTTTCCAAGACCATTCCTCCCATGACGAGTTCATTTAAAATATAATGGACCTTAAATAATTTTTGATTAAAACAAATTGGAACACTAATAAAAAATATTTACTAAGTCTACCAATTCACCTTATCCACATGGAAAATTAAGTCTAGCTCACATACATTTTCAAAGCATTTATCCAGAGTTTCTACAAAAACTTGTATCAAATCTAAAATGCCCAGTTCTGATTCAGAAGAGTCAACACAAAAGACAAAGTATAAAGTTGCATAATGGCGATATATCAATTTGTAGTCTGAACCACCAATCAAACTGAAAAAAACAAATATAAATTACCTATCGCTCATACCAACAAAAAACATTAACAACTAAATAAGTCGCAATAAATAATAAGTGAACACGTAGCAGTCAATATAAAAATTATAAAAGCAGTTCCAAACAAATAATGGATGACCACTTACTAGTAACTCAAGAATTTGTTCAGAAAGACTTAATACATAAACCTTCATAAGTTTTATCGTGTTACAACTTCTTATATTATACAAATATTCATCATGCTTGTTACCTTCCACCTTCCAAAAAGTTGCAAACGTTATCATCTCGTTTTGATACTAACTGGAATGTTTCCTTTATAATCTGCTGTTGCATATCCTCAGTCTGTTGACAAAATCAACAAATTGTTAATATAGCAGAATAGCTAGTTAAAGAAAAAGAAGTTTTCCGCTGTTGAGATTTTTATAGGCTTTCAAAAGACTAGTTTTATACACCGAACGTTTATAAAATTCCGATGTAATCAATTGTAATCAACATAATCGTTTAATAACAAAATTTAATAAGTCTAAAAATAAGGGAGTGAATTCAAAACCTAGACAACTTTATTTATTAACCAAAATCACCACAAATTATTTATTTAACTCCTACCCAAAAATGATTGAATAATTAATTAAACAGTACACCCAATAATTGCATTCAATGAATGTAAACATCAGTAGGTAATTATTTATTGAGTTACCAAAATATTGAATAAACCTAAATCTTATAAATTAATTAAGGTTGTATTTACCAAAAAAATACGATTAAATGCTGTATTTAATCTAATAACAGAAAATACTTACAAAATAGTGATAGAATTTTGTTAACCTAGGCTTTCCATGATTATTAAAAACTAGTATTGCTTTAATCATAATGAAGGAAACTTATATGATGAAAATCTTTAAAATAATTTAAATATGTCAACATAAGTACAACATTCTTTTCAAAGATTCAAAAACAGTCAACCATGTTTTCAAAACTCTACGTATCAGCTGTTTTTGACGTTAAGTGATTAATACCGAAATCAGTTTAGCCAAGATCATATGTTGACTTTTTTTTGGCATCTAACTTTGTCATTTCTTAATATTTACTTCATTTCTTTTATACTAAAAAAAATTAATAAGTTCAGGGTTACTTATATAAGAAGTAAACAAAACTTTCTTCATTGGTAATTAACATTGTCATATCTGCACTGTATGGTTTGACCTTGTTACGTGACGTACGTAATTCCTGGGCCAAGAATCACTGTGAATTAGTAACGTTTGGGCATGTTAGATAAGTCTATAGTGCTTAGACTCGAGCTAAAACATTATTCTAATCGGTTCTTACCAATAAATTATGAGTATTTCTATTAAGTCTGAGATCAGTAACAATAAAAGCTCAAGAATTTTGGACAACATGCCAGGATTGATTTCAACTACGTAAGTAATGAAAATATTAACCAGGAAGTAAAAAATTGCTTTTATGAATGCTTTTCTAGGTGTTAGGAAGCAGTAATTCAAATTAACGTTTTTTACGGTTACGCCATTTTATTATCGATTTTTTCTGTTTGTTATGATAAACTATTTGTGCTAACCCTATGTTTAATTCCCTTTTAAAACTGACTCTCTTTATTTCTTTCAACGACTTTTCAATGAATCCACCGTTGTTATAAAGGTAAATCATATAGTATCAACTACTTATTCAAAATTTGAATTGGTGACACAGTGATTTTGTTTGTCTCAAATCTAGTTGTTAGTTTAATGATTGTTATTGTATTATCATTATTATTATTCATACATATTGTGATGTAATATTAAGGTCTCCATTTAAGTCTCCGTTTTCACTTACTGGTAATTGAATTAGGTGATACTTTTGTATCAGTGTATTGTAATCAATTATTCGTGTGTTTATCATATTCAGTGTTAAGATTATAGAGGACTTCACTGCTAAAAGAAATGTTGGCTTACCGAAATGTTATTCTTCTTTTCGTCAAGATGAATGTCAAGTTATTTTATAATGTTACAAAGTTCACAGTTGAATGAATCCATGTTGAAGTTTAAATTCCAACAAATAGACGTTAAGGAGTTCGAAGTTTATATTTATCTTCTAGGGGAAGATAATTTAGAAACAGTTTTAGAAAATTGATCAAATAAAGGCTTCAATGAAAAACAAAAGATGTAGATTAGTTAGTCTTGTTTCATAGTAATATTCTTAGCATGAATACATTGTACGCTGTACTTACTTTTCTTTTGTCTTAACTATTGACTTGTCTAGTTATGACTTAACTATGACAAACAGTGAAAGAGTTAATCTTCCAAACGAGAATGTGTTAGGCGTCATTATTTATTTAACATTCTTCGGATTTTACCTAATATTAAAAATAAATAAGATAGATATCGCTACGTAATCAGTTGTACGTATACTAATTTTGTCTTTTGGGTTAAATTAGACACCACTTGAAGTAGCATTCACTGGTTATGTGTATTGTGGATTGTCATTCAAACAGAAACAACTCAAACTTTGAAATTTGTGAGAATTTTGGTATAAAATATTATGTTTTCATGAATAAATAGAAGATTAGTTTTGTTTATGTGAAATGATGTTATCGAATAAATAGAAAAATCAGACAAAAACACTATGCTGTTACATCTTGGTACGTACTTTACTATTACATATGAATAAACCGTACTTGAAAGTGCTACCAGATGTTCGAGATTCTACTATGTTACAGTGGTATCTTTTTCAGTTTATGATTTCATCTTTCAAAGCAATTACTTCCATTATCAACTACTTTTACACCATACAAGAGTATTCAATATTGTTTTTAAACTAAAAACAATGTTGAAACAAAACTTTTTTTAAATTTGTACTAAGGTTTTCAAAATGGGTTATTTTGTTGAGACAATAGCACAATAGGGATGCCAAACATGGATTCCTCGATTTTTCTTTGCTTCTCTGTTTTTGTTCGAAGTTCTCAAAAACTGAAAAGTTTGTAGTGTCTATGTAGCTTTATGTGGTCTTTTTCTGAGCTCAAATGCTACAGTGTAAGTCTAGAAGTGAACTCCTGCTGCATTCAGTGCACCTACTGTAATACATCTACTATATCCTTTCAGGTATCGGAATTTTCCTTGAATTTTAAACTTCTAATGTCCTCCAAACCCCACAGATTTTTCAATCCTTCAGGTACAATTACAATTAATCGTTCCATGAAAAGCATTTATTTGCCCCTTAAAACTTCGATATATGTGTATTTGTTCTCTGTCATAGATATGTTTTATTGTTTTGATATTTTATAGCTAAATCAATCAATACTTTATTTTCAACATTATTTCTGATAAATCCGTTAATACATTTACTAAATTTTATCATGTACATTTTGAAGAAAAATGTTTAAACAAAACATGGATTTGAAGGTTTTCATCTGTCTTACAGTATGAAAGCCTGAGCTTTACTAGATTTCATGACATTGTGTATTTACCTTCTTTCGTTTTAAATATTATGAACTTATTAATTTAAATTTAATGGTTTAGTTCGAAATGCAGATGTTAACTTTGTTAGTTCTGAAACTATTAGTTAGTTATTTAGTTGTTAATTTAACTAACTTAACTTATTATGTTAGTAATAATAATTAACTTATTAGTTATTATTAGTAGTTATTTGAAACTGTTTTACCTATTTACTCGTTTTTACTATTTTCTGTTTCTATATTCTATATTGTAATGGGCCTGTGATATGGTTAATGAAGAGATAATTTGTGGAATGATGTACCATATTTTGACGAGTAGTCATATTGAGATACAATTATTTCTCAGATTTTCCTCGGCTTCGCAAGCGTGAACAAAATTTATTAATGGATTTGACAGGTTTTTTGTTTAAAATACTGCTAGGTGTTTTGTCATTTCTAAATTTTATGAAGTATTTGTGCCAAACTTCAAGTGAATTGTAATTTCGTAAAATTATACCATAAAACAAAAACGAATATGAGTCAAAAATAAAGGAAGGTTATTTTACAGCATGCATGGGCAACCTGCGGCCCGCGGGCCAGATCCGCCCCAGGAAGGCTTTTCATTAAGTCCCCTGAGACCTTTGATTAATATCAATTTTATTCTTATTTTTGTTTCACTACCCATTCTATGTAAATTAAACCATAGACAAATGAATAAAAAAATCATTAGTTTAATTATTGTTTACCTGCATAGTATATATATGAAATTATAAGTATATATGTATAGATATATTGCAATTATATATTTGGGACTCCTGGCCCGTGGCCAGTCTTGGAAAACGTAATCTGACCGACATGTGGACTGGCCCATCATGTTCTACACTACTTTTCTTTATCAAGCTTTCTTTATATGTTGTCAAGTTAAGGAAGCATTAAAAGGTTGTTGATTGAATTAAACACTCATGGGTCGAACATTAGACCTTTGTGATACTACACAATGAATACGCTACATTGAGAGTCCTAAATTTGGCCTAATTCAAGTATATTTAGTAGGGAGCTTCAAGGAATACCTGACATCATACAGCCTAACGATTGATTGCTTAATGTCCTCTTCGAGGGAGGGCGTGTTCAGATTTATTCACCTTCCACGTGAATAAATCGAGAACTAGAGTGGGTATTGAACCCCGGACCTACCAAGCCAGAGGAGAGTACATTTCTACAGGACTAACCTGGCCCCCGAATCTCAAGAAAATCATTTCTATGAGACGAGAAATATGATAAAAAATGAATATCATACGAGAAAATGATAATGGTTTCTATGGAAAAATAGAAAATATTAACATACCAGTAAAATAAATAGCGATATTAGAATTTTGTAATGTAGGGAAGAGGAGTATTAAATAAGATTCAAGTTCATCTGTTACTTGAGCATGATCGGAAAATTGATATAGATTTGATTTTTTTAAATATTCAGAAGAGTAAGGGTTGAATATTGTGTCAAACCTATCAGATGGCATATGTCTGATTAACAAGACTATGCAGTCATTGAAGAAATATTTTCTGTTTTGATAAAGGGGAGCAGAAAATGGCGTTGAAAATTAATGAGTGAAAGAAAATACACGTACGCAGTACTGGAAGTGAACTCAGACCGTACTGACTGATTTAAAGAGGTACAGTTTTAATTCGTTAAGGCATTCACTAATTTGGAAGCTGAGCTGGACAGCAAGAATCATCTAGAAATAGATTTTATTTTTCAAATCAAATTTATTGTTATTATTATTATTGTTGCATGTATTTAATAAGACTTAACCAGACATATTCAGCAGAAACATGAACTGTATGCAAATATAATCAAAATGTATTTAAAAGAAAAATTTGTGAACTTTGTACGAGGAAGGTGATTGATTGGTGACATAGGGATAATGGCGAGATGTAATACAGCATTGGAATAGTTAGCAAGTAAAGCGAAATCTTCATATTGGTTCAAGTGATAAAAATGGGCACAGTAAAATGCTGCATAAACTATATTTAACACTTCAAGGGATGGCACGCAAAGAAGTGGTCGCAGAACGTTTAGCAGGATTTGAGCAATTTTGTTGTATTAACCGTGGGATGAGAGTGACTAGTAATGGTATCCAAGAGCCAATGTCCAGTGGCGTTGTCGACAGTGCTTCTTTCCTTTTCCCATGTTTTTCTGCAAACTTTGCACATTAGTCTCAGTAAACACGTAGATTTGACAGAATTGTTGTATGCCTGTGTGTTATTCTACTTCCAAAATATTAATTACAGTCAGTTACATCATTTAGTGCCTGTTATCAGTATTAAATTATTTCTTTAAGGACAAATAATGTCTTGTAAAATTATGCTAAAACTCAAACAGCTGTCTACTATAAATGGTGAAAATATCCAATATATGCATAAATATATAACTAGTTTTTTTTTTACTGTATATTATTCTTGTAATAGTTTATCAATTTTATTATTTTACTCGGAAGTTGAAATTGGATTTTGTAAATAATGTTTTTATAAACATTTCCAGTTGTATATATGGTTACACATATTAGAACATTATTGTTTATTAAAATTGCGTTACTAGTACTGCTAGTAATTTTAGAAAAGGGTATTCTAATTTAGTGGTGTTCTAATTAGTGTTTATTCAAGGTGGAAGAAGGTGATGTACTCAAAGAATCAGGGTGAAAATAGACCTAATTATTCTATTAGAGTCCTATTTTATCTCTATCGTGGTGTGTAATTTTGGGAATTTACGTTTCCCGTAAACCAACCGTTCTTATACTTATTTATTAGAAAGATAAGACATTTTCTGGCAAAAGTTATTTGTTGCAAATGAAAATGTACTGAATACTTACTATATGAAGTGTAAGTTCACTGAGGGTTACGATATTTGAATAATTTTCGAGAACCGATTTTTTTTTAGGTATCTGTCTAATACAGTGTTTCTGAAACTGTTTTTTTAACCATCGTCCCCTTAAAACGCAATTTGATTTTCCACCGCCTCTTAAAGAAGGAATTATCCAAATCACCCTTTCTGTTGCATCTTGGAAGTTTCCTGAAGATTCGTAATATTGGTTTATTTGATAGCAAAGCTAAGAATACAGATGTGGGAAGTCTATATGACCCATGTGGATCAATATCCAACTGTTAGTTCTGACCAAGTTGTGCCCAATCAAAAATATTTCTAAAATCAATGATTTGATTCTTCTCTGTACTCAGTAGAGTAGAGAAGAAAATTGACGAGAAATTACGCGTTCGTTGTAACAGTAATCTCTCCAGTGCTGGATAACCTTTAATCTAGCAAACGTATCACAGGCACTGATGCTGGTCACTTTACTCGTTTGCAAGCGTCAGGTCCAAGCCTATCAACCATAGTTCGCTATCAATCTCCTGATGTATTTGTATGGGACATAATACAGCCATATATTCTAAGAAGATTCTCAAGTCAGATGAATTTCTTTTTAGAATGGATTATGTTTAAATCCTCGTAATATTCATTACTGTACTCAAAAAGTACAGTTAAGCAACTTGTTGATAGTTGAGCAGCATGTTTCCAAATGAGGTTCAACTTGAATGTCTAGACTGAGGTGATTCGGGCCCACATTATGTAGCCAGTAATCCTCCTACACAGTGGGTACTGTGATGATTACTTCATTTGGTTCAGTAAATCTTTCAAGACTGTTTAATGAATTTCTAGAAGATGAGAAATGTGAATAATTTTTCAACCACATAGGAGCCCCTGTTAATTGTTTGAACACCGTTTGATCAGTACCGAGTTTGGTTTGGACTCGGAGTTATTTGGCCAGGAAGATCTCCAGACATCTTCTCTATCACTGTCATTACTGCCACAGCTTCTTCTTGGAACATCATCCTCCTGGGGAACATCTTGGAGCAAGAGTTATTCCATTTGCGCAATCAAGGGGTTTCCCGATTTTGAGTTTATTCTGTCTTCTTTGCTTCCTAACTTTCGGACCAATTTGAAACACATAAATTCGTTTCATCAGCTTACCTGCCGGCCCAGCCCAGGCTATGACCCCGTACGTGACTATTGGTGTCAACAAAGCCTTCTATAAGTTGACTCTGGTTCGAAGGGATAGTCCAGAGCCAGGTTTTATAAGGTGATAAATGACACTCCTGTCCCCAGCCCTGCCAAGAGTGCGTGTGACAAGATCCCTTAGGGTAATTTTAGAGTCGATGTTAACACCAAGGAGTGTTTTTGTAGTTGGTATGTCTTGATCGTATATGCGCATGTGGGTGTATATCCGAGCTTCTTGTGCAGGTTGACAGTGAAGGTACATTTGGATGAATTAATTTCAATTCTCCATACCTTGGTCCAGTGAACCATCCTGTCAATACATCTACTATTACTAGTCTAATTGATTTATATTGGGCAGCTTGTCAGCTAATGGTCAGTCGCCAACAAGACCTTCGCATTGTTAAATAAGAATAAAATCTGGACATTTATTTATCTGTCTGTTTGGTTCCTTTAACTGAACCCATATAAAAGTAAAATGGATAGTCTATTTAAGTGTTATACAAGCTAATAGCGTTTGGAAAACTTCCATTTTTATCTATGTTATCGATAGTATAAATGAACTAGAAATGTCTATGAGAAAACCTATTAGCATAATTTTTCATATTTTGCTAGCTTCTAGTGAGCTAAGATCTAAATCTAATAGATCTAGAGATTTATTTCCATGTGGTTGCTGCATTTTCCCAATTATAATGAATATATAAATAATTGTCATGCTTCTTTACACCAATTGGTGAGCGCTTAGAAAATATGTTCCTTTTGAATGCCTGTAATTTAATAAGTGGAAGAAAGAGGTATTTAGGACATTAATTTGTTAAGCGTAAAATCAGGTAAGAAACTGTTACTGAAAAGTTAGATCCCAACGGAGCTTAAAATATGTTAGTAATCAATTAAAATAAAAATGATAAACAGTGTAATCTGATATAAAATCAAGGTGGGGCTGAAGTGACGCAGAAAATTATATTGCCAATGATTGTGGTTACATTTGAGAATTTCAAAAACAGTGAATAGTAAGGTTAATCATGTTAAAGTGTCTTTCTGTCTGTGTGACTGTTCCTACTGTTGATATAACCAAAATTACACTACATTTGTGTGTTATCAGTTTCATTTTCTTCGTCAATTTTTGTTAAAAACGATTTCCAAAATTTAGCTATATATTGGTCCAGGGTAGTCCGGAGGCTTACGTGCTCGCCTCTGAACTGGTAGATCTGGGATTCAACACCTGCTCTGGCCGTCAATTTATTTACGCGCGAGGTGAAAAAAATCTGAGCACGTTGTCTTGCGAAGACGTTGAGCCCATGTGAGGATCAGATGCTCGTTAAAGATCCCTACTCCGAATATACTTAAGTTAAGCAAAATTGAGGATTCCCAATGTAGAATGTTCATTGTGTGGTATCACAAAGGTCCAATCTTTGGCCTATGTGTTATCTGGTGAGACTGCTATTGCAACCTAAACTTATCTAACCTAGTTTTATATACTTAAACAAATCCTTTAAAAGGATTTTAATAATTTCTTTATTATCATCAAAGAACAATTTTTTGAACTTTTGACCCTGAAAGACAATTTCTGTGTGCATCGCATCCTATGTTTATTAAACGAACTAAAAAGTCACAATCAGAGATTTTAATCAAGATCTTGTGGACGGATTTTTAACCGATTTTTAAAGTACCCCTAAAAAAAAGTCAACAGTGGATACAGAACTTAAGGGTTTTTAACTTGCTAAAAAACTGATATATGAACTCTAGTTATTATAGCCTTTTTTATCTTGCTCGCACAGGTGGATCAATTCCAAAATTTATTTTATTGGACTTAAAGGACCTCAAAATGTGAAAACTTCTTGATTTCAAAACTTTGACCTGAATGCAATATTTTCATTTCTCATATTTCATATAAAGGGTAAAAGAATGTAAAAAGTGTTGAAACAGTCGTTTCTGTCCTAAACTCTCGGTTTATTAATGATAAACCAAGTTGGTATCATTAATTACATCAAAGAAGAGTTCTATGTGGAAGGCTTTATTTTTAGATTGTGTCTCTATCTTTAAAAGTTATAAACAATAAATGATATAAAAAGGTTTATTGTTCAAAAAGGTAATAAAGTATTGGTAAAGTATTAAGATTGGAATGCGCTGACGAATTTCTTTCAAATCACTAGCATTGCCGTCAGTGATCGTTAACTGATAAATCGAATCAAATTTTTTTTTTTTTAGAACAATGGATAGGACTGTGTTAACATTACGAGCTCAGAATCGAATAAGAGCAACACACAGAGCAAATAAACACTTATAAACTCAAAAGAAAGTTTTGAAACTCTAAAGAATTTTGTTTTGAGTTTGTAAGGGTTTCATTGCTGTAGTATTGTTCTTCCTCGATTTTGCGCTCATATTAGTCCAGTTTGGATCGTCTTTCCAATTTTATAGTGTGTCAACATTACTGTACATATGTAGTGTAAATGTGATATTCATTAAATGTATATTACAATTGTAATATGTAATTTAAAATCTAATCGCACTAAGAAATCACGCTACCGAAACTTTTGTTTCTGTTTTTTTGTAGAACAATAGACAGATCTCAATCATTATTACGGTGTATATATAATTTAATACAACTGGTTTTTTTTTTGCCTGGGGTACATTTTCTGCGACTAGTTAATCTTCAGGTTAAGTTTTTGCTGGATTTATCTTATGGCCTTCACAGATGAATGATCGTTCTGCAATGGATGGCTGAATATAGCTTAAGTGAAACTATGTTGGTATTTTGTTTTAGTATATATTCTTACTGATTACTTATTGTTAAAGATATATTAAGTTATTCCAGCTGCTCTTAAACTAATAAATAAGCTGCAGTTTGACTTTTAGAAAAGATAAAAATGAGATGTTCAAGGAACATTATTGCGGGCAAAAATACTTTGGTATTTGGTTTTAAATAGTCCGTGTTTTGATTGGTATTAATGTGGTGATGTTCAGTAGCAAATGTTAATTACTAAGTTTAAATGCGGTGAACGATTTGTCTGCGTCTGATTTCATAGTCTGATTGATTACGTCATATAAACCTATTGCACAACGTTGTACCTTGGCACAGCGTTGGTTTTGTTTATTTTTAAGCAAAGTAAAGTTTGTTTTGAAAAATTCGCCCCTTATGAAGACATTTGGTTATTTCATTCAATAATACTACTAAATCATATTATATATTCTTCCTATTTACTAATATTTTGGTAATAAACTTTTCTTTTATCTAGTAATAAGCATAGTTATTTCCCTGGTGTTTAGTTTTTGGTATAATTCAGTTCTTCAATATTCTGTTAAAATCATTTAATAGTTAATGGAATTCCTTTCTTCGATTAGAATTGATGATACTTCTATAAATACAATTTGGAAATTCAAATTCTCATTAAGTCCCGGGAGTTTAGTTTCTAATTATCATGAGTTTGTTGCTTGTAGACTCGACTGTTAAAGGAGACCACATTTAAACAAAGAAAATAACTGTGACAGTGTTCGTAATTATGTCGCATTTACTTTATCTATCGCTAGTGTAAATTCATGCACACCATTGACTAAGTAATAACTAGATCGTATTGTTGTAAAAAAATATACCTGTATCAACAATAAAGTCGATAGTAAAGTAGTATAGTAAAGACTTTGCATATCCAGTTATTGAAAATTAATTTAGTAACAGCATTTACATACCGTAAAGTACTGTTCTTCTGTATATTTTTCTTTACTGTACTTTTCTGTACCTACAGATAATGTCTAGTATGATCTCTTGGGTCGGCACATTTTTGATAACAGGTTGGTAACATTAAACGAAGGATATAAAAGTTTGCATGGTTTAATTTACTGTTCCGCACAGCATCTTAGGAATCTATATAAATAAAATAATGATTTTGTCTGTACATTGCTTAGAACTGACTCATTTCAAGTTTTCTTTACGGTTCATACATTGGAGAAACCGAATCCACCCTTAGAAAAATTTCTGTCGGTTTGTCCGCAAAATTTTGTCACAAGTAAACTCAGCCACCATAACACATATCAAGCTGAAACTTTTAGAGTAAATTTGTGTATGTCTAACTTAATATATAGGCTCTTAATTGATTGGAAATTCAACGTAGAAGTGAAGTTATGGACGTTTAAAGCAAAACGTTTGTCACAAGTAAACTCAGCCACCGTAAGACATAATAAGCTCAAACTTTGACAGCAGATTTGTGTATGTCTAACTTAAAATATAGGCTCTGAATTGATTGGAAATTCAACGTAGAAGTAAAGTTATGGACGTTTAAAGGAAAAATGTTTGTCACAAGTAAACTCAGCCACCGTGAGACATAATAAGCTCAAACTTTGACAGCAGATTTGTGTATACCTAACTTAAAATATAGGCTCTAAATAGATTGATAATTCAGTACTGAAGCGAAGTTATGGGACTTTAAGCTGTATTTTGCCCACTTCGCAGACAAGTTTATTTTGAAAATACACAATGCAAGTAGGTATTGTTGTTGATTTTAATTTCATTTGAGCATATGAAATATTGCGTATTTCACATCATTGAAAAGGTGTTTCCCAGAGTTCAAGATGTACTATCTATTCAGAATAAATGGCTTTGTGAACGAGCAATTCTCAGCCCTTAATATAAACAGGCAGGAAAAACCAACTAACAAGTTCATACGCTATATCAAGCCGAAGATAGAACTTAAAAGTCAGTAAAGAGAGTGATTAGTAATGAGGAAGCAGTTCATTATCCAACTGAATTTTTTGATTCCGTGACTGCTCCTGGACTGCCTGCTCATGAGTAAAAACTTAAAGTAGGAGCACCATCATGCTGCGTTTAGTATCAGTAACAAATTTCATGTTACGAAACTTGAGTGCCTCGGGAAATGTGAAAAGGGACAGGACCATTTTCTCAAATGGTCAACTGTAGTTTGCTTGCTCAAGAGTTAGAGGTTCCAACTCTTTGTTCTTCCAGACAGACACCTAATGTGGTGTATACAGAAGCATTTGTTTAACACTACACTAATAATGGTATTTTTTACTATTCTATAATTTCTAATGATATTTTGGAATACCAAGTAGAATCAAAATTTTGTTTCCGTCAAAGACGGGTAGGTTTGCTAGTAAATAATATAACATTTACAAATACAGCTTGTCTAGCGTTGTCTGCCGTTTGTTTGTGTTTGTTAATTTCTTCATCAAGAATGCACACTTCTAAACAATAATTTCATGATTTTCCACCTGTTAAACCAGTTAACTAATATTTTCTTTGCCTGTAGTTTTTTTTTCAATTTCTGTTTTATTCAAATAAACAGCCAATTAATTGATGCTTTATTTTCACGAACACCTCTGAACCAAATTTGTAAGCTGTATCAACCCGGCTGTCTTTCCCAGATCGTACTCACTTCTGATTCATGTTTTCATTATTATTTGTAAGTGCTTATGACCCGTTTTTTTAAACATCTTTCGTAAGTGTAGTCGTGAAATCTTAAATGTAGCTTTAGCCACTGACTTATTTTAGGTAACTTCTTGTAACCTTCTATATCAAGAGATTTTGATTTTGTTGAAGAGACAAATCTGCAAGTTTTTAAATCTTAATGTGCGAATTTTTCAAAACTAAACTATCAATTATGGCTGGATAAGTAATAGCGACTTGATCTGCATTTGCAGATTAAAAATAATGTTTACAAAGGTTTAGGAAAAATATAAGAAGTATTTTTCTCAACATTTATGAAACCTTATTAATAATCGTGGCATAAAACACTGCCATGTGTCCAAAGATAGTAAATACTTCATTGTTATATAATAATACCGAAAGTTTGATTCTACTTGATTTAAGTAGCGTTTCAAACTGACTGGTTTTGGTAACGGAATTCTGTTCAAATTTTACCATAAAATATACATAGATCAGACTTGTTTGTCAGTAAAATTGCGTGTCAAACAACGTCAATACTCCGTATTTAAAGTGGAAGAAAGTAGTGCCTTATTCATGCGTATAAATAATGAAAATCGTGTTACAAATTAGACAGAAGCTAAATTGTTCACGTATGAAAAATGGATGTTGTTAAGAAATATTATCAAGTCTTCATTAATTAGATTGAAATGATGAAATATTATTAACATTAGTAATATGTTCTTCAAATTAGATTGATTCCAATAACGAACGAATCATTCCGCTTGTTGTATTTAGCAGTTCCAGGTCACGGATCTACTACTGTTGAATTACTGTACTACTATGTCTGTGGAGTCAGTAAGTAAATGTCTGTAGTGTTTTGTTTAGTTTGTCAGTTTTTCATTATTTTGTGGTCGTTTTATTTACATAGTCTTAACGGGACAATCTTGTCTATTAGGGTTAACAGCAACCAGCAGATAAATGTGTTACTTATTTTTCCTGAACTCTTTTGTTTACCCTGACTTGTCTAGCCTTTTGTTCCCTTTTCCGCCCTGTAAAATACCTCTCTGACCTCCCTCTCCTCTAGTACCTACCATATGTTTGCTTTCACTTGTCTCCTTAAGGATGACTCTGCTAGGGGCCAGTTATTTTAGTCGAAAGATTTTAGCCCTCTTCTGAATTCCTTCTGTGGTTTAGGAGTTGATTTTTATTTCACAAGTTTATTATGAAATCTTGTTATTATAGGTAAATAGAATATTATACATGTATTCTATTTTCAATGAGGAAAGTAATATTCTTTCTTTATAACTGTCTTTATGGAATTCCTTAGACAGCTTAAATAAATTAATCTTAACTTAAGTGCTAAAAAATGTGGAATTTATAATTGCTTGGTTGAACATTTTTCTTTTCATAAACTATTATCACTGTTTAACTCATAGAACTTAAGTAACATTGGTTACCTTGAATTGTGTATGGTAAATTTTTCAATGTTTATTATGATTTTTTTTTTAAAAAAGAAATGATTTACCAGTAATACGTTTATGTACGGTGTTTCAAATTTTAGTTTTTTTGTACCATTTTATTATTTCTTTTGTTATTGATAACTTGCGTTTTCGTTCATAATAAAGATAAGATAAGCAAGCAATAGGATTTGACGAGGACATGTTAGATTAAAAAGAAATAAATACTAGAATTTAGTCATAAATTCAACTATGTCTGGCAGTTCCGTATTTATGGTTTTTTTTATTTTTAAGCCAGAACTTCTTAAACCCAATAGCCTTGAATTTGTGTAATTATATCAGAATTATTATAATTATATAGGCAAACAATAATGTAAAGAATACTAATATTGGAATAAATTTTGTTTCTCTTATAAGCTTTACATATCTAGTCTACATTGAAGTTATATTGAATGTATTTCATATTCTTCCTACATTGGGTCGGAGTCATTAAAATCTTCATGTGTTCTTTGGTGACCAAGGGGAAAAGTAGAAGAAGTCCTGTTTTAAACCAATAATGCGTCAGGAATTCTATTCCTATATAGTTTCCGCTAGGCTGTTAATGTTGATGAAAAGAAATTTTTTAAGATTACATGTTATGTGAAATTTCGCAGTATGATACTGAACTTTAACAGTTCTGTACTATAGACACACACACACCTGTATGTTTAACATTCATATGCGGTATTTATTTTTAACTATTAGATTGTTCCTACTCTAAAAATAACATATATGACAGAGAAAGTTTTTTAATTGTTTCATCAATTTTGTTATGAATTGTCAAATTCTCTTATCTCTTGTTTCACATTTCTTTAAATCAACATATTTTTTTTCTTGGACTTTCAGTAAGTTAGAATTTTATTTTAGTATAAATTGGGAATTCAAAATTTTTTCTCTATTTGAATAATTGTTAATATAACGTCTTTTGTTTGTTACTTATTGACAATTTAAGGTCTAGGCCCGATGTAAGGAATCTGCGACCTTAAGGCCGCATGTGGCCTTTTAAATCATGAAGTGTGGCCTTCTGTGATTTCTTGAGAAAAATGTTTAAAACATAAAGCATTACAATTCTGGTAATAAAGAAAAAAAATTCTGGCATTTAGGAAGAAGACTATTCATGAATCATTACTTGAAAAGTCTAAGCTTTTAGAAAATAATTTTCCTGAGTTAACAGTTGTAATAAACGAAGACAGTGAAAAGTCAGTGCTAAATCTTTTGAAAGATACGTAACAGTTTTAGATGCACTGTTCGAGTAATATAATGATAGATTCAAGGAATTTAGAATATAAGTATTATATTAGAATTTGCTTATCGATTCGTGGTGGTTTTTTGAGGATGTTGGACTTGCTGGCCTTTACTTCAAGAAAGTTACCCCTGGGCTATGCTCTGCTTGGAACAGATTTTTATTTTAAAAAAGTTTCCATCTTTGGGCCTTGGTTTAGAAGATAGTGAATATTAGAATACTTTCCCTGTCTCTGTGGTCACTAATGAGGTTTAGACTCGGATAATCGGTGGTATCAAACGAGCATTTTTTTCTCCTGAACTATTACAGTTCAGAGAGTTAATTACTGTAGAAAGTTAAAATTTTGAAATTGGTATTTTGGAATATTTTTGATAGCATAAAAATATACACATTCTTGACCAATCATAATGAAATTTAATACTAATGTAAGTCCTTACTAGTGGATGTGTTGCAATTTTTTTTTTTTGGTGAAATTACATAATTGGAAATGCGCATATGGTCATTTTGTGAATATGGGAATTTATTGTTTTTTTTTTTTTTTTAAAAAAATGCCAGTAAAATTTTGAAATTTTACACAAAGTATCTTTGTCAAATTAGTATTCTATGATATAAAAGCAAGTTTTAAAAACTCGAAATTCAAGTTAGAATAATCCGTACTTGGTCATAATTGTCGGATTTGTTTACTTTAATTCAGAAAATGTTTTACCAGAATCGAGACTGATTATAAAATTACCACGTTTAAAAGGTTTTTAAAAAAATGGACGCTTTCAGTGAGTTATTTTGATAAATTAAAAGTATAAAACTTTCAAAGCAAATTCTATGATAGTGAATCGGATTAATACATTTCTGTTACTGCACATACTTTTTTTTTTTAATTTAGATTGCACACCTATAATTTATTGTACCAATTTGATTAATGAATTGTAGAATGACATCTATAATTTATATAATTATGGATTTATAATATATATAACTATTGTAGGTAGAGGTGGTGGTAATATATAAACCACATTAAATGTATTTTTTTGCCTAATAAATTTAATGCATGATTTTTGCTTCGTAATATAAGCTTAATCTTTTTCTTTTTTTTTTAGTGGGTTAATATAAAATGTAAGTACCAAGAAGTACTCATTACCAAGGCAAGGATGCGTCTAATGGTCTATCCAGCATAACAAAATCATTTTTTAGCATTATTATGCCCTGCTCTGGCACAAAAAAAGAAAGCGAAATTAGGAGAGTACTTCTTTGAAAATCTCATTTTTGAGATTGACTAACTGATTTACACGTTTCAGGCCTCCTGAACCGTTTTTGATACCGTGTGCCTGGGTAGGTTTTTATATTACAAAATTGTTAAACACTCCACCAGTCTTAATGACATATAGTATATATAGTTCTTAGTGTGACGAGGAATGGAACGTTATTGTATATGTGTAATATACAAACTAAAAAAATGTACTGTATATTTCTTTTGGTTGAAATGGGTACTTATTTTAACTCGCTCTTGGGGTGATTCAATAAAATTTAATTTTTAGTATTAAGTATTGCTTTAATAAAAATTTAAGGGGTCAGGTTAGCTCAGTGGTTAACGTACTCGCCTTTGAACTAATAGGAACGGGGTTTAATCCCCACCTGGCCCTCGATTTATTCACGCGGGAGTTGAATAAATCTGAGCACGTTGTCCCTCGGAGAAGAACGTTAAACTGTCGGTCCAGAGCCTGTACGGTGTCAGGTACTCGTTAAAGATCCCTACTCTAAACACACTTGAGTTAGGCAAAATTTAGGACTCCCACTGTAGAATCAATCTTCATTGTGCGGTGTCACAAAGGGCCAATGCCTACGTGTGTTCCATTATGGGGCTGCCACTGCAACCTAACCTAACCTAATAAGAATTTTGAAACACTAAAAATAACAACTATTGAATTTAATTTGTTGTAAGTTGAGATTGTACTATAACAATTCTGTTGAATTCTGCTATCATTTTTGTTGATAATTGATATCAGTTGTATCATAATTAACAAAATAGAGTTAATTACATTAAAGAAAATGAAATCATTAAATTTATTATCAATAGTTCATAATACTTTTATCACAGTTTGTTAGTACGATTTCACGATAGGCGAATTATAATAAATAGATAATTAAATTGTTTGTTAATGAGCTTAATATAATACCTTTACTTGTTAAAGTTGAGTGTAGACCACTCCAGTTGTTTTTATGCTGATTACTCTATATTCACATAACTAGTTGAATCTAGTCTATATATTTGCCTTTACGTACTATAAATATAATTTTATTTTGATTGTATACATTTTAAATTTAGCGATTTGGATATTTGTAACATCTAAGTAAAGAATTAAAGAAACGCTTTTCTCTTATCAAATATTAGAAATTTATGGTGGGGAGAATACCATGCTGATATGAATTCAGCCTTGAAGATTATTTGATTGCTCATATTGTGCATTTCTTTTCTGGGTGGACACTTGAAGTTATTGTTCATTGTCTTTTCAAAGTTGTACATTGTACAAGATGGCGATATTATCTTTATTACATCTAATGGAAAAGTAAGATATCATTTTTATATAAATTTGGTTTTCCTATTATGTTTGTCTTGAGAGACTAGGTTAATTCATATTTTAAACTCAAATTTTGTAAGTAGTAATAATTAAGGAGATATGTTTTTAGTTTTTTTGTTGTATGATCATAAATCATTAGTACATTTCAATCGCCATTGTGATTTTTAGAGTACAAATTTAACTAACTACGCTGTATCAAAGAGAACCTCTTATCTAATCGCTAAGCCACGGCTTATAATTTTGTAATAAGTTTGTAGCCTACTGCGTATCGCAATAAAAATTGAAATATATATCTACAAATTACCCTTCAATTATTCAATATTTATAAAAAGCTACATTTTCTCTGAAAATTTTTGTTTATATTTCGGTAGTTGTAGAAACAATAAAAAATCCCTACCAGACGAATAATATGTTTCGTGATGGAAAGTTGTTTATATTTATTAACAAAGCGATAAATATTTTCACAGTTCTAATGAACTGAAGGACAAACGATCGAGCTCTCTGTAAATAGAATGTTGGAATTTCAAGGGCTCCAGTCTTCTGGTTTTGGTGTATTAATTTATTAACAAGTAAAATAAAATCAGTTATACATTTCAAATAGTGCTGTAATGAGTGGTTTATGTAACTAAGGTAAATATTTCAAATTTGAATTTAGAGGTTTAGTCTATATTAGGCTCTAGAACTGTTTATGACTTGAAGTCGATCATAGTACAGTTCGTCTTTTTTTTTTTTACTGCATGACTGCACGCGTCGTCAGTTGATCAGTAGTAAGCTCATGCATTTCAATTTGTTTTCAATTATTTGCATATTTTCTTTCAAACCTTGTAAAAGAATTCCTTAAGATCCTACAGTTATGTCAACGTTACTGGAGGATGTCACTTAAAATTCAACTTTTTCTAAAAGGACTTCGTGTTTTCCAAATCACCTTGTATGAGATCCTTCAAACGATGGGGTTTATTATGTTTTGCATGGAGTTTGTTAGTAGTGGGAGGACGAAAAGGTTTATGGTGTTACTACAGTAAGATTACCTATACTTCGCAGGTTTATAGTTTTTTTTTATTAAAAGCTCTTATATAGTGTTATGAATAATAGAAACTTTTGTTTTAATTAACAGTATAAATTTGAACATTTATAATATCATCAATTTTATTGAAACCTGAACTTTAATATACACCCGAATTAAAAATTTGAACTGTTGTTTCAATATATTCCCTTCGTGGTGATAACACCAGTACTAGTTCAGATGACGCACACACCTTGTACCTTGGAGTAATGAGCATTCTTCTAAAATATGCTTTGGTTCCGACATGGTGTAGCCCTCTCAGTGAGAAGGAAGTTATAGGTTGGTCTGGTGTGGCCGATTCTCGACCTGTTGCAGGACATTGCATCATGACATAAGGCCAATGGAGTCGTGCCACACCAAGCTGTCTGAACACACCCTCCCCTCCCTCTTCTCGTTTAAGTTTATAGCGCGGAAAAAATTACCGTGATCACTGAAATATACTTTTTTTTCTTTTTTATTATCACAGTCTAAAATAGTTTCGTTTAAATATTCTTGTAAATAGAGTTCTTTAAGAACAGTGTCAAAATAATTATCTAATGTTTGTATTTATTATCTTATTACTTAGTTTTCCTTATAAACTTTTTTTTCATTTATTTTAATTTAAAATTTATTCATCTTTTTAATTAGTGGTGATCCTTATGATTTCTGCTACATTAAATAATTGGTGTGTAAGTGTATTTCCACTATAAAGTTAAATAACATTATTAAGCAAAGCCAAACTGAATTATTTAAATCTATCTAACAGATTGAAATCAAATAAAGAAAGTCTGTTAAAGGGCGTGGTCGTCCATCTTGAAGAGCAGGTCTTGAAAAGGGATTGCTCTTGAGGGAGATGACCGTGTCTGAGACGAAGTAAGAGGGCTCTAATTCTTATTATGCTAACGTCTGGGTACTAGCAACATCCACCTTAAAAATACAGGGTGGTCCAAAATGATCTGACACATTTGTAGGCTTAATAAAAGCTAAACATAATCATTTGAAAAAAAACTTTGATTCTCTGAATGTACATATAATACTATTTTATTTTATTTATACCAAAATGTATTTATATATTTGATAAGCTTTTTTTATTTATTTTCAGAATATTCTTATGAACTGGGCGGCCTGGTGATTTTCTTTTTAATGTTGATCCACTTATTCTAAAGTTTGCAACCCATAATAAAATTGTGATGGGTGGGAGTGGGTGAAGGATCATGTCTTTTGAGCTTAAAGTGCAAACGGAAAGCCTTTTGTCTTACTGTTATCGATTCGTTGTTTTTGAAAAATGTTTTAACAATGAATGCGCGATGCTCGCCGTTCCATTTCATAAGGATATTCTGAAAATAAATAAAAAAAAAAGCTTATCAAATATATAAATACATTTTGGTATAAATAAAACAAAATGGCATTATATGTACATTCAGAAAATAAAAGTTTTTTTCAAATGATTAATTATGTTTGGCTTTTATTAAGCCTACAAATGTGTCAGATCATTTTGGACCACCCTGTATTATTGCTACCACATGGGTTGGAATTTAATAGGAATCTGAAAACATCATAACTCCCAAGATCTTTTCTAAGTCAATTTTAAATCTTTACTCACAACAAACAAAGTTGTAGAGACTTAGGTTTTTTGTAAAAAAAACAAAATGGAGTAGTTGTGAAAATGGACGAGGGGAGAATAAAGTGTAGGAGGTAGTCATTAATCTCAATATAAATTTTAATTAGCTTTGATTCTATAAGAACATAGTGGTATGTAACTTTTAAGGGACGGATCAGTTTAATGAGAGGTACAACAGGGGTTTTCATTGAGGCCACTGTTGACTGTATATAGGGGTATGCGTGGTATGTGGGGCACTGGTGTGCCTTTCACTGGTAATAGATACGTATGTTGCAACACTCTGGTGTGCCGCTCACTACAGCTAGAGTGTCCCAGAGCCCTGCTGTACCTTTCAGTGCTTCTAGAAGTACTATTCTCAACTTTGTATTAAAATTTATCTATACTTATCAAGAACAATTGGATTCGTCTTCATTAAAGAATTGTATTTTATTAAACTTAATGAGATCCGTCAAATCTGTTGCGTTTAGCTTCAGTGGTTCTGAATCCTGTTTGGCTTCATTTAGCTACTCTTAAACATCTTCCATTTAACCCTGTTTTATTCGAAATTTTTTTACTATTTTGGAAGAAATCTTACTGTCACATATTTCATACCGAAAATAGCCGAAACAGTTTCATTGTATGGACGGCTTGATATGGCAACATCACCAGCGGCTTCTCCGATTGAGATTACGGGATCGTTCATAATTATTTCTTCCACTTTTTCTGCATTTTCATCAGTAGCTAATAAAGTTTATTATATATTTTGCCAATTTCATTTGAAGATGGTATTATAAAATTTGTTATTATATAGAGTTGAATTTTGATAAGCACAGGAAACCGGTCAAGTGATAAGAGAATTACATCGGTACTGTCGTTATATTTAACGGGTTAGACGTGTCACTTTCCTTGAAAGTAAACCAAGTATTTGACAGTGTTTTGCTTTTTATTGTAACTGGTTCGTTGTCTAGTTTTTTTTCTCAGTGACTTCTTCTTTTGTAATTAATCAATCATAGTTGGTTTGATATTGGAAGAAGAGATATTCGGAATCCTCTAAGGTACTTTTAGGTGATAAATGCTTATATACTAATCTGAATATTTCTGTATGTTCTGATCATGTGAGCATAGCTTTTACAACTTTCTTATCACTGCTTTCCATTTATTAGGTATCGAATGTAATACCTCGCCATAACATTTACCAATAAATTCCATTTATTCTACAAAGACTGATATAATAAATAAAGATCAACGTTCAGGTATCCTTAGACCATCGTTAGGTCTGTTTATTACACCCTGAGGATGGTCTAAGAGGACAGAAACGTTAGTTTTGGTAGTATAAATGGAATTTAATGGTAAATTAAAGCAGTTTAGAAAAAGAATGAGACGTGAAATAGGTAAACAACTTAATTGTACATATATATATATATATGTCTTTGTGTATGTGTATACAAAATGTTTATAGTAATGAATTATCACAATAGTAGTGTTGTAATATTATACATCTATCTACTTTGCGGAATAACCTCTGTGAAGGCTCGATATGTCTATAAAATGGCTTCTAAAAGTTTACCAACCAGAGTATTTTTATAAGTTTTATGAACACTGGTAAATGAAAATAGCATAGATTTTAATAACTATAAATATGTAAAGGTTTTTTTGATATTTGCAAACTCTACGGGTTACTGCTTCTGGTACCGCTGCTCCGGGGTTTAAATCAAACAACATATGAATTTTTATATGCTTAGTGATAACATATAGCACATTTCTGTTGCACTTGTGTGTCAACGGATAACTGCATGCATTCCTTGAAAATCTGTCCTTTTTTTTGTCATTTTGATTATTCTTAATATTTTATATATATGTATATATAAGATTTCACATAAACGCGTAAAATAAGAATCAATGATGAAACTACAATATGCAATGGAAAAAAAAAGAATAAGATCTTTCAACTGAGGTTGGGTTTTTGACTCTGACGTAGACCGCTTGTTACGGTTGAAAGATCCTAGTCTTTTTTTCCGATTTCATATTGCGGTTTGATCATATATATATATATATATATATATAAAATAGATGAAATATAAGAAATAATACAATCATTCAAAAATCAAACATACATTAAAAGTGTAAAAAGTTACAAATAAGAAAATATAATAGAAATTTTGACATTAGGTTAGTGAGAGAACTTACAGAAGTATAACAGTTTGAAACAGTAAAACTAATTTAATTTTTGCAGGAAAAAAGATAGCATTTGCTCAGAGTAAATTGGATTTTTGACAGATGGAAAGGAGAGTGATTTTTTAAAAACCAGTAGAATTCCCAGACTAATAATTTCATAAAAGACCAAATATGTAAAACATAATTCAAAATTGAAAACATTCTTTGAAAAATAATAAATGAAATAATCCTACATCTTAAATTAAACATTATCTTAAAACGACATTTATTCTTACATGTTTCTGACATTTTTCAGACAAAATAGGAATATTTTAAAGTTTTAAATGGTAAACTTTGTCTTAAGTTTTCATTGTAGAAGTAGGTCAGATAAACTATGTAATAGATCCACTGGATATTGGAACAAAAGCCCTGTTCTCTGTTAGGGGATTATTTCGTATCAGGAAATTTTCACTGTGGCTTTTCAAAAATATTATTTCTGCCATAGTTATACTAATGATATTATATGGATGAGTGGTGTGATATACAATAATAAGCATATATATTGATAAGTGGATCAATCTCTATCTGTACTATCTCCTAGTACTAATTGAAAGACTTAATAAACATCTCCCATTTAGACATTCATATTATTCCTAAATGGGACATTATATACCCAAGAAGTTTGCTATTTTTACTTATATTAAAGTTTAGTGTATGCCACAGAGATTTATAATTATGTAAGAACTAAATCAACGTGATTTTTTACACCAAAACTTAACCAGGAAGATTTGCAACAAAATTAAACCATTCACCGTCATATTCCTTAGCAGTTGGCCATTTCTTCAGTGATTTTAATATTTGTATATACAAAATTGTAATTAGTATATTATTCCTAATTTTTCTTACTTGCCCGTAAACTGTTTCTTTTTGTAGAGTTGGGAGTACAGAAGAAAGTAATTATTCAATTTAAATTTCGTACATATCTTCTTTTTGCCATATCCATTCTACTGAGTGTAGTTTTTTTGTTGTTGTTTTTTAACAAATTAAAGACAGCTACTAACAGCAAAACTATACTAACATTAACATTTTAACTAACACTAAAGAAATAAACTACCAATAATACTATCACTAAGCATGAACAATGTAACTAATCCTAAGTTAAACCATTGCAATAATCCATCACTTGTACCCTATAGCTAACTTCATTGTGATAGACATCACTATGAGAAAACCTCAAACATGAATACTGTAACTAATATGAAAGTGACAAACACTACCACCAATACTAATATACTACTGACTAGAGCGAAAAAGAAATACGAAGTCTTCCAACACAAAAATGATTTAATCAGACAACGCATTTGGAGCACTTCATGTTCAGCCTCAGTAAGGTGGTGTTGACTAAGTACTGATAACTAATTTCTAATTACAAATTAGTCAACTTCAGCTTAATGTGGCAGATGTAACCTGACAGTGAACACTAAACGTTTGAAATGTGTTATGTGATTAAATCCTTTTTATGTGGGAAGCCTTATTGTTTCTTTTCCTCTCAAATCATCAGTAAATACCACACAATAACTGTTTCTCTAGCTCGTAAACAACACTACTATAACTAAACATGAACACTGTAACTTATGCTAATTGAAAACACTACAGGTATAATTACAATCTTGTAATTTACTTCATTATGACAGACATCACTAAGAGAAAAACACTAACTTGAATATTGTAACTAATATTAACGTGACAAATACCACCTGCCTGTGGTGGTCACCTCCATGGTAGGTATGTATGCTAACACAGTAACACACATAGCAAGTACAAAACTATCAAGGCCTATTAACTTCCTCATCTCCAACAACATTCACATACACTTGGAATGAATTTTGTTAGGAGTATGGTTTGACCACTCATCTTATTAACGGAGATGAAATATCTAAATTGATATTTCACAGTTATAGTGCTACTTATATTATTATTATCATTCCATAATATTGATGTAAGCTGTTAATATGAGGGTAAAAAGCTAATGATGCTGTGTGGTTCAAAATAGAGATTACAAAGTTGACTAATTGCTCAAACACTAAATTACTTCAATTATTGGACCCTATTTGATCAATTAGGATTATTGAAAGCGTTACCCTTTCACTAATTTGTTTCTATATAAAATGTCTTTTGAATTGTAGGTGAAGGTAGCATTTAAAAACATATTCTATTTTTTCTGTAATGATGGTAATTTATTTCGTGAAATATTACAATTGAGGTGTTACTAGAAATTTAAAAAAAACTTGTTGAATATTAAAAGTATAATTGATCTCATTTGAAAGAGTAGATTAGCAAATAGTTGACGGTTTGTATTGGTTTCTTTGGAGTAATCTAATGTGGCTAAAGGGGGCAGCACGTTAAACTAGTCGGACTGATTTGATTTTTGGTGGTTATATGGCCGAAAGGCTTAGGAACACATATAAAGTCAAAACCGGTTTATATTCCTTCAGATATCATGTGATATTCGATTTTCTTTTAGCTTTCTTATATATTGATTCCTTCAGGACTGTAAGGGTTCGGACACAAATAATTTTAATTATTTGGGAATATAATGGGGTAAAATGACGTATAGAATTCAATAATGGTTATTTAAAACTAATATTGTTGCTTGACAGATAGTTTATTTTATAAAAAGAAATATTATTTTAATTCAGTGAGTAGCGCCCATTAATAATTGAAACTTTAAAAGGTCAAGAAAAGTAGACAGATTGATTGAGTCGAGCAACCCAGAGAAATCATAGGTATCCCAAATGACCCAACTGACAACCAATTTGAATTGTTTTAATTTTTCTTGCAAATTTTCCTGATTAATTTTGGGAAAAAAAATCACGTAAATTTAGTTCATAAATGATTTAAAAAAGTGTTAATCTATAAGAACTGGCGTTTTAACACTTTCTGCTACCACTATAACATGCTGTATTGCCTTGTGTATACATTGCTAATAAAGAAAAGGTTTGTTACTCTTGAAGAGTTTCTATGTGGATGATATTTTAGATCATGTCTTCTTCTCAATCCTAAAAAACGATAAAAGATATAACAAACCTGTATCAAACTATTTAGAATAATATATTTTAAGAACAAATCACGTTAGAGAAATTCTGAAAGCACATAGTCGATTACATACAAATTCCTTCTTTACGGCTTTTATTCGAAAATATTTCCCTGTGAATAATATTTCCCCGATCTAAGGTCCGAAAATCTCAGAAAAATTATATAAGTGTAAATTTTACGTTTGTATTTTTTTTTACATTTTTACTATTAGCAACAGTGACGCAGATGTTCTTATCGAAGAAGTTGTACATATATTATTATTACTTTACTATAACTAAATAATACTTTACTATAAGTAAAGTATAGTGATCGTGAAAAAATTCGATCTCCAGATTTTGACTGAATTGCATTTTTGAGGTCCCAGAAGTCATTTTATGAAGTTTTTTCGATGAAATCTATGGGTGGGTGGGTGAGCATGTATCCAAAGTTTGTGGCCACGCTACGATCCAGAATCTTTTATGGATCAAATTGATATTTTACAGAAAAATGGGCCTCATAGTGTAGATGTGTCCCATTGTTTGGGAGCCAAAAACCTGTTTTTAAACTTTTTTTTTTCTTCATTATTGCCAGATTCCTGTTGAGACTGGTTACTAAACAATGAAGCCTGTGTTGTCCTGCCAGGAAAGAAACTGTCGTCCATTGCTAGTATCCGTATATACTGAGAGAATGTGAGCCCTTTACCTTTCCTTGCAGAACGACAGAGACTTCATTGTTTAGTAACCAACAAGAATCTGGCAATAATAAAGAACGGACCCCCTGAGATCTCCACGCAGAGAAACTGATGTCACATGGCAACACTTTTATTTCCTGAGGGACTCTGAGTGAATCCTTTGAACTGTTAGATAAGTGCTAGTTTCGTGTTTGACAGACTAGAGAGACGTGTCTTAAATCGTAAGAGAAGATACAAACAATTTTATCTATTAATGATTTCATGACCGTAGAAGTATAGATTTGTATTGACAATGTCTGTTGTTTACTAAGTATGAAGTCACATATTTCGATTTTGGAATAAAAAAATATTAACTGGAGGGATTACAGTTGTGATTGACATTCTTGTTGCTTGTGGTTACTCTTCCTAACCAAGTAACTGTTTATTGTGTTAAGAAAATTCATATAAATAGTTCGCAGCTTACAGATTTATCTGATTGGCTTGAGTCCAACAAGCGAATATCCAAAGCCAAATCTGTCCGAGCATTATTACGTGCAACCATTTCAATTAAATTGTATGGGCGGAGTTGTTTTGAAGCCTAATTACCTCATAATATCTGCGTTGCAGGTTGTTGACCTACTAATTCCAGTTTTTATATCGTCCTCTTTTACCTTGAAGTATTTGGTTTTAATGATTGTAATAATTTTGATGTCTTCCTTCATATTCTTTTATGATAAACATTTTAATATTGAATCTACTGTTATTTAAAGACTCTTACATTTTTCCTTTTCTATGAGTAAAGTATAGTAATCATGAAAAAATTCGATCTCGAGATTGACGGATTCACATGTTTTGAGGTCCCCAAAGTCCTTTTGTGACGTTATTTCGATAATGTGTGGGTGTCGAAAAGTTGGATCAAATTCCTATTTTACACAAAATTGGGCCTTATGGTGTAGATGTGCCCTACTGATTGGGGGATGGGGGGGGGGGGGGGGGTATTACATTATGGGAAAGTTACTTTTTTGGTCAAAATATGTTCTTAGACAACATTTGTTTTTCTCCTAAACTACTAATTCTAGGAACTTGAAGTTTTGGTATTTACATCAAAGTGACAGATGTAATACATGGACAAAATCATCAAATTTTTAAAAAATGGAAAATTTTTAATTTTTTAATTGGAAAATTTTTTTTAATAAAATGTGAAATTTTTGACTTATGATGAGTCTGAAAAGCTTGTGAGGAAGATACAAGTCATACCGGTTGTTTAAAGATTGTGTAGGGCATATGTTGAACTGTCGCCTTGTGCGCAAAATACTTTTGGGCGAGCATGTATCATGATTTCAACAGTTGTTAAGCCATTAAGTAGTAAGTATGCTAACTGTGTTAGCAACGTCTTATATCTTTTTCTTGATCCATTACAATACTTGAGGGCTGATTTGACTTCACTGTACCTTCTAATAAACTATTCGTGCTACCCATAGGCCCTTCCTGATAGAAATTAGTCGCCACAATTTGAAACTCCTCAAGTATGACTCCATTGTTGATTGATACAGATGATTTACTGTCGTTTCTATGAAGTCCTGTTATCTTGATGTGCATTAGCTGTGATATTGCACAGTCTCGTAAACGACCGCTCTGCTCTATTCTCTTAGAGGGAACGGTGTGCACATCATGATTTTGCATTTCTACATGAAAAATCTAGTCATGTCCAAGATTCGAGTCTCCAAACTTTAGCACATCCAGTACTAAATCCAACTATTGGACCACACCTCATCCAGAAAAAAATAAAAATCAATGAAATTTAGTGGTCTAAAAACAGGCTAAGAGTAGAGCAGCGAACTCTACCTGGTAAAATATGTAAAGGTGGTTTTGCACTCAGCCTTAAAGTTATGGTATTCTTGGAATAGACAGTATGCTTAGGGTTTTAAAACTGTAAGAAGATATTGAATCGAAGTTCATTAGAATGCGCATTAAAAGTTACAGAAAGTTTATATGTTTCCGACTGAGGTCCTAGGATATGACAGTTTATACCAGTGTTTCCCAAACTTTTTCGAGCGACCGCCCCCTTGGGTCCGTAAACCTATACTCTGCACTACTAAATAATCAGAATCTTAGACTAAATAACGAAATGACTAACATTTTAATAATTAAATTAATATAATGAATAATCGAATATTCATTTATAATTCAATATATGTATTGTATGTATGTATATAGCATATTTATGCAAAAGAATGAATACACAATAAAAGAAATTTAGATGAGAATATACTTTTAACATAAAAATAAATTACCAAAACAAATAATTTTAAGAAACCTTTTCCTAGAAGTTTACATGTGCTGTTTTCACTTAAATTTAAAAATTATATTGCATGAACATTTTCAATTTATGGAAATAGAATCCCCAACTTCTTTTTGCATTAGCGCCCCCGATATCAAAGCACTGCCCCCAGGGGGGCGGTACCGCCCACTTTGGGAAACACTGGTTTATACGAACACACTCTTCGTCAAAACCAGGCTAACATAGAAATAAATAATCACATTGAGTACATTTCAGTCTGTTGGTATAGTTTAATGGAGTTACGTATTGCAATTATGAAGAAAAAAGGAACGGAAGAATGGGTTTTCCGGATTAATTTAAATGACTGCGGTCTCATTATTCTGTGCGCCGCTTCTCGTTTTTTGAGTATTCTAAATCCTAAATGTTAGATTTTTTTGTTTTAATCATCATCTTTTCTTGAATGATATCTGGAATGAGGTTATTATATAGGATTTCAGTATTATATATTGACTACAATAGCGTTTATAATTTTACAAGTATGTACTTTTTCCTTAATTTAATAATTATTTTTAATATTTTCTTTTACCATGCACAGTATCAGTCAAATGCTTTTAAATATTTAGTAATTGGCCGTCGTACATGGTGTTGCATCAGTTTTACATTTAGCCCGACGACCGTTCTTTCAGATAAAAATGGGCAGAGTTCTAAACTTCAGCCCAGTCAACTCAGATCGGTAGAAGATACCTAGTTCTCCTGTCAGTCTCTTGACTGATAATTTAACTGAGAGTATGGCAACCGACGATATACGTAATTTTTTACTTGAAAGAACCAAAGTATATCTATTGTTTTGCTTTTAGAGTAGTCCTTCTGATCTAGTATAAGCACCACAGATTCAGTACAGGCGGTCATATAGATATGTATACTATATCATACTATATTTATATATAGTCATCACTTGTCTTCGGAGCCTACCTCATCACGAGAGAGTCGAAATATGGTAGTGAGTTTTTGTGATTTCTTTTATGTGTGTTCTTTCTATGAATGAATGAATGAAAATTTCTTTATTAAGGACCTTATGCCCAAGGTATACAAGACTGGGGTAGCCGTACGGAGAGCACTGGGTGCTTTCCACCAGGCTTTTTCCCCTTTGTACATAAAAGATACAATAATAATAATAATAATAATAATAGCAATAATTATAATAACAATAATTTTAAAGGTATTAATAATAGTATAATATAGTATTAGTAACAACTAAAATAATAATAATAATATAGGTATAATGTTAATACAGTATTAATTAATTAAATTCCGCCAATGGATATAGAGGTTGCACAGTCCCTCTGTGAAAAAATAACGAAGGCTTCGCTGAGCAGCGGGCAACTGGGACCGCACGCATGGACCTACTAACTCTACTTTCCTATTGGTCAGCATTTCAACGAATCATATTTCTTTCCCCGGACAACTCATAGAAAACAGTATATAAGGACCATCGTCTGGGCCTGAAGATAACCAGAGAATGGTTAAAACATGTCGCAGATACCACCACCAGGTCAACAATGAAGAATTTTCCACATTCAACCAGCCAACCAGCAATAGCAGTAGCAGTAACAACAACAACAACAACAACAACAACAACAACAACAACCGAACGAAGAGGAAACATAGTAGCAAAAACCGGCTGAAGAGGAAACATTTCAAAAGCAATAACTCGAATGGGTCGCTATGTGAAGAAGTTGGAGTCGAGTGTGAACATCCTTTAATCATGAGGGTCTGTACAACGTCTATCCCCATTGACACGAAGACAAATGCTGCTTTGCATAGAAGACAAATGAGAGTATCAAATAAAATAAATTCAATTTCCGTAGCAGATAATAGACGAAACCAACACCCAACCACCACAATAATAAAAAAGGAACAGGATTTCACTGCAAAGTGAGGCTCGAGTTTTCTACCAATAATCTTTTTTTACAGAGGGACTGTGCAACCTCTATATCCATTGGTGGAATAACGAAGGCCCTGTAATAATTGAGTTGATTGGTCTGTGTGCAATGGAAAGTTGTTTCTCTTTTCAAGGAAAATTTTACAAACAAAAGTTTGGTTTGGCGATGGGGAATTGTCTCTCCCCAGTATTGAGTAACATCTATATGGAGTTTTTTTGAGATAACCTACTTGCCTACAATTCTGCCTACTAACGCAAAATGGTATAGATATGTAGATGATGCTTTATGTATTTGGCCTTCAAACGAAAATATTAACTCCTTTTTGGACAACCTCAACACATTCGTACCATCAATACAATTTACGATAGAGTTTGAAAATAGTAATAAACTTCCTTTCCTGGATGTACTTCTACATAGGATCGATAATGAACTAAAATATAGTGTATATGGAAAATCAACAAATGTATCATCCTATGTTCACTTCTTCTCAGCTCATCCTCTTAAAGTTAAGAAATCTGTTTTTAGGAGTATATTTCCGAGAGCTTTCAAAATTTGTATTGTAGAGTTTGTAGAGGAAGATAGCAAAACTATTTATTTACATTTCAAGTTCGTTAAGGTATCCAAAAATATTAATGGATAATATGAAAAAGGTGAAAAAATCCTTGATCTCGAATAATGAAGAACAACTCATGAAAAAGAAATATATTGTCATGCCATATAACCCTTGTTTAAAAGATCTGCCAACGTTTTTGAAAAAGCTGGATCTCTCCGTTGTGTTCAGTAATAATAGTAACTTGTTCAATAGACTGGTTAATAATAAGGAGGAGGAAAAAGATATCTGTGTATATAGGATACCCTGTAATGATTGCCAAATGTCATATATTGGACAGACAAGTAAAGGTCTTCTTACAAGACTAAAACAACACCAATATTCTATTAGACGGGAAGATGAAAAGAGTGCCTTGTACTTACATGTAAGGAACAAAAATCATTTAATAAATTGGAGCGAAGCAAAAGAATTAATTTTTGTGGCTTCAGAAAGAAAGAGAAATATTATTGAAAGTGCCTTCATAAAGAAAAGTAAGAAAATTAAGACCCCTTCAATTTTAGGAACTTTAAATTTAGACAGGGATGCCAGCAATCCTGAAGACTTCAATCAACCAGATTAACTTGCTAATATACTTGTTGTTTGGTTCATTTAGCTCTCTGATGATGTTTTGACGAAAGGCCTTAGAGCATTATATGTAATATTATTTGTTTTATTGTGGTGTTTAATTTCATATATTCTATCAAGAGTTGTTGTTGATTATTAATCTTTCATATATATATATATATATATATATATATATATATATATATATATACTATATCACTGAAAGAATACACATAAAACGAATCACGAAAACTCACATCTATCTTGCTGATTATGAGATAATTGAAATGTAGTGGTGAGTTCCTGTTATTTCTTTTATGTGTGTTCTTTCTGTGAATCTAGTTTATTTAGTTCGTGGAATCGTTTCATTTAATTGGTATATATATATTTAAAAAAAAATCGAAACGTTGACAATGAGAGTTTAATTTGAACCTGAAGAACTGACCGAGTCCTGCTCGGTCGATACTTTTATTATGTATATATTTGATTAAATGACTTGCTTATTTTTAATCTTGTACGTTTCCTACATACTTTCTCTAATTGTCTTACGCGAGTTCTTCACTTCTACAGTAAATTATATTTCCTATAGACGATTGTTTCAAATGTTCACTATTCATTTTCAGGACATCAATAACTTTTTGGGTGAAGTTTCTCGTTTATATCAGCAAAGCGAAGACAGTGAGATTTTTTTTTCCTTTAGTTTATGATAAGTTGTTTGTTAATCCTGTGGGTTGACTGGTCTCGCGGTTTGAGTCACTACCTGTAAGGACTCTGCTTTTTCTTGATATCATTAAAATAGCTTTAAAATTTTGTTACCATTTTCAATCTGAATATTTAAATGTCGTTTCAGTTTTTGAATTAGGGAGGTGGTAGTCATTCCTAAATACAACTGTTTTTGGATTTGACAGTCTCCATTAATACTCGTAGACTAGATAGCTATCCTTTAAAGGCTATTTTTTGACTGGGCTATTATTTTTTTTTTTTTATAAATAGGCTTATGTGATATCGCACAGTCTCGGAACCGACCGCTCTATTCTCTTAGAGAGAAGGGTATGCACATCATGATTATGCATTTCCACAAGAAAAATCTAGTCATGTCCAAGGTTCGAGTCTCCAAACTAAAGATAAGCACACCACTACTGGACCACACCTCATGGTCGGCTTTTAAAGTAAATGACCAGTGTTAACTTTTTCATTCATGTTTTTGGACTTGCATTGCTCCTTGCAGGCAAGCTTGTGCTGTTCTAAATATTGATTTCTATAATAAACGTTATGTTCTATTGCCTGTCGTCTATCCTCATTAACTTGTTTCTCTTTTCTTAAATAGAGCTATTCTTTCATGATATTATCAACATTTTCATTGGAGTAACCGTTATAAACAAATGCTTGTTTTATTCTATTACAGTTTGAGTTGAATATTTCCCAATTTGGTACAATCTTGTATGTTTTGTGCATTAAGGCTTTAATTCCATACTTGTAGCGTTGTGAGCATTCGCTCCGGACATTGAGGTAGATGATTGTATTCGATTCTATCGTTATCTAAAGTTTGGATTTTGTCATGTGTCACGATAATACTGACATCAAGGAAGTTTATTTTGTTGTCTATTGCTTTTTCTATTGTGAATTTCAGTCATATTTTTTCTTCAAGTGCTTTTTTTGAGTGCGTCCATTTGGTTTGTGTTTTTTGGTATAACAAAACAGTCGTCTACATATCGACAGTTGATGGTAGGTTTGATACCATCTATTTTGTTCATTATGTTATTTTCAAGGTGACACATGGAATAGTTGATAAAAATCACGTCAAGTGGTAAGCCCATAGCGACTCTTATCAATTTGTACATACATTGATCCATCTATATCAGTAAAAGGGTTTTCCATTGTGCATGCGTGTTGTAATTTATTGAACGGGTCTTTTATTATGGCTTGTGGTAGAATATTGCTGTAGGAATAGGTGGATGTTAATTACATATGATTTCTATGGTTTCTTTAACTGGAACATTATTGAATAATGTTCAGGGTCTACGTCTAAAGATCCTATTTTACCTTCTGGTTTAGCTTCCCTGATTATTTCTAATCAGCCTGGTTACTTGAGAAGTGAGGGAGCTAAGCTGGTTTCAAAGCTTGTGATTTTTTACTGTTCCATATAAGTACTTAATTCATCTATTATGGACTAAAATTTTTTTCTGATTTTTCCTTGTTTTTTTTCTGATGGTGATATACTTTTGTTGATTTGAGTTTTCAATTTGCTAATAGATCTGATAGATTCATTCACGGTCTGATGACCTTCTTAACAGTTAAAACATGATTAGAAAAAAAATATTATACAAAGTGTCCTAGAAGTCCTAGTACCTTTGGACATCGAATCTTCGATAAGTACGTATTAAGGACTGGAAGATTTTAGTCTTCCTTCCGGAAGACTTGCGGAACACCTCTTGTTGTGTATATTATGGAGAGGGTATAGATGTTAATCCTCTGAGTTGTCAATCCTGGCCCAGTGGTCAGGGAGTCTACCTGAGGAGGCAAAATGTGGCCCTATTTTGGACCTTGAATTGTTTTAAAATTTGACTAATATTTTGTGATTAGTTTTTAGGCATGGTTTCATTTTTTTAATAATACGGATGTAATGATTTGAATCTTTTTACATTTTCTCTTTTTTTTTAGTTTTTATACATGCAGCTAATGTAACTGGAGTTAATTTCGTGTTATGCATATGTTCCATATGTTTTTTAAGTCTCCAGTTATTAAATACATGCTTAATCTCCTAGATAGAATAGTTGTAGTCATTCCTATATACAACTATGTGTACAACAGTAACGCTGGGGATACTCACTGAGAGCATTTAGGTAAGAGGTTTTATTAAACTTTTTTGTATAATTTTTTCCGTGTATTAAATTGAAAATAACATCTAAAATATTAATTTATAGCATATTCTACAACAAACTTAATGCATGCTTCTTCTTCAAATACTTTTGTTAAGGACATTAACTTGATTTGTGCTTCTTAGAATTTCTTCAACTTAACTTCAGTAAATAGGCGATTCAAGTGACTCCGTTTACGAAAACGTTTGCCTCTCTTCATATTCTTTTGTGATCTCCTCCTGATGGTGAACTGTAGTTTAAAATATCGATTCTAGTACCTTTTTTGTCCTTTTCCGTGTTCTCTGTTCATTATAAAAAAAGCGTCCCTCTAGAAGATAACCTGTTTCAATTTTTGAAGATAAATAATACTAATAATATTTACTGGTAAAACGATCCATGATGGACAAAAAACGTTCATAGTTAAACTATAGGTGTCTATGTTTCTTATTTACCCGTTACAAGGTGCACAAGAAAACGTAAATAAAAATAAAACACAAATCGAAAACTGATTCGGCCACTTATTACTTATGATCCTACTGTACCTATTACTGTACGTTCAATAGACGTTGACCACTTACAGAGTGGTACTGTGTGAACTTCTTACCTTCTTCACTCTTCTGTATTCTTCATTCCTTATGAAGATTTGGCATGTTTCTGAAATTATAGAAAACTGTGAATGACTGTCTCCACTTTTTGTTTCTGAGTAATAAATGGTTAAAATATACTAAAGGAAAATAAACTAACACACTCACAGTCTGAAAATGTTTGTGTAACCGTTATCAGGAGGAAGAAAAGGAAGGAAGACCCTTCTTGAGGGAGTATTGCCAACCTTTGTTCTCTTCCCTCTTTTCTTTTTCCTAATGACGGTTGTACCAAAAATTTGATTGTGTTAGTGTACAGAGCTATTGTGTGTACCTCATTAGCATATTTTTGAACAGTCAGATAAATTTGCAGTAGTAGGAATTCAAATAATGAAAAACTACCTAAACTAACATACATTACAGGAATAATAATAGGAATTCTGTGATTAACAATGTGAAGGCAAGGAATGTTCTATGAAATTTCACTGAACACTTTTTTGTGTACATTCATGGATGATCAGTCCTTATGAAGATTTCCTTGCGTTTACATTGTTAATCATAGAATTCCTATTATTCCTGTAATGTAGAATAGTAGTTTTCCATTTTCATAAATTCTTACTTCTGTAACTTTATCTAATTGTTTTTAAATTACTTCTATTTATGCAATTATGCACAATGTTTTGTTAATTTTTATAATTTCAAATTTATCATTTCCTTTTCTTTAGAGACTTAAAAAAATATAAACAAAGTCGAAACGTTGCTATTGAGAGTTTAATTTGAACTTAAAGAAACTGACCGAAGCCGATTCTTTTCATTTGACACTATTGGTTAGCGATCGACCTTTCTCGTGGCCTCTTCACTCCTTTCTCTTAGCTCTTCTCACTCCTTCATGTTCCTTCAGTTTACCTCCCTCCCTTTCTTTCCAACCCCCTCCCCCCTCTCTCTCTCTCCCTTTTTTTCTCTTTCGCATACTCTCTATATATCTCTATCTCGTACTTAAACCCTCTCTCTTACCTATTCTCACTCCATGTCTGTCGTTATCTCTACCTCCCCTCCCACTAATATCTCGCCATTCGCTCTCTCGCTCTTATCTTAACTCCACTTCATAATGTTATGTTTGCATCTTTATTTAAATTATATTAGTCAAAGCTGATAGATTAGAAAAAGCTGATATAAGCCTAAGCGTGGGATGAATAGCGATATGGCTTTCCTATTGATTATTGTTTTTATAGTACAATGCCTATGTATCTAGTCTGGTTAGATAATGATGTGTCCGTCCAATTGTTCTCAGCCTGTATCTAAGTCTGATTACGAGCCTGGTGGTGGGGGTTGAATATTAACTCCTGTTATTTAGTGTTAGTAGCATTTTTCTTCTTGCACTGAAAGCTTTCAGCTCTTATAGCTAGTTCTCACTTGTTCTTTAACTTTGTGAAAGTAATATTTTTTTTTTTTTTAAAAAAATGAGTTTGTTTAACAGGTGGGTACTTTTTTTTTTATAAAATTAATTGAATTTCTTGCTTAATTTTTCCTAATGTAAATATATGCGTTATACAATAGTTATGATTACTATTTAACTTATATATTTTTTTATATTTGTTTGTCTGAAAGGTGTATTACGTTTTGTTTACATTTATTTGGAAATAGTACAAGAACAAAGTTGGCACTAGAGGTATGTTGGAGGCAGGATGCCAGTGAATGACGATCAAGATCTAAAAGTCCTTCAACTGCCTGCACTCTCAAATATTTGGCTCTCACAAGTCAATCAACATTGCTGCATCCTCATCAGTATAATTAGGATGTGTTTAGTGACATTTTTCTCTTGCTATTGTTTGTCTGTTACGTCATTACTGTATACTTTCATATTGTTTCATCTATAGGATAAACAAATTTTGATAGTGAAATTTTACTTCTTCCAATTTTTAACTGTTACTTTTCACTGTATTGCCCTCGTTTTAGACATATATATTTACGTTTATTCAGCCTTGTTGATAAACTGTCTGCAAACTTAAACTTCCTCAAACACTTAAGTATTATACTATATCTTTTTTCCCTATTGAAAACCTTAGAAAACTGAAAAAATACTGAAAAAGTATTCGAAAACTTATTGCCCACATTTATACAGTTCTCTTCATCTTTATCTCTTTGCATCCTATAAGTCGAATCTGCCTTTCTCGTGGCCTCTTCACTCCTTTGTCTTAGCTTTTCTCACTCCTTCCTGTCCATTAAGTTTACCTACCTCTATTTCCAAACCCTCTCGCTCACCCTTCTTTCTCTCTCATATACACTTTGTAGATCTCCATGTCACACTTAAACCCTCTCTCTGTCCACTTCTCACTTCGCCTCTTTTCATTATGTCTGCCTCACTCCCTTTAATGTTTCGTAATTTCCTCTCTTTTTCGCTCGTCCGCTCTTCTCTTCATCCACTTAATATTATTACTATTAATGCAACTCATTAAATATATATACCTATACATTACTCATAGTGAGTACAGACAAACTTTAAAGTTAAAATTCGTTCATATTATTATTATACTTATATTATAATCTTAATATTTTTCATTCATTAGCTACATTCCTGCATTATCAAAAAGTTTATATTATTTATGTTGGTTTTTTATAAATAATATTTTAGTGTCTCCTTTTTTTCTAATAAATGTTGAATTGAATCAAGTTGAATGTACGCATTCAGAGGTTTCTGTTTCCGTGTGAGTACACCAACATGCAAGCATGTGTGACAAATATTACAAATTTTCAAGGAAGGAAATTTATGTGGGTGTTTCAGAGCCAGTATCGAGGAAGAAGGTATGGAGGAGGAACACTTCAAGGTAGAGCTTGGCATGGGGCCTCTGTGGTGCTCCTGATGCCGCTACCGCCAATCACCATGCTCATCCACCCCACACCACCTCCAAGCCAGACCATCAGGTATCTTTAATAGTATTAGTATACGGAGGGGAGGGGGCTATTAGTAGTGTGTTTGCCGTTTGGGGCTCAACTTTTGGTTATACCCTAGATTTTTTTATACAGCAGATGGAAAATCTTATGCATATCGTTCTGTCGCTTTAGAGGTCTTAAAACTGTTGGTACCGAGCCTGTACGATATCAGTTACTCGTTATAACTGATATCTGTTTTACCTGAAAAAACTGATATAACGAAAAAATTTGCCTCTCGATGTAACCCTGTAATGTGCCTTGCCCATAACAAAAATAGGCGTTAATAAATGAGTTTTCATTTCCTCGTCTAGAACAGCACTGATGAAGAGGAGCCTTGAAGTATGGGTGTTTGAAAAAATAAACACGCTAATATTCGTATTCCAGAAATAAACTCTTAATAAGTATTGAAAAGTCATTTTTTTTATGTTTGATTCAAAAAAAGTGTTCATTTGGACTGAAGGTAGTTATACTTATAGCAGAGGTATTTTCCAAGGTTAGTGTGTCTAGTATCTAGTGTTCATGACCTGGCGATGTAGAATGGAATTATCTAAGCTACTAGGAAACAATGACTGACTCAGAGTAAATATTTTTTAACTTTCTTTTGCTTATCCTATCTTGAACTATGGTACTAGGGAGTTCAAGAATTTTGGAGTTGCTGGGCTGAGATTTTATACTGATAGTTTTAGGAATATTGGAGGACGACCAGTTCAAGGTGATTGTACTAACTAGAAACATCAGGGGTAAGAGAGGTAAATGTTCTTCCTTGTTGTGATCCTGACTGGTAGATCCAGGGTTCAGAACCCACTCAGTAGGTGAATAAATACCACCAAGTCCTCCAAGCCATCGGTCCCGAGTCTCTACAATGTCTATTACTCCTTAAAGATCCCTGCTCTAGATACACTTGAGTTAAGCAAAATATAGGACCTCCAATGTAGAATGTTCATTGTGTGGTATCACAAAGGGCCAATGTTCGGCCTATGTGTTTTCTCTTGAGGGACTGCCACTGCAACCTAACCTAACCAGGGAGGTGGTAGGTTGGTTATCAGGATATTAGAATAATACAAGACTCTAAGACCTTCGAACTAAATGAAAACAAAATGGCATCAATATGAAGGAGAGAGAACTTTCTTTGTATATACAAGAAAAGTTAAAACATTTTGGGCAATTTGAAAATTGTTTATCAAGACAAAATGTATTTATCTCCTAGCATGCTTCTAGATTTTATATTACACTCAATTAGTTATTGCAATGTAAAATATCTATGTTTTTATAGGGATCAAACAAATAATTTCAAAAAATCACTTTTTTCCAAATTACTTGCGACGAGCTATTTTGAAAATGAGACTTTAAATTAACTTTTCTGATTTGATTCCTTGGTGTTCATGTTATCTTATTGTCATGCCTATGTAAAAACTAGGGCAGTTTAAACATGATATATTGTAATTGCCACTAGATATCGGGGATTTATTAACCCCAAAAACAGTAACAATTTGTTTTTATCAAAATAGTGAACAGTCACTTTACAGAGATTAAATAGCAGTTTAAGTATGTCCGAGTAAGTGTCTAAACACACAGAAGGAACAACGATAACTAACTACTATATTCGACATCCATCATCATCAGGAGAAGTGAGAGACAAGCCAACACTGAGGAGTTTTACTTCACAAAATTATTTTTGCTGTGTTTCTACCTTATGAAGGGAGGAGAGAAAAAGGTAAAACATTATAAATAATTGAAAAAGCAAACATTGAAATAAAATGATAAAAATAAAAAAAAGCATGTGAAAGAAATAATTACCGTTGAGGTTGAGTCGAGGAGGAGATTTACCTCCTAAGGACAAATATATGCCTTTTCTGAAACCCCCATGAGATATTAGGTGTTCACAGCCTAGGCACTACTGTTAATTTTAGTCCTATACTTGTTTTTCATATTTTACTTTGTCTGTCTGATGTGAACTGATGTAAATAAATATGATTAATACTTGGTTTACAGGTATTAAGAGATTGTTATTAATTGTCATTAATTAATCTCACGGATACAGTAATCACCTGGAAGGTTTTGGTTACAAAATTTAAATAATTTTAAAATTCTTTTACTATTTTCCAATGATTTATTTTTATATATGGTTTCATTTTCTGTTTAGTCTGTGTAAATCATTTTCTTTGCTTATTATTCCTGTTCGTGCTACTAGCATTTCCTGATTAATCTAGCATTATCTACTTTCCATGGATTTTTTTCTTGCTTCAGCCATTGAATGGCATGTTAGTCTCCTAGGTGAGGAAATTAACCTAGTCAAAGGTGTTTAATTTCACAGAGTCCCCCCTTGTTACATTTGTACTCATACACAGTATTTGTTTCCATTAGTGGAGAGTTCTTGTTCTCTTTGTTTTTTATAAATAGATTACTGACAGTAGGTTTTTTTAAGTTGGTAATCGAAGTTACTTTGTCAATAGTATTTTGTTTCCGCGTTATCCTATATTATCATTTGTTTTATTGTTTACATTTGGTCAGAACAATCTTCATAAGACTGACTGATGATGTTCACAGGTCTTCAGTTGACCACCACATCACCCTTCCTAGTACCACTCATGCTAATTCTCATTGACTCAATTTTATTCACTCTTAAACAAAAACTTAGACATGTTTTATAAACAAATTCTTAAACAGTTCCCTGATTATAACTGTAATATTCTTTGATAGTTTCAGAAGAGATACATGTACATGTATGTCCTTCGGAGGTAGATCTACTCCTGTACTCAACCTCAAGCATAAATTAGTTTTTTCTTGCTTTCTTGATTTTATTTTTGAATATCTTTAATTTTTTTTTTGATAATTGATTATTTTGTCCATTTATCCTTCCATAATGTGGAAACATTGCACGACTGGTTCTGTTAAGTGACGCTTAAGAATTGGCTTGCTTCCAAGTAGCAGCTCACTTCTCTTCCTGATGCCATCAGATGTGGAAATGTAACAGTGAGTTTTTATAGTTTCTTTTGTATGTTTCTCTGTGTGATTTTATTTAGTTTGAACAGTTTTCAAAAATAATACATATGTATAATGTATAGATTTCATTGAATTAACTTTCTTGTCGGTTGTTTCAAATTGTCAGGTATATTAAATAGCAATGCTCCAAAGGTTTTATGTTGAAGAATCGCGCACGTCTTTAATGTTTATCATTATTCTAAGCTACTATTTTATAATTCACCAACGTTTCCGTTAACATTGATCATTCTAAGGTATGATAAACCCACTAACTTAAACTAGGAATGTATAATCTGATTTAAGAGGAGTGATAAATAATTTTAAGAAAAATCAATCATAATTCATATTTCACAGTCACAATGAGAAGGTTACAGTTAGGCATTGGTAGCTTGAAGGTAATATGGCATGGCTTGCATTGATCATAAAATATTTAGCCCTAAAGGCTGTGGATTAATTTCCAGTTGTTCTTTCTGATTACTACTTGGCTATTCTCCTAAATGTAATTTCAATATCTGGTGAATCCTGATGTTTAGACATTCATAAATATAAATGGTCTGAGATGTGCTTAATAATCATTAAAATAACTTTTAATTTTCTTTAATATCTTTCTCATATCTTTTGGTATAAGCTTACTTATATTCACTTTTACTATTGAAGTACACACAAGGCAATGTGTAAGTTTAAAGAATGCAGATATGATAATTCTTGTGTTTCACTCAGTTTAGTTGTTAATTCAAATCTCATATGTAAGTTTGAAATTGCATTTGTTAAACTTTTCTTTTTATTTCCATAAGTGTCATATTATCAACAGTCGTCAAAATAGCAACAATGAATATCTATCTATCTTACCAATTTTCAATTCTATCTATGATATTTTCAAATTTACACATATGAAAGTTTGCCAAGGTAATAGTACAGTCAAAAACTAATGACTACTCTATCTGATGATAAAGAGTTTAATTAATATGTTGTATGCTATTAATAATGGTAATATGGAGGACGAGTGGTATGTTTGTAGGTTTATCACAGTTTATATAATTAATGTTTTACTCATAACATAACTGATTTCAGTCCTCGAGTAGTAAACACTGCTCTATTATGCTCATAGTGTTAGTAACATGGAGGTTAGTTGAAATCACATCACACAAAGTATGATATCGCATCAGGTATATCTACTTATCTATTAATTACCAAATATTATTATCAAAATAAAATTAAACTTTATCAGGACTCGGTCAGTTCTTCAGGTTCAAATTAAACTCTGCCAATGTTTATTTATAACATTTTTCCTTTTCTATAAGCAAGAGTATACAATTTTGAAACAGAAAAACTAAGTATTACATTAAAGATTATTTTACAAAGAAAAATAGTCTGTGGATCTCAACAACAATTTAGTTTGAATGAACACGTGACACACTTCATTCAAATTAAACAGTTTTTATTGAAATCCACAGACTACTTTTCTTTGTAAAATAATCTCTAATGTAATAAATACTTAATTTTTCTGTTTCAAAATGTTATACTTCTGCCTATGAAAAAGCTTTTAAATAAAAACCGAAATGTTGGCAATTCGAAGAATTGAAGAACTGACCGAGTCCTGATAAACTTTAATTTTGTTTCTATTTCACGGTCGATACTTTTATCAATATTATTATCTAAGTTAACTACTTAGATAAGGTATCGTCAGACGTTGGTTAAAGCAAATCTTACTAATATATTTACTGGAACGTTAATCTCCAACAATGTTAGCATTTTAATTTAACAGATCCGTAGAATTTAATAAAATTATTAGTTTTTAGCTAATAAAAAAAATGTCTGCTAATGTAAAAGACACATTTGTGTAATGCATATCTGCGTCTGTATGAATAAAAAGACGCTTGCAGTCTTGACCTCTACTACTTATCATTTTAGGTCTTCTTTATCTAAATCGATTATTGAACATAATGCATTCATTAAAATTTAATATCAAAATAGTGAATACTTTCTAAGGAAGTTTGACATGATTGTAAATAAAAGTTAAAGTTGTAGATCTGTTGAAAGATTCGTAAGTGATAAAACTTTGTTGTTTTTTTTTTATGAGGATGCCTTGATATAAAGATGATAGCTTTTAATTTTAATTATTCCTATTTTATCGCAAAAGTGTGATATATTTATTTAATTTTGATATATATAATACTTTACTCACACAAACAAATGTTTTAAATCGTCTGAATGGAATTGAACAGAACAAGAATATAATTCTGGACTCATTTCAGAATTCATGAAGCATTGAAAAATGAATTAAATGGTGAATATATGACCATGGTTATACCAGGGCGCTAATTCTGTTTATCATGGTTTGGCTAGATTAGACGACTAGTGGTAGTACATTAGAATTTGTTTAGAGAACTAAAATCATTTTCGTGATCAAAAATATTTGGTTCAAGCGTGTTTGTGACTAGTTTCAAGTCAGTAATTATTACAGGATGCAGGACAGCCTTAATTTCGTAGTAATTCCATTCAAAACTAGTTTAGTACCTCTTCTTACCGTAGCTATTAGTTTTTTATTGTATTGTAATCAATATCTTACTCCAACTGCCGATTGTGACCTTCTGTTGTATTCTCTAATAAATGACTTATCGGCGTCTTACTAAACATCATTAGGGGAAGTAGATTTCATTATCAAAATACCATAAATTAGTTATAATTTTAGTAAATTCCCATATTTTAAAAAAATATTTCCAAGACTCCAACTTATAGGCTTTACGCATCTTGTGAGCTGTAAAAGAAGAGTCAGTGTGGCTCATTCATTATTTGGTACCCATTACATTAATCATGTGCGAGCTATATTGTTGATGGAGGCAAAACAGCGCTTGGTGTCACCAGTACATGTAGTAACCAGAGCAACTAATGTTGCTTAACTTAGTTGATATAGTGGATCCGATGTAATGGATCAACGTGGCTATGGCTGTTGGCTTATTTTAAAAGTTGAAAAAATTTCTTAGTTTACCCGTATAACTTATTTTTGTTAATTTTTAATTGTTTTTTCACTAATTGAAGAAAAATCAACATATATTTAGATAACGTGAAGATGCAAATGGAAATTTCGTGATAATCTAACTGTGACTGAAATAATTATGAACTCTGTATATTATCTTTTATATGAATGCTAAAACATATACTAATCCAGTATATGCTAACGCAATAATGATTTTCTAACAGGTTTAAAAAAAATGTTAGATTAAGGTGACACATAGATAAATTCTTGTCAGTTAGATTAATTGACCTTTACGATACCATGCTACCGAGTTAACTCTATATCGGGAGTCCTATATTATGTCTTACACAAGTTTGTTAGAGTTGGGATCTTCAACGAGTACCTCACGTTTTACATGCTCGGAGTCGACGGTTTCATCTTTAAAATTTTTGGTTATTGGCTTAAATCAAAAGGTTGGTACAGTGGCGCAGGAAGGGGGGGGGGGCATTTTGAGGGTGTAAAATAGAAAAAAATTAAAATCATAAAATGCTAACAAAAAAATCTAAAATTTTGTACCAAAATGAGTTTTTAAGGTCGTAATTGTTTTTATGTTTTATGTGTATAATACTGTTATTAAACGGATTTTTCAACTTTAATATTTGCAAATTTAAAATAAAGTATTTTAAGTGGTTGAAAGTTCATTATATTTAGGATATTATTATTAACCGTCATACCTCGTCTATCGCTGGTGAAGTCACCCGCGATAGGGTTTGAAGGGCGACCTCATCAGCGATAGACGAGGTATGACGGTTAATAATAACATCTTATTTACATTTACTAAACTCTGTGGCACCAACAATATGCGTGTATTCACTATATTTGTTGCATAGCCAGTTAATATAATTTAACAATTTCTTTATGATTTGCATTATACGTTTTGTTTTGTCTTAGATTTTCTTTGATGGTGACTGTATATGTATACGAGAACTTTAATAGGATGAAAGTCTGAGACTAATAACAGCAGTCGGAAATTAGATCCTTGATTGTAATTCCATGAAAATGAATAATTTGAGGACTTTCTGGAAATTTTAAAGTTAACGTTAACGGTTATCAACCTCCAGCAGAATTGTTGGGGGGGGGGGGGGGGGCAAATCTTACGAAATCCCCGGGTGACAAAAAAATGGTTGCTACACCACTGGGTTGGCATTCTAATAACCTTGGATACTAGCGACAAGCTGCTAACATCTAGACTGACTTAATCCCCGTTCCATGCATACGGAAACAGTTACCATATTACAAAATTAAAAGTGCTTTAATTATAAATTGTTTGTTTTTCAGTATATTGATCTATCGAAAGCAAGTCAAAAGGGATCCAAAATTCACGTTACTTTCACTCTTAAGTTGACATCTCAAACAGAGGCATTATGGGAAACTGTTTTAATCGATTCTGTGTTGTATATTCAACTTCCTACATCAGTCATGCCTGCAGGCTCCAGAGAAGCGTAAGTGGTCTTATATATATATTTTTTTTTGTACAGTAATTTTTAATGAGAATTACAGCTAATTAAAAACTAATTTAAATAGATGTATTTTCTATGGTAATTTAATCAAAGATTTCATTTATATAAAATTACAAAAACATGTGTCTATTTGACACAAACAAACAAGATTACAAAAACAAGATTTGACGTTGGAATAAAAATCAACGTCTAAACCACAGTAAAGAAATTCAGAAATTGGACTAACCTTTCAACCAAAGTAACTGGTCTTCGTCAGAGTCGCACTGGAATTGAAACATGTGTGTAAATACTTAGTGTATCATTATTATGCAACTATCCCAAATCTATGAATAAAGATGCCTTTCAAAATTACAAAATTATATTGATTACTGCCAACACTAATTCAGAATGGAAGAAGAAGTATTTTGCTCTTCGTAGATAACTTTATCCATAGATTGCTGAAGAATTACATTTTACTGTATATAGGATGAAACCCACAAATGTATTTGCTTATGTCAATTTTTATTGCACCAATGCCAAAGATGTTAAAATATCTTCTTTTTTTTGACAAATTTTTTGAGGGCGTTAATAGTTTGCTGCCCTGAATTCCTTAATGACGAAATTAAAAAAAATATTTCTCTTATTGACTCATTAATAAAATACCTTGCCCCTTATATTGACTAACCTCTAAAGGTTTAAAAAAATGTTCTCCGATTTAGTAACGGAAAAGCGTTTAATATCAAATGTCATAGTTTTGCTATATCATGAGTCATTGGACGGACCATGACTCATTTGACGGACCTAACACTTCTTAGGCTTGCTGGTAATTTTGATTTGCATAATTTTTGTCTAATGGAAATAACGTAGGTTATTTGTTAATAGTCTCGTAGAGAACTGAAGTAAAGTGTTATTAATAAATTCTACTTTACTCACGTATGAAAAGAAGCAAAAATCGCATAGGAAAGATCAATTTTAAAATACTATTTAGTGTTTATTAATTAAAATTTACCAGATCAGATAATGTAAACACTACTAACGGTTTGTTCATATTACACTCAGTATTAACGAGAACAATAGTTTGACCTCCAGAGTCAAAACTAACAGAAAATGTTTTATTATTTTATTCCTGAACTCCTTAGTTTAACCTGACTTGCCCAGCCTTTTATTCCCTTTAAAATACCTCATGTCTTCATCCCTTTTCATTCCACACCAGATGTTCTATTTCACTTGTTTCAGTTCGAGTGTGACTCTGACGAAGACCGTTACTTTAGTTGAAAAATGTTAGTCCCATTTTTGAATTATTCTGGTTTAGTTATGTACTATCACTTCCAGGACACTGCATGTTCAACAGCACTAAACAGTCTGTTAGAGGTCTCTATTGAGTTATTATGAATCATATATATAATATATCCATCTGAATTACAAAGGGTGAGGAAAGGTATGTGGTGAATCTTATCCCCCATCACATATTCTAATCAAATACATTCCGCATTCCAACCTACCAGTGGCTCAGTCAACTGTCTCAACCTCAATAAGAAATACAAAAATTAGACCAAGATCTTTCAACCAAACAGTTTGTCTTCGCCAGAATCAACTTGAACTGTGTCAGTTTTGAACTGTCGTCAGTTTGACTGAGACTCTGATGAAGACCAGTTGTTTTGATTGAAATACCTTAGTCCCATTTCTTAATTTCTTACTGTGGCTTGACAAATCGGGAATCCGTCTGTTGAAAACGTTTATCACATTAGCATTCAATGTTTCCTAATAACAAGAAGGAAAAAATATATAAAATTATTGTTGGAAAGATATCAGTACTCAAATAATTTAATATAATGTTTTTGTTATAGATATTTAAGCCAGGAACTAGAGCATTTTAATGGCAATCATATTAATCCGGAAGTTTTCATTATAAATGTTTCAAAATTTCCATATTGTTAAAGTTTATATCAAACAACTGGAATTGTTTTCTAATTTTAATGATGTAACGCAGCTGATTTACAAGGTAATATTATTATACCGAAACATGTAAATATTATAACATAAATTTCTATGGAAAGACTGGCTGTCCTTTTTGAAAGCAAGTTTCTATGAGGTCTTGGACAAGACCCTAAATTTTGCATATGGGAGATTTTGTACTGGTTGTTCCTGGAAGAGGATGTAAAGCTGTCGGTTCTGAGCCTGTATGATGTCATGTACTCGAAAGACATGTTTATCCCTACTGTAATAAACTTGAGTGATATAAAATTCAGGGCTCCTGATGTAGAATCAACCCGGTTATGTAGCTCGTACTATAATTATAGTGGGAGCCAAATAAAAACACTATAAATGTGCTACACTTTCCGACCGTAGAACACTAAAAGGTGAAAGTCTTACTCGTACATATGTGGGCATTGGAAACAACAGATTTTATCAACATTTTTATTCAATAAGAACAAAGAAATAATGGAAATCCCTTGCAGTTTAGCTATTCCTATTGTAGATATATGGTTATAGTAGATAAAACTAAGATGACCATAGGAGAAGAATTTTTTGAAATATATATTAAACAGGATTAAACTTTAATTAATTATAGAAGTCACATCTCGAATATGAATCATATATATTCGGGTGTGTACATCGAGTTTTTAAGAGGTTTTATCAAATAATGATTTGTTTTTTTTCATAGCAATTAAAAATCTGTTTATTTTAATAAAATTTGCTTCGTAGTTGCTTGGTTTGAGTGCATTGATGTTGTACTTGATTTTGTGATTTTATTACCAGTCTTTCCCCTTTTAATATTATTAACCCTCCCTCCCCCATAATGTAAATGTTTATTTTCTTTATTAAAAAATTGTTATTTCTATAATAATTTTACTGTTTCAATACTACTTTTACTTGTACCATTCCACACGTTGTGGTACTCTAGTTTTGCTATATACGAGTATATATTTCTTGATTTATTGTAAGCCTATAAAAAGGTTTTAAATAAAATCTACAAGTCAGTCTTTTTAATGGCTTCATTGGAACCTGGAAAACTGAATAAACTCCAAGTTTTTTTTTTTAGTCCATTTTATCAGTATGAAACAGTCGATAAACAGTATAAATCAGTATAAACACTTTCAAGTGTTTATATATATATGTGCGCGTATTTTATGAGAGCGTATGTCTGTTGTGTGATTTAGTTTATATTATTCTAATAAGTATAGTTTTATGATATTTAAAAACAAAACATACTTTTCAAATATTGTGTCTAATAAAAACGACGAGTGTTACGACGAGAATTCTAATTCTATCTCTTCTCTTGCTCAATGTTGTAATTGTTTAAGTTTATATTTTCATATGATATGTGCTTTGTAAATTTCGTGCTTGTACGTTCCAAGTAATGTAAATATACAAAAAAAAAAAAAAAAATCGCAGTAAATATAGTCATTGCTGTTTTTGTTATTTACTCTGAAAGTGAAGTAATTCTGAACAACTACCATGAATTCATTGTTTTTTTTTTATCAAGTGATTTTTCCTTTAATCCAGCCATGTTTTTGTTTAGTTTTGTCAGTTTACTGGAGTATGCAGAAGAAGTTCTGGGTTGTACTGATATCATCATATGTATGCAAAAGGATAGAAGTGATAGAGGTATAAAGAAAAATATTTATTAGTTAATCTCTATTTCTTATAATTTATATATCATCCCATTTAGAATAATTGTTTGTTAAATGATTTCTTATTTTAATTAATGAAAAATACTGCATATGGATCAAGAAACTTCCAAGTTCATACATTGTTTTATATAGTTTGTATACCTGACTTCACAGATTTATTCATAGATTCACAGATGGATTTACAGTAGGTAATACATTATTATTATTATTATTATATCTATTATTATGATATATATAATTATATATATCGATTGTCGAATATACAAGCGAATTATGTCGTTGTCGATTTTTGTGTTGCTTTCGTTTTAATTTTTATCTTAAGTATTATGGATCGTTTTCATCAGTGAATGAAATGGACGATTTCATTTCGTTTATATGAATAAACGATTAAACATCAGGAAGAAATTGAGAAATGTAACTTAAGATCTTTCAACGAAAACAACTGGTCTAGTCAGAGTCTCTGAACTGAAGTAAGTGTGTAGGACATCTGGTGTAGAATTGAAAGAGGCATTTTAAAAGGCAGAAAGAGCTAGGAATGGGAACCTCCTTACCTTCCTTCCTTCTCAATTCCACACCAGTTGTATTTCACTTCTGTTAGTTTGAGTGAGACGAAAATCAGTTGTTTTGCTTGGTCACATTTCTGGATTTCTTAAATCCTACTACGTAGGAATTGTTTCTAGTATACTTCGTCTCCCTATGAAGCGTCATAGAACTTTAGTTAACTCAGATTTATATCCGTTGTAATCTATACTAACTCCCATAGTCTATGTTTTAATAATTTCTATATACTACATTCTATGATAGGTTTCTATTGAAAACAACTATAACTATATTTTTAAGTTAGATTTTCACTATTTTGACGAATGTATGGTACTTTAACCTGGCGATTGCCAATGAAATCCTAATTAGAATATAGTGACACCTCCCAACTACAAGAAAATATCCGTCATCAACACCACGAAATAAAAGCAAACAAAATTCTAGAACTCAAGATGGCATATAATTTATAGATCTTCGTTTAGCCTCAAGAATGAAGTCATATAATCGAATCGAAGTCGAACTACCAAGAATGATACAATGTATTGGCAAACCTGTTTTGTGTAGCTTTACCATAAAAATTGTTAGCATGTGTTTGTGGCCTAGTAAAACGATACAAAACAGGTTTGCTCATATGCCCTATTCTATCATTCTTAGGTAGTCCAGTCCGACTTATGAGCTGTTGAAATACATTGAAAAATGTAATAAGAATAGACTCCACGTAAACAAGTCTAAAAAGGCTATCTGATACATACCAGATTTTATTTGTGAAGCAGGATGCTTTACATTTGATGGAATTGTGTACAAGAAAAAAAATCTGGAGTGGCCTACACTCAACTTTACTATAAGTAACTTAATATCAAATTTCTTGAGTCTATAATATATAACGTCTCATTTAAGCATAATGTAAACATCTAAATAAGATATGATTATTAGTCTTTCATTCCTGACGTAGTAAGATAGTGATTGAAGGACATATCAATATATAAGCTTATTTTTGTACATCACACAGCTGATGCAAATAATTTCATTAGTATAACTCCAGCAGTAATAACATTTTTGAAAAACCAAAGTGAACATTTCTTGATACGAAATATTCTCCTACAAGAGAACATGTCTTTTGTTCAAATAGCCAGTGGATTTCTTACATCGTTTACTTGACATCCTTCTACATTGAATATGAAAGTAAAATTTTCAAATTTAAAACAGGAAAATACCCTTTTTTTCTCTGAAAAACATCATAAACAGCGAAGAAAAAATATTGTTTTAAGATGATTTATAATTAAAGATGTAGGATAATTACATTTATTAATCTCTAAACGAAAGATTTCAATTTTGAATTATCTTTTACATTTTTTGTATTTTATAGAATTATTATACTGGGAATTTTATGGCTTCTTAGTATTTAATAAGATCATTTTCCTTCCCCTTTGTCAAATATCATATATACGAATTTTTTCTGAGTGAGTGTTATCACACACTTTTCCTGCCTTCTGTACTCTGTTATAAGTTTGCTATGAATGTATATTGAGAAAAAATATATTAGTAATTAGCCAGTTTACATACTCAAATCGAAGTCAAAGCCAGCTATTCAATATAATTTAAATCTTTTATAGTTGGGAGCTTCTAATTTTTGAAAATAATAAATATGAACTATTAGACTAGAATTGTAAAAAAAAAAACTGGATATTTCTCAACAAACATAAGTCCTCTTTCTTGAGGAAAGAGTCCATTCGTTACATTTCAATATCATGGAATGGTACTACATTCACAATGATAATGTAATTGTAACTGATATTAAGTTTTGCTCAAGAGTGCAATATATAGATTTATTAAAGCATTTTATGAGACAAATCCATCATGCCATTGAAGACAAAGGTAATTTATTTATGTTTATTGCCGGTGATTTTTTTACATGTAACAATATTATTCCTCTTACATCTCGTATAAGTCAATAAACTATATAAATTGTTCCTTTATAAATATCAATTTTATCTCAGTGGATTTGCTAAAAAAATGTCGAAGTCAATGTAAACATTGTAAAAAATATCAAAAAGTCGACAAGTATAGCAGGTGATCTCTTAGTCTAGGATAAACAAACAGTTTTTATAGCGTTATTGCTCCTTCCCATAATTGAAACATCATGAATTTTTTTTTATGAATTGCTAATTTTTCGTTGCATTTTTGGTCAAATTTTCATTATTTTTTAATGTGCCGTTTAGCGTCAAAAAAACATTTTCTGAAAACAGAAATCGTACTTTAACGCCCCTTTGGTGAATGTAATTTTGGAAAAAATTATCTCAAATCATTTTCCATACAATGTTCTATCTTTAAGCATAGTTTCATTTTGATCCGTCAAACGGTATGTCTTGTATCGCTCTCACAAGCTTTGAGATTGAATTATAAGTCAAAATTTTTATATTTTGATGAAAAAAAAAATTTCTTGTTGTTTTAAAATTCTGAATATATTTTTCGTTTGTTCCATTTGTTGCCTCAAAGACAATGTCAAAATTTCAAAACTCTAGGGTTATCAGATTAGGAGAAATAAATGTTTTCTAAAAAACGGTTTTTGGCAAAAAAAGTGGCTTTCCCATCAGGCATATTTCTTCCCAAACAATAGGGATCTTATCTTCTTCCCTATGAGGCCCATTTTTGTGTAAAATATCAACTTGATCCATCAAAGATTCTGGACCGTAGCGTGGTAACAAGCAATGTTAACACAGTCACCCACCCACACACACACAGACATCATCGAAAAAACTTCATAAAACGACTTCTGGGACCTCAAAACATGTAATTCCGTCAAAATCTCGAGTTTGAATTTTTTCACGATCACTATACTTTACTATATCATAGTAAAGTAATATGGATTACCAGAGGGTTCTTCAATCCGTTCGGTTCTAGTCAGTGTTATACTAGGTTAGAATTAACTATATTGAAAAACTTATAATGAAAGTAAAACTTTTTGAAATATGTGGATGATTTATTCCTAATTATGGACAAAAAAGACAGGAGAAGCATGTATAAATATTTTTAATTCATTTCATTCATCCACGTTTAAATTCACCTGAGAAAAAGAAAGAGATGGGAGTCCTCCGCTTTTATACGAGGAGATAACGTAAATATATTAACATACTGGTGTAGAAAACTAACAAATACTGGAAGAATTTTAAATTATTAAGTAATATTACCGGTTTTTAATTTAAAGGAGATTATGTCAAAGGACTTAAAATGTTATCCTGTTTACGTTATTAAATGTAAGTATTGTAATAAAAATGACAATGTGATTATTACACTCTTTTAATTACAGTAGTGATATAACGGTTTTTAATTTGCGTTTATTCAGCTATGATGAGTTCCTAATGCTTTAGTAAAACTTTAAACCACATTCCTAGCGTTCATTGTGGCGGGAAAAAAAGTATATTATTCCTGTAATGTAATTGCGATAATTTTTTTTTTTAAGTTTCGTATATTCCTACTTTTGTAAGTTTCGTCTCATTGTTTTCTAGAAACTACTCAAACTTTTTCATGTATAATTACATATGACTTACTTATTAAGTTTGTGTTTTTTGTGCGTTTTTATGAATGGTATTTTCTTAATTTCCTCTCATTTGTAAGCCTATGAAAAAGTTTGGAATAAAAATAGGAATATTGGGGTTTAGAGTTAATTTAAGTTGGAAAAACTGACTGTGTCCCGATTCATTTATTCTATTAATATATCAAATGGTCGATAATTTCTGAATTATTTATATCTACATCTCGGATTGTATTAGGAATTCTAAAGAGTAATTAAAACCTTTCAACCAATAATGGTCATTAATTCTCATTATATTTGAACTCTGGCGAGAATGGTTACTTGCCTTTATAATTTGAAATGTGGTGTTTATGTTGTTGGTACATGTATTCTTAATGAAAAGTGTAATTTAATATTCTTAATGAAAAGTCCTCATAACGCATGACGACTTCAACATAAGAATATGCGTTTAGAAATTTGGAAGCAGTGTTTGTAAAATTTGAAATTTGGTGTGAGGTGTTTCAAGTACAATGGAAAGTCGTACTCATCAACTTTAAAATTTTGCAAACCTGCTACAAATATCGGGTTTCGTTTTGCATTAATTTTTTTTAAATGATTCCTGTTATTAAATTTTTAAAATTGTTTGTATTGTTTTATTTTCATTACTGGGGAGGTATATTCCTTATTTAAGAAATTTTATGGGTGAGGTCTAGGTTGCTATTAATTATGATATTCTACCTATTTGGGAATATTTCTTTTTCAGTTAATGTAGTAATTATTTCTTTAACTATGGTTGTTCACAAAATCACACCTTACAGTATTTGACTGATGTCCATTACTTTAAGAAATTAGTATAAGTTAAGAAATCGTGTAGTTTTACCTTCCTTATGTAAATCGTTAATGTTTGAATTTTTTTTCTGCCCACAGGACAGTTGGTTAGAAGCTTCAGATTTCTTGGCTTTTCAGTTCTCCCACCAGGAGATGCACTAATGCCTGACATCAATGATTCAATTAATTTATATTTGCGTTACTCAATAGAAAAATAAGACTAAATATCAATGTAATTTTATTTTTGAGTTTTAAATAATTAAGGAATGTTTGCACGGAGAAAGCTTAAAATTAATATTTACCTTGTTTTATGTATCATTTCTGGTTTATATAAAAAAAGGAAAGATGTTATTGAACTATTTTTTTCTTTGACCTGAATTTTGTGATGGCATAATTTATTAAGAGAATAGTAATCGAGCTCTCACTTGGTGGTTTATTGTATTCTAATAAAGCTATTTAGATTTAAATAAAATTCAAATTGAGATATATGGATGCTTATTAATTTTTTTCGACTATTACAATTTATACCATTCCATTATCACTTGTACTTTGGTGTAATTATTAATTTATCAACATTTATTGTCTGTAGGTTTGTTGTGACAGTGTGGTAGTAATTTTCGGTGTAGTGAATGAAACACGACTAATCTGTATAAAGGATTTATTGGTTATTGGTAATTTCTTAATGCTTTCTTGAATGGGATATGTAATTTATTATAAGCCTTTGGAAAGGATGAGGAGTACAGTTTTCCAGTACTATTACCAGAGAACTAACTATCTCAGTTGATGCTATGAAACATACCACACTAAGAAATATCCTAAAACATTCATTCTTATTTTCCTCGAGGGTAGTTTAACTTTTATTGGTTTATGATTATTTTATGTATGCATATGCTTTGTAACTAATATTTAACTTTTCACGAAATCTGTGTACTACCAACCAGGTTCAAGTTCATTTATAATATTTTTAATACTTTTTTCGTTCTCTTTAGGTTAATGTATTATTTTAATGTAGTTTAAAATGTTTACTCTTTCGTAAGTTTGGAAAACTCATATGTTTAAATTTTATGAAATTATACGGTGTTATTTTGTTTAGTTGTACAATTTATTGAATGAGATATGCATTGATTCTCTATATAATTTAATTGTATCAAATATAAGTTTGTTGCTTCTGCTTTTTGTCTTTCTAGTCCTAATAAGCAAAACTCGTCCTGTGTGATATAAAAAATAAATACTACTTATTTGTACAGTTAACACATTTAGTGTAATACATAGTTGAAATAGTATCAATTTTTATTTTTCTTTATTTATAATTAGATAGGATCACTATTTTCTACTAAAAGTGTCATTAATTTCCATATAAATAATTTAGTAATAAAAAGTTGTCTTTGAAATTATAACTAAAAAATGTCCTCATAGAGATATGCTATCGCTCCTATTGCTTTGGTCACCTAATGAATAATGTATATAATGGTTGTGAAAAGCAGATTCCTTTGTTATTGAAAGAAGAGGAATGTTTTATGGAACTGCTTTCCTGCTTTTGATATTATGCAGCGTGCTCTAAAATTTTTGAAAGATTGGTAAAGGAGAAAAGTCTAGATATAAATCCACCTAATGCGGGTGGTCCATATCTTTCTCAAGGAGAATGAAAGTAGGTGTGAGAAATGCTTTAGTTAAAAATATTAGTCTAGAACTATTAAAGAACAGTTGAGTTCTTTAGATGAATGACTTAACTGGGAAAGTCGTAGAACAGATACATTGGCTAAGGGCACAAAAGCAGTGTTTGCTGTAAGAGGTGCTCTGGTAGAAAAAGGATCTTAACACCAAATCTTCACTTTGGTCAGCAAATTTCGTACTACTAAACTTCCCAGTTGATATTTTACACAAAAATATCATCGCTATACCCATAGCATAGATGAGTCATATTGTTTGGGAGCAATTATGCATGTTGGGAAAGTCACTTTTCTTGCCAAAAACCTCTTTTTAGACTACATTTTTTTCTCTTACTATTAATTCTAGTGTCTTGAACTTTTTGCATTATCTTTAAGGCTACAAAAGCAATAAACGAAAAATATCTTCAGATTTTTAAAACAATAGGAATTTTTTTTTCAATAAAACGTAAAAATTCTGACTTATAATTCAATCTGAAAGCTTGTGGGAGCGATACAAGCCATACCGTTTGACGGATCAAAATAAAACAATACCTAGAGATAAAACTTTATGTGGAGAATGAGTTGAGATATTTTTTTCCAAATTGCCTTCACCAAAAGGCTGTTGAGTACATTTTCTATTTTCAGAAAATGATTTTTGACGCTAAACGGTTCATTAAAAAACCATAAAATTTTGCCAAAAAATTAACAATATATAAAAAAAATTCAGGAATTTCTATTACGGCAAAGACCAATAACGTTATAAAAAGTGATTGTTTATCCTAGACTATCGGATCACCTGCTATTGACTTGATCAATAGACTTGAATTTATAGATATTTATACAATGTTTACAATGACTTACAATTGTTTTGAATAAATCCACTAAAATAAAATTGATATTTATAATGGAAAACTTTAAATAATTTATTGATTTATATGAGATATAACAGGAATAATATTTTTACATGTAAAAAATCACTGCCAATGAACATGAATTTCTGTTGCTTTCCATGGTATGATGGATGTGCCTCACAAAATACTCTAATCAATCTATATATTGCACTCTTGAACAAAACTTCATATCAGTTGTAAATTATTTTGTGTTTATGAATCATAGTATCTATGGGTTATATGAAGTGTGAGGAATGGACTCTTTCCTCAAGAAAGAGGAGTTATTTTGGTTGGCAAATATCCAGTTTTTTCACTATTCTAGTCTAATAGTTTATATCTTTATTTATTAGAGGTGGTCCTCCAATGGACCACCCGCATTTGGTGGATTTATATCTAGACTTTTCTTCTTTACCAATCTTTCAAAAATTTTAGAGCACGCTGCATAATATCAAAAGCAGGAAAGCAGTTCCATAAAACATTCCTCTTCTTTCAATAACAAAGGAATCTGCTTATCACAACCATTATATACAGTATTCATTAGGTGATCAAAGCAATAGGAGCGATAGCATATCTCTCTTTTATATCCAGTTATAAAAGTTGGCTGAATACTGAATAGCTGGCTTTGACTTTGTTTTGAGTATGTAAGACTGGCTAATTACTAATATATTTTTCTCAATATTCATTCACAGCAACCATATAACATAGTACAATAGGCAGGAAGAAATAACACGCACTCAGAGTGAATTGGTGTATATGATTTTTGACAAATGGAAAGAAAACAGATTTTAATTAAATACTTGGTGGAAGCTATAAAATTTCCAGTATAATAATTCTATAAAAAACCAAACATGCAAAGCATAATTCAAAATTGAAACATGCTTGAGAGAATAATAATTGCAATTATTCTACATCTTAAATTAAAAAATTATCTTCAAAGGACATTTTTTCTTAGATGTTTCAGATATTTTGTAGACAAAATAGGAATATTTTCAAGTTTTAAATGGGAAAATTTTTTCTTAAATAATCAATGTAGAAGTAGGTCAGGTAAACTATGTAAGAGGTCCACTGGCTATTGGAACAAAAGCCATGTTCTCCTTTAAGAAATTATTCCATAACAGAAAATCTAGCTTTTCGTTTTTCAGAAATGTTATTACTACTGTAGTTGTACAAATGATTATACGCATCAGTGGTGTGATATACAAAAATAATCATGTATATTGATTGATAAGTGGATCAATCACTGTCTGTACCATTTCCAGGAATGTAGGACTAATAAACATCTCCCATTTAGACATTTATATTATACCTAAATGGAATACTATATAGCCAAAAAGTATAATATTGTTTTTACTTATAGTAAAGTTGAGTGTAGGCCACTCCAGATTTTTTATAAATGTTATTCGATCGAACGAAAACAGTAACAAACATAATAAGAAAAAACAAAAAAATTAATATTTCAGATAACTTATCCGTTATTCGGAGCCAGTAATTAATAACTGTGGTCACAGTATCAAAAAGATTTTGTTTACTCATCTGGCAGCGTTTTGAATCAACAAGACCATCCATATTAATAAAGTTTTAATTTATTAATTATTAAATGAAACTGATGCTTCAACTTCATTAGTAAGACGTGATCTTAGTGCAGACTTGTTAATCTTCATGGCTGAAAAAAATGGTTAACATACATATGTACTTTCAAACATTTCTAAAATCCTGGCAGAAGTCACAGGAACTGTAGAATCGACAGTGTCATTACAAGATTTTCACATTTCTTACTAACTAAAATAACAATTTAGTTAATAAATATTCCACTGTTCACATGCCGCATCTTTGAGACCTCTGATCTATGAGTTTGATATTACATCTACATAATAGCCACATAAAATAAAACAAAAAATCAATTGGTTTTCAACGAGCATGATATTATGTTTGTTTATGGGTAAAGTTGAGTGTAAGCCACTCCATATTTTTAATATTTATATTTAATGCAATTGATATCACCTTCATAAATCACTTGTCATAAGACAACATGTGGATGTAATTAACTTGTTTGCAGCGGAGTAGATGGTAATTTTGAGTCATCATTCAAAAATTATATCAGGTCCCCTAAAATTTGTTTAAAGGTAAATTAAATAATGTTGACAACATATTTACACTTAAATATTCATATAATGCAGGAAAATTAAAACTAATTTGATATAAGTTCACAAATTCTAACTTTAACATTTATTATTTCTTGATTAAACATTTGCTAACTCAGAAATAAGTTTTTAAGTGCTATTATTATATTTAAATGCGAAATCATTTAGTCATAGTTGGATAGAGTTTCTTTTGTAATCTTAATAATATGTAAATTTCTGGAAAAGCTTCCTACACTCGCCACTTTGTAAAAAATTACAAATACAACATAAACTTTAAAAGTTCACTTTATTGCTTCTCTATTTCCTGCTAAGTAAATCTGAAAATTTTATTATGGTTTTGTCTTTTTTCACTAGTGAATTTATGTGAATGAATTCGACATCAAAAGTTCTGAGAACACTTGTAATAGGTTTTGTTCTAATGTTAAACAATTTTCAAAAGTATGTATTCCTATATATACTTAAAAGGTGAAAAATAAACAACTCAATGCCAGTAATCCAAAAAGAGAAATGGATATGTACATTTTACTTTCCTTTAAGTAAAGTATAGTGATCATGAAAAAATTCGATCTCCACGTTGACGGATTTACATGTTTTGAGAACTTAAAATATTTTTATGACGTTTTTTCGATGGTGTGGGGCTTGTATAGCCAAAAGTTTGTGTACTCACTACGATCCACAATCTTTGATGGATCAAACTAATATTTTATACAAGGGCCTCATAGTATAGATGTGCCCTATTGTTTGGGAGCAATTATACTTGATAAGAAAGTCAATTTTTTTTCCACAATGTGTTGTTAGATAACATTCTTTCTCTCCTGAACTACTAATTTTAGAATTGAAATTTTGATGTTATCATGGAATACCAGTTATCTGGAGTACCAGAGAAAATTCTCAGATTATTAAAACAACAGAATTTTTTTTCTCAATAAAATGTAAAAGTTTTGAGTTATGATTCAATCTGAAAGCTTGTGAGGAGGATACAAGCCATACCGTTTGACAATCAAAGTAAAATTATACCTAAAAATAGAGCATTATGTGGGTGATGAGTTGAGCTATTTTGTTTCAAAATTACATCAACCAAAGACTCGTTATGATACATTTTACGTTTGTAGAAAATGTGTTTTTAATGTTAAACGGTTCATTAGACAATGAAATTTTCCTCAATTTATTCACAAGGGAGGTGAATAAATCTGAGCCTGTCGTCCTCGGAGAGGACGTTAAGCCGTCGGTCCCGAGCTTGAGATTAAAGATCTCTGCTCTAAATACACTGGAGTTAGACAAAATTTAAGACTCCCAATGTACAAACAATCTTCATCATGTGGTATCACAAAGGGCTTATGTGTGTTTCCTTGTGGGACTGCCACAACCGAACATGAAATCTTCACTTTAGCTTTACCAATGTGTTATTACTGCTGTGGTAATACCAATTATATCAATGCAGCAGTCGCGTGGTACATCAATCACTATGCGTACTACCTCCAGGAATGAAAGAGTAAACTCTTCCATTTAGACATTCATATGATGTCTAAATGGGACATAACATATCATATACCCAAGAAGTTTGATATTGTTTGCTTATAAAAAGCTGAGTGTAGGCTACTCCAGATTTTTTTTTTCAGAACATGGTTGATTGAAATTATTTTTTATGACGAGTTGAAATTTCTTATTTATCTTATTTTGTTTTTCTTACTTTTGTCATTTTCGTTGTTATCGTGATTTTTTTATTACCATCTATTCGTCATTTTTGCCCATCTAAGAGACAAGGAACTGGTGCTGTCTCGTTAATACCGAGTCTTATTGAAATAAACCATTACTAGCGTTCCTAGTATTAGAAGATTTGCTGCCAAACCATACCAATATACATATATGGTATATAGCTAAAATTTTATTTATTCAAATTAATTTATGAATTGACAATTTCAAAAAGTTCAATCTAAAATATTTATTAAATTATCATTTCGGCTAATATCTGTCTTAGAACTAACTACTCCTTTCATTAATTATAAAGAAGGTCACAATAGGCTCAATGAATTTCATTGGGGGTACTTCTCACAGTAAAACGTACAATGAACTGAAAAAATGAATGGCAAAAACTTCCTTAGACATATACTCAATAAAGTCATAGTTCCAACTCAACACCTCTCCGATGTGTCTTCACCTTGTCGTGGTGGAGGGGCTTAACACGCCTGGGCAGTTTTTACCTTATGGTTTGAACTAAGAAAGGCACAATCTGCGCGGGGTCTAGTCTGGGCTGGCGTCCAAAGGAGGAAAGTCCGCTCTTTCGAGCGCTGGCTTGGGTGGCAGTCCGCTCATTACTGGTCAGATGGCTAACATCTGTCTTTTTCAAGACTTCTCTTGGGCGCTTTGTGGGGCGGTTGCGTCCTTGGATCAGAAGAGGTAGGTCTGCTCGGCGCTCCCTGGGCTGTCGGATTACCCGTCCTTCCATCCAAGAGCGACTAACTACAGTCTCTTTCAAGACTTCTCTTTCTCTGTGGTGATAAAACAGCTCTTTTAGCTGCTATTTTGGGGTTCTCGATCTTGGGCTGGAGGCAGTAGGTGGAAAGACCGCTCAGTCGCGTACTGGTTCAGGCGCTGGATCCCAAACTCATCTTTTCTTCTTCCACTTGCGCCTGTCTTTTTTAAGACTTTTTTCCCATCCCGAGTGAAATCCAGCAACTTTGATTATCAGGCTTATTATTTATTTGGATGAGGCTAGTTGTGGCGGACTTAGGTTTGCCTGGCCTGTCACGATGCGGTTATCGTCTGGATGTTTCTCCTTCCTTCCTCTTATACCTGTCATCTCTGACTCCTTCCCTTACACTTACCCATCCTTTGCTATATCTGAACTCCCTATTAACTGTTTCTCTTGTTTTTTCCTTTTTCATATTTTCCCAGTAATTCTTGATGATCTCTTTCATCAAGTAACCATCAGTCTCCTAGAGACTACCAGGCTTATGTTTTATAGCTTTTGTTGATGTATGTCGTGGAAGCCCGCCTTCGCGAGGTCTACCTTGGGTACTTCACGAGGACTGTCACGATTGGCCTCATTCATGTGGATTCTCTTGACGTGGCAAAGGGCTCGACGTTAAAAAACATCAAACAAGTTTGCTTTATTACTATATACTCGTAGTCGAAAGACTGAGGAATAAATCAAAACAGATTCCCACTTAACAGCAGGTAATAACAGTTACCGATAAATTAGTATGGAGGACAATCATAGTATTGGGATAAAAAACATTAAAAGAACTCAATAATTAAGAGAAAACGTATATTTTAAAAAAATAAAAATTTTTAGGTCACAGACTTCTACAATAAAGAATCATATAGGTCAGTGAATTTGTTTAACTACAGCAGCTTTGAGGTGTGGGATCAAGTCCAGATCTCTTTGTGATGTACACTCGTGTGAATTCTTCTGAAACTGTAGGGTGAATTCCTATAGTATTTTGCAGCTGCTCTATGTTCAAACCACATCTGAAATGATACATTTTTATGCTCATTTTGCACAAGTATACACTAATTTGTATACTAACAAATACTCTTATGAAATAAGCTACTATTTGTACACAATAAGTAACAAAATTTATTGCAAGTTCACTTTAATACTTTTTACTTTACTTATTTACTGTAAAATCTTGCTATACAATAATGGTGCATTTGATAAAAAAAATAGAAAAAACTTATTTTTGAGTCATTTAACTTCAAATTAATATAAATCCTTGAATTTAGTTTTAAATTTAAGTTTTGCAAGGTTTAAAATTTTAAATATTCTTCTTCAAGAGCAATTGTGGAAAAAAATCCACAATAAGTTGAAATATATTTAATTTGTTTTGTTTTTTTTTTTAAAAAAACAGGGTTATTTAATGGCTAGTTTTATTTTGTTGTTATTTAAGGATACAAAAATTCTTAAAAAAAATATTTAGCATAAAATGTAAATCCTCGTAATAAAGAAAGCATAATAGAAAATAACATTTAGACAATTGTTAACAGAGAAACAATGATCATTACAGAATAGAAATATAAGTTGTCAAATAAATATAACAGCAAAATTTATCATAAAATGGGATATATAAATATGTTAATGATTATAACTATATTAGGAGTTATAGGTGACGTGTATGGAAAGTTATTCATTCATAAATCAAGTTCTGCATATACACTTCGCTTCAATCCTAGTCAATCAGAATACGTCCAAACAGTCAAGGGCGTTCATTATACGAATGGGAATAGGACTTTACATCACAATTTATCATTAAGCAATAAGAAACAACTTACAAAATGGCAAAGTAACTATTATTTCAAAATGTTGATTTTTTTATTATTTCAATTTTTTAATCAGCATCAAAACTCTTAAATTATGATTTTTGACTGAGATATTGGGCTGCAAAAAAATGTTTGATTTATTTTACTAAATATCTCAATTAGTAAAATCAAGTATAAATTTTAAACTTACTTCATCGCAGCAGCGTACCCTTGCATTACTTCGCCAGCATTTGGTCCTACAAAATGCATTCCTATCACAGGTTGCATATTCCCTCTTTGGCAAATTACTTTAAGGTAACATCTAGCAGGATTCTTTTGTGGTACAAAAAACTCTAGAGGTTTGTAAAACGCATGGTACACCTGGAAAGCATGATACATCGTCCATAGAAAACAAAGACAAATGAATTGGAATTCACAGAGCAACATCACGGCAGTTTGTATAAAAAAAAAAAAAAAGAAAAATGCATTCTTCATACATACACAAAATGGAGTATGAGAGCATACATACTATTCTACAGATTTGGTACAATATCAATCATAAATTATTAGTAATTCTGTACATCTTTCATGTTTTTTAAAAAAATAATCAGACTTCGTAAATAAAAAACATTTAATTATATATGGGTTGTAAATGATACCTCTATGTTATCTTCTCCAAACTCTTTTATTGAAGCCTCCTCCGTAAGTCCAACACAGCTATATTCGAGAGGTGTGAACACAGTGGTAGCCACATTTGCATAATCCATTGGTAAGTTACTCCCTCCAAATAAACGGGAAGCTAATAGTTTTCCAGCTTGTACTGCAACTGGCGTTAATTCAGGTCTACCCTGAAAAGTTATAAACTTTCTAACTAAAGTTTTAAAATGCAATATAGTTTTATGTATTTAAAACGTTTGCAAACACGCCACAAGTTACACCGTTGAATGGATAATTTTGATATTATACCCAAAATATGCCTTATAGTTTTTGGTCAAAATTGCATATTAAGGAGTTAATATTAGCACTAAGTCAATAAAGTTTCAGAATTTTTTAATACAATACAAGATCAGTTTTGGACAAATATGTAAAACTTTTAACTTACAACTGAATCAGGATATTTGTGAAGAAAATATTGGTCACATCATTTGAAGGGTCATAACAAAATTAAACACAAAAACAGGTCTTTTTAAGTGGAAGAGTTGTATAAAATTTCGGTGAATTTGGGTGAACGGAAAGGGACATTTTACAATGTGTGGGTCAAAAATTTTTTTTTCACTGAACTAAAACTGCCTGTAGTATGACAATATTCCATAAATAAATTTAATGTTAAACTGTTTACTTTCTTTTATACAACTAGCAGCCATGTTTTGCTGAGTACGCACCATTCTTTAATATCAATATTAAGTAATAAACAATCGAATAAAATAAAAAAAAATGTCTTAAGTAGTAGAAATATTGTTAAAATACATATATTTATAATTAAAAAAATCAAATAAGTTAGCAGTATATATTTATAAATTCGTTATACTTTTGCATGATTTATAACTTGTAATGTTACTTTCACCAGGTTAAGAATCAAAGGACTAGTAGCATCCTCCGCTTCTCTTAAAGGTTCTAACGGGACTAACTGTTGATCTATTACTTTATTCTATATATTAATTTTGTTACATTACTTTCCTCAAATTCATATTCCAATCACCTTATCCACAAGCAAGTAAGTGTCCGGTTTCTATTGGTTCGATTGTAGCCATTGCTTATACATGCTGTAATCTAACGGAACCTACCTGATACGACAGGTAGGTACACCACCTCGGTAGTAATTTTGATCTACCAAGTCTTTCCTGGCGGACTGTTGAAGACTCTTGTGGGATTATGTAAGGAAGATATCAAGACAAAAAAGAAAAGTAATCGGGGTATACTATCCTACAAGGAGGTTTGCCTTCGAAGTAGACAACAAAAGAAGATAAGTGGTAGGAAACTTAGTTGGTCCCCTTTTTTAAAATAATATTGGTCAAGGGAATAATGTTACCTATTGGGTCTGCAAAGTGGGGTGACAGGGAGCAGAAAGTGCACATAATAAACAAAAAAAAAATTATTTGAGATCTAAAAATACCCACCTGTCTCAGGGGATAAAGAAATTCGGTAAACCTAGAAGATTTGATGATCCACTGATCTAACATGGGGCGGAAGCTACAAGGTACTTCCTCTATCTTGCGCAAGGAATGGAACCTGAGCAGGCAAGAGTGGAGGCGGAGAAGCATTGGAGACGGAATGTAAATCGTGATTTGCCTGCAGTCTATCAGAATAATAAAGGGAATTCCACCAGAAAAGAAAAATATTTTTTAAAGACAATTTTTTTCCGGTCACCACCAAAAAAGCATAGGAGAAATGCTACGCTTTTTGCTGGTTCTAGATATGATAGATCAGTTTAAATATTTGGAGCAGCTATACTGCTCCAAAACTGTCCTTACTGAGGAACTCATTAGCTTAGCAAAAGATACGCTGAGGAGGCGAATTTTTGAATAGCGCGTGACATCCTCTTAATGAATTTACACTCCAACAAAGTATGCAGTGGGTAGACTGATGTACGAAAACGAGAACAACTGCCTCTCTGATGGTTCAGACAGAGGTTTTCACCTATGTGTGTGGAAGGGATAGGGGTGAGGATGGAGCTGGCTGATTATTAGGAGGAATGAATCCCAAAGTCGATAAAATATGTTTATTCCAAAAAGAAGATAAGGCCAGAGAAAGTTATCATATTTATAAATGCTCAAAACAGACATCAGTACAGAATTGTGTGACCACTACACCATGACTTTCAAGGAGGAGGAACCGGGTATTTTCTGGTCCCAGTGTCATATCTGGACTAATAGTATGTACCAGACCAGTCTGCTTAGGAAATCAGGGATCGATTAAAGCAATCAGCTCCCTACCTCAACCTCCAGAACTCAACAGCAGCCCCGAACGGTGGAACCTTCGAAAAAGGTAGATATAAGGCCGCAGGAGGGTGATGAGAAGAATATCGAAGAGCTTGGCCTCTCATTTCACAGTCAGAGATGAAACAGATACTCCTAGAGAAAGCATTAGAAAATGCCATCTACTATCCATGAACACTGAACATAAAAGGCTTACACCAGGGTAGCATATGTGAACATCCGCCACTCAGTTGTGCAATGTGAACCTAACACCATTGCGCAGGAGTATCTGCAATCTTGGAAAACAGTTTACTGTTCGATATTTTTTTTCATTTGATCATCGCATATGTTAATTTTTTCACTGCTCATAACACAAAAATGAAATACGGATAAGTTTGAATTGGTGAAGACTTATGCATGGTTACATTGTGCTATAGTGGAAGGGAAGCATTTATTTTCAAAGCTATGTTGATTGCATATAATTAATACATGTTACTTACTTCTAAAACATCCCCAACAGCAAATATGTGAGGTATATTTGTCTGTTCAAAATTTGCTTTAACTTTACCAGTTGTAGGTGTTAAATCTAATCCTATGTCAGCAGCTTTTAGTTCTTTTGTTAAGGGAGTTCTTCCTGTAGCTAGCATAACTGTTTTATATTCTTTGCTTTCTTCCGAATTGTCCTGTAAAAGAAAAAAAAAGGTAAAACAAATTCTACATACATAAAACGTCACCTTGACTCGAGTAAACCAAAGTTATACAAACATCCAAGTTCCTGAAGGTTACTTTTAATTTTCCTGATTCTTGTTTTTCCACTGAAACTGGGATTGTTCGCATTAAAAAGATAACTCCTCTTTCTTCCAGTTCCTCTGTAACCATTTTTGCCATCTGTCGGTCGAAACCTCTAAGAGGGACGGATCGAACCATAACTGTGGCTTCAAAACCAAGTCCCCTGAGAAATCCTGCACATTCTAAACCAATGTCTGATAATTCTTTTAAGGAAAACTTCAAATAGATTTCATTACTTGCAAATCACGCTGTTAATTAACTTTTAACCTATTTATAGAATTTACATTTATTTTCACTATTTCAAAAATCAATTTTTTTCATTATCTGAAATAACTTAGAATAAATTAATAATACAACGGTATAATTGCGTCTACTATTACAATCAGTTTATTTATTATTAGTTCTTTCTTACGTATTAAGTGTACAAGTTTGTAAGTCACCTATTTCTTGTTTTTGAATTCCAACGTAATTTGCGATGGGTTTCTGATGAACCATAAATTGAAAGACAACTTTCGTACTTGATATCATGACAGACAGAAGCTATAATTATCGTTTTGTTTTCTTGAATAAGAAATTTGTATGGCAACTGACATTAAGAAACTAAAGGGATAAAGAACTGTTACAAAACATTTTTTATTTTAATACAAAATTGGAAAACTTTATTTTAGGTGATGATGACATTTCTATTACGGAATGTCAAATATTAAAATATCATTATTATTCCTTTTATGTGAGGCTCAGCTCCGTTCTGCACATTTCTTAAAAAAAGACTATGCTTAATTTTTCCATCCGGGAATAAAGATTACATTGATGAATTCTCGTTACTATCGATTGATATATCAATTTGGAAATTCATCTTTTTCCTATGATTAAAAAAAACACAATTAGATGCCGCATATTGATTAAAAAAAAATCATTTAGAAACTGAAAAAACAAAATTTCCGGGGGAAATTTTTTTTTTAAAAAATCATGATACTTGCATGTCAACTTCATTTCCAAGAGATAGTGTATACATTTCGTTTGGAGATAAAGTATATAAAATATTAAGGATACAACCAGCACCAATTATAAGTGTATCTCCTGGAGGATTTCTTAGAGAGAACAAATCATCGGATGTAATACAATGTTCTTTAGCACCAGGAATATCTAAATAGTTTGGTCTTCCTCCCACTGCTATGAGAATCTTATCTGCTTCAAGAATTTTAGTCCCACCGGTTTTCAAAGTAGCTTCTATTTTATTAACATCTACAAATGTTCCCATCCCATTGATGTATTCTATTTTACTAAAATAAAATATACAACATTAATATAAAAAAATTAAGAAATATGATAACAAAAATGCCGAAATATCCCTTCTTCTGGATACAGATGAAGATAAGGTTGTCTAAGAGCCAGGAGACAATACACAATATACATATAGATGTCACTACGGATGCTAAATCTAAACCTTTAAATCATTCAATTTCCACTGACTTCCTTGTTCAACTTGTTAATTTTATTATAGGGTAAAATTTCTTTTAATATGATAGTAAGTTCTACCTTTAGGTAAGAGCGATGGCAGTGAGAACAAGAATAGCTAATTATAATACATATGGCTTGTTAAGAGGTTATGAAAAGTCTTATATCTGACTCACGATTAAGGGAGCACGTTTAAACTATAAATATAATCAATTATCAAACCACAATAAGAAAATGGGAAATCAAGACTAAGATCTTTCAACCGTAACAAGCGGTCTTCGTCAGAGTCAAAAACCCATCTATCTTCCAGTTGAGTTTTTGACTCTGACGAAGACCGCTTGTTACGGTTGAAAGATCTTAGTCTTGTTTTCCCATTTCTTATTGTGGTTTGATCATTGATTGTTATTTCACGTGTTTATGTGAAATCTTTATATATATATATATATATATATATATATATATATATATATATATATATATATAGTAAATGCCGATAGTCATTTGTTCATGGTTGGTACTTTTATTTACTTTGACATCGTTGCCCATGGCAACACTGTCATAGATAGCACTGTGTACTAATCCTTCTTAGATTCATAATTTATTGTTTCTGCTGTAATCACTAGAGGTGTTTAATAGCCTGTAATTTAATTATTCTGTTTCAGATTAATAAAATCGTTTTATTAAACAACCTTACATATAATATATATAAAGTTTAAACCACAATGGAAAAGGGAAAACAATAGAAATAAATGCTCAGAGGCCTTTCAATTTATGCCATCAGAGCATTTATTTCTATTATTTTCCTTTTTCCATTGTGGTTTAAACTTCATTGATTGCAACATGTGTTTATTTATTGTAATTTTTCTGCATATATATATATATATATATTACTCAATTGAAGAAACAGTCTACACAGAATATAAAACTTTAAATTACACAAAACAGGACACAGAAAAAAGATACAATACACACTTACTAAATAAGTTCCTTGTAATCACTTTCCTTCCTGGAGTCCATAGGATCGGGAATATCATCAAGGACATTTTTCCTCTCCTGTCCTCTTCCCCCTCCACCTCAACCGTCTTCCGAAAATCTCATCACCTGTCCTTCAGAAAGCCTCATAATATTTGGGAAACCTGTTTTCCCACCAATTCCTTGGAACTCCTGGGATTGAGGCGGGGCGTGGTGGTATGGAGAAATGCAGCCTTCACCTCTGCCTTACCTGTCCTTTAGTTAATCCATCACCTTTCTTCTCTACACCTACCAACTCTTTCAGCGCCTCCCCTAACACCTCCTGCTCATCCATGAACTGCGTTCTACCGATTGAACTGTAGACAATGTGGAGCATTCTACATTGGTATGGCTTCCACCAAGATCAATGAGCGCATGAATGGCCATAGGGCTTCAGTCGGTCAGCGCACAAACCTTCCAGTAGCTATCTATGCTAACAGTCATAACCTACTTTTCAATGACTTTAGTGTTCCGATCATTAAACAAATGACCACTGATGACCGTAGTTTGACCCTACGGGCGTGTGAGGAGGCCGACATATGGTTATTGGAGATCCGCTCAGCTCCCGGTTTATATAAATATATATATAAAGCATTAACTTTTGTGTTTTATTTTATTTCTTTTTTACTTATACTTTTTTGTTTTTTACGTTTTTTCAATTTCTTATTTATTGTTTATAATTTTTATTCTTCTGTTAATTTTTCAATTTTATTTATTGTATTTGAATAATACTTTGGCATTGCCCTTTCCGATCTCCGACTTTTGGTGCCTAGTTCCTTAATTGTACGCTAGTGTCGCCCTCATCAGTAGACTCTTCAATGCTTCACTCGCGTTCCTTCCTTCAACGTGGAGAGATCTCTCTCACTTTGTCCTCTCTTCTAGTCTTCTCCTGATGACGAACAAGAGTTCGAAATATTGATTTTAGTAAGTGTGTATTTTATCTTTTTTTCTATATCCATACTTATATATTACAATTAAAAACAAAGATGAACAAACAAAATACAAATTTAAACAATTCTCTTTAAATGTTTCTATTTCTTAGTGTTGGTGGTCGGTCCTATGATTTGTGTAACATGTGGCAAAAAGCAAGGAAAAGTAAAAAGACATCATAAAGAAGAATTATAAAGAATTATTACAATAAAGAAGAATTTATAAATTGATACAGGAGTATTAATAACATAATGTATAGTAAAACTGAATGAGTAATTAAAATATAGCAACTAGAAAAAACATATAAAGAAGTTTAGCTTGAGACCAGAATTTAAACGTGCTCTCTTAATCGTGAGTCAGATATAAGAGTCCTGATAAAAAATTATAATATATATTTATATATATAAAACTAAAGTTTATCGGGAATCTGTCAGTTCGGATAAACTTTAGTTTTGTTTCTATTCCACGGTCGATACTTTTACCAATATTTATATATATATTAGTGTACTTCAGTAGAAGTTCTTCTTTTATACAAGATTGGTTGTACACGACTGAATATTTTCGGTCAATGAGTTTCTTTTCCAACTTCTCAAGCTTGCGGAAAATTCATTTTGCATTGCGAGAACAAACGTTGCGTTGAGAAGTTGGAAAAGAAGCTCATCGACCGAAAATATTCAGTCGTGTATAACCAATCTTGTATACATATGATCAAACCACAAAATTAGAAGGGAAAAAACTAAGATCTTTCAACCGTAACAACCGGTCTTCGTCAGAGTCAAAAACTCAGCTGACTTTTTTGACTCTGACGAAAACCGCTTGTTACGGTTGAAAGATCTTAGTCTTTTTTCCCTTTCCATTTTATGGTTTGATCATTGATTGTTATTTCACGTGTTTATGTGCAATTTATATATATATATATATATATATATATATATATATGTCACTCTCCCTTGCTATGTCAAATGGTGACAAACTACTTGTCCTCTCCCAAGGAGGCGGTAGTGTTCGTATTGACCCAGTGTGCTGTATGTTAATGATAGGATTGTGTTTCATATTGTTATGACTTCATAAATCTGCAGCCGGCCTTGATCGTTTATTTGTTTTATAACCTTAGTGTTTTCTACTAAGTCTTGACTGGTGAGCTTCTTGTGTGCTTCAGTAGTGTATTTTTTTATGACTCCAGCTTGTAGATGCATAGTTAGGCGAATTGAGAGGGTGGTCGTAGTCATGCCGATGTATTTGGAAACAGCTAGAAGCTCACACTCTCCCAAGTAGCATTTATGCTCATAAATGATATTCGACCTTTGAAGTTCTGTAGAGGTAGTGCCCAGGCAAAGATTCATCAATATGACTACAATAACATTGCTTTCTACAGTATAGTTAACAGGTACCTTAACAACAGGACGAAAGACACAGCTAGTAACAACGACTAGCTAGGGCAACATACACAAGATATTCTACAGGAACCAGTTCACAGAGGCATACAAAGAAGAAGAACGGGCGCACAAAACAGATTATACGAATAATGTGAAGTGCAAGAATTCAAATGACACAATACAACTCCACATCTTCACAAGATAGAAACAAGAGCAAGCCTGATTATGAAAAATAGCCCGGACACTACCTCCAGAGAACTATAAAAGTCCAATGTCATTTATGAGTATAAATGCAACTTGGAGAGTGTGAGCTCCTGGTTGACGCCAAATACATCGGAATGACTAAGACCACCCACTCAATTCGCCTAACTATGCATTTCCAAGCTGGAGTCATAAAGAAATGTAGCCCCTAGTATTATTATTTAGTTTTGTTTCCGTTATGATTAAAGTCATTCTAATTTATATTCAATTTCAGTGCTTTTTACATGAACAATTTTTTAGTGTTTGTCTTTTGCTCACAATACTCAAGTTATATTTTGCTCACAACTCTCATCGCAGAGCACTAAGAAAGTTGGAAAACATCAGTAAGAAAGTGGTCAACGTCGGAGCTCCTGCCAATTTCAATTATATAAATACAGGTATATAAGATTTCACAATAAACACTTCAAATAACAATCAATGTTCAAAATGAGAAAAGTTTCATAACTACAATAAGAAATGAGAAAAAAAGACTAAGATCTTTCAATCGTAACAAGCAGTCTTCGTCAAGAATAGAATCTCAACAGAGATTTGAGTCTGTTAAAATCTTAGTTGAAAGGTTGAAAGATCTTAGTCTTTTTTCCCATTTCTATTTGTGGTTTGAACATTGATTATACAGGTATATATATCATGATTTTCTTTTCTTGCCCACCATTCACAAGTCCTAACTAACATAAATATATGTCGATAGGTTGGCAAAAGAAATAGTTTAAATCCTAAGACCTAAACTCTCAAAAATGTTATAAATAACTTCCGGAAAACATTAACCGATACTGTTTCTACTATGCTACATGAAAAAAAACTAAAGTAATAGTCATTACTACTTACTTTTCCTTGAAAGCAACTCTAGTAACCCAGTTCACACTTTTAATATGATTTTGAACAGAATTTATAAGCCTTGTCCAGTCAATATCAATCGTGTCCCGTTCAGGGATATTCCAACCAAATTCACGAGCATCCTGAAGGGAAAATGTTTATTTTCAAGGTTCAACTATTTGCCTATTTGAAGTTATGATATAATGATATAGTGAAGAGTGGGGCACGTATTGCTTACATTCAATGCCTCTCCCAGGAGGGATGCTTGATGCATGAGTTTTTTCGGTATACAACCGACATTGACACAAGTTCCTCCCGGACCCCATGTAGTTCCCCTTGGTGAAGGATTCACGAAGTCCAGCACTGCTACTCTTTTACCATATTTAACAGCTTCCTTTGCGGCAGCTAAACCTCCAGACCCACCCCCAATGATGACGAAGTCATATTTACTTCCTAAGACAGATATTGCCAGTAAATGAAATCATTAGGAATTCACAACGAAAAAAATGTCAATATTTCTAGGCATATATTTAACATACTTTTTTTTCGTAATTATGAAAATTCCAAATATCTACAATAATGAAATACGGTTCAAGACAAATTAAAATTAAAAACAGAAATCAACACGTACAGAATACTACACAGTGCTACTCAGACATGTTTATCACCTCTTCGACCTAATACTTATTTTTCTAACAATGAATAACGAGGTCTAAATATTGAAATGTGTAACTTTATGTTTTCTCAACATATTGCTTTCTGTTTTTAATTACATATACGGTTTTCCACTTCTACATATATAAAGTTCACTAATGGGTGTTTTCTCTAATGTTAACCTCTATTTTATTTCTGAACTTCTATTGTCCATATTTAGTTCATTTTTTGCATCGTTCAAGTATATTATTATCCTGAATAAAACATGAAAAGAAGTATATGACTCATATTCCAACAATGAATCAACCAAACAGAGTCAACACTTTGGACCTAATGGATGTCTTAAGAAAAAGAGTATAGCACATTATATTATATTCAGTTACTCTACTTCAAATAAAGTAAGAAGGAAAAAACAGTATAACTATATTTTGCAAGTTGGGAATATTATATTCAAACAATATATTACTTTGATAGAAGATAAACTTACTTCTAAAAACAATTATGGTTTAATATACACGATTCGGCTTTCCATTGGGAAAGCCATTGCAATCTGTTCAAATAGTCCTTATATCATCGTCTCTATCATAGAGATATCATGTGAAGATATATTTATACACATTAAAATTAGTCTCAAAAACATTAATTGTACTAATTGCATTACCAGTGAGCAGAGCTTTAACATAGTATTAATGAAAAACCATTATGCTCACCATCGGTTTCAAAAGAAGATTCGCTTAGAAAGACGTCTCGAATATTTAAAGGCGACAACATAATAGCTATTACTGTTAAGTCATCTTATTTTACATTAAACACAGAAAAATAGCATTAAGGGCACAAACTATAAAATTTCATTACGTTTTTCCGGAATCAAAGAAAACGTTATAGTAAAGGTATAATTGTATCAACAATTAAACCACAGAAAAATAAATTTTTAGCTAACCATTCACCAATTATATAAAGATGGTACAAAGATCCTGACTTACCCAAGGAATGATTAGAAGACTGTCTGATTAAATGTCGTAAATTAGTAGATACTGATGTTTGCACACCTTTTCCTAGAGGAGCGAACATTCTCGAAAACTAAGAAAGAATAACCGACACAGAAGTTCAAAGTTGAATCTTCCAAATTGTAGTTAAAGTTCATTACTGACTAAATATAATTATTTCTCTAGGAAGTAATTGATTTCATCACATTAACCATTACGTAAACTATCCGAAGGTTACGATGAGCCAGGCTTCGTAAGTAAAATAAACAGTACCATAGCACCAAATTTATTTGGATAATGAATTCAGTTTTAATTACCGGTGGTAATAGGGGCATAGGATATGGATTAGTGAAAGCATTTGCTGAAATGAAGAATCCACCGAAGAATATAATGACAACTTATAGAAAAACTTCTGACATAAAGGTAAGCAATAACTGAATTCCTTAACATTCTAACGAAATAAGTAATTTCCCCATCTTTCAATTTACATTGAGACTATCAGACCCATTGAACATTAAACAGCCTTCATTTATATGTATTTGTCTCTAAAGGTCGTTTTCCGCTCAATTTAAATAAAAACAAATTTTCGAAGGTTACAACTTGGTTATGATTAAGTTGCACCACCTGAAGCCATGTGCAGATTACAATGCACTATGCACGTTATTCGTCGCTCGTGCGAATGCTGTCTCACGTATTAATATCTCATCATTGTTTAATATCTATACACAATTCCACTCGAAAAGCTATTCTGATCAAAGAGTTTTTGTCACATCTTTATTATAAAATGAGTTTCTAATTTTTATTTCTAAATGAATACTTAAAATAAATTAGCACTATTAGTATAACTGAGACTATTAAAATTGAATTAATATTTGTCCTATGGATATTACTATACCTGACATTTTAGTAAAATTTAAAAAAAATATTCTTTTTAAGAGTAATGCGAGAGTCACTAACTATTAAAACATCGATCAAGGAGTATAAGGTAATAGTATCCAAGAGTTATTACGTTATTTATACTTGGAGTTAGGGGGACTGTCTTACCTCGTAAGTTGTCTATTACTACTGACGTAGTTGTGTTGCAGTCCATCGTCAAGAGCAAATTAAAGTTGTTGCCGACTGTGAAGGAGTTTATATACCCTAAGCATCAGTATGGGTATTGATCTTCCATTCCTATTCATTAGATAATTTTTTTAATTGTTATTATGCAACGTTAATTATTATAATATTCTTCCCCTTTCCTATTGAGAACTATTGTGGTTAAAATCTCGTTATTCTTTTCTATTTTTTTTTCTATTGGTTAGAAATTACTGTATCATATATTGTGGTTTGTATATAGTAGAGTGAATATTTCTAAATTTTTTTTGGTCATTGACACATCAAGAAGCCCTCTTTATTTCTAAAATGGAACTAATAATGAAAAAATTTTTCTTAAAATAGTCATGTTTTAATTTATATATATACTTATATATATATATATATATATATATATATATATAATCCTATCATATTATCTAAACTTTTTACAAACAGGGCAAGGTTTGGTGAGGCTCAGATGTGTACTCCAACCTTCAAACCTAAAATTTGATACATTGTTAACATTAAATGTAACTGAACTACTTAATAAAAAAATACTACTTTCTGCAAGTTGTGTTCATTTCATAGAACATTTTTTTTATGTGAATTACTAATTCACTTTTCCCCAGTAATTACTTTTAACACATACTGGCAAATTGCACCACAATTGAGTAAAGATGTGTTATTACAGTTAAAGAAAGTTTTATTGTTTTATAACGAAGTAAGGCTTGTATTTTTGGCGGATGCAATATTATGATTTAGGAAAAGACAGATATTACTAATGTTTGAAATTGAGACTTGTTGACTGAATATAATCTGCACGCATTTAGACATCCTTTTTCTTCTTGCTGACTTCTTTGGGATATTTTAAACTAATTTTCTATTGTGGTTTTACTTTCAGACAAAAACTTATGAGTGTGTGTTAGAGAGAGAGAGAGGGATATAGAGATGCAAAAAGAAATTAAGTTGAACTAAGAGACGTGAGAATGTTTCCCGGTACCATCCAAAGTCTTGAAAGACTTTTTTATACAACAAAAGTTGTTATACAACTGTACGAACTTGTAATAAATACTATAAAAAAAAGTGGTGTGATAATTACGAAGATGTGCTATGCATATGTAGAGGTAATGTGTAGTCATTACAATGGAGACATAGCTGATAGATACGATAAGTAGTTTATCGTTACTTTTTTTGTATTTTTTTTTTTGATTTGCTCATTTTGAGGTCCACTAAACCCATTTTGATGTGGACTGGGTGGGTGTCTATCGAAAGTACAGTAACGAATCTACTTGTACCACCGTTTGACAAATCCTAGTGACATTTAAAAAGATATTGTTCTTGGTGTGATAAAAAACCTTATTCGTTTGCATAATATTGAAGTATTGGAAAGGTAAATGATTGTATTTTATGTTATAACGGGTACTAAGTTTAACTCGCTCTTCTTGTGATTCTAGAAACTGTAAAGTTCGTATTAAGTATTGTATTCATATCAATATTGCTTAAAAAGAATTTAACAAGTTTTGAATATGGGATGAGGAAATGTTGTACGAAAAAAGATATGTATTAAGTTCTATCTGTAGTCACTTCTAAGACTGGGCTTTAACAATAATTTACTTTTCGTTATAATGAACAGAATTGAGATAAACGGATTAAAAAAAAAAAGTAATTTGGTTGTTGATATGTGTTAAGTAATTTTACTTATAGTAAATTTGAGTTCAGATCAGTGACTGATTTTTTTTTGTTTTTATTTGGGAAAAGCTATTTATGATTCTCGTGAAATCATTTGTTGAGTAAGTTTTACAGCTTTGGATGAGTACAGTTAGCTTCGCCTATTTTTCATTTTATGAAAAAAAAAAGTTTTTTCTTAGTTGCATTATTTCATTAGCACTTATTTATGGTTTATGATACGGGTATACATAGTAGTGTCTGGGAATATGTACAGTAGTGTCTGGTACATATTCCCTTCCCTTCTCTCAGTGCTTACTTCAGCTCCCCCTCCTTCAATACTTACTGCACTCTGAAATCTACTCAAAGCCAAGAAGAGTGATAGTGCCTCCTTTTAGAACAACTTGTGGTAGAACACATACTAAACACTCCACTAGTTATAAGAATTCAACTTTTTAACCGCATTACTGGAGGGACAGATTTTCAATTTAAAGACCTAAAGGTATAAATACCATACATTTGTTATTTCTGTTTCATGTATTTGTTTTAAACTTCTAAATAACTATTAAAGAAATAATTAATTTCGTTTCATTTAATTATGTACTCGTATCTATTCTGTAAAAGAAACATTTTAAAACTCGATAATTTAGGAAGTGTTGTGTTAAATGAGAAGTTTAGGAAATCTTTATATTCATTTATTGATAGTAATAACCTTGATTCTGACTGGATTAAAAAAGGCTGAATTTGGCGCCATCACGGTCACTGATAAAAAATTACTGTATTATAAATAAAGAACCTGACTTGTTTCGTGGCATTTAAATTGTTTTTCAATTGCCAAAGAAATGATTCCTATTATTTTTTCAGGAATTAAAGGATGTAGCTGACAAATATAATATCAAACTTCTAAACTTAGGTGAGAATAAACTCCTAATTTATTTTAATTTCTGTACTTTGAAATTGTTGATAACAGTAAGAGTGGATCCTACATTTGTTGAACGAAATATCCTCAGATTTAATGAAGAATTATTATTAGATGTATACTTTCTGTTATCTCGGCTTCAGTCAAAAATAAGTGAAAACGCCCCTGTTATTTAATCCTTGGAAACAGCACCAAATTTTGTTACCCATTGGTTAAGTTCGGTTACACCAACAATTTGATATATATGTATGAAATGGGAAAACAAGGCTAAGATCTTTCAACCGTAACAAAAACGGTTAAGATCTTTCGTCGTCAGAGTCAAAAACCCAACTGACTCTGAGGAGGACCGCTTGTTACGGTTGAAAGATCTTAGTTTTGTTTTCCCATTTCATATTGTAGTTTGATCATTGATTGTTATTTCACGTGTTTATGTGAAATCTTTATATAAACATTGAGAGTTGAATCTTTATATAGGCATTGAGAGTTTAATTTGAACCTGAAGAACTGACCGAGAACTAAATATATATGTGTGTGTGTGTGTGTAAAAATATCTTTTGTATATATATTTTTCTTTTCTATATCTTCTATCCCCTTTCGTCGAATAGGTATGTAGACATACACTCACTCAAATACTCGCTGAATCATTATTATATAGATATATAAACTGATTTACACATTTTAGGTACTATAAGAAAACAAGAGTTGTAGTCAAAAACGAAGTTAAAAAGTCGATAATCGTTTTTGAGGATATGATAATTATGTAGATACCACAGTTCTCTTATATTACCTGAAGTATAACCCTTAAGTTATATACATATAATAAACTAAAGTATGTTTAAAAATCACAAATTTAAAGAAAACATCCAAATTATCCGTTATTTTATGAATTCTTCTGCCTGCTTATGTTCCTTTAAGTACTATGATAACAAAGTTACTTTAAAATGTTGGAAGTTCTAAGTTTGTACACTTTTTATGTTGGACTGATCTTAGTGAACAATATCATGATGGTCAATACTTACAATAACAAAAATGAATAACAAATGTACTCGAAATGTTATATGATAGCTTTTCCTGTGTTTAAGTATGAAGTTCAATAAAGTATCACCTCTGTTTCTTCACTCAAATATATAAAAATTTAATTTTAAGTTAAATTTTTTTAGTTGATCTGAACTATTTTTAAAATTTTTCAATAAATAAATATACAATACCATATTTCAGTCATTCTTCACTCTGTCAACGCTTTTCGGATTTCTTCGATCTTCAGAAACTGCTTACGTGTTATTTAGGTCTTATTATCGTTATAAATATATTGTTTAATGATGTTTAGGAAAGATTTTTATTTCATTGTTCATTCAATAAAACAGAATTATAACAAAAAAAAACACTTTCACATCAACACATCTTGTCAGATGTGGTCTAGTAGTAATGTGCTTGTCGCTAATACTGAACCTAAGGTCTTATTTTAGTTGGGTTAGGTGTGGTCAAGTGGTAGTGCTTTTGCTGCCGATAGTATTTAAGATTGGAAGTTTTTGTCCTATTGGGGTGAAGTGTGAATTAATAATGTGCTTACCATTCCTAATCCAGATTGGATGTTCTTGGTCTAGTGATAGCTTTCTTGCATTAGTACTGAACATGGGATGTTCTTGTTCTGGTAGTGTAAGGGGTGATCTAGTGGTAGTGTTCTTGCTGTTAGTATTTATGATTGGTTGCTATTCTAGTAGGTCAGATGTTAGTGCTTCAGTTTGAAGATTGCAGGTTCTTGTTCTACTGGGGTCGGGTGAGGTTTAGTGGTAGTGTGCTTATTGTAGTACTTAATAACAGTGTTTTGGTTTTCGTGGAGTCAGGTGTGGTCTAATATGTAAAATATCAAACATATCCTTCTAAAAAAAAAACAAGCAAAACCTAGATGTAATTTTATTTTCTAATTATCGTTTGTTTTGAGGTTAAACAAATTTTAAAAATGATTGAATTAGTTTAATGAATGTATTGTGTTTACTAGACTTGAAAAACATGGAGTCATTCAAAGATTTGGTTAATGAAGTTGGTTCAGTCGTGAAGGAGGATGGTTTGAACGTACTCATTAACAACGCAGGTATCACAGAGAAGTTTTCCAGGCTGCCCATGGCTAAAATGGATAAAATATTGGAGAATTTCCAAGTCAATACTGTTGCACCAATAATGTTGTCAAAGGTAATTTGTGTGATATATATTTGATATAATCGAGATTGCTGTAACTTGAGGACAATATTGTAATTATTAATTACCCGTGTGATTATCGTTTAGGGGGCAATATCAAAAATGAGTCTTTACATTTAGAAATTTGTTTTCCCATGATAAAAATGAAATAAAACTTTTTTAACCTATGGTTATGCGATTTTATGCAAACATTTACGTCAAATCATAAATTATTTCATTTTTTTTTTACCTTACTTGTGAAGTATAATAAATACTCGACTACAAATATCAAATTATATATAATTTCACATTGTACTCGTATTTTTATTCTTTATATGATTGTATGCTGACATGTCCGTAACTTCAGTATTATTTCTTTTTTTTTTTACTGGGGTTTTAGGCCAGTACTTTACAACCAGTATGACGTGGGCATAACTAAGTCCCGTAGCGACTTAATTATAAATCAACTATTAATAGAAATCTAATTAATAATTAACGTTCTCAACAATACTGACAATATTCTATTATATACATTTTTTTAGTTTTTTCCTTCTCCAGAAGTTAATAATCCTGGTTGTTATTTAAAAGTTGTTGTGCTCTTAAATAGTCATAAGGCATTCTTTTCCTTCAATCCTTATTACCACTCTTCTCCTACCATTTGTTTTGTTCCTTCTTCTTCTTCTCTACTGTTCTCTCTTTCTTTTAGTCCTCTTCTTACTTTGTTTTCCTGTCAATCCCTCATAAAGCCTTCCTCTTACTCTCCCCTCCTATTCCACTCACTCACTGTCGTCTATTCCTATGTCGTTTCCACTTACTGACCAACAACCCATTTTTATCTCTGTTATATTGGAAGTTCTTTTTAAATTTTATTTATTTAGAATATTTATTTTTTTAAGGAAATGATTCCTTTACTGAAGGCTTCAGCCCAAAAAAATAAGTCTCTTCCAATGGGTGTTTCAAGAGGTGTCATTGTCAACGTTTCTTCTGTCATGGGATCCATTGAAGGGAACAAAGACGGTGGCTTCTATGCCTATCGATGTAGTAAGGTTAGTGCTAAAATATTAAAGGCTTCGCTACTTTTTTGATTTTACCTTTTAGGAATAATTAAATATTGAATAAAGCTTGAGATTCTTCCTTTAATGTAATAATAATACATTATTGTAATATTTAATATTGTTGCTGTGACGCACAGATTTAGTGATTTAACAAAACAACTGCTCAGTTTGTTTTATCTTATTATTTGAGATATTTACTCTGTTTATTAAATATATGTTTGTTGTATTTATTTTCTATAAAGGGGTTTTCTTTGTGCAGGCTGCTTTGAATCAAGCAACGAAGTCCATGAGCATTGACTTAAAATCAAATGGTATAATGGCAATCTGTATTCATCCAGGGTGGGTGAAAACACAAATGGGCGGACCCAATGCACCACTGACAGTGGACCAAGTAGCTCCTGTCTTCATTAAAACAATTGTAGGACTCACTGAGGATAAAAATGGCTCCTATATCGATTACCAGGGTAAATCAATCCCTTGGTAATTTTTTATAATTTTAAAATGGCCTTAGTAATTTCATTAATGTGTCTGCAAACAGATCTACCTTTTTAAATGTAATAAAATTTGTTAATTTTTATTTTTTTCTAAGATCCCCAAAGATGCTTTTATATACTTAATTAAAACTGGTCTTTTTGTCAATAATATCTGTTTACTAATGCTTTTTTTGGTGTTGTCAACATTTCTGCAATTGCCCGAACACTATGATAGTCACTTATCACAATCATGCATTCAATATAATATTGACTTACTGATTGAATTTTTGAATGCAAAGTGTAATTATTTAAAATATTACACTGAAAATTTATTTAAATTTTAATACGCTGCAGATGAGCTATAATAAAGAGTAGGGTTCACTTTTTTAAATATGCAACTTATAGTTGCTAACAAGACAGTTTGTATTCATACATTTCTACTCAAACAGAACATAATTTTGATGAGTAAAGTTTTCTAATTTGAAATTTCTTCTTCTGTAATGATTTAGTTATTTCATTTTGTTGAATTCTTAAGGCAAAAATTATTGGCTTGAATACATCCTAATATTTTGGATGGCAAAAATAGCAACAGGACTAATACTTAATTTAAATAAATGTAACAGATTATGTTCTAGCATGTCATTTGGACCAATGATTAAAAATTTTAAAAATGATGTATATTTTTCACAACCCAGAGGTAAATGATTTGGCTCGTCCCTCGCAGAGGACGTTAAACCGTCGGTCCAGAGCCTGTACGATTTCAGGTACTCGTTAAAGATTCCTACTCTAAATACACTTGAGTTAGGCAAAATTTAGGACTCCCAATGAAGAATCACCGATCAAAGAAAAAGACCGTAAAGGGCTGACGTTTCTAACCATCTAGGGGATCGGTTTAAACAATAAAAAAAAAGATTTGGCGGCTACCAATTTAAGTTTTATATTATAGACAAAAAATATAGAAATTACTATTATGCCAGAATTAGCAGTTCATATGCGATCTATTATAGAGTACAATTCAGTCTGAAGTTACGGGGACATTTTTCTACCTGTCTCTCTGTAGGAGGAATGCTGATTTATTATCAGCTTGATCTTCCATACTTGTATGGATTCTTGTGTGGTGAAAGTACAAATTTTAATTGTACCGATATACCTAGCTTAGTGTCCCTTCAAGAAGATAGGAGTTTAATTTTACAGTGTGAAGATGACCTAGTTAATCTATTCACTAATTACTTTTATAGTTTTCCAATCAAAATCCGTCTTCCTTAATCTTTATTTAGCTTTGAAAAATGTTTGAAATAATGTCAATGTTTCCTCGTTCTTTTCTTTAATAATTTCAACCTAAATGTAATCCTATCAATAACATATTTTTTCAAATTTTTCAAAAAAGCTTTCCAAATTTTTTAACCCGTGTACCTCTTTGTAGTCTATTTCCATAAGTTACGCACTTCTTATTTTTTTAAAATATTTTTATTAATCAAGTCTTAATTTAAAAACTACTTGTTATCACTTTAAAAAATCTGGAGTGGCCTACACTCAACTTTACTATAAGTAACTTAATATCAAATTTCTTGAGTATATAATACATAACGTCTCATTTAAGCATAATGTATACATCTAAATAGGATATGATTATTAGTCTTTCATTCCTGAGGTAGTACAGATAGTGATTGAAGGACATATCAATATATAAGCTTATTTTGGTACATCACACAGCTGATGCAAATAATTTCATTAGTATAACTACAGCAGTAATAACATTTTTGAAAAACCAAAGTGAACATTTCTTGATACGAAATATTCTCCTACAAGAGAACATGGCTTTTGTTCAAATAGCCAGTGGATTTCTTACATCGTTTACTTGACATCCTTCTACATTGAATATGAAAGTAAAACTTTGTCAAATTCATAAACGAATTTTTCTCTGAACATAGCGAGTATTGTTTTAAGATGATTTATAATTAAAGTTAGCTATTGACATTATATCTCAGAACAAAATTATTTGAATTACTTTACATATCATCGAAGTATAAGCAGTAACATATATAATTTAAATCTTTTATATATGGGACTTCTAATTTTTGAAATATCATATATATGAATTCTGAGTAGTTGTCCTTTTCCTGCCTCCTGTACTCTGTTATAAGTTTGCTATGAATGTATATTGAGAAAAAATATATTAGTAATTAGCCAGTTTACATACTCAAATCGAAGTCAAAGCCAGCTAACAATATAATTTAAATCTTTTATAGTTGGGAGCTTCTAATTTTTGAAAATAATAAATATGAACTATTAGACTAGAATTCTAAAAAAAAACTGGATATTTCTCAACAAACATAAGTCCTCTTTCTTGAGGAAAGAGTCCATTCATTACATTTCAATATCATGGAAAGGTACTACATTCACAATGATAATGTAATTGTAACTGATATTAAGTTTTACTCAAGAGTGCAATATATAGATTTATTAAAGCATTTTATGAGACAAATCCATCATGCCATGGAAGACAAAGGTAATTTATTTATGTTTATTGCCGGTGATTTTTTTTACACGTAACAATATTATTCCTCTTACATCTCATATGTCAATAAACTATTTAAATTGTTTCTTTATAAATACCAATTTGATCTCAAAAAATTCTAAGTCAATGTAAACAATGAAAAAAAATATAAAAAATTCGAAAGTATAGCAGGTGGTCTCTTAGTCTAGGATAAACAAACAGTTTTTATAGCGTTATTGCTCTTTTCCGTAATTGAAACTTCATGCATTTTTTTTTATGAATTGCTACTTTTTCGTTTCATGTTTGGTCAAATTTTCATTATTTTTTAATGAGCCGTTTAGCGTCAAAAAACATTTTCTGAAAACAGAAATCGTACTGTAACGCCCCTACATTTAGGGGCGTTAAATGTAAAATTACATTTAGCGAATGTAATTTTGAAAAAAAAATCTCATCTCATTCTCCATATAATATTCCATTTTTAGGCATAGTTTCATTTTGATCCGTCAAACGGTATGGCTTGTATCATTTTCACATTGTTTGAGATTGAATTATAAGTCAAAATTTTTACAAGTTATTGAAAAAAAATATTTTCTGTTGTTTTAAATTTCTGAATATTTTTGGTTTGTTCCATTTGTAACCTCAAAGGTAATGTCAAAATTTTAAAACTCTAGGGTTATCAGTTTAGGAGAAATAAATGTTTTCGGAAAAACGGTTTTTGACAAAAAAAGTGACTTTCCCATCATGCATAATTCTTCCCAAAGAATAGGGATCTTCTTCCCTATGAGGCCCATTTTTGTGTAAAATATCAACTTGATCCATCAAAGATTCTGGACCGTAGCGTGGTAACAAGCAATGCTAACACACTCACCCACCCACACACACACAGACATCATTGAAAAAACTTCATAAAACGACTTCTGGGACCTCAAAACATGTAATTCCGTCAAAATCTCGAGATCGAATTTTTTCACGATCACTATACTTTACTTATAGTAAAGTAAAAAGTGTATATGAGAACGTTTCCATATAGTACACATTTAAAGTTCAAAAATTAACTAAAGAGAAACACAACAGATAATTACATGTATTTTGACTACTTCGTACAATTGTACAATAAGTAAGTAAAATTGAGAAGAGATGAAAATATTGAAATTGAGGTTAAACTACTCTGAGAAGATAAAAAATTTAATATTTTCCAACCTACTATACCACAGTAAACTACTATATATTATAAGTAAACTTTTCCTGTTTATGAAGAAGCAATCACCAGCACATAGAAAACTGTTTAGAATAAAGGATTTTTTGAAAACTGAAACTAGTTTGATATTGTAATCCTTATATTATAAAAAATGTATCACGATAAGGTATTTGTTTCATAAAAATTGTTCAAAGATTAGGTTGTTAGTTTTGTAGACAAACATGTTTGTTCTCAGTTTGTTCCAATTGGATGGTACTTGAATTTCTTGTTAATATTGATAGTAACTTCATTCTTCAAAATATACGGCTTTATCATGAAATTATTTGTTGTAGTGTAAAATAAATAACAGCATTATAATTAAAAAAGATATCGTAATAAAACAAAAAGTGTTTGCTGTATACATTTCCAAACATATACTGCAAAAATCTATTAATCCCTCCTCTCAATGGTTTTGCATCACAATATATATTTTAATCAAGGTTTCATTACACAAATGAAATTCATATTTTGCAAAAACATTTAATATAATTTGTCAGACTGGTTACACTTTATGTTAAAGTAAATCACAAAGTTTTTATTTATTAACGACATTCTAAACAAAAAAATGACAGATAACATAAAACAGCTTATAAAAAATTTAAAAACAAAAATATCTTTAGTAGAATTATCATTACAGCTAAGAAAAAAGAGAAACTTTTTCATGGAAAAACTTTGCACTCAAGCAAATGTTTAATAATTACTAAAGTAAAAAAAAACTCAATTCAATGTCTATTCGAAGGAATGCATAACAAAGATTTTATATATTGGTTTAGTCACAAACATCTTCCGTTCAAGTAAGATTATTTTACTCAGATATGACTCACTACTTTCATATGACAATTTGAAATATATAAACAAAAGTTCTGTTCAACTTCTGACAAATTTGGTATACTGCAGTTCAAGTTAAATAGTTAGTTGTTATATTCAATTTATTCGACCTTCTGTGAAAATAATAATTTAGTTATTTTTAGTCCTTGAAATAGGGAACCAAAAAGTGTATATTGGGCTTTGGGAGTTTAAACAAACCAATAGTGATGTTAAGGCGGCTGACATAATGCAGTGCTCAGGGTTATAAGGGCTAATAAATGATTGGTTAGTAAGAAAGACGGTAAAGTTTCTTTCAGGAGACGTGTCCTTGAACGATGGGTGAAGGAAATATCTGGCCTTCGATTTCAACGACCTTTTTTAAAGGACTATTGGAACAGAAATTCACATCCATAAACAATGGAGTTCGTAGAGAGGCTGTGTACCACCTTTCATCTCAATAAACTGTGTACCACCATCTGGAAAAGTTCAGGAAAGTCAGCAAACTCGAAGTTTTAAACCTAATACTTTTAGTAAGCTGAATATATTATATGAAATATATATTTCCACAAGGCTCCTCTTTCAAAGGAATAAAATATTTTCTGTTTTAAAGAGGAGTTTTATAGAAGGATTTTATCCATGTAAACATAATTCTTAAAAGACGATGGTTCAATAAGGAAGCTTACCTTTATCTGATTCTAATGTAAAAATTCAAGGAAAGCTTTTATTGTATCAATAGTGGGATAATCGATAATTGATTCACTAAGAGTTATTAAATCGAATGAAACTGTAACCACGGATAAATATAGGACAAAAAATTGAAGGGAAACTTCACATCAGTCATGCACTTGATAAAAAATAATTAGTCTCAAGTTTAATAATAAAATAAAAACTTAATTATTGTATATTGATAAGTTTTATGAACCAATTAACAACTCTAGCATTTGCATCTTCAAACGAACCATTTAACAACCACCATCCACCCCGAACTCCAAACATGCACCATTACTCAACGTTGACCTTAAATTACAGATAACCTATTATACTGCTCATAAAACTAGTTACGCTTAAAAAGACATTTTTTACGATCATAGGGTATTTTGTTCGACGGGTTGGGATGGGTTTGCTATTTTATTGTGATGTGAAATGTGACAAATGGAATCTAAGCACGAATAAACCGAATAACGATTCCGTCAAAGAACGAATTAAATTCACATCTCCAAGTTCTACTGAATAAATAATATTAATCTGGTGAATACATAAGATTAATGCATCTTTTGTTACAAATTAAATGAACAATTGGGTTATTGACCAACCTTTATATTTCAATTTTTGAAGTCATAATTATCATCACTTAAATAACTGCTTTACTTCTGATCCTCTTCTGAACTACTTAAATCATGTTCTTTTCGATGGGATTGCTTTAAATTAGTTGTATCTAAATCATCGGATGCTTTCCGCTTCTTTGTGGAACATGTCAACCAAGATGTTAGCAACGTCTTTTTTGATGGTTTCAAATTAATCCTAAAAAAAAAATATGTTTAGAATTTATATCAGACATTCTTTGATAATATTATTAAACGTATTTAAAACTAAAATATTCAGTTAAGAAAGTTCAATATCGCATCCAATCAAAATCATGAGAATCTTATATTAACAAATCAGTCCGCAAAGAAGGATTGCGTCAGCGTTACTGCTGGTCTGATCACATACATATCTTTCCTCTTATTAGATATCTTTTCAATTACACATGATTTTAATGTTTGAACGGTGGGTCACGTAGTGAAACTTACCTTACGTTTAATCACCGGTGTGTACGCAGATAAAATTATGTATTATTTTCAGTAACACAGTATAATTTGTTATAATTACTTTGAACGCAAAAATTCTGCACTTAAATTTTCTGTAAATAAATACATTATCATCAGTAGTGAACAATCAATTAAATTAATTGATTTATTTTAATTTTGTGAACTAGATTTAACCCATCATAATGAGCATGTGATTGAGATTATTGTTCAAAACAATTGGTGAACTCTTGAGAGGTATGATACTTATACATCACTTGTATTAAACAATGAGAAGGAACGGGTGACATTAATATCAATATAAATCTTTTAATTTGACAAACATAACAAGTAAGTTAATTTTAAAACATTCTTTGGAAGATTTCAAAATAATTAAGAGGAATCAATGGATTATAATTAATTGGCCACAATACAGTTTAGATAGTTAATTATACTATCATTTTGTTTATGTTATAATTTTAGAGAGATAATAAAAAACATAATAATAACAATTAATATTCATTTTGATTTTAAATTTTATATAGTACATTTTATTTAAATTTGTGAATGATTAAATAATTTTTCATACTTAATATCTTAAAATATGAATAATTGTACAGATGATTGATTATTTCTTTAATTTTAAAAAAGAATTCACTTCTAATAAATTACCTATATTGAGAATTAAGATTTTAATACAATTATGGTAAACAAATACTACAAGTGACAGGAATAACTTAAAAGTTGTACTTTTTAAAGAAACACTTCCTCTTGCAATAATCCAAAATTTAGAAAACATTTACATACCAATAATTTTTGAATTAAATTTGTACTATAAATTTCTATATACCTATATGGTTACAGTACACCATACTATCTTCCCATAAAAACAATACGAAATAAGTACATTCAAGTGTTTAGAATAACTAGAATGGATAACAAAGTACCTTCTAATTATTCTAGATACTTCATTTTCTTGTTTCGTATTGTCTCAAATTACAAAATAAACAAATGATCAAGGTCGACAAACTTAAAAAATCGTAAAGGATGTTTTGATTTAGGATAATTACAATTCAACCATATTACCTGGTATGACAAGAAAATGTTTTATTCTTTGAATTATTAACTACAGTATCCACAGGGTGCCAACTGAGGGGCTTGTTGTTAGTATCTTTAAGAAATTCAAACGCTTCTCTCGGTTCAAAATCTCCAAGCCATTTCTAGGAACGAAAAAATAATTAAATATAAATAATAATAAATTTATGATATCAATTATTTTCTATATATTTTTTTTTAATATTCAATTCATTTTATGATTAACATTGTGATACCTTTATATATATATTTGTAAATTTTGTTAGAGTCCTTCTTTAACACATCCATTATTGAAAATGACACCAAACTTAGCTAGTACCTGTTTCTTAAAAAGTTTCTCATTTTTTCTGAATAACACACTCGTTATATCGCCTTCACAATAAAGTATATCTCCCTTACGGTCGACATATTCCGAATGATCAACATTCATTTTCAGGACGTGAATGACTTCTTGGGTGATTTTTCTGGTTTATTATAAATGAAAAGTGAAGGTTGTTTTTCTTCAAGTTCAAGATAACTGGTCGTTATTCTGCGGGGTGAGGGGTCAGGCGGTCTGAGTTACTAAACTGTAAGGGTTTCTGATGACCTTAATGTGAATTAAAGAGCTTTAAAATTTTACTACTATTTTCGATCTGAATATTTAAGAGTGGTTTCAGTTTTTGAATTAATATAGCTTCTATAATTCTCAGTTTATTGAGGTTATTTTCTTTTTTTTATTATTTTTGTACTTGTAACCAGCATCTCTCGGGTTAATTTTAAGTTATGTTTCTCTTGCATATGTTTTTAGGGTGCTCCAACCATTAATGGTGAGACTTCTTGATGGGGAGGTGGTATTCATACCAATGTACGAGTGTTTGTGCGTTTCCCAGTCCACTTAGTATATTTTTATTCGTATACTACATCTATTTCCTTTAAAGGCGGGGTTTTGACTTGGTTATTATTTTTACAAATAGGCTACCTGACATTGTTCCTTATAATGTCTTTTAATACTCTTTCGTCAAGCTTGTGTTGTTCTGAATACTGGTTTTTGTAATAAACTTTATGTACTATTGTTTGCTTGTCCTCAATAATTTCCTCCTCTTTTCTTACATGAAGATATTCTTCCAAAATGCGATCAAAATTTTCATTGGAGTAACCATTATAAACAAATGTTTGTTTTGTACTATTACTGTTTGAGTTGAATATTTCCCAATTTGGTACAATCATGTATGTTCTGTATATTAAGGCTTCAATTGATCCATATTTGTAGCGTTGAGTTCATTCGCTCTAGACACTGAGGTAGGAGATTGTATTTGATTTTTTCGTAATATGATGTTCAGCTTTTGTCATGTAACACGTTAATACTGACATAACAAGGTAAAGCATGCCTTGTTTTATATACAAGGCATGCTTTACCTGATGATGACCAACGTTTCTATGGTCGAAAGCTCGGAAAATATCAACGATGTCTCTAGGACAGATGTTATGGCAACTGCAGTCAGAGGAAAGAAGAATCGCCCGAAGGATCGAGGCCACCAGCGCAAAGCTAGTGAGTGCAGAAGCTGCTGCAAATTTCAACCACATATGTTTAAGAGAAGACCTGCTGTCAACGTATTCTCATATATATATATATATATATATATACAACCCTGATTGTAAATCCTAATCCTTCCTTCGATTCCCCTCTCCACCATCGTTCCTACCCGGTTCAAGTCAATTCCTCCTGTACCTCGTGCAACTGTGTTTACCGACTGGATTGCACTCAGTGTGACTCTTTTTACGTTGGCTTAACTTGCAATAAGTTGAGCCTTCGTATGAATGGTCATAGGGCTTCAGTCGGTCAACGCAGTAACTATTCTGTAGCCATACATGCGAACTCGCATGGGCTCAGTTTCAATGACTGTTTCAGGGTTCAGATCCTGAAACAGATCCCTGAATCCAACAATAAAGTTACCCTAAGAGCTTCAGAGGAGGCATACATATGCTTACTTGATGCTCTTCCCCTGGACTCAACCTCAACCGATAATTTATTTATAATTTATTTATTTGTTTATTTATTTTTTTCTTTATTAACTTTAATTTGATTTATCTACTTTTTTATAATTTTTTATAGTTTTAATTTTTACTCGTTCCTTTTACGTCTTAATTTGGCTTTTCATTTCCTTCCCTCCCTTCCCGCTTGGTGGTAAGTGGTGGGGTACTGGCTGCGGTCTCCGAGCTCAGTACCGCCCTGTCTTCCTGCGGGACTCTTCGCACCTCCTGATGACGACGATGGTCGAAATATCGATGTGAGTTATGTCTGTGTCTTTCTGTGTTTCCTTCGTTTTGATTTTATATATATATATGTATATATAAATATAACCAATTAAAAAGATGGTAGCACACAGATAGATTAAGGAATAAATCACTTTCATATTTCGACCATCGTCGTCATCAAGAGGCGAAGAGTCCCGCAGGAAGGTAGAGCGGCGACTAAAGACGATCAGCAACAGCACTGATCACTGTTAGTCAGAACCCCCACTACAACCACCAAGCGTGAAGGGAGGGGGAAGGAAATGAAGAGCCAAATGAAGAAGTAAAAAACGAATAAAAAATCATATTTATTCAAATGTAATGATATATATAATAATATAATAACAACGTAAAAAATTAAAATATGAAAAAAAATTAACAGTTCAGGTTGAGTCCAGGGGAAGATCGAGCAGCAAGCAAGCATATGTATGCTTCCTCAGAAGCTCTTAATGTAACTTTGGTATTGGAATCGGGGATCTGATTGAGTATTTGGACTCCGAAACAGTCATTAAAACTGAGATCATGGGAGTTGGCATGGACGGCTATGGGAAGGTTACTACGTTGACCGAATGAAGCCCTATAACCATTCATACGAAGGCTTAATTTATTAAGAGTCACACTGCAACAAAAAAATATATTGGTAAAACTGGTAAATCTTTAAAAAAGCGTCTAAAACAACACCAGTACAACGTAAATAGACAAGAAAAAAGTAGCTCCTTATTTGCACATAAATAATGAAAATCATCATATTGATTGAGCCGGAACCAAATTTATTACCTATGAAAAATCGATGTTGTTAAGAAATATTACTGAGTCCTCGCTGATTAAATTTGATAGATCAAATATTATAAACATGAGTAACGGGTTGTTACGGCTTGACTCAGTGTTAACGAGGACAATAGTCTCTTCTAAGAGGGTTGATAGCTAATGGATAGTATTTTACTCTTTGTTACTCTACTCCTTTGTTTCCCCAAACATCCCTGCCTGGACCTTTGTCCCTTCCTGCAGTTTACACCCTTTTAAAATACCACTCTTCCCTCCCAATCTTCTCAACCCCTCACCATGATGTTTCCGCATCTAGTGTTTCAGTTGGGTTTTGACTCTGACGAAGACCGCTTGTTACAGTTGAAAGGTCTTAGTCTTGTTTTACCCATTTCACATTGTGGTGATCATTGATTGTTATTTCACGTGTCTATTTGAAATCTTGTTATATATATATATATATATATATATATATATATATATATATAAAGTCTAAAGCACAAGGAAAAAGAAAAACAAAAGAAATAAATGCTCTGAGGCCTTTTACTTTATGTCATCAGAGAGCAAACAAAGTGAAAGGCCTCAGGGCTTCATTTCTTTTGTTTTTCTTTTCCCTTGAGGTTTAGACTACATTGATTGCATCACGTGTTTAATTGTGATTTCTCTGCATATATATATCACGTTAATTGATTTCTATATTTCTTTCTTTCTAAATTAATTTAACTCTTTTTGTTCTTAATTAATATAATAGTAATAATAATATTGAAAATCTGTTTTTCTTATCGATTTTCAATTAAATTGAAATTGTTAATTATTGAATTATTCAATCAATATATAACGCATTCTTAAGTAGAAGCTTTTATATTTTAATAATTTTATTTTTTATTTGATTTAAAAATAACAATTAATATTGAACCTATTAAAATAAATTTGTAACATACTTACGTCAACATCATAAGAATCTGACAATAAGGCCGGAATTCTGTGATGTAACCAAGAAAATCCTTCGGAAGCATCTTTTGTGATAACCGAAAAACTATATATTTCTTCATTCTACAAGAAAAAACATGATTAATCTACAGTTAAAACAACACGTATTTTTCATCAACTTTAATACAAATGCTAAAAAAAAGTTTTTTTGGAAATTTAACTTATAAGTACAATATTGTAGGAATAATTACTAGGAACAGTCAGTTATATACTATAATGTTAAGCATTGCTTTATAGCAGATATTATTTAAAGTTTATAAAGTACATTTGTATACTAAATACTATTTATAGTTAACAAATTAATCCCACTCTTTACTGAATTTCCGATAGTAACAGTACAATTTCTATATAACATTATACAGTAGAAACTAGCCTGTTATGTTTCTGCATTATTATATTGTTTTCTACACAGCACATGTAATAAATGGAGAAAGTCATTCCAATAGGATTCTATTTATCTACATTTCTTTACTGCAAGTGTGTTAATGATTGTTTCGTAATATCAAACAAGAGATACCTTAAAAAAAAAGTATTTGAAAAAGGATCACACCTGAAGTTTTTTCATTCATCTGGAAAGTCATTTTCCAGACGTCAGAACAAAAACATGGAGTAGGAAAAAATAAAAACCTCAGTAAACCAAAAGTCTTCAAATACGACTTCCTAACTTAATGTCCAAAGTGCATGTCTCTACTACTTTTGTTTAACAGATGGAAGAATCGAAAGATTAATATATAAAATAGGGCATATTATTAATTTATTATCAAATATGTTAATAATATAAAATTAATATTTTATAGGTATATAAAATAACGTCAAACTGGAATATTTTTTATATTCTTATAAGCAACAAAACAGGTATTTGTTATCAATTTGTAACAACTATTTAAAAGAACATTAACACAATTTTAAAAGAATAGATACATTGAAGACAATACATAAAAGGTAATGAAAAACACCAGGAAGGTGGCATAAAGTATATTACAAAAATCAGTATTCTGACCGAGTGCAAAGAGGAAGAAGAAATAATGACAGACAATCAAGGATACCATGGAGTACAAGGTACTATTGACAAAATATTTTGGGTTACCTGCCTTAAAACTCCTACTGTCAGCAACGGATTTATGAAAAATAATAAACAGAACAAGAACTCTCCACTAATGTAAACGAATATGGTACGCTAGTAAAGATGTAATAACGGGGACTGTGAAATCAAACACTCATGAATTGTAATGACTAGGTTACATTTCCTCACCTACGAAACTCACGTGCCACCTAATAGCTGAAGAAACAAAAAAAAAACATGGAATAAATTATATAATGCTAGATTAATCATGAAATTCTAGTAGCACTAACAGGAATAATAAGCTAAGAAAATCATTTAACAGATTGAACAGAAATAAAATGAAAAAAAAATCATGTATAAATATCAATTGTAAAATAGGATAAGAATTTTAAAATAATTTCAGTTCTGCTAAGGGCAACCATAACCTACCAGGTAGTTGCTAAAATTGGAACAAATTAATCAGGATTAAGAACAAACAAACTTCTTCGTTAAACCTGACTTGGTCACACTTATATGAATTGGAAACGGAAATGAAGTATTATTCACATGAATCTGAGGGCAGAAGAAGTGAAAGAGGAAAAAGAAGTATACGAAAAAATCTTGCATGGCAGTGTCCAGCATATCGAAGGGAAAAGGTTGAAATAAGGAAAGTAGTATCATTACGATCCCAACAAGACCCAGAAGTATGATGTACATCAATTATTCGTATTGTACGCGTGGTAATAAATAAAAAGAGTAGCCAACCTTGTTACCTTCCTTCTCCATTACTTTTATGTTAGCTTCACAGCTTTTACTTTGTTTGCTCTCTGATGACATACATTGAAAGGCCTCATACCATTTATTTATTTTGTTTTCCTTTTTCCATTGTGGTTTAAGCTTCATATATATACATATATATATTTATAACCAATTAGATGAAACGATTCTTCCAACTGAATAACTAGATTTTCAAAAGAACACACAGAAAAGAAATCACTGAACTTACTACTATATTTCAATGTCCTCGTCGTCAGGAATAGATGTGAATCGCTCCAAAGGCTGATAACGACTTGGTCATTTCTTTTGAAAATTCTAGTTTATATATATAGATCTTCTGATAGAATAGGAATATAAATCGGTCAGTTTCCCCAGTTAAAATCAAAATCTCAAATGTCGACATTTCGGTTTTTATACAAAACCTTTTTTGGAAATATAACTCAGAAAAACAAAAATTACATACACATAAACAAAAGTAGATTGTTACAATGTATGGAGTGAAACAATTAAAAGAATAATAACCCTATAAGCCCTAACAGAAGAAAGAATTAATTGATTACAAAAAATTATGTACTTTTACATTACTGCAGGACAAAGGATATTAACAGTACTATTACTGTAATGATGTTATCAATATATATTTTCATCTTAGTAGTAATGTAAAAGTTCATAGTTTTTCATATTTGTATCAATCTATACATTGTAATCATCCATTTTTATTGATATGTATATTTGTTAACTGATGTACAATTTTTGTTCCATCTGTGTTATAGACCTACGAAAAATGTTTTAAACAAAAACCGTAGCGTCAGCATTTCAGTTTGACTTGAACCTGGAAAACTAACCACTCCCGATTTATTTGATATATCAATTATTATATGTATAAGACAGACTACAATATTTCGACAACAGTCATCATCAGGAGGTGTTCATAGCTTCAAAGGTAAACCAAAACTATAAACTTCACTTGCAAGCGCTAAACTAAAGTCTGATCACCATGCACAAGAGGGAAAAAAAGAAGGAAAACTATGTAAGTACATATTAAAAAATACATAATTATATATTAAATAAAAGTTTATCAGTTCCAACTTTTGATCACATTATATCCGAATGTAAGCCAATCGCCTTGGAAGGGTTAAACATTTTTATTAAATCATAGAAAAAACTATATAAGCGATGGACACTTCTCTTTGCTTTATATTGGAGATTTATGAATCTCATTAAAGAAACTAAAATCTGACCTCTGGGGATAACCATATATTGAATACTCCAGCCATGTATAACAGTTTGGGACCAGTCCACCCTTCCTTTTCTGACCAGTTCGATTCGTTTTCCCATTGGTGTTTATCCTCAATAACAACCTTCAAATAAATAAATATCATACTGTAAGTTAACTACATTAATGTTATTTACTATTGTTAAAGCAATTACGGTTATACAAACATTTATTAAATACCTTACAAATATAATTTTATACAATCAAAAAAATCATAGAACATTTTGGTACGTTCACATCTTACAGTGAAAGGATCAATTCTTAGGCATCAGGTGAATGTAATGTTGAAGGACTACGGTTATTTTTGTCCGGCTAACTAGTCTTTTTGTCGCACTGCTGTTAATGTTTATAATACTGTGTACTACGGTATTATTGTCAACTCAACCTGTTGTCTTCACACTTGACGTTTGCTTTTATTATGCGTTTGCTATGTTAAAGTAAAAACCTGAATTTGTTAAAACGGTGTGGTTTCGTGACGTCTATCACTAAAAATTCAACATGTAATAGAAAAGAATCTGGTGAAAGTTCTTATGAGCATTTAAACTGTTTTTATTAATTTACTTTTGAACAATTAAAGATAAATTTGCTTCTGATGCATTTCTGAAGTTTTCAGGTAAGGTTTTATTCTTTTTTTCTGTTTATTTTGGAACTGTTTTTAACATATGTGAGATGTTAATCTGAACCAGCAGTTAAACTGTTAGTTCATGGAAAAAATTAGCATACCTTTCCTAAATTCCACTTATCCGATTCTAATCACTAAATAATTTAATTTGGACCACATTAAATACTTTTTCGTATCTTATGATACAACAGAAAGATTAAGAACTGAATATCAGTTCAATTTAAAGTATCTTACTGTTTATAATTGCTACATTAATTCTGGAAAAGTAAAAGTTCGCATTTAAAAGAGAATAACCAAGAAAAACATAGGATACTACTGAGAATTTATTTTATTACTTGTAAACTCTATATGTTCCCGACAAAAAATCTAAGGGACAAAAATAAAAAAAAGTTGTTACAACTTCTCATAGAATGATAATAAAAAGATTACTTAACATACAACAATCTTAAAGAGATAATTCTTTTATAATGATAAAATTATACCCCATAAGATGGTATATTTATAATACCATATGATATTAAAAGTATTATAATAATATTTCTAACAATGATATTTCCTCATAAATTATTTTGATAAAATTACTGATTCGTCTTGAGCAGCATAAATGAAGTAAGGTTGTTTCACTTTTTGTTTCAAAGTTGTCTGCCATTCATAAAAACCATCACAAATTATCACACAACGTCTTCCATATTTCAATAATGGGCTATAGAGACGGGAAGACAAAATTGTTTCCAACCTACAGTTGTTAGTTTTCAAACCATGTGAGTTAGGAGTTCCCTAGAAATAGAATAAACGTCGAAATACTAATTTGAATATTATATAGTTTAAATGAAAATAGGGAACAATATTAACACTTCAAACACCTTATACTGGAACTAATACCTTGTGCCAAGATGGAATAACTCCCCAAACCATGGGTTGCAAAACTCTTTGTGAGTTTTGACATGAATCAGTCTGTTCCATAATCAGAGTGGGAGAGACTTCAGACGGAGCTATGTTACTACTTGCTTTAAATTTTAATGACCCAGTACCCTGAGTCTTCCAGTGTGTTTTTTGAAACTTGTCAATGTCATCATTGTAAAATGACGTTGCGGCTTGATATATTGAACTACACTGACAACTGGAATAATAAAACGATAAATAATTTACACACTTTTAGATTCTCCAATATAACACTCACTAGAAACCAACAAAAAAAAGAACAAAATAATCCCCATTAAGTTAAAAACTGAGTTAAAAATAATTTAACTCAAAAAACCTACCAAGCCAAGCGCCCACACATTTTTTTTGGATGAGTAACCAGAAGGAAACAACTTGGAACAAAAGAACTGTAAACAAATTTACTTATCACTCCAACTTTGGTAAACATTCATATTTTCAAACGAACTCAATTGCAGCAGTGTTGCCATACCAATGACACAGTAGGTAAATATTTTAAATCATGGGTACTTAACGAATTAACAACAGTGAATTCTATTTAGTATTATCAGTGCAAAAATAAATTCTCGTGTGGGCGTTAATATGCGATTTCAGTGGTTATATTAAAGAAGAAATGTTAAAAAAATAGTAATGAACTATAACGAAATGACAATAAATGGAAGTCAAAGTAGCGGAATTGATTTGGACCCACAAGCGTTTGAAGACAATAGACCTGTTCCTTGGCAGGATTGTAGCAAAGACGACGGTGATATCATGTTTTTCCATAGAGTTAATTCAGACGATATTATTTATCAAACCAAGAAAAAGAGGTTTAAAAAAATTGGGAATAAATATGTGATGGGCGATTTACTAGGTGAAGGTAGTTACGGAAAAGTTAAAGAAATATTAGATTCAGAGACATTGTGCCGCAGAGCTGTTAAAATATTAAAAAGGAAAAAGTTAAGAAGAATACCAAATGGAGAACAAAATGTTCAGAGGTATGATAAACTGTGGAGTTTTAAATATCATATATTTTTAGCATTTCTTAAGAAAGCCTACATATCCGTTTAAGTCTATAATGTTAACAGAAATATTGTTTTATACTTTCCTGTGCACGGAACATTTCTCATAAAATATGGATGTACAATTTATGCCACTATAGTGCACTATGGTCATTTGCAAATAGTAATTTGGTTTCTTAGAAGAGTTCTTTAAGGAAATTTGGGTATGCTGTAACTTCTTACGCTTCCTCTAATTGCTCAGTTTTAGAAAGTTCAGTGTCAAGCCGACATCGGTTTTTTAATATATGGATTTATAGTTTTTTTGTTTAAATATACCATTTTCATATATCAATGAATATTTGGAGTACCGGTTAGTGTATGTTTGTTTTTTACACTCCAAAGTCAGGTCTCCATCTGGTTAAGGCTACATGGGGTTATAACATCCCCCATTCATTGTGAGTGTGGTTTTAATAAATAATTTTTAAGTTATACGCATTAGATATGTACAATTGATGTTGCCATAGTTATGTCATATGCTTATTAGTTCTATTCGTTTGAAATATTTTAAAGGAAAATTTAATTTTTCACTGCTACACAATGTTTTAAAACTGTTGCTACACCTAATGTGACAACTTAAATAGCCGTAACTTTCATTATTCGGAATTACTTCTCGAATTTCACTCCTTTGAAATCGTGCAATGATCTACAGAGTAGTCGAATTATTTACTGCTGCTTACATATATTGTTGATTAGCATGCCATTGTATCCCACTGTGACTTTTGTTACTGATAGAGAACGTTCAAATTTTTAAATCTGTTGTTAAAGTGGAAAATTTGAAAGTATATGAACATGCTCCTAAATAAGAAGTTAAGATTATAATTACAGTTATTAATGGGACATTGGACTTCTTAAAATATTTAAAATGAATATTTTAAACTTTTTTATTTTTCTTTTTACAAATTGCTTTTAAAAAGAATGGATTACGTGGTTCTTTTTCAATGATATTAGCCATATTTTACAATGAGAAATCGTGTTATTTGGTTTACGAACATTATTGATTTCTTATCTATAAAATATAGTTTTATGTGTTTCTCGTTAAGTTAGTAATATAATTTATTTGGGGTATCATTTTCTTCAATGGATATTGCTGGTTTTACAATCTGACCTAGCCATGTGAAAAAAAAAACACTTTTATATTTGGCTTGATTATATGTAGTTTTTGATGATGAGAAGGTAACACGTTCAATTTTATCCAAAATACTACGATCTCCATTCGTTTAATTATTTTATTCTAACATTATTATCTGGGAAGATATTTAGTTACTAGCAAGTACCATATTGAATTTTCAATATTTATTACAACGTTAAAGTAAATTATTACTCAGATTGAGGACGTTCTTTATATTATATTATAATTTTGATTTTGCAACTAGTATTTTCCTGTAAAATTAAATTTGATAAAATGAAGGTTTAAATAAAAAAAAAACGTAGTCTTTCCTTCAGTTTCACAGTAATATTCGAATGAAATATATTTGTTTTGGTTGTACATATTTTCCTTTGTGACTAATGAAGAAACTTTCAAGTACTATTGAAACTGTTAATCTTCACAATTTATAAGGAATCATACTTCAAGGTTTATTGTGCTTTATTCATAAATAACAAACCTGACCACCCGTCAGTTAAAATGTAAAAACAATCTTTTCAGTGACATGGGATTTTGTAAATTGCAGCTTTTATTATGACTTTCAGTTGAAATTTCACAAATTTAAGTTTCCAATTTACATGCTTATTATACACATAATTTTTTTTCCTACTGATTGATTAACTTGATTCAGTATCCATTAATTTTGCATCTCAGACATTGCATTTTACTTTTTGTTATGAAAGAAGATTTAAGTAGTCCGGCGCATGGTAGAACGTTTTAGTTCTGATGTAAAAACATTGTGCTGTTCACATTTCTTTAAATGTAGTTTTAACAAATTTTGAAATATAACATATACAGGCAGTTAAGATTCAGGTGTTACCTGAGGAACTTACGTTACGTTGCCAAGGTGAGCTAGAGTTCTGCTATCTTTATGAGTAGGTTAGGTGTGGATCAATTTGTGGGGGTGTTATGTATAACTAGTATTCAGGATCTCTGTGGATCAAGAGTAACGACATTTTTGGACGACCAACAGCTAGATTCATATGGTTATGCCAAAAAAAAGTAAAGCGTATTGTTTTAGACCAGTCACCTAAAAAATACCTGTACGAATTTCATGAATTAGGTATTTTGCTTCAAGATGTCACTTTCGTAGCAACTGAGCTGTTTATAAATTCGTAAAGCGTACAAAGTTTAATTTTTATTGCACAAATATAAACAGTGTCTTAATATAATAGGAATAAGAAGTGTTGAGTATTTCTCACTTATCGGATAGAGTAATTTATTTATCAACATTGACATTTCTCATTTTTAGTTTCATTGTTTCAGGGAAATACAACTATTAAAAGTTTTAAGACACAAAAATGTGATTAGTTTAGTTGATGTACTATACAACAACGAAAAGGAAAAAATGTACCTAGTCATGGAATACTGTGTAGCAGTATTACAAGATATGATAGATAATTCTCCAAGTAAAAGATTTCCTCTTTGGCAGGCTCACAAGTAAGTACAATTTATTTGTATTATTTGACTACTTAATTTTTGTTGTTTCTGTTAAAGTTTGCAGAATTTTGTTACTTTTTTATTTCATTAAGATTATAAGTTTATAAAATTTTAAAAATATTAAATGTTTTATCCATACTTGTTAGTATTTAACTTTTATTCTAGTTACTTTAGCCAGTTAATGGAAGGACTTAGTTACCTACACAGCCATGGTATCATTCACAAAGATATTAAACCAGGAAATTTGTTACTTTCTCTGGATGAAACTCTGAAAATTTCTGATCTTGGAGTAGCCGAGGTAAGTCCAATTTCAAATTAACGTTTAATTATCACGGTTAAGGACCTACTAGTATATACTCTTAAGTTGTTAATTATTATTGTTCCAAATTTTGATTAAGATATTTTCCTATTATAACAGTTCCATCAACAATTTCGATCATTATTTTATTATGAATTTGACACTATCTTATGTTAGTTTTATCACTTTATTGTTGATATTACTTTGTTGTACATGCCCTTGATTTACTTCTATTTCGCTTTTTTTAATGGTTTACCTTTACTTTTGAATGCTTCAAAAGCATAATAAGAGAAAGTATTATACAAATTTTAATATTTTTCATTTTCTATTATGTACTCAAAATTATTGATGTATAAATATGGTCAGTAATTGGAGACTTAGTAAAATGAATTTTATTATAGAAAAAAGTCAAATGTGGTAAGAATTTTAAATTGAGGATTTGAATAGCTTTCTTGTTAGGTTTTTACAAAATGTTTTATATCATTGTTTATAATTATGACCACTATTTGTTTTTGGGTGCTTATTTCCGGATTAAGGGTATTTAAAACACTACAAAAGTTACGACTATTTCAGCATTATAGAGGTTGTTGAATGTTTTGAGAACATGAATCATTTTACTTCGTAGATCTCGGAGTTTAAGAACTTCTAGGTAAACGTTTTTGAATAAACTATTTTTTTTTCTAGTTAGTAGGTCCGAGAGTTTATGTTCTCTATTATGAAATTATTTTTATGAATTATTATATTATTATGTTTTTTAATATTTTTAGAGGTAGAATAGTAACTTTTCAAACATTTCTCTTCGTATATTTTATATTCAGGCAAACGTTATTTGAAGATATAGTAAAAAAATAAATGCAAAATTTTAGATTATATAAAGTTTAAAATTTTAGAAATAAGTTTAATTTTTATTTAAGTAACTTGCATATATAACGTGAATACTTCAGGTTATTAAGGTTCCTCCAGAGGTATGGGCAGACTGGCAATTCGTTTAGAATGGTTTCATAACTATATAATATAAGCAGTTTAAATTAATAAACAAATTAATTTTTTAAAGTAATTGTGAGATAAGAGATACTAGATCTTTTAGCCATATTGCATTTACCAGAAAAGTTTAAGTATAACCAGAAACTAGGTTTTGATGATGAGGCTTACGTTTCAAAGGTCATAGAAGTGCATAAAAATGTTTACGTTTTCACATTTTTACTTAGTGTTCATAAATTTGCGCAAATCATTGAGCATATCAATGTTAGAGTTTGGAACAATTTTTTTTTATTTTTTGAGAGTTATAAGTTTATGATTGTGATTTTTCTTATTTATTGTTTACATCATTAGGCCCTGGATATGTTTGCACCTGACGATACGTGTTGCACATCGCAAGGATCTCCAGCATTCCAGCCTCCAGAGATAGCAAATGGTTTGGATAAATTTGCTGGGTTTAAAGTTGATATTTGGAGTTCAGGAGTTACCTTGTAAGTTTAATTCTTCACATTTAATCATTAAAATTTGAATTTTCTCAGAAAAAATTTTAATATAGGTGTAAGATTTATTCTTTTATACTAATAAATTTTGCATTTATTAGAAAAAATAAAATGAATTTCGATTTTGCGAAATAAACCGATTTTTGCTTAATGTAGATTGCACAATTTGCTTAAGTTTGATTAAATTCATACTTAGCTTGATTGTTTCAATATCATCTCCGATATATATTAGATTATTATTGTTATAAGTTCAAATTGATAAATAATATTATTATTATCTATAAAGTAAATTATACTTACTCTAACTTGACAAATTTATTGCTAATAAGCTACTATTATTCTAAATAATTACTATAAAGTTGTCGTAACATTTTCCAATATCTTTTTTTATTTTATTTTCATATAAATATTTGTATTATTCGTATTTATTTATTAAAAAGTTTACTTAGGTATGGGGTTTATTTCAATTGGAAATTCGCTCTTAGTTGACGTGATTTTCATTGAGAAGTAACTAATTTTCGAGGGTAATTTATTTTGGTCGTATGAAGGGAGCCGAATTTGAAGTGTAAGTATGATAAGAGTGCTATTTGGATGGCGATCTGTCACATTTATCGTTGTTGTGTTTAGTTAACGTTAGGTTATCCCGAATGTATAGATTTAAAAAAAATAATGAATATTAACTTTTTAAAAGAGTTATTTTGATGACTTGAAATTTTCAATTTTGAGTTTAGCTTAAAAAAATTATTTTTATTAATGCAAATTATAGAGTAAATAGAATAATGATTTGCCAAACATCATGAAACATGAGAATTTTTTAACGTTGTCTTAAAAGTAAGAGTATTAACAATAATTTCAATAGAATTTTGTTTCTAGGTTGCAAGAATGAACATTTATTCACTAATGAGAAATTGCGTTCATGGATGATTATTGTATTTTCAATTCTATGTTTTGCAAGCATAGCTATGCTGTTAGCAGTTTGGCATTCTATATGTAATGGTGTTTGAACGTAGGTTAATTTTCCTTAAATATTACAATGTGTTATATACTAGTTTATAGTGTTACATACCAATTTGCAATACTTACACATAGATTGTAATAGTCATGGTGAAAGCTTATACTTTCCGTAGGCCTCAAAATCAATTTACAATTCCAGATACAATATAACTACTGGACAGTACCCATTTGAGGGGGATAACATCTACAGGCTGTTTGAACACATTGGTGCAGGAGAAATGCGTGAACCGGAAGAAGTTGATGATGAACCCCTAAAAGATCTTTTAACCGGCATGTTAGCAAAAGAACCAGTTAGTCGATTTTCCCTTCAACAAATATTTGCTCACCCGTACGTATTGAAGTTTGCTTTTGTTTAATTTAGTATATTATTTAGCCTAAATAGATTATTAAAAATGCAAATGTATATGCCATAAAGTTGTTTAGTTTGTATGAGTCTTTGATTGAAGGGCCTTAATTTTATTTATGTATCAATGTTGATATATCTGAAACTATGAAACTAAAAATTACACAGTATAACACACCTACTACGATCGATATTTCTATTCGTTCGTCATCAGGACTCCTATGTTCGTCTCAGATTGCTATGTTGAAACCAATTTGGTATCTCGTCTCAAAAATTCAATGTTTGAAGGCAGTTTTGATACTACATATTTGATGCACAAAGCTAATGAATGACACACACACACTTATATTTTATACATGAATGGGAGGAGATACATCTTTGATTCTGGGCAAAACAGATTTATTGTATTCAACCATATTAGAAGCATAATCTCATGGAAATCAAATTTTCAAACTTTGATTACAGCTTGCGATCTCCTCGTTAATCAAATTGAATATTCATGCATTTCGTCATTACCACAGGGGTTAGTATTATATTTCTAATATTAACAAATTGAATATCATATCTCCAGCGACTTTGCTATATGATATGCTATCTGCTGAACTGAAATCAAACTTCGAAAACTAGTAATAATTTAATAACTACTGAGGTTCTAAATAAAATACACTAATACTTTTGGATTGAAACATCAGTAGATTCGTCAATGATAAGTGTATGCTCCCTGTTCTGCGCTTGAATTAGATCAGATATCAAATCTGTTGAAATAATGTTTTTTATTAGTGCCATACATTTTTTCCCATGTAGTTTTATTTGACCAAGAGTCATCCATGAGCAACCATGATAACACCCAAGGAATAGCCAAGCGGCAATAAAGGCGATAATGTCTCCGACACCTTCCTCCATGTTGGTGAAAGTGTGTCAGGAAACACTAAATAAACTAGCTCAGATTAAACAGGTTAAATTAATACGGGTTCCGGGACATAGCGGCATTGCAGGCAACGAGAGGGCGGACTCATTAGCCAAAGTCGGAGCCGAAATATCTTTTCTAGGGACGGAACCGGTCTTTCCGCTTTCTACTGCTGGAGTCAGACATCTTATAAATGCCTGGCTGCAGGTGAATTTGAGGAAAAGTTGGCCAAACTGTCCGGGCAGCAGACAGGTCAAGTTTTATATTTCGGGTCCTAGCATAAAGCATAAGAAGTTTCTCCTTGGACTTGGGAGAACCAGGTTGAGAAATCTCATTAGAATTCTCACCGGTCACTGTAGACTGAGATGACATCTAAATATCATGGGTATAGAAAACAGCGCGGTTTGCCAAAAATGTGGAGAAGAGGATGAAACCTCTGTCCACTATGTGACTGAATGCCCTGTGTAAAGTCTCCTTAGATTAAATACTTTAGGTACAAGTACTATAATGATAGGTAAGTTATGGGAAATTGAGTGGAAAAACCTCCTGATCTATATAGAAAAATCAGGAAGATTTTCCTAGGAGTAAGAATCCGGGTTACCTGGGGAAGGCAAAAAGGGCCCACTTGGCCGGCCTGTTTGCCAGATCTTTGATCTACCCACCCTACTCCTACTAACACCCAAGGTATCAGTAGTGTGTATGGGACTTTGGCAGACCATGCTAACAAAATTTCTAGCTCTGCTATTTTAACCATGTAACAATTTTTTACTCGTTTTTAACAATGAAAGTGTCTGTTGTAAGAAGATGATGTATTCATCTTGTGTTTTCTGTTGTCTCGTGATTGGTCAGATTTGAAAGTCTTGACACAGTTTTACATTTGTACAATTTGCAATATGCTGATTCGAAGTCATCAGTTGGTTTCATGAACCATACAAATGTCTTTTCCCATTGTACATTATATTTTTGGGTGTTATCGTAAAATTATTTCCTCTTTAACATGAAGGATTCAAAAATAGGTAATAATTATAAAATGAGAAACCAGAATGTACACTGAAACTCAGGCATGAAGTATATTTGACACATGGATAGGCAGTCACCTGTTACACTGTAATGATAACTGAAGAATCAAGCGTCTGACAACCTATTACACAACAGAACATGTACAGTATGAGTCAAAAACTGTAGACAACCTATTGCACAACTGAACATGTACAGTATGAGTCAAAAACCGTAGATGGTAAGTAGCTAAGCACTTAATTATAATTTAGCAATAGTTAATTATAATTTTTGCTTTTCATATTATTATTTTGCTATAGAAATATTTTAAAAAGTCGAGAAAAAAGCCAAATCGTGTCACTGAAATCCTGACATAAACCTGTTTTTAAGAATCCAGATTTTTCAAATTTTGTGTTAAAAAAGCCTATATGGCAACCTCGATCAGAAGAGATATATCCAATTTGACACATTAAAGCCGGATCCTAGCCTAGTTGCCTGAGTTATACATTCTAATGAAGTGGTTGATTACATTTTATTTATCTGATGATTTCCTGGCTGAATTCTTCTGATGATTATTGGTTATAAACCCAAAATTGGATGAAATGTTTAATATAGATCTGAAAAGACAGAAATTATGTAATGGAGGACCAATGTTTAATAATGCTATCGAATTTAAGTGATTATGTTACAGTAGTATAGTAGTGACAGCAGATACGTGATCCCTGGCCACTAGAGGAAGCATTTGTCAAGATGCTTCTTCACTTATTTGGTGAACTTTATGAATAATGTTAAGAAGGGAGGTGTTCAAACAAGTTTCAAACAAAATTTTGAATCCCAAGTTCAAACTGTGAGATGAATTTAGTTAAAAACTGAAAAAAAAAGTTCTCAGTTTTATTTAGTTTATCCGTTTTCCCATTACGTTTGATATTTAACTGTGGCTTAATACAGATTAAACTAAATAATTTTGAAAGCAATATTCAGCTTTGACATTAAGTAAAGGTCTATGACTATGCGCAGCATATGCTTTGAATTCGTGTTGGGACGGTTAATCGGAATCGTTAATCGTAAGAGTCGTGTATTTTTTGAGGAATCGTATCGTTAAATAAATACCATAGATTTCCTATTCTTTTATTACGATTCTCATAAATTTTAGTTATTTGAACTGTAATAACAATACTTTTATTTGTTTGAAGTGAGATTAATACTGTTAAAAATTTATAATCAAAACGTCTTAGAACTTTTTAATGATGTATACAAAGTTAATGGAACACTTCAAAGATAATCTCAATGAGTTTGTATATTCCGCCACCTGAATAGGACATATACATAATTTCTGGATTCGACCAACTATTTAAGTGTAAGTTAGGCTTTAGTATTTTCCACATAGCTAGGCAGCTTTTTCACATATTTTAACAACGAAAATCTGTTTATGGCAAGATATTTAGACCCGCGATACAAATTAACTTTTCTAGACCATGAGCAAGAAAACCAGCATGAAAAGTTACACCATTGGTTATTTGAACATATAAGTTCAATTCATAAAAATAAAACCATCTTATTGACTACTTCAGTTTCTCGTCCAATTCAGATCTTTCTGCAAATGAAAAAGTACACACTGAGGATGAAAACACGGACTTTTTTTTATAAAATAATATATAATTTGGTTTATATTATATACTACATACATAAATTAAACATTTTTGGTTATATTTAAGTTTTATTTTTGCATGTTTGGAAAGTTTAGAATGGAAGATATCATTTATGTTGTATTCTTGCATCATTGAGCTTTGGTGTTTATGGTCAATTATTTAATTTGTAAATAAACCAAAAAATTCCAACAACAGGAGTTTTGTTGTTGCTTATTTATTTTAGAAATGAGTGATCAAAAGGACTGTGTTGTGATGGTTTAAAGCAGTGGTCGCTAACGTGAGTGATTCGGCAACTCAGGTGGTTGGTGAGAAGCCAGTGGGCGTTGGATGATAGATGGGTGAACTAGAAAAAACCTAGTTTGATAATCTGTATAATCTTGTCTACAGTGAGGCTGACTTTTAGGGAAGATAGCACTAGGCCATTTATCACTGGCTTCGGTTCACTCATGACCGTTTCCTATGCGTAATAATAGGCGGTTTCACTCGTAGTTTCAATAGTCGGTGAGGCTGATCTGCGTTGTATGTTAGTTCTGTGCTATTCAAATATTTTTGTCGCTTCACCCACCAACATACAACTACCTATCTGTCTGATATGCAATCAAACGTTTTCTAATGAGGTAATGAAACCGTCGCGATTCCGTGATCATCTTCAACGCATGCATGCAGACAAAAAGGATAAGTCTCTCATTAACTGTTAATGGTTGACATTGTATTTATACTTTTCAGTGTTTCGTTTTTGTAAGTCTATACATATTAGATATGGTTACAAATGTTCCTGTTTTGTCTTGGTGGGCGATAAGTCATCAACGTTGTAAAATGTGGGCGATAGGTCAAAGAAGGTTGCGACCACTGGTTTAAAGATTTAACGTATTTAATTGAAAACTGTAAAATTAGTACTTATGAGGTTACGTTTAATGGTTTTGTATTTGTGGGCAGTTAATGTGAAAGCTTTTTACCAGAAGATGGTTATAAAAGAGATTGAACAACAGTGTTGAACTCAAGCAAAAAATAAAGCTGTGTATTGTTCATTCTATCAGGCTGTCTTTTTTTTTTTTTTTTTTTAATGAATACCAATAAATGTCGCGTTTTTTTTCATAGATGGATGATACGCAAGCCTCCAATGACTGGAGATAGAGTTCAAGTTCCTCCTCTGAGAAATGACTCCCTTCATAGAATGACAGTCTTTCCCTATCTAATGGAATTTCATTATGGAGAAGATTCGGATTCCACTCAGTACATAACTGAGCGATGTTTAAACGGTATTATTTTTTTTATGCAGTCATTATTGTTATATAAATGGAGCACTTTTATTTATTTTTCATCATAAATGCAACATTGAAACAATTAACTGTCAATATCTGTAGATGTTGACTGGAACATCAAAAGTAAAAAAAAAATAGTTTTTTCATCGATGTTGTGTTTATAATTTTACTGACTATATCAAGTTAATTTCAGGGTGTTCCGGGAGCTGACACTAACAAATAGATTTCCCAAGATTCTATGGCGGAGGAAATTATGAAAAGGTGTTAAATTGCTTTGCTGATGTTGCTTTTTTGCCAATTTCTTTTTACCAATGAGAATTAAACAATTCGCTTAACAAATGTTACATTTAAAAATATGTCATTTTGAATTTTGTTGGTATAATATGGTAGAGGTTTTGCGTGTAGTATATGTTACCTAATATACGCGACTAATTGTAACATATTCTATTGTGAAGTTGATTCATTTGGATAGAATTAAATCTATTTCTGTGCCTAAATTGGCTGTAGATATCTTTATATATTTATTATATGATTTCCCGTGGTACTTCAAAAAGGATGATTTTCCATATAAGTTTACATTAGCTTATGAATATTTTAAATAAAATATTTATTTAAAGACGTAATATAATTTAAAATTACGTATTATTATTATGGATATTGTATTGTTGGGAGCATGGAATTCTAGTCAAAGTTAATGGTTATTCTAGTTGTTTCGAGAATACAAAGAATAGGAAAACAAGAGTCCGTTTCAGCCATATATGTGTTAAATCCTTTTCATATGCCTTAGATTTTCTTTCATAAGGGACTTTAATTTATGTCTTGAGAATGCACCACTAAAATAGAACAGTTAAGTAGGTGTTTTGTACAAAACTTGGGGCAGAAGTACGTGATCGGTGTGAAGTGAAATGAAGAACTAGGAGGAGTGTGAGATGAAAGATTGGGGTGGTTAAAGGCTAGTTTGAAATAGAATAGCAAATAGAATTTTCATATTGAACATGAGCTTTGGTTGATACTCGCTGCTGAAAGCTATCCTAAAACGGCAGTATCTAGAGTATTTATTTGAGGTATTCCTCAGATTTATAGGTGTACTGGTAAGTAAATTCGCAAAACCCTCTTAGATGTATCACTATGTATTTTTTATTTTCTATTGTTTAAACCGATCCTCTAGCGGGTTAAAAACGTCAGCCCTTTACGGTCTTTTTGTTTGATTGGTGATTCTACATTTTGCCTAACTCAAGTGTATTTAGAGTAGGGATCTTTAACGACTACCTGACATCTTACAGGCTCGGGACCGACGGCTTAACGTCTTCTCCGAGGGACGACGTACTCAGATTTATTCACCTCCCGTGAGAATAAATCGAGGACCAGGTGGGTATCGAATCCTGGGCCTACAGTTCAGAGGCGAGTACGTTAACCACTGAGGTAACCTGGAGGTTCCTCCCACTATGTAAATGTAATGCTGATACAGAAGCTTAATCAAAATCATGTATTTGTTAAGTGGTATACCATATTTAGCTTGGTTTGCTTCTTGCATAATTTTTCCAACTTTTGAAAGTCTTTCCTCGTTTCTTCTTTAAAACTGTGTAAAGCACTTGTGTATTACTGGCCGACATGTTTCAAGCGATACTTCATTCATCATAAGGACATAAATGGTAAGTTTATTACGGATTCTTAGTATTTATATTTCAAGGGTGGTTTTGAAGGTTTTCTCATTTTATTTTTGTATCAGGTAGGTATAGGTTGGGAGACCAGGTCAAGGTGATTGGCCTCTTCTTGTTCCTGGCTAATGTGGTTGGACCCACTTGTAAACAATTTTTAAACCCTGGTTGTACTGGCAATTTGAATATTTATTTCTGGTTTCTTTTCCACTATAATTGTTACAGTACAAGCAGGACCTTAAAATGTTTACAAGTACGTCCATCCAGATTAGCCAGATAGAAAAAGAAGTCAACCACGCTGCGCTACTGTCCCAAACTATGCTTACCTGACTCAAAAACTAATAATTGAACCTTCAACAACCACTCCCTACCATACCTTAACAATTTATGCCCTGATGATGAGCTAAGTATCACTTGAAATATGACCAGTAACATAGTTAGCTCTTTACACAGTTTTAACGAAGAAAGACTTAGGAAAATTAAAAAAAATATATACAAGAATATGGCGTACTATTAACAATATTTATTGGAAAAAGCACTACTACCGTCTTTTACTAATATATTATGCAACAGTTTTTCATATCATTTCTATATGTTACTTTTGAATATAATGTTCAGAAAAACGGTTATAATATAAAAAGGAAACTCTTAAGTAATTTATTTCTTAAAAAGGAAGTAACTCCTAACTATTCTTATTAAAAATAATATTACTATCTTGGAAAAGATAAAAACAAACCAAATCCACTCATTTATCCCCAATACTAAAACCTGAAGCCAATACAACTTCATCCACCTTCATAGAGAGATTAACTTCGAATATAAAGTTTCGTTTTCTTGAAAGGTTAGCAGTAAATGAAAGATGAATTCGATCAAAAAAGATCCTATTAAATAGGAATGGGTTTTTCGGATATTTTCAGTTAATTTGTACCAGACCTTCATATATTAATCTTTCTAAATTAACTTTAAGCTAAGCCTGCATATAAATTTGGTGTTGTATTATAATACCGTTCTCAACATTATTCCATCTGTTATTTTGTTATCAGAAATGTTTCCTTAATACACATGAAGACTAATGATATTATATTAAAGCTGCAGAAAATCATTGAACGTCAGATTTCTTCGCGGAAAAATTAATTTTATGATAGATCTACTAATGTACATTTGAATTCTGATTGTCAATAATTGTGTATATATTTTTACTTCTTAATAAACATTATATCGGCAACAGTTTTAATTTTTTTTTAATCGCTAGATAGTTTTAACTTGTAAGATAGAAATCCTATATTGAATGTTAATAAAGTTAAAGTTTTAGTTCTAGCCTACAAAAATGATGAGTCTACAAAAAGGACGTTAACAGATAAATGGTTACCTATTTAAACCAGATATAAGTCCATAAACTAACTTTACCCACTTGGAATCATTTAATATCATCAGTGAAAGTATTAGAAACCCATTTATTTGAAATAAAAAAAATAAACATATTTGTATTGTTTTAATTAATTTAAATATTGGTTTTAATTAATCTGTTATTTTTCAAACAAACTCACTCTTACTAAAATCTAACTAGCATATTCTGTATCTTTACTTTTCTATTGCTTCTGATGTCAGATGACTTTTTAATCCTACCAAGCCATGACTTATTCACATTGTTCTGTCAAACTTGTTAACAAACTCGTATAAGATTGTTTATCAATGGATTATTCTTACTATTATTGCTACTTATGAATAATGAAAATAGTGTAATAGGTAGGATTATAGAAGGAAAATAAATTAAACCAAAACTGAATGAATGTTGAAATGACATATCAGTGACATATTTATAGATGTAGTATGCAATCAGGATCTGTTCAGTTTTTTAGGCTTAAAATCAAACTCTCATTGCCAAGGTTTCGGTTTTATTTTAATTAAAACCTTTTCCATAGGTCTACAAACGAAGAATAAGAAGAAATCATATATAAACATCAACAAATAAATGTATTAATATAAATTACAGTTTGTGGAATTTTACAAGTAGAAGTATTAAGGGATAAATAAAATAATTTACAGAAGTAAGCATTTTTTTAATTAAGAAATAAAATTTGCCTAATTAATTTTCCTAATGATAAATAAACGATTATCATTAGTTTATATAAATAAATAAACGATCTAACAATCTTGACCGAAACGACACAAGAGGAACTAAGTAAATAAAATTTCACTAAAACTCAGCATATTAGACTAGAATAAATATTGTTTTAATTAGTAATATCATTTCTACGATTAATGGAATTTAAATCCTTTTTAATATATGACTTACAGAATTTTGTTTTTAATTATAAAATGTAATTTACGTTATATATAGGAAACTAACAATCTTGACTGGTCAAAGCCTTCGTCTAGACTAATTAGATATTACAAGTAAAACGCCACACTGTTCACACAAAGGACTCAACAGGAACTGAGGAAATCAAATTTCACTAAAACATAACATAATACTCCAGCATAAATATTGCTTAAATTAGCAATATTGCTTCTATGATTAATTGAATTTAGATCCTTTTTAATATATAACATTTCAAGTGTTTACTTTTTTTGTTTATCTTTTTCTTTATTTATTATAACTGTATCTTCAAAATCGAACTTGTGACCTTCCTTTATGGCATGGAAAGGTAAGGTAGTTGTTTACTTTTATTTGGTTTTTTTGAATAAGAATGTTGATAAAGCCTTTCAACACTTGTCACAGTCTGTACATTTTATGGCATAAATGAGGTTCTTTGTAATTCCTTGGGCATTTTCTCTTTTAAATTTGAAAATAAAGATTGAATTTTTCCTTTATTCCAAAATGCCAGTGTAACTTCAGGTTATATGTGTGTATTTTGTATATGTATATATTTTAAACCAGTAGTGTTTTATTTATATTATGTCTATTTTAAGATTGTGATGTTGCGAGTTGTAATATAAAATAAGCGTCAATATAAATAAAGCCGAGTTAACCCTTAGCTTTGTATGGTTCTATTGCAATTCTAAAAGGATTAGAAGTAATATATTTAAAAAAAAATTACATCCCTCATTTGCAACAAATGATTGTGAAGACTATATATACAACCTAGTTCATAGAGATGTATATATGAACACGACTTTTATTTCGATTGATATCTTGGCAAACTTAATTATGAAAATATGAATTTCGTAAATTGATATATGAGAATGGAGGAATAATCAGGTTAACGTTGAGTTAGTTAGGTATCAGCAGCTAACGATAATTGGGACAGTAATGAATAGTGGGGACAGTATTGCAACTGTCATACTGATAATGGAGTAAACACTAAATGTAGGTTTGGATAAACTCCAGTAATTTCTTTGCTTAATATTATTTATATTATTTGTGATGTAATGGTGACTAACACTGATAAGCATGTAAAGAAGCATTTAGATTTGACTGTTTTATTGTATAGTTTAAATTTCATATGCAATGAACAATCACATCAGCATCTGTACATGTTTATCCAGTTTTAACTGCTTCCCTAAATAGTCCGTTAAAGACCTTTTAGTTGCATGGGTGTTGGATATTTCGAACTTATTTAATGCAGTTATATTTTTTTCTGCCTGTTTAACTTACATCGGGTTTAACAATGTTCGGCAGTCAAATTCGTCCTTTGAGAATATTCATTTTTGTTTTCTGCTATGTAATCACCAATTTGAACTTCAAATGTAACACGCACTTCTTTTGGCAAAAGCAATTTTTATGGAAAGAACTCCTTTTTTGTATTGAAATGTAAGTTACACTGTTTTTCTGCTTAAATGAAATGAATGAATAGTCAATAGTAATGGAGCCAAAATAGTATTAGTTTCTTGGAAATAGTCAATTTGCATTAGTCAGGCAGGAAGTGAGGGTCAAAGTTCCACAAAAAATATTTTACCTTTAATCCCTCAACTTATTTCCATTTTCACAGGCGTACCATCATTCATTAGTCTTGCACATTGTACATTCTATAAATATTTACCTTTCTTGAACTTAATATGTTTAAAACTTCTTTACTATTCTGTTATTATTAATATTGATAAAATTAGTATGGGATATATAAATGTATGGTTGTGAACCTATTTACTAGAGACTTCTGAATATGAATACAAAAGGAAGATAAATGATGCATTGATTCTGACGGTTTCTAGTACTCAAAAGTACAAATATAGAATAGGTTCAGTTTTACAAAAAACTTGTTTTGTAAGGAATAAGAAACCCACGATGTTCTGGAACTCCTAGTCCTATTATTACTTTACTATAAGTATAGTGTTCGTGGAAAAAATCTATGTTGAGATTTTGACGAATTTACACGTTTGAGGTCTTCAAAGTTGTTTTATGACGTGTTTTCGATGATGTGTTTGTGGGTGGGTGTGTATCTAAAAGCTTGTATACACGCTATAGTCCACAATCTTGGGTGGAACAAATTAATATTTTACACAAAAATGGGACCCACAGTGTAGATTAATCCTATTGTTTGGGAGCAATGCATGATGGGAAAGTCATTTTTTTTGCCAAAATGTGTTGTTGGACAAACATTTTTTTCTCCTAAACTACTAACTCTAGGTCTTGAAATTTTGGTATTATCTTCAAAGCTACAAAAGCAATAACTGAAAAAAATGAAATTATACCTAAAAATAGAGCATTGGGGGGGGGTTTAAAGTGATTTTTTCAAAATTACATTAACCAAAGGTGCATATTCTGTTTCAGATAATGTTTTTTCTCATTAAAAAGTTATGAAATTTTTCCAAAAAAAATAGCAATGTATAAAAGAGAATTCATGAAATTTCAATCACCACAAAGAGCGATAAAGCTATAAAAACTAAATATTCATCCTGGACTAATGGATCACCTGCTATACTTGTGGGATTTGTTTAAATTTATTTACATTGACTTTTTTTTCATACTTCAACTAAAAAATAATTACATTGAGAAGTGATTCTAATTTAATTTCTACAATTATCGGGAATGAGTGGTCACCCATTGGTGGAACTCCGTAACATGGTTACCCTCACAACTGGTTAAATGGAGGAGGTCTTGGGGCCATTTTCTTTTTAAACACCTGTGCGGGTTTGATGGTATTACAGGTGATTGAAGGGAAAGAGGAAGTGGATTAGGGAGGTTAGTAATCTACTGTGGAATAATTCGTAACGTTCTATCTCAAAGATGTGAATAGTTTAGACTTTGAGGTCTTGTTGTATGAGTTTGTTGGGGACATAAATAGGTAAATGTGAGTTTTCTGATAGTTTTTGACTGTAGGGATTGTAAGTGGTTGTCTGTTGGATGATTTGGTAGAATTATATTTTTAAGAGAATTGACTAAAATAATATTGATGTTTTAGAGGTTTAATGAAAAAATTTGAAATGATTTAATAGCTTAATAGGGGATGTAAGAGGAATACAATTCTTATATGTAAAAGATCAACACCAATCAAACATATAATTTCTGATGTTTTCGATGATATGATTGATTTGTCTAACAAAACTGCTCTAATCAATCTATATGTTGCATCCTTCAGCAAAACTTAATATCAGATGTAGATTAAATATTTGGTGTTGTGGTAGGCCGTAGTGGGATTGTGTGATTAGCAGGGAGTGTGCGTGTGTTCCCTGAAGCGGGGAATTTGCTATTTGATAAACGATACAAGATTCTTGATTTTTATTGAATTAAGACACTTGGTTTTGTGAGTATAAAATCTAATGAAATTATTACATTTATCAGTAAATAAATGGCATTTGGCTCACATAGATGGCTAGTAGTTATTTTGAGTAAGGAACTTTAAAAAAGTTATTACTCATTTATAAAATGTAAACATTAGTAATGATATAATGTTCTTAGGTGACCGTAACTACAATATCAAACAAAACAATTTCAATATAAGTTATATTTATTATTAGAACGAGACTTGGTAACAACTAATTGAAATGATCAATCAGATGTCATTTTTCTAGACATACATATACATCCAGCCAGAGTTAGAACATGAAGTTCAATTTTCAACCATTTCCACAGAAATAGTTGGAGCTAATTAATGTATCTAAAAAATTAATTGTTTGAAAGAAGTTTGATCTTATGCTTAGTTATAGTAAAGTTGAGTGTAGGCCACTCCAGGTGTTCTTGTATTTATAATGTTGATTCCACAAATTGAAGTGTTAGTGTTAGGATGACGGGATTAATGGTATTCTAATGGTTTTACTTAGTTCGTAGTATTATTACAGTATTAAACAGCATAAAATTTTGATAAATATATGTGTCAATGCAAAGTAAAGTGTATCATTAAATGTTTATGTTTTTAAATTTAACTAAATAAGAACGTGTATATATGTCCTGATTCTAACGCTCTGCTTTTCTTAAAAAAATATGGTTTAAAAAGGTATTATGTTTACGTATACTGTTCAGAAAATTCATTGTAAAATAAAATATTCCTATTAGTGTTGAACTGAGAACTTGTCTATAATTGAATTTGTGAAATAGCATATATGATGGTATATACAATGTATGAGAAAATTAAAAACCTTATCTTTAAAATGGTAAACGATATGATTTTTTTATTTCCAGTTTTTCAACGCCTTTGAAAACAAAGTCCAGACAAAATTCGATTATTCCGAAACTCCTCTTTTAATTGTTGGGATGTTGTCAATTGTGAATTGTGTGTTGTTTAGTAATTTATGACAAGACTTGTTGATGAATGACTTTAGGGGTGATTTAACTGTTTAGTGCTCTTAATTTTCGCTGGACATTTTAAATGTATATATTTTAAAAATGGGTAATAATCCTTCAAAAAAAATATGGTTGAAATTAATGTTTGTGTCTTTATTAGTTTCTTTGACAACTTTTCAAATTTCCTTTTAAAATAAATTGTTCATGTAAGTTGAAGTAATACATAAATCAAATCACAAGTGAATCTTCGAGGAATGTATATTCCCAACTTTACGTTATTTAGATATGGCTTTCTTAAGTTTGAAATCATTTTTTTTGGTTCTCTTAACATTATTATTTTTATACTTTTTTAATAGAACTAATGCACCAAAAGCTCTTATGTTACATGTATTCCCAGTAAAGCCGGCCAGTTTCAGGCCTCCAACACTCCCAAAATGCTAAATTAATTCATGTATGAGTAATTATATCAAAATTATAAAACAACCTTGCGGTATTCATAGGCATTTTAAATGGTAGCCTGGATGAAAACCTTTGTTTTAACTAAAATACGTTATCACCATTATTAATTTAATCGAACTTTTTTGACAAAGCCTAAGTTACGTTAGAAACACAATTATAAAGCATAGTGGAATAATAGGATATGTTTTGATCGTTCAGAGACCATGCTTGAATAATTACCTTGAATTCTGAATTCCGTGTAAAAACTTATTTTTTTTCCAAAAGGTTTTAAATATTGCTCTCTCTTAGGTTCAGATTACAATGAAAATAGTGTGACATTTTTTTATATTCAGAAATTCAAACTGTTAATATTTGGTTTCCAAAGTCATGCACTAATTCTGATTAAGAATATGAACTTTATTGGGAAATTTTAAAATACGGTAAGAACCTCTGAGTTGGTTGTATGTGGAAGTATTCATATTAGAGTGTTTGAAATATAAAATGATAATTAATACAAGTGATTACGTCTTTAGAAAAACGGATTTGGTAATGTGATTCATCCATTACGTCAACGTAGAAGAAAAACTACAAGTTAATTTGAGTTGTGAATTACCTGGTCATTCATGTAACAAGATTTGCAATATACTTGAAATACAAAACAATCCATTTACGACAATATAAAATTCTAAAATAGGATTCAAGATATTTCGACTTTAACAGTTTTCGTTAGTGTATCAAATATTGTATCGTTGCTGCTCAAAAAGTAGTTTTCCCACTTAGAATTTCACGTTGTGGTTTATGCATTGAGGTGTATGTATATAACTTTAAGGACTTCTCAATGAACAAGTAGACTTGGAAATTAATGCATAAACCACAATGTGCAATTCTTAAGTATTATTGAGATCATTCAACTAGTAAAGGTTGTCGTGGAGCCTTAAACCGAGGAATTGAATCCCATATTTCTTATGAAGAGGGCGTGTTGCGAAAATCATTGAGAATCACTGTCTACTTTTTCTACTTCTGAATATTAAGTTTTCACTATGTGTAAATATCTTATGGCAGCCGGTGGCAAGTACTTGAATAGTACTGATGATATATATATATATATATATATATCAAAACCAATCAAAGATCATGATTGTTATTTCACGTGTTTATGTGAAATCTTTATATATATATATATATATATAAATGATCAAACCACAATAAGAAATGGGAAAACAAGACTAAGATCTTTCAACCGTAACAAGCGATCTTCGTCAGAGTCAAAAACCTAACTGGTTTTTGAAACCATGTTGGGTTTTTGACTCTGACGAAGACCACTTGTTACGGTTGAAAGATCTTAGTCTTGTTTCCCTATTTCTTATTGTGGATTGATCATTGATTGTTATTTCACGTGTTTATGTGAAATCTTTATATATATATATATATAAATTTGATAATAGTATCGCCCGTAAAGTAGAAACAAAATAAAATTTATCAGCACTCGGTCGGTTCTTCAGGTTCAAATTAAACATTCAATTCCGACTTCAAAAGTATAACATGTTTACTTCTGATTATGAAAACGGTTTTAAATATAAACCAAAATGTTGACATGGAGAGTTTAATTTGAACCTCGAGAACTGATCGAATCCTGATAAATTTTATTTAGTTTATCAGAATATACAAGATATTACAATAAACGTATGGAATAAAAATCAACGTCCAAACCACAGAAAGAAATGAGAAAAAAGACTAAGATCTTAACAAGCAGTCTTCGTCAGAGTCAAATCTCAACTCAGTTTAGAACTGAGGTTTGGACGTTGATATTGATATATACGTACTATATGACAGTAATTTTAATTACTATCCTCGTGTTCCAATCCTTAATAAGGTCCCTGTTTTCAACATTCATGTTACCTTAAGAGCTTCAAACGAAGAACGTATTTACCTCCTTTGTGCAAGATTTTCACTGAGAGTCAATCTTTATCGTTGAAGTGTTTTAGGTTGGTTTCTTTATTTTATGTTATTTTTTACTATTTTTTTAATTTCGTTTAATTAATTATATAACTTCACAATTTTGTAGTGCATATTATTTATCCGATTTATTTTTATTATTTTAATTTATAATTATTTTTTTTATTATCCTTATGTTTTATTTTGTTTTCATATCTCATCTTCTTCCTTTTATCTCCCTGTTTTTCATTTTCTACCTATGTTGTTTACCTATATTTTCTACCTTGTTGACAACCGTGATTTGTCTAACGGACTAAAGGTTTTTTGTACCTACCCAAAGGTACATGAGAATATCATGATAGGAATACGTGACTCTACAATTAAAAGCATTACCACAAATTCAAAACTGAAAGTTTTAGGGCGTGTCAAGGTAGCTCATTGTCAAAGAGCTACAAGTACAAAAGTAAGTTCTTTGATAATGAGCTACCACAAGTCTTCAAACCTGCTAACACCAAGCATTGTAACCTTTATAAATTGTGAACTTGATCTACTGAACCACTAAGCGAACCACATCTACTGATGATGGTAGATATCATAATATTGAGTTTGTTGTGTCAGTTTTTTTCTGTTTCTTTTTTTATGATTTTCTTTGTAATTTGACTGTCCTCGTGAACCGTTTCATTATGCATCTTTTAAGCATATTTAATTAAAGAATTGACCATATTTTGCTGACTTTTTCATAGTTTTTCTAGCAGTTTAAATAATTTCTTACTTTCTTCATTCAAACAGAAAACAGTATAATATTCGGATTTTTTGACATATTTTAACTAGTCTCCAGTTATCTTCATGGTAATTAGTGAAAATATTTCACTTAAATCAATCAATAATCAAATCAAATCAATAATCAATAAATCAATCAAACGTATATATTGTTTAAAGTAGAGTGGTGTTCATGCTTTTCTAGTCCTGCAGTGGAGTGGAAGCTACCTGCCGGCGTGAGATTGCTTATGGGAGGGACAAACGTCTTTTTAGTACCTAAAACTAATAGTTTGTGAATGGGCTCACTTCTATCAGTCTGAAATTATTATGGTAACTTATTATAACTGAAATTATTTGAATAACTAGAAAAACTATGAAAGGAGCGGATGTCAGCGAAAATGGTCGCAATTATTTAATGAAAAAATATATATATATATACTTCTGTAAATTATATTATTTTATTTATCTCTGAAATACTTCTGCTTATAATATTCATAAGTTGTAACAATCCATTTTCATATTGTTTATGTATGGATGTTGATATGTGATTTATTATTAATTCTTAGTTTGTAGGCCCAAGAAAAAGGTTTTGAAGTAAAACTGAAACGTCGGCAACGAGAGTTTGATTTTTGAACCTAGAAAATTGAGTGAATCATGGTTAAATAATACAGCTATATATATCGAGAATATCATGATAGGAATACGTGACTCTACAATTAAAGACATTACCACAAATTCAATAGAAAACTGAAAGTTTTAGGGTGTATCAAAGTAGCGCATTGTCAAAGAGCTACAAGTACAAAAAATAAGTTCTTTGATAATGAGCTACCACAAGTCTTCAAACCTGCTAACACCAAGCATTATAACCTTTACAAATTGTGAAATTGAAAGAAACAACATACAAAAGACCAGCCGAAACCTATCATAGAATAAAATAGAAGAGAAGTATAGTTAAGTATCTCCCAGCCGATGACCAGTTATGTTTCAGTGGAACATAATAACTTTAGTGAAGAAAATGTTAGACTAGGTTGAGTATTTCCACCAATCGAAAATCAATTCTTGACTTTCATAATTTTGTAAAGATAAGGCGACACTGTTTAAATAATATCTGGCTTTTAATAGCTCCAGAGCAGAGATAGTACCCCATTGTTGAAAACTCAATTTGTTTTTATGAAAATTATGTTTGTTACAGAGGAGAGGCTTGGTGGAGGAACTCTAAGCCAGAACAGCGACAAAGGAAGTAAAGAAGGAAGCGGAAGGAAGGGTTGGAGGCGTGCAACATCATGTCTGAGTATGAAAGCACTTTCGTGTCAACCTTCTTAGTGCCTCTCTCGTACAACCACTCTAGTCTGACTATTTATAAAGTTAAACACGAAATTATGTTAATTCATTGAAATTTTTATTTTTTAATTAATAATTATGTTATTTAAAATGTGATTATATACACATTTTCTATTTGTTACAAATATTCATATATTTCTTGTATATATTGTTGTACAAAAAAGCGTTTGTGATATTGTGCACACTCTTGTAGAGTGGTATCATTTTTTGTACCTTTTGTCTACTGTTACTAATGAATGATTTTATAAATTATTATCTCACTATAAATATTTAGTACAGGTAAGTATGTAACATTTTGGTAATCTGTACAAAAAAATGTCAAGTTAATTGAAGAATACGACTCCATTTCTTATTTAGTGCTGGTAAAATTATCATGTAGTCCCAAGTTGGCTTCAGTTGCCATGAGTATTTGACAATAGGCATCGCTCAGTTCCCTTGTTACGTTCTATTTTACTGCAATTTGGACATGGTTATAGTAATGATTGTTATTTTTTTTTTTAAACAAAATGAAGTAAATTATTTGGTTTTCATCAGGTTTTTTTTTTGAAGAAAATCTAAATTAATTATTTACCTTTTATCTACCCCATATTTATGTTTTTTGCCTATTTGACTTTTACCTCACTAGAACTAGGAAATTTCGTAAGTTACTTTTTGCAAAACATTTGAACTAGTTAGTTACTTAATTACTGACATAATATTAACAATTTTAATTCCTACAGTAACAAAAACTTTAGTAAAACACTGTTCGATGGCATGTGTATGAGTTGGCTTTGTGTATAGCATAGTTACTGCTTTACAGTGAAGTTTATCTGAATATGCAATTCTAAATTAAAGTTTTTCAATTTTATCCCTGATTATTTTGATTTAAATATTAACATGGAAGTAATCTACAGAAATTGAATTCATTGGTATTGAAATAATTGTTAAAATATTACTTAATGAAATAGAAGTAAAATAGTTACATTTTTCTTCTATTACATTTAATTTAGAGGTTGTGCAAGATGAGTCATGAGTGGAAGTTTTCAAACTCAGTGAATTACAGGATGCCTAAGCATCCATCCTTGAAACTGGTAAAATGATTTCGATTTCAGTGAATGGTAAAACTTGTTGAAGTTCCATTGAAATTTCATAGGGCTCAATAGAACAAATTACTATTTCGTAATTAACTAGTTAATGAACTAATCAGTAAAGATTCATGTAATATATTCTGGGTTTCATAAAATTATGTGACGAAATTTTATTATAAAAAAAAAAACTATCTGACCAATGAATATATGGGAGCTTCATGAATATGATGAAGTATGATACTAAAAGGAGTATTTTTCTATTAAACACTTTAATTAATGAAATTATTTTAATGTGTCAATTGATGAAAATTCAAATTAAAAAAATGGCCTTGATATCGGATTAAAATTAGATCACATCGAATTAAATTTGAATTAATAATAATTTGTATTTAAAAAATAAATTGCTTTCTTTGAGATAAACGATTATGGTTGTTTGGAGGATTGCGTTGTAAGAGTTACAGGAACAGTATTTGGTCTTCATTTCGTTGCCATTCGCTCCCTTTACTGTTGTTTCATCAGCAATTATGATGGTTTTTTAGTCGGTCATTATTCGTAATTATATTAATTAATGTTTAATTTCAGTATATTACTACCAGTAATTTATTGAAGAAGTAAGTGATATTCTTTGTCTGTTTTCTTTAATTTTCACGTCGGGTTTCTGCTTATAGGGCTGAAGAAATATGTGTCCAGTGATATCTGTGTTATCAATGATTCCGTACATTAAGTGGAGCTAAAGTTTTTTAAAGAATAATAGGGTACGATGCAATTAGTAGTTGGCGTTATAGGATATGGTTATTCTTAATAACTAGTAAAGAAAGTTAAATGAATAGAAATTAGTATATGGTTTTCATATAAGTAACCGGAAATTCCTGCAAAATTTGTATGTATGCTATTTTAAGGGAAGTAAAACGTTAATTTATTTCTTTACTTTTTTTTACGTACGAAATAGAATATTAAAAGGTTTAATTGATGATTAAATTATAGCTAAGGATTATTAAAACATAATCATTATATTAACAGTATTGATATTTGATAAAAACAATTTTCATAAGTAACAACCAAGTAATATGTACAAGAATATCTATGATCAAACCACAATATGAAATGGGAAAACAAGACTAAGATCTTTCAACCGTAACAAGCGGTCTTCAAAAAAAATTTCTAAAATTATAGTCTCTTAAACATTCCGTTACATTGATTGCCTTTCTTAATAAGTATTTTTTGTGTAGCAAGTTTAAAAGTTTTTTGATAGTCTTTTATCAAGCTCTGGTGATTACGAAAAGGTGGACAGGTGGTATCTAGGATTAATTACTGAAGTACTGATGTAGAAATATGTTGTGTAGAACAGGTTAGCATTTTCTAAATTCAGCAGGTCATGTAAGTAAAATATATAATGTACATAACGTGACATACTTAGGCAGTACGGAAAATTATTTTCTCTAACCATCTTGTGGATGTAAATATGTAGTTCAAAGTTTTTAAGCATTTAGAATTCAGTAAACAACTGTATAGATATCTTATAAATTGTTTCATGTGCCTGTCATTAAACTATAGACGTTACAAGTAGTACTGTGTAGCTGCCAACCGAGTAGGTTCCAAATAAAGGCCTTAATTAAGCAGTGCCTCAGGTGCTTCTGTATACAATGCATCCCATCAACTTATAAATTTATATTTACATTTTACTAAAAGTAATGCTTTATGAACTAATAGAAAAAAAATATGTTTTTTTGCATAACGTGCAAATAACATATCAACTTTTTAAAGAGAGATTTTTCAATCGACCAATTTTTCAATCCTCATCAGGAGTTTAATAAAATCAGCATAATTTTTCTACAAATTAACTTTAGGGAAAAAAAGTTTAAGATTATTCGGAGGATTCGTTGTCAGATAACCTGTGATTATATTTTTTAATTATCTCTCGAAGTACAGGAAGAAAAATTAAATCTTTTGAATTTATAATCGTTCCTATTGTATATACGTTTACTTATATATGGAGAGGGAGAGATTAAACATGAATAATCCTCGTTTTTATTAACCAAATGAACTCCCAAAATAAAAGTAAAAATGGGATCGGTTCTCAGATCTTTACTTTTGTTTTAGAAATACCTTGTAACTGTAACCTCTGATTGTTCTTTCTAATGGTACATAAGAATATACACATATTTCACGAAAAACTTGGGACATAGTAGTCTATCTTAAGTAAGATGCCTTATATTAAATGAAAATACATTAATACGAAACTGCTTATGTGCGTTAAGTTGAACATAATAACATAAAATTTGAAGAAATGATTTATACTTTTATTTGAATGTCCACAACTTTATTAAATGTAAACCTTTTTGCATTGTATTATTCAACCACAATTAAGCTTTACCACGACCAATGTTTCTGTGTTATACATTCAATTTATTTATTTCAGGTAAAAAAGGTAATAAATAATTGATATCCTATTTGCAGGAAATTGTTATAAAAGTATAATAAACTTCTCATGGCCTAACTAAATTGGCTTTTTGATTCTTAGAATAAAACTCACAATTTCATTGTGAAGTTTATGTTGACATAATGGTTCTTACTGCTTATAACAAATATTATTTAATTTATTGTTATCTGTTCAGTAGGTACCATAATATGTATTGGTCTATAGAAATCCTGAAGTGTAAGATACAGTCATATGACTGGCTAATATTAGAGCCAGTCTTAAAAGGACCAAAAGAAACTGGAAACTGATTTGTTTAGTTTAGAAGTTTTCAGTTTATGAATTATAAAAGATGCCATTATTTTATTTATTCTCAACTGAAGGAATAAAAAAAATTTTCTAAAATGAAATTTCTTTGAAGGAATTTGAAAATACAAGAATTTCAGTGTTGAATGCATACTAGTATTCACTTTAATACAACCCACATATATATCTGACTCCATCTTAAATTCCATAAAAAGTTCTAATAAACTATTTGTTTTAAGTAACTAGTTATAACTGACTTAATATTTCAAAAACAAAAAATAATAGGAACATGCTGGGTTATTGAAAGAAACAACTTTTTTAGTTGACTCTTTAAATGTAACAATAAATTTCTAAAAAAATTAGGTCCTAAAACGTGAAAATGATTGCAGAATTAATAGAAACAATGGAAATAATTTATTTATGACATTGTATCTTTTTATAAATATTTCTATGAACAATTACAAAAATTATTATTGATAACAGAATTATGTTTAAACCAGTTTGTTTGAAATCAAAAGTAAATTTACTTGTCCTTTGCAACTGTTTTCGTGAACTTTTACCCTATCTGGGTTAAATTTTCGCTTACATTTGGAACAGGGAACTAACTGGGTGATGTGCTGTTGCCAAAAAATATCGCTGACTCCTCCAATATCTGAAGCAGAAAAACATGAACAAGAATGTATTCACTGTACTATACCAATTGCATTATGGCTAATTACTTGTTTTAAGGAAATTGCCTGTTTACATTTGTTTGAGCCAAACACTTCAACCGAATTGTATCACTTTTGGGGGTTCTTTTTTGAACATAAAATTATCTTTTACGGTATAATAATTGACCTTAAATTTAGAATGAAATAATAATTTCTAAACAGAATGCGTACATAAATTTGGAATAACATTCTGTTAATTATTACTTATGAATAGTTTTATAATTAATAAATGCATTATTAATTTTAATTATTCAGTGATAAAATGGTACAAACTTAATTTATAGTTGCGATTTAATTAAATAAGAATGATTGGGTTAAATAGCTTTATGATTTATTGTTTAAATTTGTGGTATAGCAAATTGCTTACCTTTAGCCTTTTTGTAGCTATTGCCTTGCCTCGCCTTCGTTATGATTGTTGAATTATTAACATATCTACTTTAATAATACGGCTTTTATAAATGAAATATTTAAATTTACCGGAGTTGTTATGTTAGCAATTTTATACGAAAATGAAAAGTAAATTATATGAAAAAAGTCTGTATTGTTGTTGCAATGTTACTATTTGTTAGGAAGGTATGAATAGAACATCCTATTTTGAATTAAAATAAAACCTGATTTTATTAATATAATATAAAACGTATTAAAATGATTTGAAATGAATATCTAGTAATTTACATAAGATAATCAAGGTTTATAAGCGCATGACTTTGATGGCGGGGTTTCAATTTTACCTCTACAGGGAATAGATGGGACTTGAAAGCCCTATATTAAAAAAGGTTAAATACAAAAATTATTTTAGAAATTAACGAAACAATTGATATCAAACATATTGAACTAAGAAGTCTCTAGGTGTTGCAGAAGTATTGCCTTCAACGATGACATTTTGGATTTCATTCAAACATCCCTTTAAGCAATTAAATCTGTGAGGAAGACTAAACTTAAATGTTTATTCAAACATTAAAGTTATATATCCTTTATTTGGGTGAACTGACTGTTTCTACATTTACAAGTATTTTAGAAAGTAAAGTAGTACCTGTTTTAATGGGTTCGAGATGAATGACGTTGTTTGGATGGTTTTCTTTCCGACGTTTCCATTTTTCAAAGCATTCCTTTTCATGTTTTTTTGCGTCTGTTTCGTCTAGTGTTGTTCCACATATATGGCAGTAGATTGAGGGTTCATCCGGTACCTTTTCTTGAGAATTCTCCTTCTGATTCTAAAAACAGGTTTAATACAATTTTAACAGAATAATTTTTTTAACTTTTTTTTTTTGATGCCATATTGAGTACTATTATTCAAACATTATAAAATATTAACATTTGGGACAAGTTGATTTACATTGAGGTTATGTAGTTTAAAAAGAGTTACAAGACTTACACAGTAGCTCAGTTTCAAAGAGTACTATTATTATTTGAGGGTGACTATAGCACTGCGTCTTAAAAAAAAACTATTGCACTTCCCCTCTTCTGTACTAAAGTATCCCAGTAGGTAGCTTCAACGCCTCCAAGAAGCTCAGCACTTTTGCTGGTTCCAGCGGTAAAAGTTTTTCTATGGTTTTGTTGAAAGTCCGGGAGCACCTACCTCTGTGCAGCAAAGTTGACTTACAGTCGGTCAGCAAGTGCAATGGTGTTTCTTCCACTTCTTTGAAGAATCTGCACAAACCATCATTGATAATGTCCATTCAGGCTCCCTACTTTCAGGAGAAAGTAACTTCCTTTCTCCTTCTTCTGGAGGGTCTTCTTCGGGTCCTTAGGTGTTGTGGGAGGTTGGCTCCCATTAGTTAGCGCTTTTGGACCCTCTGCGCTTCCGGAGGATGGTCTCCGGAGATCTTCTCCATAGTATCATACAGGGGAAAATAAATCCCTGTATCTCTATCGTTCATAATACAGTAGTAACTCCTATATCATCCAGCCTTCGGCACGAATCGCATAACACCTTAGATTGGGGCTGGGATAAAAGGAAGGGATTTGGGAATTAGGAAGGATGTGAAACGAAGGTGGTCAGGCTCAGCCTCTGATCACCTTCTCCTCCTCTTTCGTTTGTCCCTGTATATAGCAGGTTAACAGGGTAGCCTCGTGAAGGCCCAAAGTCGGAGTTGAGTGTTAGAGGCGCTTAAGCACTCCATTACTACACCTTCAAGGAGTAAAAAAAAAACGATGAACTTTGCTTATCATAAGAAACAATCTGAATTTCCTTTTCCTTTATCATACTTTCGTACGTAGCAGTAGGAGATATTATATTTTTTCCAGTAAAAGCATTCAGATGACTTTTAAGAGTGTACAAATGATAAGAGCAGTTGAATAGGCATTTTTGAACATGGAAACACTGTTTTAGTGACGTAATTTGTTAGCGACAGAAGGATATGTGCATCATATCAGAGTTTAAGGTTACATGTGCAATACGCTGATGGAATTATTTGATGACGTGAAATTGAAGTCGGAAGACTGATGATTCCACTATTAAAAGATTATTTGCAAACATTATGTGGATAAAAATCAGTTGGTTCTGAACCCAGCTATAATGCGATTTGATTGTAACGTTCATTCTGTGAATGCCAAAGACCCAGATATTGAATTTCCCCTCATGCTAAACATTTGGCCAACATAACAGCTTAAACACGTTATATTCTCCCTTTATACTGTGAAATTAGCAGTGAAAAAAATACTGGAGCAGGATAAAAAGAAAGCGATGATCTGAACAGAAATTGCGTGAACATGTTTGTTACTTCCTCAGTTTGTACGGTGTTATCCTCAGTTCCGTCTGACGAACAACATGATAACGTACAACTGAAAATCAAGTCAAACGGAGAAAACTGCAGAGTTAAATGAGTGGACTACGCATGTTACCGTGTAAAAGAAGATTAGGCCTGACCAGGTAGCACAGCCCTGACAACTGCGTGAACATCAGCCTGAACTGAGAGGTTTATAGTTTATTGCCCATATATGACATCAAACTGGAAAAAAGTTATGTGTAGTAAAACTCGGTATATCTGTAAAAATCAATTTGTACATATACATATTGATACATTTAAACATTCAGTAATGATTTTATGAGTCAGTGATGTTGCGCACTTGGAGTCTACAACGCTTGAGATAATAATGTAAATTTTTAAGTTTCTTTTCACCGTTCTGCTAAAACTGATAAGACAGGGTTCTTCTTTCAAACAAAAACGGACAGCCTCGATGAAATAATATTTATCTAGAAATGAACATTCAAAATATTACAGAGCATTAAAAGAAGACTCATAAATGGGTTGAAAGGGAAGAAAAATAGGTAGGAGTACAAATAGTTTCCTTCAAGCAAATTTTTAGGATATCAGAAGAGCCTCCCATGTTCTGGCTGTGGTGTCTATTCGCTGTAGGAGACATACATATAGCTCTAATTTAGCTATACATTCAGATGAGGGATGACTGAATCTCATTGATATTCCCTTGAACAAAGAAGTCTTAATAGACGTGGAGTGTAAACAATAATAATGAATGTAAGAAGCTACATGAGTGGGTTTTTCCAATAAACATCAAATTCAAAACCGTTCTCCTTCCTGGAATGAAATCATTAAACTCCTGGGTTCGTAATATCACTCATTATTTTAGAATACAAAAACGCCATATAAGTATTACTTATTACGGAAGAAAGGTAATTTCCCATGGCAAGTCCAGGCTTTGGGATTGAAATATTTATCATTGAAAGTAAATCAATAATTTAAAACACTCATGTGGTATTTTATATTCATTATTATTCTTTCCACTTCACTTCTATTTAGAGGTTTTTGTTCAAGAGGATGTCCATGAGAGATGTAGTGAGAAGTTTTTGAAGAAGGAAATTAAAACCATCTAAATATGTACTCTATTGCTACAAAATTGATTGAGAAATAACCTTTCAAGCCTGCTAAATTACTTGTACTCTAGTTTAGTCCTGCACTAGTTGGCATTCCTTCCTTGTTAAAGCAATTTGGTATTACTACTTTGTTCAACAATAGTGGAAATATATTGAGTTCGTAAAGTTTTCGATGAGTAGTAATGAAAGATGTGTGGATTCTATTCCTTACCATGATATCAGGCTTTAGGTAAAGGGTAAAGGGCTGGAAACAGTTATTAAACAGTATAAATATAGTATTAAAAGGAGGGAAACAGTGAATGCTTTATTTCTGTTATCTAGTAAATTTAAACATTCTATATACCGGGAACAAGCCAGAGTATGAGTTCATGAAAAGTCCTTCATTAAAATTTACTAAAAATGGATTTGGTAAAGAGGGTTACTATACAACTGTTTTCCTTTTTTTCCCTACCAGATATTGGGTTGATTGACACATTTGTGGTTCTGAAGAATTGTTTCATTTACACCAAAGCCTACTTACTTGCATTTCTCAGTTCTTTTGTAAACGTGGTAACACTCGAAAGCATTTAGGAACCTTTTCCGTTTAAGGAATTTGATTTAAAGTATAACCAATTCATTATCTGTTTATTAGTTAGACAGATAAAGTTAGACAGATTTAAAGTGGTAGTGTATATAACTGAAATTGTCCCTTTATTTAATGAAACTTTAAAAATCTTCATTCCTTTTTAGCATTGTGTAATCTTTTTATGCAGAGCAATTTTTCTCATTCTCATAAGATGATTATTTTTGATGTCTACCTGGTGATAGAGATAAATTACAATTTATGCTTAAACAATAGATCCGATGATTTATTTAAATTTTCAATAGTCATCAGTTGAAAAAACCGATTTTAAAAAAAATCTAAACATTTTTATGATTATGCTATCTAACACATTTCATATTTTAATGAATATTCAGTGCTTTACTCGATTTATCGATCATAACCAAAAATAACGGGTATAAGTGGATGGATTGATACTGCAGTGAGATACAAAGAGACTGTAAATATCCTATATCTGTAAATGCAATCTGACACGAACCTAAGGTATTTTAAAGGACAACTCCTTCGCACTATAGGTCAGAGAAGTAGTTTTTCTATTTATTTTGTGAATATTGTTTTCTTTTTTTTTAAAAAAGAGTTGACAATTCTATAACATCTTTCTATATTGATACTTATATCCACAGTGATTGGTTTATGAATAAAATAATTCATGCAACAAATAAAATTGCAAATGCAAAATAAAAAGACATTTTGACTCACTGTAATTATCAGAATTAGTAATTTCAAGTGCAGATGCTTCTTAATTAGAAACATCTAACGAAAACTTTATGACTACTTATTATCATCAGTACATTTTAGTAATAACATTTATAAAAGTATTTGTTAAAACAGTCTGATATGCACTAGCAAACCTTTTTTTTTTTGCAAGAAATACGTGCACTGATTTTTTTTTGGTAGGCAAACAAACCAATATAGCAATGCATATACAAATACAGCTCAGAAATGATGAAGGTTATGAAATACATAAAACGTAACTTGTTTGTTTTATAATTGTATTATCTTTTCTGAACCTCTAAAAAAGGACTAAATTAACAAGAGTCCATAGTTTTAGAAAGATGAGGAACATTAATGATTGAAAGACTTTAGTTTTTCAAACATTTTCAGAAATAAGATATTTGTTATTTGTTTTTTTTACGTGCCATTGTGAAATTTATATAAATGATAAAGCTTTTGAATCTCTGATACTTACGACAATAACAAATCAGGAATTATCTGTTTTCATGATTCAAATTAAACTTTCTGATAGGACGTTCGGTTTTTATTGCAAAACATTCTTTATAAGAAGAAGTAAAAATTAAGTTATTAAAGAAAATTGAATTATTATAAAGAGAGACACAATTTTTACAGAGGATTTAAAAAACTACAAATGGTTTAATGTTTTTACTGTTGAACCTATATTGTAGTGATTAAATTTTTTTTTTAAAAAAATAGTTTCATACTAAGAAAAAAAAACATTTTTGAAAAAGAAAAATGTGAACATCTTAATGAAAAGTGGGATGTGAAAGTTCAATTCAAACTTAGAAACCTGATAGATTCCTGATTTCTTGTCCTTTATCAGAAGTCAAAACCTTTCATGTCTTTTGTCGCTAGAATCAAAGAAGTTGCCACATAATAAAGGTAAAATTTCTTATCCCTTTTTGTGTAGCTCATTACTATAGAACTGATAACTGAAAACGTTTTCTGACGAGCTATCTTGAAAGGTCTTGTAACTATTTTTCTTTTTTTTGTTTTGATTTTGTCAATTTCCTTGAAATACATTTAAGGGTGAGTGGATGAGAGATATAGAAAGAATGTGGGACTGTAGTAATTACATATTACAAAAATAATAACCTGTAGCCTGAAGAATATAAAGTACAGATTGATTGAAAATGTTAGTGACTTTGGATCCTACTTTACTCAGAATAAGTAGTGCTAGTTAAACAGACAGCTATCACACCTTCAGTGATTAATTATATCGAAATTCACTTAGAAAAGTATAAAATAAAATATAATCATATAAAAAAATGCATTTCAAAATATTTAATTAGGTCACTAAGTTTAACTAAAGATAGCATTAAATTTGAAGCGAAATTTATAATTTCTGGAGAATAGTCTGTGGTTTATCATTAGAATAACCTGTGGTAAAATTATTGCTTGGATATTTAACGATTTTTCAAGCTTTCGAAAAATAGAGCAACTCATTTTTTAAAATAGACATTATGCAAATTTACGGAAAGAGGCAAGCTGTTTTCACAACCCTATATTTTATATGCGATTTTCTAGAACTACTCTCGCATTAGTTGTCGGTTGCACCGGCTTTACGTAAGAATAAATAATGATTCCATGTAAAGGTTTATTTATCTTCAATTTTTAATAAATACACTTATTAAGAACACACAATGAGTTTGAGATTTTGAAGTCTGACGTGTAAGGTAATAATTATTGATATTTAAAATTATCTTATTAACCAGCATCATTTCCTTTTTCTTTGAGACTTGACGTTGTAAGACAGTTCTATTGTTACTTCTCTAAATTTATTATTATATATATATATATATATATAAAATTCAATAATATATCAACCGTTGGATAGAATAGGTGTATAATGTAATCGGGATTCGGTCAATTTTCCAGGATCAAAATCAAACTCTCAATGCCGACGTTTCGGTTTTATTTATTAAATTTCCGTATGTTGAGGGCTTATCACAATCAATTAGAAAAGTTTTCAAACGAAATGTACCTGAAGTTACATTGGCATTTTATAACAAAAGAAAAGTCAAGTCTTTATTTTCAAATTTGAAACAAAAAATACCAAAGGAGTTACAAAGTAACCTCATTTATGCGATCAAATGTAAAGACTGCGACAAGCGTTATTACGGAGAAACAAGTCGTTTTTTAAAAGAAAGACTTTATCAACATTCTTATTCAATAAGAACTAATAAAAGTAACGCCACTGCTTTAGCATTCCATGCCTTAAACGAAGGTCACATGTTTGATTTTGAAGAAGCAATTATAGTAGATAAAGAACAAGATGAGCAAAGAAGAAAGACCCTCGAAATGCTATATATTAAAAAAGATCTAAGTTCAGTTAATCATAGAAGTGACATTACCAATTTGAACACTATTTATTCAGGAGTGTTAAGTTGATTTTAGTGAAATTTAATTTCCTTAGTTCCTTTTTGTGTTCTTTGAGTGAACAGTGTTTCGGTTTACATGTAATTGTAATCAGTTAGTCTGGTCCAAGTTTTTGACCAGTTAAGATGTTAGTTCACTAACTATCTATTGTTACTTCATTTTATATAATGTAAATTTCATCATTTTTCTAATTCAAAAATTCTGACTTCTGTAAGTTCATAAAAATGTTTATTGCTTTTCTATTACTTCTACTTGTATATATATTTTTGTTTTTTCACAACTGTAATATTCCATTTTGATGTTAGTTATATGTTGATGTTTATATATGATTTCTTGTCATCCTTTGTTTGTAGGCCTATGAAAAAGGTTTTAAATAAAACCGAAACGTCGGCATTGAGAGTTTGATTTTGATCCTGGAAAATTGACCGAATCCCGATTACATTATACACTTATATATATATATATATATATATATATATAATCAATGATCAAACCACAATAAGAAAATGGGAAAACAAGACTAAGATCTTTCAACCGTAACAAGCGGTTTTCGTCAGAGTCAAAAACCCAACTGAAACACTAGATGCAGAGAACATCTGGTGAGGGGTTGAGAAGAGTGGGAGGGTTCTTCCTCTCATTATTCAAGAAAATAATGCCATTTTCACCTCTTATAACTTTTACATCTAAAAATGGCAGATTTCCATCTTTTTCTATTTCATAGGTAAATTGTAGACGATTATGAAAAGAATTAAACATATTTAATACATACTGTTCTTCTCCTCTTTCAATAATTAAAAATAAATCGTCTACATATAATTTAATAAATTTCACCTTCGTACCTAATTTATTAATACAGTCTTCTAATAACTCAATCATAACTATATTAGCAAGGATTGGTGAAATTGGAGAACCCATAGGTAGTCCAAATTTTTGTTTATAAATAATATCATCAAAGGTGAAATACCTTGCTTCACATATAAGATCTAGTGTGGATAGGAAAACCTTCTTTGACATTCCAACCTGTGATTTTATCTTATTCCATTGCTTATTTACTAAATTAAATGCTAAATCCAAAGGAATGTTAGTGAATAATGATTGAACATCCAGTGAAATCATAATTACATTATCAGTTAGCACTTGGTTTGACAGTGCTTGTTTGAATTCTAAAGAATTTTTTAAGTTCAACTCATTTTTGCTTGTAATATAGCTAAGATATTTTTCCATATATTTAGAAAGTTCGTAAGTTGGACTACCGATGAGTGATACAATAGGATGGAGAGGAAAGCCTTGCTTGTGTAGTTTTACTAACCCATATATTCTTGGTATGGGTTTTACTAACCCATAATTGCTTATCACAATCAATTAGAAAAGTTTTCAAACGAAATATACCTGAAGTTACATTGGCATTTTATAACAAAAGAAAAGTCAAGTCTTTATTTTCAAATTTGAAACAAAAAATACCAAAGGAGTTACAAAGTAACCTCATTTATGCGATCAAATGTAAAGACTGCGACAAGAGTTATTACGGAGAAACAAGTCATTTTCTAAAAGAAAGGCTTTATCAACATTCTTATTCAATAAGAACTAATAAAAGTAACGCAACTGCTTTAGCATTCCCTGCCATAAACGAAGGTCACATGTTCGATTTTGAAGAAGAAACATGTTGTTATATAAATAAATTCCCCCATGGCAGGGGTACTGCCCGTGGGGAAAAACACACACACACACACACACACACACGCACGCACACACGCACTACTCGTATCCTCCTCAATAACTCCACCTATGAAATCATAAATATTTTCTGAAAATTTCATAACGTTAGGAAAGCCAACAATGATAACTGTTGTTAATAATTTTATTTAATTACTATGTCAATGAATAATAATAGTATTATCAATGTATTTAAAGTGAATATACTTTTTATAATTTGAATGAAATGGTTTAGCATAGAATAGTCTAGAGATCAAAGATCAGTCGTTTGTTTTACATACTATTGTTTAAGAGACATATGATAATTGCAATCTATTAACCAAATTGAAAATTTTATATGCATAGAAAGTAACTAGTACAAGTTTTGTTATTCACCACAATATTTTAACAGAGTATAAAATAATTTACACATTTATTTATTTTTTTATATTTATTATATTTTATTTATTAATTGCAGTAATTGTTAAAGTAAAACTATCATGTCAAAACTATGAGAAATTTAATGGTTATATTTACAAAGATTATTGAAATCTGTATTGTTTGATTTTTAAATATTCATAAAGTGCTTACGTTTAAATATAGATAACATGCAATATGTAATTATAATAAATTATTATTTTATTAAATATTATTTATATATTTATAAGTTTTGTCAATGCAATTGTTTTTTTTTTGTTTCTTTTTTGGTAAAATAAGTATAAGTATATTGTTATCGTTGAGTAAATGTAATTATTACGTTTACTCAATAACTCGTTGAAACTCAATTATTTAGTTTTGGTACTATTTTAGTGTGGCCCTCAAGCCCTTAATCAAATCTCAAGCCTTAATATCAAAATCTGCAGCACAGTATCATCAAACTCATAGATAATCAATTTAATGCTTTTATTTGTTGTTTGGATGTGGCTAAATTTGATTTGATAATTGTGGGTAATTATTATTATTAACTGCAACCTAACTTAACGTACTTCATATAAAATGTATTTACTGCCTATTGAGAGCTTTACTTAGCTTTTAGTATTATCTTTTTAATGTTTAGCTGTTTTTTGTTTCACATATCTTTCTGTTTTTTGTTGCACAGTATTGTATAAATTCTGTTTTCTTTTTTTCTTCCCTTCTCATATCATGTTTTCTTTTTCGTTACTTCTTTTAATATTCTTTTTCATCCCTATCCCAACCTCCCCTTTTCTTTCCCTTCCTCTGGTATGGGTTCTGTTGTTCGTTTCATTCTGTGGAGGGAGAAAATTTGAACCCACCTGATACTGGTGTATTAAGCGACCCGTGCACTGGTTGAAAAGCACCTGGGTCAGCTCAGGTGTCAGAATGGAGCTCCTGGGATACCTGGTGTTCTCTCAGAGTAATTAACCTTACCTAGTCATTCAGGGCTTTCACCAGGTGGACATCTACCCCACGGTACTTATGAGAATTGGTATCGATATTGGTATACACTAAAACAAAAAAAAAATCTTGTAAAAAGCTCGTTGGAAGCAGGCAAGTAGGAGCTGATGTACAGAAGGGGAAAGATACGTCCGTACATGACAAGAACGTTCCTTACTTTTCAAAGTAAAAACGGAGAAATCGGGGTTCCGGGTTACTGGGCCTCCCAAATCCAAGAGGCAAGTTTCACCTTCCCTGAATGCTTACAGGGATAGAGTGGCGCTTTGAGAGTGCTTAAAAAGCTTAGTGGGCTACCTGATAGGGAGCCCACTGAGAAGAATAGGCAGTCGCTGAGCTGGGCCAAGAAGGTTCTCGAGGACGGAGAGGAGAGCCTGAGGCTTAATGTGGGGAAGAGCCCGTGCTTGGAGGAAGATCCTCAGCCGCATGCTACCATAAGAAGCAGCGGCGGGGACCTTCACCTAAGAAACGCTTACCTCGGACTTTTAATAAGTAGTCAAGGACCACCATGTCTGGGCGGTGATTAACTGCAGTCTGCCAGATGGGCTCTTCCACAGAGTACGACTTCTTGTTGCAGGGATGCAGGCTTTTATCGGGGCAAAGGAAATCGAATGGAGGAAATAACTGATTTTCTTCACTTTTCTGCCTGATGCAGACTCAGACGGATCCACCAGGATGCTCGGAACGAATAGCCTGTCTTCGCTAGAGTGGGATGGTAAGCTCCAGTCGAGGCCAAGATGTTCAGTAGACTGAACACTATTGTTACGACGAATTACCCAGTCAGTCACCTGGTAGCATTGGAGTGTCTTAGTGCTGAACATCGCCGCATTCTCTCGGAAGGTTGAAGGCTAGGCAAATCAACCTTCATCATTCTAAGGCCCTAAGGCTGCTTTGATACTTCATCTGTGTAAAAGGAAGGAGGGTTTTGCCTTAATACAGGAGCATTGGATCATTAAAAACTAGGTTGGTGGTCTACGGCTTAAAGGTTCGAGTTTTCTATGCAATAGGAATTGAATAGGAATCCAGTATATTGATTAGAAACATTTAATTCGTTCAAAATATCTGAATTTTGTGATCAAGCTACTTTTACAGTTGCGGTAGAGCTACGACACCGGACGATCTGGCTAGTAGCTACCTACATGGCCCATGATCAAAATGAGTCACTTCCTCCTATTACCGCATGCAGAGCGGTCGAGAGAGTGGACAAGCTTGGCGTTCCAGTGATATTAGAGCGGCGCTAATGCTCACTACACAGCATGGGGGAGCAGCAACATCAACGTAAGAATTTTGATTATATTATTTGTAACAATATTACGATTTGTAATCCCACTCCCCCACTTTTATTATCATCAATAGACGTTAGATTCTGGATACAACACTACTGAATGAACCTGCCGTCTGCTAAAAGATTGGAAGATGTCCGATAATCAATCCTTCCTCTGACCATCAGTATATAGAGTTTAGTCTGAACATTAGTAAACCAAACTATCCTATGTACTGGAACAGGAGGGATACAGACTGGGGTGTCTATCGAGAGTTCCGAGTTAGAGTCATGTGGAAAGCCGTCCCCAAGCCTAAGGACGCAGTGGAGTTGGACACTGTTATGCAGCGGTTGACAACTGCCTGCAATCAAGCGTCCAAAGTTTTCTGTCCTACGTACAGGGTCAGGGGGAAACTCAGACCTCCGTCGTGGACGTATGAAATTAGGGCACTAAAGGGGTATCGCTGGTGAATCAACCAAGCCAAGGTTTTAAACCAATTGAGTGAGTATAAGGCCAGCCTTCGAGAATATAAGAAAAAGGTTGAGACTGTGAAGAGGGACGGACTCCTGGAGAAAGCGAAGTAAAAATGGATTTAGGGAACTCAAAACATGTAAATTTTTAAAATTTAAAGAAAAATAAATTTTCCTATTAGTACTATACTTTACTAAAAGTAAAGTGAATATGTATAATACTGGTAAGTGTATCCAGTTCTGCCCCGTGTATAATACTGCCCCAAGTTGCCTCAATCAGTAGTCAGATCCTCAAATGGTAGACAATAAATCCATGGATTCTCCCAGAATTGATCCTGTAAAATTTCCATTCCTAAATATTCTTATTTTAACCTTTTGATGTAATAGTTCATTGGTTTTTCTTAATTTCACACTTCTGGAAATGAAAATGGTTTTAAATAAAATGGAACCTCGACATTTAAAGCTTAATTTGAACCGGAGATCCTGACAGGTTTCTGATCAATTTTATTTATATATATAAATAAATAAGTCTTAAAATTGTACGGTAAACACGTGAAATAAAATTGGCCTGTAGAGAATATGAGTTTCTTTGGAACTCTGACCTTACAAGTCTAAGATCTTAATCCCTTGTTAAAATTTTATACTATATCTATTTATATTTAAATTATTTAGTCAACAATTGTTACTTACCAGATTTTTAAGTCAAACGTAAATTTGGACAACACAAACAACCAAAGGTTACGAACTGCGTACCCATTGTTCTGTGGCAAAGTAAAATGAGAGGACCTCCTTCGAGGGTTAGTGTGTCACATTACTTTCCTTTTTGGTTTATTTCTTCCATCTTAGGTTATATTATTTTTTCATTCAATTCCTTCCATTTTCATTATTTTATGGATTTATCATTCATTTACTTAGTACTAATCGCTGGTTTTAAATCTTTGTATATATTAATACCAAAGCTTGTTGTTTAGGGTGACGGCAGATTATATTAGCATAGTGCTTCTAATGATAATAATTGCGAATAATTCATAATAATTTAATAACTTTTGAATTAAGATAATGTTAAAAATAGAGGAAAAAATTAAATGTATTAGCTCGTTTCACTGCCCTTATCTTCTATTAAATATAATTCACTTATTATGAATGTTTAAAAAAAAAACAAATTATAATGCACACATTTCTTTTATCAGAGGAGAAAAAAATGAGTGCAAAGATTATGCATATGACGTCAACATTTCATGTAGATATTGATAATAACTGGGAAATTTTCAATTCTATCTCATACTAAAATCAACTGTCATATATATCATGATACAGGTTGCGTGTAAGTTCGTTATTTTGGGGAAATAATTGTATTCAGCTGGCGCGAATCTAACTACTTCCAGACACAAAATACCAATATATTAAACCTTCACCATAAACATGTGGTAATCAACATTTTTTTAAGTAAATACTTTAGATTTTTAACTATTAAAACAACTATGCCATTTTTATAGGAGTTTTAGTTATTTAAAAATAAAAAAATCTATTTGATTATTTTTGAATGCTTAAACTTTGACAGTAATCAATAATTTCTTCTGAAATTTGTTTATATTTCTTTTTATTTATGTTCTAAATTGTTGAAATGATTTAAAAAAAAATATTAGAATGTACCATTATTTGAAATTCTTATAGAATCAGAGTAATAATAAATCTGCAAAATAAATAATAAGCAAATATAACCCCTCCCTTTGGAAGACGAGAGGCACAGTCGTCAATATTCTATTGGCCTAAAATCGAAGCCTAATACAAATCTCTAATACTTTCTCCCAGACAAGGGGAGGTCTTTCATTTTTTACAGCGAACATCTCCATTTCTCAAAACTCTGAAATAATGAATAGATTTTCTTTCACTTTATCTCTAGTTTCGTCCCTTTTTTAAACTTTTATTTGTAGTTACTTGATATTACCTCAGAGAAAAATTCAAAACTCTTAAAGTAAATAAAATGTTACTTAAAATAAATATTGTTTTTTCAGTTAGTTAAAATTAAAAAAATATCTGGAGTGTTATTTTTACTCAACATTTAATTGTACTATAAGTAGGTGTATTATAAAACTGAATTTTATTAGATATAATGAAACTATAATTGTTATAGCACAATCCTAGAACTGATCACTGAAAGAACTCAATTCTTGTCCTTTCTCTATCAAATATTCCCACTTACAATGGTCTGCATTTTTTATTTTTTTTTTCATAACATACTTATTTTTTGGTTTTAGTGCAAAATTTTAATATTGTCGTTTCAGGATTTTAGCAAAAAAATGTTCCAATTCACCAAATTTACTCTAAATCACCTTAATTATAATGTATTTTTTATGTATTTGTGTAACAAAAAATTATGCAGCTTATTCCTCTAAATGCTGCAATTTCAGTATGATCATTTAATGGGTGTTTGTTACCAGTTTCGTGTTCACAAGCTTCCAAATTCAATTTTAAGTCAATTTTTGTACCTTTTTATGCAAAATTGACTTTTTTGTTATAGAAAAATTATGTAATTTTTTCAGTCAATGATGTCAGTTCAATATTAACTACAAAATTATAACTCTCTAAACTTAGTTCAGGAGTAAAAGATCAAGTCTAACATTACATAGTAGGCAATAAAATGAACTTCTCATATAGTATTATCACCCAAAACTCTATGGTTCATCTACTCGATAAGAGCTATTTTCGGGTACAGTGGTACCTCGGTGTTTCAACGACTTTGAACTTCAACAAATCGGAGTTCGAACAGAGATGTCTGTCGAGAAAATTATGCCCCCAGAATTAGGACATAAATTTGGAACTCAAACAGTCGTCCAAGATACTTTAGATTTAGTAATGTACTTTTAGTGTCTATATACATGCTTTTTTATAGAAAAATCTGCAGTATTTTAAATAATAAAGCTGGGTATGATCTGACCGAACCGGTTATCCCATTTTCTATTATACATTTCTCACGGTAAAATTAACTTTGGTTTTCGAACAATTGGGTTTTTGGCCAAAATTCTGGAACGAATGACGGTCGAGAGCCAAGGTACTACTGTGTAGTATCAATTTGAATTATTAACGGTGTTACCTGCACAGTGTTCATAAAGTTTTATATACAGACATCAACAAAAAACATACAGAAAATTGATCGACCTTTTTAATTTGTTTTTTCTCGACAAAATACAGAAATACATAAAAATTAGACTAAATCAAAATTCTTTATAAATCTGATAATTCACATTTACAACTCTACGATTAAATGGTTATTGGTTTTATAATAATAATTTTTTTAATATGGACGTATGTCAACTACTCTTATGATTGTATTTAACTAGTAAAAGGTTGTTTTTTAAAACTTTTAATTTTTGTTAAAGACTCTCCTGCTATAACAACATATGTTCAACACCTCCTGTTCGACTGCGTTGAGTTAAACTCAGAGAGGAGTAGGATGGAGAGAAAAGTGGTGACTGCCGGAGGTGCGTGGCCCCCGCAGCTTGCAGCTTTGTTGGAGGAGGGCCTAGTCAGTGCCTTCGGGGAAGTGGTTAACAAATATTTTAATTTACTGGGTTGATTATGATAGCCTGTATTATCTGTGTGCTCTGTTGTCATTGTGGTTATTTTGTTGTTGTTTAAGCTGTATTTGCATAGCATGATGGAGATTGTTGTGTAGCATTGAAGATTTTTATGCGCGTGGTGCCTTCGGGTGGAGCATGCTGTTTTCTGACCAAAAAAAAAAAAAAAAAAAACATATGTTGATATCTCTGTAAAAGCTAACACTGTAACGTTATAACTGAACACCTATTAAATGTGTTTTAGGTTTTTATAATTAATATAACGTATAGGAAATTAATAGAGTAACAATATTTTATATTATTAGAAGTTGTTAAAATTAAACAATTAGAAAATAAAATAATTCATACATAAAATAAATAAAAGGCTACTATTCTTTATCTAAAGATATATAGAATGAATTTAAAAAAGATTATTTTTGCTGGTAATAAAGTTACAGATTTTTAATGTTTTCAACTGAAAAAAGTGCGTTCAGCTTAACGCATACAAAGCTGATATAACAACGTAATCATCTTCATACGATCTTAGATCATCTTGACGCCATAAATACGTTAGGGATTCTTAGATTCTTATCTTAAAATCTTTTAATGTTCAAACCATGATAATGATTCCAAATACATATAGCAATATTTAACTTTGATGTTTCATGATTAAAATTAATTTTGAACTCCAAGAGAGGCATATCTAAGGTTAATTATAATGTGTCAGTAGAAGTACTGTTCTTGTATACGGCAGTATAACCAGGTTATATATCCACAAAAAAGTTAACGAATAGGATGAAAAAGTTAATAAATTCAGCAGAAAGATGCTTCCATCATAAATCCCGTAATTCCTTCATAACTCCCAACATTTCTCTGTACTGTATTATAGAAAACTTTCTTTAGCTTCGGAAACCGATGATCAGGAAACATGAAGAGTAGAATGTACACATTACGTTTTACGAAGAAAATTTAGCGAGTGGGTGGGTCAAGTTTGGTGAACCCTGGATGTAAATTTTCAATATTCCTTCTCATCGAACCGAGATGAATCCTCTGCCGAAGAGGAGGATACAAATTCCAATCACCTCCCTTATCATCACATACAAATATGCATTTATAATATGATATATTAATTATTGTTGGGTCGTACATTTATAAAAACAGTGATTGAAATATCTTAAATGGTTATTCTACATATTGGTTCTAAAATTTTACCTTATCTATATAAATAAAAGAATGATTTTGTCTGTACATTGCTTAGAACTGTTCTTAGAACTAAGAATAAATAGTTTTGTGAACGAGCAATTCTCAGCCCTTAATATGAACAGAGAGGAAAAATCAACAAACAAGTTCTTACGCTATATCAAGTCGAGGAAAGAACTTACAACTCAGTAAAGAGAGTGGTTAGTGATGAGGAGGCAGTTCATTATCCAACTGAATTTCTCGACTCTGAATTTCTTTCTCCTGGACTGCCTGCTCATGTCCAGGCATAGAGGCCATAGATATGCCATAGAGGCGGACATAATGATTGGTATGGTATTGAGGAGTCTGTGTGTATACCACGCATACCATTGATTCCGAGCCACTATCTGTTTACGTTGAAATGATTGCAAAGTCCCGTCGGAGTTTATTTCGCAATGACGTTAACTAAGTCGCAAGGAGAAACTTCATCTAACGCAGGAATTCAAGTTAGCGAGACCAAGTTTTTCTCACATGGTCAACTGTAGTTTACTTGCTCAAGAGTCAGAGGTTCCAACTGTTTGTTCTTCTATGAACCATTTCTAATGACATTTTGGAATACCAAGTATAATAGAATTTTTGATTCTGTCAAAGACGGGTACGTTTGCTAGTAGTTTATAAGCTTATAATATATAACTTAAAAAAAAATAATTTAATCTGTCGTTCAATTTTTAAACAGTTTAAAAGTAAATTTTTTAACTGTTTATTTATTCGAAAAGCAATCGATGGATATGTGTGTTAAGATTGCCTGTCCTGATTGTCAATTGTTTTATGTAGTACAAACATGCTCTTCAGACGTGTCAAGCATCATACATCATCGTAAACTTAAAGCGGAAGAGCCCAGGGTCTTCTTTCAATACCATGTTGGCTGAGAATATTTTTAAAAATATATTGCAATGAAATATCTTACATTTTCATTGGTTTAGAGTTTATAACTGAGTTCTAAATTCATTTCTTTATTAAATAATCAAATCATTTAAAATTTTAAAATTTAGAGATTTAACATTTTCGGAATGACTAAACAGATTAACCAAATCATAGCTAGAAGATTATCGAAATAATAAATAATTGGAAATACTTTTAGAGTTATAAGTAACTTAGTAGTGATCTTAAATAACTTAGTAGTAAGTAATTAGAAACTTAGAAGTTACTAAGTATGTTATTTGTGATTATACATACTCATCCTTGTATACTCTTCACTTAGCAATTCTGTATATATGTTGTACAAAAGCCCTCGAAATCAACTTTTATTTTGAAGCATTATTCTTCATTGCTTATTATTTTGTCTATGAGTTATAATTCTTTTTATTATATACACATTCCGTTCCTTGAAGCATCAGTAACAGCTGAAACTCGACTACCAAATAAATGAATGCATAAAAATATGTAACAAATATAGAATTTATCTTTTTTAATTTTCATTAGTTGATTTAACTATCTTTTTTTAGTGAATACAGTCTGATGTATACAGTTCTCGTTAATCGTTACTTTACAGCACTGGGTTCAGAAATATTCTTCCACAGAGCTCAAGAGCTTCTGAGAAACTGAAAATTTTATAACTGGTTATTTGTTATCGTGACTACAATTCGTTATCCAGTACTACTTAACGCATGTCTCACGAGTTGACAAAATCTGCCAACAGTGGATGTATGACAGTTGTTTTAGTTGCGACTATACAGATCTATTAATTATTAACTAAAAGTAAAAAATTAATAATTTATCTGTAAAGGTTTTCGCTGGTAAGTCATAAACAAGTTTACTTTTATTAAAAATACCGATATTTCTAGTTGAGCGTATCATGAGTTAGTTAAATACAAATAACTTACGTTTGTTGCAGAGAAAAAGTGAGTGAGTGAGAGAGAAACACAGGCATGCAAACACAGAGAAAGAAACACTGAAAAATAGTGCTCAAACATACGCTACTTCAAGGTCTTCTCCTTACGGTGTTAGTTTCAGCATATAGTATTATGCGTTTATTCATACTCATATACATTTTCTGTACGATAAAGAGTTGTATTTCAGCAGTGCTCCTCAATTGTTTTCTGTTACACTCTTTTTATGAAGAAGAAATCATTTTGTAACCTCCAGTCTGCAACTGGAGGCTGAAATATTGAGAGTACCCCTCTAAATAATATTGTTTACTTAAATAAACAAAATAAATAAAGATAATTTTATATCAAACAATAAGTTTTCTATCACTTTTTTGTTTTCTACATCAGAAAAGATTAAACTGCGCCAATTTTAATGAAATTAAAAAATATTAACTGTAAACAGTTTTGAACGACTAACCTTTTGCTAGTAAAAATATTATTAAATAAAAATAATAAATTAAAATAAATTGAAGTTCATTCGTAACATTTACTCTGGAATTCAATATACACAAAAATTTCCACTAAAAAACGCAATAAATAAAGCCATTTGCACTGATAACCTTTTGTTAATATGAGGAAGTCAGGAAATAAAAGTTTACTGCTACTTGAAATTACACTTAATTTTCCACTTAATTACACTTAATTAAAACTAATTTTCCTTTAGATGTATCCCCCCCCTGTATAGAGTGGGCCTCCTGTTTGAGAGAAGCACTGCGCTACAGAATTTTCTAGGTTTATATAACAACTTAATGTGAATTTCTTTGTTTTTGTTATGAAACCATTGAAGTATACTTGTAAATCGTTTTATTTATGAAATATCAAATATTTAAATCATTTGTTCCATTTATTTATTTTCAATGTTTTAATATTTATATTTATGAATAAAATTACCAACTCCAGAAAGTAATGTAGGATTTGTAATAGAACGAAAAAGGAAATCATTTCACTTTGTCAGAGGTGACTCATTTGTACGATAATGAACAACTTAAGAGTCACTGTTTATGGTATCTGATGGTATTGTTTATGTGTATATTTACATACGCATTTATCAATGAATCAAACTGTATTTACGTGCCCGTAAGGAGAGACAATTAGTAACATTAATATTTTACGATTAAAACAAAATATTTGAAACTATAAAGAAAAAAATAATGATAAAACTGATATAAATATTTGAATTAGATTTTGCATAACAATTTCACAAATTAGTAAAACATAATCAAATAAATTATGATGTTTTAATGTTTTGTACTTATTATTTCACATATGCTTACGTGCAGATAAAATCTACCTCTAGATTTGGGCTCTTCTTTCCTTTTCTTGATGGTTTTTTGTCCGAATGAGGTGGTAAAGTAGGTTGGAGAAGATCAGAAGACCGTATTTGAGGAAGATCGGGTTTTTTTCGACTTTTGAATTTGACGGGAAGCGGCTTGGTAAGAGTGTTGCGAAGGACTTTGTTGTGAAGCGTAGTTGGAGGAGGGCGAGCAGGATGACTGTGAAATCTCTCTGGATGGTTTGGACGAGCACAAGCATTGCATGGCGAGGCTGAAGGAACACCTCCAGCTGACTCCGTCGACTCAATGCTGTTCTTCTGTGCAGAACTAGCATGGTGGTCAGTGAGTAGTCCGTCAAGTTTGATGAGGCTGACCTGAGCGAAGGAGAGTTTGGTCATGTCGAGGTGCTTGAACTGGGGGTCGAGAAGGGCTGGCTTCTCCAGGGTAGCCGTCGATGGCCGCTGGTCAGACATGCTGGGCCTTTCAAAGTCCGACCTCCACTGACCCGACTCGCCCCCACCACCCTACGCCCTCTGCAATTTTAAAACTCTTACGTCAAAACTTGCTTCTTCAATATCTTTTCCTGAAAGTTTTTAATAACATATTTTAACACTTTATATATATTGCCATTATTTCTAGATATTCTTTATGGTGTATATTATATTTCGGGACATATTTAACACAGAAAGCAGCAGTAAATATTGAATTAATAAAAATAACATTTCTTAGGATGAGTGATGGCAATATTACAATTATAATATCATGCTTATGTTTCCTTAACAAAAAAATCTGGAGTAACCTACACTCAACTTTACTATAAGTAAACATATATTAAACTTTTTGAGTATATAGTATATAATGTCCCATTTAGGCATAATATGGATGTCTAAATGAGAGAGGTTTATTAGTCTTTCATTCCTGGAGGTAGTACAGATAGTGACTTATAACTCATTAGTATAACTATAGCAGTAATAACAGTTTTGAAAAGTAAAAGTGCAGATTTTGTGTTACGAAGTAATAACTTACAGGAGAACATGGGTTTTGTCCCAATAGCCAGTGAATCTCTTACATAGTTTATCTGACCTCCTTCTGTAATGAAGACTTAAAACAAAGTTTCCCATTTAAAACTTGAGAGTGATCCTATTTTGTCTGACAAATGTCAGAAACATGTAGAAAACAATGTTATTTTAAGACAATTTTTAATTTAAGTTGTAAGATAATTTCATTTAATATTTTTCGAAGAATGTTTTCAATTTTGAATTATGTTTTACATTTTTGGTCTTTTATAAAATTATTATACTGGGAATTTTATAGCATGTTTTTTAAAGAAGCACTTTTCTTTCCTATTGTCAAAAATCATAATAATCCAATTTACTATGAGCGAGTGTAATCTTTTTCCACCGTGCTGTTCTCTGTTATACGGTTGCAGTAAATATATGTATATGGGGAAAAAAAAAATTAGTAATTAGCCAGTTTTGGATACTTAAATAAAAGTCAAAAGAGGCTTTTCAGTGTAATTTAAAACCTTTAATGCTGGAAGTTTGAATTTTTTATAAATAATAGACATATACTATTAGATTAGAATATTGAAAAAAACTGGATATTTGTCAGCAACATAATAGTTCCTTCTTAAAAAAAGAGTCCATTCATCACACTTCAGTATTACTCAAAGATACTATGATTCAGGAACACAAAAAAATGTACAATTGATATTAGGTTATGTTTAAGGGTTCAATATATAGATTGATTAAGTATTTTGTGAGACAAATCCATCATACCATGGAAAGTACCAGAAATTATACATTTGATTGATTTTGTTTTTTACATGTAAGAATTTTATTCTTTTACATCTCGTATGAAGTTATTCAGTTATTAAAAACGTTTTCATTAAACCTCTAAATATCAGTCTTATTTCAGTGGAGTCTCTTAAAAAAAATTCTAAGTCAATCTAAACAATGTAAATAAATGTGAACAAATACCACAAGGATAGCAAGAAAATCATGAAGTCCAGGATAAACATTCAGTTTTTGTAGCTTTAATGATCTTTGCCGTAATGAAAGTTTTATGAATTCTTTTTGTAAATTGCTATTTTTTTGCTTAAAGTTTTGGTGAAATTTCATTTTTTTTAATAAGTCTTTTAGCATCAAAAAAAATTTTCTGAAAACAGAAAATGCTCTTTAACGCCTCTTTGGTGTATGTATTTTGAAAAAAATTGCTTCAACTCACTATGAACACGTTATTTTAAGATGATATATTTTGTTATTATGAGATGTTGACCTGTTTTTAGGCATAATTTCATTTTAAACCATCAAACGGTATGGATTGTATCGCCCTCACAAGCTTTCAGATTGAATTTAGGTCAAAATTTTTACAGTTTATTGAAAAAAAATATTTCCGGTTATTCTTAAAATCTAAGGATATTTTTCCTTTATTACTTTTGTAGCCTTAATGATAATGCCAAAATTTCAAGACTCCAGAATTAGTAGTTTAGGAGAAAAAAATGTTCTCTAAAACGTGGTTTTTGGAAAAAATGTGACTTTCCCATCATGCATAATTGCTCCCAAGTTATACAGCACAATTACTCTATGAGGCCTATTTTTTGTAAAATGTTAATTTGATCCGTCAAAGATTTTGGACCGTAGCATGTCTACAAACTTTGTATACACACTCACTCACCCACCCACTTACACACGCAGACATCATTGAAAAAACTTCATAAAACGACTTCTGGGACCTCAAAACATGTAATTCCTTTGAAATCTATAGATTAAATTTTTCCGCGATCACTATACTTTACTATAGCTTATTAAATTAGTTAGACTTACTAGAAAATCAGTGATAATGTTAACTTTTACAATACAACCGAGTAACTAGAGGAAAAAAGTCAACTGAAGTAAACATATAGGTACAAGTACATTGTAGAGAGAATAAATTATGGCAGGTAGGAAGAGTTCGATAAGTTAGCTATTGAAAACACTTCATTCCCGTGATAATGAGGGTATTGGGAGGTGAAGTGGTAACTCAAAAAATAAATGTGTTAGATTTTTGAAAAAAACCAGTCCATTCATTCGGACAGAAAGGATTTTATCTTCCACTGCAAACTCATAAATCTATGGTATACTTTACGAAGGTCACAACTCAGCTTCACATTATATATATATTGGTATAAATAGGTAGCAGATCTTCTTTTAAACATGCATTACTGGAGTAAACCGCAGTCTCGGCATTCACAATCTTCAGAGTGGGTGATTCGATACTACGAACTAACTTCCTGCTAACAGGGTTTGCAGGAACTTTTTCATTTATATACAAGAACAAAATTTCTTTTATAGAAGAACAAAATTTCTTTTATAGAAGAACAAAAAGAGGTAAATTGATTTGGAAATAAAAGAAAAATATCGAAATCATTTAACGTAAAATAAAAGTGTTAAAAGATAATAAGGAGTAATAGTGAAGGGAAATTATGTATATATATATATATATATATATATAAACTAGAATTTAAAAAAGAACACATAGAAAGAAAACCACTGAACTCACTACTATATTTTGATGTTCTCGTCTTCAGGAAAAGAAGTGAATCGCTCCAAAGGCTGATAACGACTATATATATATATATATATATACAAAACTAAAGTATATCGGGACTCGGTCAGTCCCGATAAACTTATTTATCTGACCGAGTCCCGATAAACTTTAGTTTTGTTTCTATTCCATGGTCGATACTTTTATCAATATATATGTATGATCAAATCACAATAAGAAAATGGGAAAACAAGACTAAGATCTTTCAACCGTAACAAGCGGTCTTCGTCAGAGTCAAAAACCCAACTTTTTTTCTTATTGTGGTTTGATCATTGATTGTTATTTCACGTGTTTATGTGAAATCTTTTTATATATATGTATATACATATATATTCTCAAGTTTCACCCAAATAACGCATAACACATAGGAAAAACTGAGACAAGTCACTTCTATATTTCGAGTCTCATCGTCATCATAAGGAGTACAAGTGGTTAACCCGGCTATCAGGCAAAGAGTGACGAACAAAAAACCTGCCATATCAAAAAGTGTTGCTGCCAAGCGTGGAGGAAAAAAGGGAATCGCAATAGAGGGAAGGGATGAATGTAAAAATAAACGAAGACAAACGAGGCAAAAAATAATAATAATGACAAATGAACAATTAATATTTATTTGTAAATTATAAATAGAACTTAGAAAAGCTATCTGTAAAGGCTGAGTCTAGAAGAAGGGTTTTATACTTAAGGATGAAATTCTTAAGAGATTTTATTTTGACGAGAAAAGGGATAGACGGATTGGCAGAAGGAGGTTTACAGTCAAGAAAGTATCTCAGAAGATGCAGGAAATGGAACGTGCTCTTACAGAAAAAACTTTGACCACGAATTTGGTAGACTTTTCCTTAAACAGAATTTCTTTCCTTTTTGCTAGTCGTTATTATGTTCAAACCGGAGGTACTGCTGTGAATACAATAATGACCCCCGTATTTGCTAATTCATCATGGCTAATTACAACAGGATTTCATTGATAGTTGTCAATTCCTTCCTCTCGTATACACCAACTAAATTGACGAAATTGTCTTCATTTTGCCCCATGCTAATCACAAAATCTTTTCAAAATGTCTGCTTCTCGTTTTCATGCTCACTGTCTCAAATATATTTTTCTTGGAGTTGATATTACCTTGGACAATTGATAATGAAACAACTATTTTTCAAACATAATTATTTTTTTGTTTGGACAAATGATCAAATTGCCTTTGTTTGGACAAATGCCTTGGACAATGATCCCTTCTCCAGTTAAGTTCTAAACCATGGTCGATACTTAATTTGGGTATCGACATTTAATATTTATATAACATTTATATTATTAAATGTTGGTTTAATAATAAAACCAACCAATGTTGAGCAGTACCTACAACACAATAGTTGTCATCCTTACCATGTTAAGAAGGCTATACCTAGATTTTTATCTATTCTCAAAATCACATTTGCAATATTTTCAAATACCGTACTTTTGACCTAAACAACTTAAAAGAAAAGTTTTCAACACAGGTTTATTTCCTCTCTTTCACCTGAACCCTTGTCCAACCTGTTGAGATAACTCACATAGTAAAAACCGGAATGAATCTTCCGTTTTCATCTCTACCTAATTCTTTGGCCTCCTTAGAGACCCAGCATAATAAAAGAACTATGATAAATGTTTTGAACAATTTCAGTTATTGCAATACCAGACCAACATACAGATAAGAAGTTTTATTATTTATGGTTGAAATTTGAATTAAATTTTTAAGGATATCTAAAAGAGAGTTTTAATCTCTACTAACCTGGTTGATCATAAACAGCTTAGAGTTTAATAAGACTCTTACTAGAATATGTAGAACAATAAGACGTGAGTGAGGGTTAGTCTTGACATTAGTTTCTGAACTGAACTTTGGTAATTCTTGGCTAATGTGTCATTGCAGCTGAACGTTGTTCCTGCCGTTATATGGAAATGATTGATTGGTGCATGACGTCAATGCTGTCCTCCAAATAGGTTGTAAGTCTTTACTGTAAAGCCACATTGTTAACAGATACACCTGACAAGTTGAAAACGGTACTTTAATTCTCTTAAGCTATACATATATAACATTATCTGACGTCCGTTACTTCTTCCGTCATACAGACAAAATCTGATTTATAATAAAACTATTGTTAAAATCCAAGATCAAAGGGAAATCATTAATTATTCTTAAGTTCATACTGTTCTGGATCTTACTATTATGTGCTGCACACACTCTCTGTATTGTGCTGACCTATTTTAGTCAAGTTTATACTGCTTAAGTGCAATAGTGACTAATTTTGTAAACTACTTTTACATTATCTAAAAAAACATTGTTAATAGTGAAATTAAACATTTTTTAGCTTAAAAAACTTATCTTATCGTCATTAGTTGTTGTTAGGAGAAGTACTTTCGTTGTGATAAAAAAGTAACTAACTTTGATTGTGATTATATAGAAAACAAATCAAATGATTTACTGACCGTCTAATAGAAGAGGACTAAAATTGATTTTATTTAAAAAACTTTTTTATAGGCAGAAGTAAGAACATTTGAACATAAAGCACTTTTGATTTTACATTACAATTGTAATAAATATGGATATAAATTAATATATAATTTTATACAATGTAAAGTATTGCACAACGTAATCTTATTGCTACTTTTTTATTTTCAAATATTCTTACATGGGCCTATGAAAAATATTTTTTATAAAATTCAAACAATGGTGTTGGAAGGTTAATTCAAACTTGAAAAACTCTCTAACCCTGATTTATTTTCATGTATATATATATATATATATATATATATATATATATATAAAAAAAGATTTCACATAAACACGTGAAACAACAATCAATGATTAAACCACAATAAGAATGGGAAAACAAGACTAAGATCTTTCAACCGTAACAAGCGGTCTTCGTCAGAGTCAAAAACAGTTGGGTTTTTCACTCTGACGAAGACCGCTTGTTACGGTTGAAAGATCTTAGTCTTGTTTTCCCATTCTTATTGTGGTTTAATCATTGATATATATATATATATGTATAAAGATTTCACATTAACACGTGAAATAACAAACAATCAATGATCAAATCACAATATGAAATGGGAAAACAAGACTAAGATCTTTCAACCGTAACAAGCGGTCTTCGTCAGAGTCAACAACCCAACTGGAGTTGGGTGTTAGTTGGCAGTTAGGTTGTTGACTCCGACGAAGACCGCTTGTTACGGTTGAAAGATCTTAGTCTTGTTCCTGATTTACCCTACTTTCATGGACATCTAATGTTGAGAGAGTAGATGATTTTCCTCTTACCATTGAAATCTAATGTGTATTTCAAGATTATTGGTAATTACTAGGTTTCCATGCTTACAAATGGAAATAATAAGAGGTTCGACACTCAACTTTACTATAAAAAACATACTATCAAACTAATTGACAAAGAATTTATTACTTACATTTATTAGTGTGAATATCGTTCAAATGTTTGATCAAATAGACTCAAGGGACCTCAAAATGCGCTAATTCTTGAAAATATTAACTATGATTACTGTAGTTTATTTGCGGTAAAGTGAAGATGAGCATTCATTAAAAACCGTTATTGTTTAATTCTGAGTTCCATAATAGAGGTGCTATTGAACAAAAAAATTCAAGCTAGCCTTATTATTGGTCGAGAGTTTTATAAAAAAGCGATACCCTTAAAACAAAATGGAACTTTCATACAGCGTTAATAATAAATCGAAAGTTGTTTAAAAAGACAATATATTGAAAAAATGAAGTACTCCATACAGCTAAAGTTTGGTTAGGAAAAGGTACTATTGAAGAAAATTTGTATTCATATAGAAGTGTCGTATAAAATGAGTTTCTATTGCAAAACTGGATATCTAATCAAGGTTATTGTAGATTCAAATGTTTTCTAGAAAGATTTACTTTTCAAAACAATTGAGCATTCATACAGACTATTGCTGAATCGAATATGGTTTAAAAAGGGATACTATTAAAGAAAAATCAGGAACTCATTATATACCGTTATGTTGAATGAAGTGTGTTTGGAATAATTACTACTAGAACAAGTGATTAAATTTATCTGACTACTAGTAACATGTAGTTGTTGAATAGTGTCTTTTTCAGTGTAATATTTTCTCTTTTAACATTAATAATTCATAACATTTTTATTCGGATTAAAATTAGTAACCGTTTTGGTATGAAGTACAATAAAATACCTTTGCAATAACGAATGTCCCAATATTACCCAATAAACAGGTTTTTTTTTATCACACCAAAAACTATATATCTGGGAGATATTATTAAGGGTTGTTAAACAGTTTGACATGTTCAAAATTTTTATAGAGACTCACCCAGTTACACATTGTCAAAAATGGGTTCAGTGAATCTTAAAAATTTGAATTCTTTAAAATTTCAGAGTATTTTTTTTAATGATCACTATACTATATAAATTCAACATAAGCAATGAGTATACAAGCGTTAAGAAGCAAAAATTCATCATTTAAATGAATTGGTTCAACAAATAATTCCTATACAGTTATTATAGCTTATGCCATAATTATAGCGTATATTTCGAACTTAAACAATGTACCTATACCATACATTAACAGTTGTTTACCAAAAGACTAAGATCTTTCAGCTGTAACAAGTGGTCTACTCGAGTTGTTGAGATTTGACTCTGACGAAGACTGCTTGTTATGGTTGAAAGATTTTGAAAAAACTGTTGTTTTTAGTATTCAGTCTTGGCAGGAGCACCTACGTATACCAGAAATGTGGATATTCAAAGAGACTTCAGATTGGAATCAGAATCAATTGACCAATTTACCAATAGACTGGTTGATTAATGAGGACACAAAAATCCTAACTCTTCCAAATCCCTTTGATTAGAACCTATTGATAAGAATTCCTCAATCACTTCCATCGTAGAAGCTATATATATATTTTATAGTAAATATATATCCACCGTGTTTTTGTCTATATAAAAATATTTATAACACATACATTAGGACTGGCAGAGATACGTCAACAAAAGATGAATAATTATTATCTCAAGAACATGATAGCTATTAGTCCATCTTAAATGAACTGTTTTATTTAGTTTGAAATTTCAAGTGTAAGCCACTTTTTTATTTTTTATAGATTTCAAAATAAAAAAAATGCTGTGAGTGATCAATGAGCAATCACTTCCTTAAAATGATAATGTACTAATACTGGTGACCCAAAAAAAACGGGCCCCAAATCAATTTAGGCCCCGTTTCTTAGTGTTTTCTCCAAATGAAATGAAACTTTGGTCATAACTAGCTTATATTCAAAACATCACATCAAAATACTAGGGTTTTGGCATTTTTTCCTCCGTTCTACAGCATGTGTTCTAGATGGCTTCCATTTAGCTCCGTGTATTTCTTGAGGCGCAACACGAAGTTATCCATACGTTCTTACAGACTGAATTGGTAATGGCTTTGATCTCCTCCCTGATGGCTTCCTTGAGTTCCGTGATGGTTCTGGGTTTCCCTGCGTAGACTCTGTCTTTAAGATAGCCCCAAAAAAAAAATCTGGGGGGGGGGGGGGCTTAGGTCCAGGCTATGAGGTGCCCACTCAAAATCAGTCTTGAGACTGATCACTCGCCGTCCGAAGTTCTCTTTCAGCCAATCTCGGGACAGGTTTGAGGTATGAGAACTTGCTCCGTCTTGCTGGAACCAGAACTTGCTCATAAGCGAACCGTGGAGGGTCTGGAGCTCACTTCATAAAGTGTACTCGTACATGGGGCCTATTTTTTTGGGCCACCCTAATTAAAATAAAAATGTAATGACTCCAAATAAGAATTTATATAAATAATTACTAGAATAATAATTGAGGGCAGTAGAATGTTTTAGAAATAAAATAAATTTAAAGTCTTATTCTCAATTTATAGAGAAATTGTATTTTTCATAATTTATTAGCCTGATGTACGTATACAGTTACTTATACTAAATTTGAAAGTTAATAATAGTTAATAAATAGGGAACGTTGAGATTAGCATTGAGTTCATCATTACTCAATTCCTGATCTGCTTCTTGCAAAATAGTTTTCCCAAGTTAAGTGGTTGATTGAAATAGCTTATCACTTAGGTGATCCAAATCTAGTTTATCAACTATTTTACATGAAAAATTAACTGGATAATCATATTTACCTAGTTTCAAATAAAGTAACATTTTTTGCTGTAAACTTGCTTTTACAGACACTTACCGAAATAGAATTACATTTATATTAACCATTAAATAAAATTGTATTATTTATTTGTATTCAGCTTGATGGTTGAAATATAATAGCCTGTAATTATTATATTGATGACAGTGTTTATGAAAACAAGGAGACAGCTTTGTGAAGGGAATTAATCTAACTAATCAATACAACGCAATTCACTTTCATATTATATTGACCTATGTTAGCCTTGAAACGAACTTCCCTTTGCACGCAAGTAGATTTCATCACTCAAATCTAGCATTACCAAATAATGACGAGCTATATTAACCGATAACTTTATCGTTATTTGACTGCTTGATGATTATGCGTGAATCGAAAACTCGAGCGAAGGATGTTTCGATTCATTCAAAAGAATTTAAAAAGTTTTAGTGCATAGAAATGTGTAATTAAGAATGATGCTTTAATTCTATGAAATGATATATTGAATTGAAAATTAGTACTAATTGTTAATATTTAATTATGTGAATAATACAAAATATTGCCTGATTTTTATTTACACAATAAATAACATAAAACCAATAATATTAATGTAACAACTTCGTGAAATTACAGTTTTTAGGTTATTTTTTTTTTATAAATACTCTTATACTATATGTGTTAACTTGAACAGTGCTAAAGTTGAACTCATGACTTAAACCTTAAAGTAGGGGCATAACTTAATTATGCTGTTAAGAAAATTGAGTGCCCTAAAAATGTGCAACAGGAGACGACTCCGAATTCGTGCTTTGCACCGATACATCATAGAGGCTGATATCATGACTGGGTGTGGTACTGGGGGGTCAGTGTTTATACCACGCATCGCATTGATACCTAGCAACTGCCCCTTTCAATTCAGTTGTGATTTCCCGTCAGCGTCTGTTTCGCAATGACGGTATATAAGTCGTAAGGGTAACCCTATGCACGACAGGGACTGAAGTGAGTGAGACCAGGTGTTTCTTACATGGTCAACTGTATGTTGCTTGCTCAAGAGTCAGAGGTTCCAACTCTCTGTTCTTCCATGCACCTGAAGGACAGACAGCTAATGTAGTGTATGGTATACAGAGGCACTTAACACTGTGCTAATAAATATATTTTTTTCTATTTTATAATCTTTCTAATAATATTTTGAAATACTATGTATTTCATATAGTATTTACATATTATCTTGTAAAATACCCGCCAAAGACGGGCACGTCTGCTAGTTAAGAAATGTAAATAAATCAAATTGATCAACCATAGTCACTCAGGAGGAGCTCGATATAAGAGCTCAATATATATAACACTCACCCTACAAAATAAAAGAAATAAAAGATTTATGTTAATTTTATCATTAAAATAAATAATTTGATTTATTGACTAAGGAAGTTGGGATTAACGACTTCTGCAGCAGTAGATAGCGCCACATACTGCCCTTGATGTGCAATGAAGTTATTCCAGTAAAGGGAAAAAACAGTTTCCGGAGGTGACACGCGACCCCCAAGGGTCACACCACTATACGAAAAGTACGTAGTTAATCAAATCACTTGAGAATTTTTCAAAGTGTATTAGATTTCAGGGTTCAATGAGTTAGTGGATAAAATCTTATCTCTCCTACTATATGCTGTGTTTTTTATATAAATAATTTAACGATTGATGAGTCAGATGATTTCTAGTTATGAATTAATAATAAAATAACTTTTCACAGAAAGTAATTTGTAAATTATTTATTTTTTTATCTACTTTATTTAAATACTGAATTAATTTTATGAATATTTCAGGGTATGTTGGAGTTTTTTGTATAGAAACATTTATTCTCTTAAAGCTTGATGTAAGCCGTTAATATTTTGAAAAGGTTAGTTACTTATTAGATTTTCTAGGAGAATTGATCTTAACTCAGAAACACCTGGTATATTGTTTCAAACATTTGTATGTTGTAATGTTTTTACACTCATACTGTGGTAAATGGATAATACAAGGTCACCACACAAAAGAAAATTTTCTTAATTTAATACTACGCGTTTCGAACATTTTGTGTTCATCGTTAGGTAAACATCCAATGGAAGGAGTGGAGGACCTACTGAGTAAACTTTGGACAGTTGTAGGTCTAAACATTCTTAATGTGCATCCCAAATTTGAACAGTTGAAGTGACGCCAAAATAGTTTATTTAAGTCAGAGATCAAAATACAGCTATCATAGAAGTGTTGTAGAGATATTTCGAAAGGTTTTATTAAATTTTTGATAGATCCGTTGCATTTAGTACCTAGGTTAATTAAGGCATAGTCGAAAAAAAAGTTTGAAGATAAATTAATGAAATTTTCCAAAAACAATATTCTTTGTGGATGTAGTTCCTCTCCTACGTCGATGAGTAGAATCACGTTGAGAACGTACATCAACTCGAACGCTATTCATGGCTATCACTCTTGAAAAAGCTACATACGTTGTCCGTGAGTGAATACAGGCTGCGGAAGGAAGATTCCAACTTTATCGAAAGTTTGTCCCTCAGCTTTATTGATTGTCATGGAATATGAAAGTCTCACTGGAAATTGAGTGTGATGTAGAATGAATGGGATGTTGGTATCACTAGGATTGAGTTTGATTCTTGGAATTAATACTCAATCGTTCGCATGAGATCCGCTGATAATGGAAAAAGTTTATGATTAATGCATGTGTGTATTATGAATCCACTTTACCAAATTAATATTTAATTTCTTCCCTTTGTTTATAAATAGTCCCAGATTATAGAGTCAACTCGTATTTTTCGGCCAGTCTACTTCATGGTAGCCACTTCATGATAGTTACTTCTGTTATATCTTTCCTTTTTCTATTTTAACCCTAAGTTGGCATTTGGTATTTTTAATACATTGAATTATCTTCAAACACATGCAATCCGAATTCATCTCTTTTCCTTGTGTAGTTCCTCCATAGATAACCTTGACCTTAAATGTGCAGGATTGTTTTCTCTTCTTTTTAGTACTCAGTTTTGTAATTGTGTTAGCTGAGAATCATTGATCACTTAGTCAACCTACCCGATACAACTTTAGCCACGTCAGTGTTTTTAATGTATAAAAGAACCTGTGTCTTATTGCCAGTATGTAGATAAAACTTCCTGTTGTTGAAATATCTTCTAAAATGCAGTATACATAATTTCACATATTATTGTTGAGGTCACAGATTCAGTCACACATAAAAATTTCTCATGGATATTTAATTTTCTTTAACCCAGAGGTATTGGTTTTTCTGTATGGAACAACACTCCGCCCTACCCTGATGGATTTGCAGGATTATTATGTATTAATGTAATTATTGTGGAATAATTTAACTACGTCATTCCTTTTAAAGTCTAGCTTTATTGTTAAAATATTAAAAATATTGATTTATATTCCTCATCAATTTCTTTATAGCTGTTAGGTCCTCAATGTATTGTTGAAAATCAACGATTCATCACTATACTGTTGTTGAAAAAAAATTGAATTTTTTCTGTCACATTTACTCTAAAGCGTCAGTTATCTTAGTATTTTGCAAAAATTTTGTAAATGATATCACATATTATTTTCCCCGCTATTTTAAAATAATCTAATTGTGATATACACGTTTTGGTTTAGAAATCGCTTTGCCTATAGTGTTTTGAAGTAGTTCTGGAACACTTTATTTAGCCTGAAGGTATTTTATAACAAAATATGTCTTTGAGTTTTAGTAAATATTCGGTTTTAAGTATGCTCCTTATCAACTAACAGTAGTGAATAATTCCTGCTAGAATATATATAAACGTAGTTTGAAAAATTGTATTATATTTGGAATGCATGATGTTTATGTTATTTATTGTTTCACTGTTTCATCTTTTGTTTATCTACAAATAACTATTTTATTTTGAACATTACTTATTGATATAGATTTAAAACCCTATTTCATGATAATGCAAAAATTTCAAAACTCTAAAATTAGTAGTTTAGGAGAAAAAATTGTTTTCTAAAAAACTTTTTTTTGGCAAAAAAAGTGACTTTCCCATCATTCATACTATACAGCTCCCAAACTACACAGCACATCTACACTATAATGTCTTTTTTTTGTGTAAAATATAAATGTAATCCATCAAAGATTCTGGATAGTAATGTGGCCACAAACTTTGAATAGATGCTCACTCATCCATTCTACCACCCACACGCACAAACAGACATCATCGGAAAAACTTCATAAAACGACTTCTGGGACCTTGAAACATGTAGATCCGTCAAAATATCGAGATCAAGTTTTTCACCATCACTATACTTTACTTATAGTAAAGTAAAAAGTACTTTAAATATTTCTGTTCTTTGTGGCCTACAGTTATTCACAATATTTCAGAAAACAGTCTAGGAAACTTCTTTCACTTGTTCTTATTAAATATTCAACTTTTAACGTAACTTTTAGGAATCCTTTATCCATGTGGTAATAGTAGTATAAATTTTAGTATCTATAGTAAACCAGATCAACTTCTTCTATTATTAATAGAGATAGTGCCAAAATTATTTTTAGTGCTTTACTTTTGCAAGTTTTAATATGGCAGAAGTGAGATTCGTACTCATTTTTGGCACTCTGGTGCAAGCAACAACGTTTTCTGATTTTATTCCCAGATGAAGCATTTCTATTCCCTGCACTCCCTCTCTCACTCTCTCTCTCTCTCCTCTCTCTCTCTCTCTCTCTCTCTCTATATATATATATATATATATATATATATATATATATACACTTTTTTGATGAAAATACGATCCGAAATGGACAAATACAGTTCAATGTACATAAAGAAACATAGAGAAATTAAAAACACAAACTTACAGTCTCTAATTTTCGGTTGAACCGTCAACCGAAAAACTAGTTTTTAGTTTTTATGCTTTCATCTTATATATTTTTCATTTATTTAAGTTTTATTCTCTATTTTTTATTAAAGCTTAGTCCATAATTTTTAATTTTTATTTATTTATGTATCATTTCTTCTGTTCATCCCTCAGTTTTTATTTTTTATTATTTTATTTTATTTGTTTTTGTGTTTACTATTATTTTTCATATTCCTATTTTAATTTAAATTGATTCTTGTCTACCTTATTCTCTGTATCCGGGCGCGTATGTGGCAACAATGTTGGTCTCCAACCGTCTCTGTACCAGTGCGCTTGGTTTCCCTCCTTTATCTGTCCTGAAGACGGTTCAACCGAAAATTAGAGACTGTAAGTTTTTGTTTTTAATTTCTCTATGTTTCTTTATGTACATTGAACTATATATATATATATATATTATATTATATATATATATATATATATATATATATATCACGGTCGATACTTTTATCAATATTTTATATATATCCATACATCTGTCTATCTATCCATATGTAAAGCACTTCTTTATTTTACAGTTCTTTGGCAAAGAGTGAATCTAAAAACCTTAAACCTGTTCGTTTTTTTACTTAATTTTATAAAGAGTTAATTTATTGTATATACAAATGTAAGAAAAGTGTCATTTTACCATTTTGTATTTTACTCATGTATTCTATCTGTATATGGGTGGGTTAAAATATGATTTTTGTAACCGTAACAACATCAAAATAGACTGCTAAAAAGTATAAAAAGTTTGCGGTGTACCTTTCGATATGGAATATATTTCCCTTAAATTCATATGCATTATTGCCCTCTAAGTGTCTGGCTAAAACAAACACTTTGTCAATATAGCTTTTCTAATAGATGACATTTTGTAATCTCAAGGACATAAATACCTCATAAATTAAATAAATAGAATCAGTTTCCAGATGTCAAACCTTCATAGATTCTAAATATAAATAAATATTTCCGACAAAATTTAAAAAAAAAACATAAAAGCCATTAATTCCCTTGATTATGTAAACACCTTTTTCCCATTGATTACTAACAATAATAATATAAATAAAAAACTGTTGAGCAAAAAGCATGTAGATAAGAAAGAGCATGATAGTAGGAGGTGACTCTTTGGTTCAGTTTGAATCAAAAGAATATCAAAGATCCTTCAATCAGGATATCAATTATTCTAATATCAGTTTGACTTCCCGTTCTTCATTATTATATTCAAATATTTGTTTGTTTCCTTCGCAATTGCATTTAAGCTTTAATTATGTCTTTGTTTTAGATATGTTTTTTAAAGCCCACCACTTTTATCAAAGTTTATTGCAATAACTAAATGATGAATACGGATATTTTGTTAGCATGATTTATTTTTATTGTAGTTTTGTGTTTTTTATTTTTGTTTGACGTATTCAATTAATGATTCCTTCTGGATTATTACAATATATACTATTTTTGAACAGGTCTGCTTTAGAACTCTTAAATATCTCAATATTGTTTTTATATAACATTACTCGTATGTTATTCCTATTGTTAAATTTTTATTGAATTATACTTTTAGTTTACTATAAGTAAAGTATAGTGATCATGAAAAAAATGATCCCGAGATTTTGACTGAATTACATGTTTTGAGATCCCAGAAGTCTTTTTATGAAGTTTTTTTGATGATGTCTGTGTGTGTGTGTGTGGGTGGGTGGGTGAGTGTGTTAGCATTGCTTGTTACCACGCTACGCTTCAGAATCATTGATGGGTCAAGTTGATATTTTATACAAAAATGGGCCTCATAGGGTAGATGAGTCCTATTGTTTGGGGGCAATTATTCATGATGGGAAAGTTACTTGTTTTGCCAAAAACCTGTTTTTTGACTGCATTTTTTTTCTCTTAAACTACTAATTCTAGTCTCCAAATTTTGGCATTATATTTGAGGTTGCAAAAACAATAAACGAAAAATAAACTCTGATTTTTAAAACCACAGGAAATAATTTTTTTTTTTAATAAAATGCAAACATTTTGACTTAAATTGAATCTGAAAGCTTGTGAGGGCGATACAACCCATACCGTTTAACGGATCAAAATGAAGCTATACCTATAAATAGAACATTTTGAGGAGGATGAGATGAGATAATTTTTTTCAAAGTTACATTCACCAGCGGGTGAATACAGTACATTACGGGATGTTATAGTACATTTTTTGTTTTCAGAAAATGTTTTTTGACGTTAAATGGCTAATTAAAAAAACATGAAAATTTGCCAAAAAATTAACAATTTATAAAAAAAATTATCGTAATTTCAATTACGGTTTTATAGTTGACGCTATAAAAACTGATTGTTTATCCTAGACTAACGAATCACCTGTTATACTTGTCGAATTTGTTATTTATTTACATTTTTTACATGACTTAGAACTTTTTTGAGTGAATCCAATGAAATAAAATTGATGTATCCTTATTTTATCAACATTTTCGAACCAATATACCTTAAGATATCCAATTTAGAACAAAGAGGTATATATGCTTTTTTTCAAGGTTTAAGGTATATATTACTTATACATCCATTAGTATTACTGTGCAGTTTTGTGAAATGAAATTTTTTAATCATAAAATAGCAAAAGTGGTAATCAAGTTAGTAAACTGGAGTTATATCTGAAATATCTTCAAGATAATTTAAATTTAAAATTAAAAAAAAAAAGAGAAATTTAGTGAATTTATATACAGCCGACTTATTGATTAAAAAGGATCCAGTAAATAAATTCAATTTATATTATTTTTTTATCTATTTAGTTCTCTTAAAATTATGTATCTAATTAAAAGTAATAACTTTTAAACTCAAAAAATCTGACGTTTGAGATCTGATGTAACAGTAATAACATCTGTCTCAATCATCCCTTCAATAATTAAAAAAAATGGAGATATTGAATAGTTACTTCCTTTTTTTTGTTTTTGAACACAGTTTACTTTTATTACTAAATACTCATTGTGGTTGTGCTGTTGACACTGAGATTGAGAAGTCAGTTTTCTTATTGTCCTTTAGTGGTTTGTTGGATACTCTTCGTGAGGTTTGGTGAGATGGTTGTGGTGTCAGTGCAGGTATGTGTTGTGGATTGATTTTCATATAAAAAAATCTGGAGTGGCCTACACTCTACTTTACTATAAGTAACTCAATGTCAAATTTCTTGAGTATATAAAACATAACGTATCATTTAAGCATAACATAAATATCTAAATGGGATATAATTATTAGCATTGCATTCGTGAGGTAGTACAGATAGTGATTGAAGGACATATCAATTTATAAGCTTATTTTTGTACATCACAAATAATTTATTATTTGCAAATAATTTCATTAGTATAACTACAGCAGTAATATCATTTTTGAAAAACCAATGTGAACATTTCTTGAAACGAAATATTATCCTACAAGAGAACATGGCAATTGTTCAAATAGCCAGTAGATTTCTTACATCGTTTACTTAACATCCTTCTACATTGAATATTAATATAAAATTTTCAAATTTAAAACAGTAAAATACCCTTTTTTTCTCTGAAAAACATCTTAAACAGCGAAGAAAATGTTGTTTTAAGGTGATTTGTTAATTAAAGATGTACGATAATTACAGTTATTAATCTCTAAACGAAAGATTTATATTTTGAATTATCTTTTACATTTTTGGTTTTTAACAGAATTATTATACTGGGAATTTTATGGCTTCTAAGTATTTAATAAGATCATTTTCCTTCCCCTTTGTCAAATAACATATATACGATTTTTTTTTTAATGAGTGTTATCATTTACCTGCACAATATTATTCCTCTTACATCTCTTATAAGTCAATAATATATTTTCATTTTTCCATTAGAAACATCAATTTTATCTCAGTGGATTCGCTCAAAAAATTTCTAAGTCAATGTAAAAAAATACAAAAAATTCGACAAGTATAGCAGGTGATCTCTTAGTCTAGGATAAACAAAGAGTTTTTATATCGTTATTGCTCTTTTCCGTAATTCAAACTTCATGATTTTTTTTTTTATGAATTGCTAATTTTTTGTTCCATTTTTGGTCAAATTTTCATAATTTTTTAACGAGCCGTTTAGCGTCAAAAAAACATTTTCTGAAAACACAAATCGTACTCTAACGCCCCTTTAGCGAATGTAATTTTAGAAAAAAATATCTCAACTCATTGTCCATATAATGTTCTATTTATAGGCATAGTTTCATTCTTGTCCGTCAAACAGTATGGCTTGTATCGCTCTCACAATGTTTGAGATTGATTTATAAGTCAAAATTTGTACATTTTATTGAAAAAAAAATATTTCCTGTTGATATAAAATTTTGAATATATTTTTCTTTTGTTCCATTTGTAACCTCAAAGATAATGTCAAAATCTCAAAACTCTAGGGTTAGTAGTTTAGGAGAAATAAATGTTTTAAAAAAAAAGGTTTTTGGCAAAAAAAGTGACTTTCCCATCATGCATAATTCTTCCCAAACAATAGGGATCTTCGTCTAAATGGGGCCCATTTTTGTGTAAAATATCAACTTGATCCATCAAAGATTCTGGACCTTAGCGTGGTAACAAGCAATGCTAACACACGCACCCACCCACCCACCCACCCACCCACACACACACAGACATCATCGTAAAAACTTCATAAAACGACTTCTGGGACCTCAAAACATGTAATTCCGTCAAAATCTCGAGATCGAATTTTTTCACGATCACTATACTTTACTTATAGTAAAGTAAAAAAAACTTAGATGTGATTATAGCTTTTACCGTCTCAATCTTCAGGAGTAAATATTCTTTCTTTACGATTTTATCAAATTCTCTCACACTTTATGAAATTGTAAGACATTTTCACTTATTTATTTATTTGAAATTATTTTTTTCCTGACTCACCTGGAAGAGGGATAGTCATCATTATAAAATAATATTTATTATAGTATTTATTTTTGATAATAAATACTAAATTACATTTATAAATATTGGTCATATGTTTGCATGTACTGTGGTAACTGGTGTCATTTTAACTCTGCCTATGACACATGTATCATGGACTAAGTAAATAAAGTAGATGCATAGTTTTAATTTAGGTGAGTTTAGATGAGTAGTAATTTGTTTATTAGATGATCAGTAATGTCTATTTTTGATCTGATCCTGTCAAGTTGAATCTGATTAGTAACTAATTATCATAATGTGAGCGCAATGACAAACATCTGGGTCGAGTGGGTTGGTACGTTGTTGTTTATCCCCTTAAGAAACCGGTATAAGTAGTCGTAGTGCAGATATTTGAATAGTGTACAAGTGTAGGCTGGAAGGTGGGGGTTACTATAAGAAGGAGTCAGCCGAAGGTAGGGGCAGTTGACAATGTGGCTGTGGTTAGCTTTGGTCGTCTTGGTGGCGACTTCGGTGGAGGAGACGAGGTGCTTGTCGTCAGACCAAGGTACTTCCAAACGCCTCTTCGTCTGTCTTCAATTCACTTATTCACTTTGCCAAGATCCGCTTCTTTCGTGTGACGCAACAATAGTCTCCCTCTCGACTCCCGGCCGAGTTTCGCTTCGAGTCAAATAAGGGAATACTGACTAACCCTGGACTCACGACCTAGCACACGGTCCTTTTTTAATTCAAATATTAACCTTCTTCTCAATAGAAGCAAAGTCGTACGCTTAAAAAATTCAAAATTATTTAACTTGCTTGTTAAGACATTTATATTTATGATTGCTGAAATTAAAGTATGGAAAATCAACTATTCATCAGAAATAAAATAGTATTAACAACGGATTCACTAGATTTAGAGTACTTTCTACTATAAAAGAAAAAAAAAACTATAATCTGATATAGACCTATCCTTCATCTTAATGGAACTTAAACTTAATTGAGTAAACTCATACTTTGCAAAGAACTCTTTTAACTTGAAAGAACTAATCAAGGACACTACTTATCGTAGAAACATAAAGGAAGTCTTCATCCTAATTAAATCGACGATTTATTCAAGCGAGTGACATTGAACGATTTCAGTAAACAAATGCCTACTCAAAAAACAGGATCAATCATCTATTCTTTACTTTTCTCCATGCCACTTTTTTATCATGAAATATTCATTTGTGATATTTTTTTTTTCAGATTTGAAACTGTCTATATTACTCATTGATATATATATATCGATAAAAATATTTCACATAAACACGTGAAATAACAATCAATGATCAGACCACAATATGAAATAGGAAAACAAGACTTTTCCCATTTCATATTGTGGTTTGATCATATATATATATATATATATTAAGCTATGGTTGACGAACAACCACCACCAATAAATATACTTCATTGCCGTTTGATGAACTGTTAGCATAAATAAGTAAATAGTAAATAAAGTTTAAGTATTAAGAGAGGTTTGTTTACATAAAAATAATTTAGAGTCATTCGAGTGTCCACATAAATTATAGTAAGACCTCAAAAAATAAGATTTAAATTAAATAACTATTAGGTGCTAAAAACATCAGCTATTAATTGCACTATTATCCATTTTGATAACCATTAATTATTTTCTAGACATTTATAATAATTTAAAAATTCCTTTAATCTTTTAGTACGAACACACACACAATAGAACCAAAATGTATGCAACGCGTCTCCAACCGTCTCTGCACTACTGCGCTTGGTTTCCCTTTCTTATCTCTCCTGATGATGGTTCAAACCAAGAATTAGGGACTATGAGGATGTGATTTTAATTTATATATGTTTATTTGTTTATACTGAACTTCAGATGTCCGTTCAGTGTAGGATCATCCTGTTGTCGTTAAATTATATATATATTGTTAAAACTAGCAGCAACTTCTACTCTCGCGATTTTTGAGCTGGTGGCCTCAATCTTGCGATCTTTTTTCCGACCTTAAGATTGGATTAAGATCGGTAAGCAATATCTGCTTACAAGAAGAGTTGCTGCCGATTTACACCAATATATATATATATCAACATCTCAACTCTCCTGATGACGGTTCAATTGAAAATTAGAGACAGTAAGTGTGTTTTTTCCTTAGATCTGTGTTTGTGATTCACCGTGAAACGTTTGTTGTCCTTTTGGATCGTTTTCCTGTTTACAATATATATATATATATAGTATCACAACGAGAATATTTATATAAAAAAAATAATGAAGGGTTCTTGAGCTCGCTTGTGGTCAAAGTACATTGACTAAGTTTTTTAACAATAAGTTACCTCAGAAGAGCATAAAATTTTTCATTCATTATTACAGTGAAATTTACTTCTAAAAAGGATTTTAGAATCATTTATTTCTTATTGTGACTTACTGACATTAATATATTATACTTTTCTTTATTTCCTTATATATATATATATATATATATATATATATATATAATTGAACTTACAATTACAAAACACAAAAAAGAAACCAACACTCAGGATTTTCAATCATTTCGGCCTTCTTGCGGTCTTCAGCAGAGGAGAAAAAGAAAAAGAGGAAGAAACAGGAGTGGAGACGTGAAAGTGATCGCCGACCGATACAAGGTCATATATATATAAATATATGGAAATACTTCTTCTTTATTAACTTGTTTCTAAAAACAGACATTCATGTTTCCTAAAATTTTGGCGCCAGAAACATCATTAAATTACTCTTCATGTCAATTATAAACTTTTAATTTAGAAAATTTATTCATTGGTCAAATTTTTTTTATTTATGCGTATTATAATATTGATGAATTTAATGCGTTATTATAGTGCATCGTACACATTTTAATTAAAAATGTGTACCGTAATTATGTAATGATCAACTGAATTATTCTTTAAATGACTAACCAATAATTAAATTAACTTATTCAGGTAAATTTAAACTAACCTATAATTCAAATCTATAAGTAAATAGATTTAACCTTATAATATTAATTATATCGCTATAATAATGAATCAGTACAAATATAATATAAATATATGATATATATAGAAGATTTGAACAAAAATACTTAAAAACTATTTGAATTTAAAATAGATTTGGGATTTAGTGGTTCTAGATAAGAGTTTCTTGTGTGTTAGTGTACTCTGCCAGATTACTTCCGGAAATGAGTTTTTACGTAAGTGATAAACTAGGAGATTTGGAACTAAAGGTGCGGTCAACTTAACACGTGTGAGCTATTCAATATTGAGGTCAGGGACCATAAAACTTTTTTTTTTATGATGTCACTTGAATTAATGATTTTTTTTCAATTTATTACCACTAAACTATAAATATAAGACTTCAATGTTGGTTAATAAAAAAAAAGGAAATTAAGTGTATTGTATATTTTATATAAGGGAGGTTGTTTTTCAAAAGAATTCTACTTTTCAGAGCAAAGAAATAAAAACGTCTCGTTGCAAACGTTTTGTAATCATTTTGATTTAAGTCCTCTTCCTTTTTTTTTTTTTTTTAAAAAGTTAAATTTTATTACTGATTGTGGCAGATGGAATAATGTTAACTTCGTTTGTTCATATTTAATAAGTTAAACAACTCAAAATATTTTATAAAAATACCAAAGTATAGCAATTGTTCCTCTTCCAAAAGTTAATTGAGGTGTATTTTCTGTTTCATGAAATTAAACTTAAAAAAAAAAAATTTTTAGCGTGCATTATTCATTTTTTATAACTATTACCTTTTGAAATAAATTATTAATAATTTGTTCGTTTCACAAATTCTAAAATTTGAAACATGTTGTTTAGGCATCTAATTTGATAAATTTTTATGATTGTTTAATTGTTAGATCAGTTGATAGAAGGTGATGTTTTATTTCTTTGCTGCTTAACAGGGCTACCGTATTACATGGTTGAATATTTCATATTTCCAAACAAAACCTTGCTTCATATAAAATTATTGAATTAAAAATAACGAAGAGTAATAAAATATAATTAGTCTATAAATAAAATATAACTAAAATATAAAAATAAAATTATATAAATATAATTCGTTAATTATATTATTCTAGTTAATTATAACTTCAAGTTGCATGAGATATATACTCGTATTTACTACCTATGAGACGTAATGAGGTAGTCCATTTCTTATGTGATTATAGAATTTTTGTTTAGAAATTAGAGTAAGCGGCTAAATATTTGGATTACTATTTGCACTCTCAATTCATAACATACGAATCCTTATGAATCAATTGACAAAACGGTTGAAAACATCCATAACCAATATATTTATTTTAGCTATGATCATAATATTTGACGAAATAATTCATTATGATAGAAATTTTAGTGATTTCAAGTAGTTCCAAACTTATACATACATCTAAGTATTAGTAATTTACTGTGGATTAATGATTGCTTTGTGTTTTTGGTATTAAGAAATAATTTAGCAGACCCAGTTCTGCAATATATTGGTTTAAAATTTATGTAAGAAATAAATAATTTTATTTAGAAAGTTTCTGCTGCAAATAACAATACAGCCGTGAGTTTGATATTATATTTAAATCTTATTGGTATGTAATATTCAAAAACATATATGATGCTCTTTAATATATATGTAAACTTTGTTGTAAATTAGATATACCAGGGATAATAGATTAATTTATAATATCATTTCTGTGCAAAGAAATTTTAATAATTACTACGAAAGTTTGAAAATGTAACTTTTCAACTATTATAGAAATCAACTGTTTGTGACACAGTTCAATTGAGCTGTAGGCCAATGTCAATTAACATTGTTAAGTTTTAACGAAGAAATGACTCACAGGCCATCGACACACAGACGAGGCAATAACATCGTCTGATAGTGTTCATTTCTTATTTATCATGATGATGCAAGACTATTTCAAGTGGGATTGTAATACAGAAGTTCAAGATAAATGGAAAGAAACGGGTCAATGTTAGGAAACAGCATCACTGCGAGTGACCTCTTAGTTATTCAACCTCTTATTATGACAAACTCTTGTTCAGTCTAATGATATAGTCAAATAGTGCACGTCTTTGACTTCAATGAGAAAGCCATTCATGATAATTCTTGTAAAAACTATCATGTTATTTGTGTGCATTCAACATAGAAGGCAAAAAGAAGAGTAAATAAAGATAATTACTATTTCTTTTAACACTGTTGACTGTCAGTATTTCTGTAATATATAGCCAAGAAATAATTAAGCGCGAAAAACTGTTTGTGACACAGTTCAATTGAGTTGTAGGCCAATGTCATTAACATTGTTAAGTTTTAACGAAGAAATGACTCACAGGCCATCGACACACAGACGAGGATCATTTTCTTGAAAAACACTCAGTACTAATTTTCTATTTGTCTCTTGTTGATTAACTAACAAGTTTATTAATTTTCAATAGCTTAAATATTCAAAATTTTCAACTGTAATTTTTTGTCTTATCGTCAAAAATGACCTGTCATTTTTGATAAAATTTTAAATGACTCGTTTGATTAAAAATGGTTGTTTTGCATGTGTTTGATATATTGTTATAATGTTTCTGTTTTATTTTTACATAAAACCTATAACGTTGTTTTAGACGTACCTGTTTGGTTATCTTGTGTACTGAACCTGAGAGGAATTTAAACAGTAGGACAGAGCTACAAAATGTATCCGGTGTAATTTAATTATAATTTAAGTATAAATAATTTCAAGTCTTGAAATAATTTACAATTATTCAATTTCTTTGAACTCTAGTATTACGAAAATTTGGAGTGGCCTACACTCAACTTTATTATAGGTAAACATAATATCAAAACTGGTTACACTTAATTGACTTTTGGTTCTATTTTAATGTAGCTATCGAGTAGTCTTAATATCAAATTCTGTGGTAAAGTATTATAATACTCAAAGGTAATCAATTTAATCTTAATTTAATGGACCTGAGTCTCATCGTACTGGTGAATATGCGCCTTAACTGTCCTATTGTGCTTCCCTTGTCGTTTCTAAATTCAACTTTAGATTTTCAATTCTTTAATACACTTTATAATTGTACTCGGAAAAGTATTTCTAAGTTTTATTTGTTTTAGATATCAATTTTCAAAAACCTTTAAACTCTTAATGTATATTATCTCTCATTGACATAGAATGTGTTTAAATGTTTCCGCCTCTTCAGACAAAGTCTCCATTGTTCTCATGATGTTAATTTCAACTTGCATAAGTGAACAATGTACGGTTAGACATTATACATATATTTTTAATTCCCTTCTTTGAAGTTTTATTATATTTTTTAAAAATTCAAGTCCAGTTGGAATGAACTTTTTAGACTACATTAGACAGGGTTGTTGTAGCTAACTTTAATCTGCTTCCTTCTTCATTCATTCATCAATTGCATTCTTGAGAACCCAGGGATGTTTTATAAAAAAAAAAAAAAAAGCTGCAGACTGCAGTGTTGCTTGGCTTCTGCCTTTTCTAACCGATCTATTGCCTCACCTCTGTGTTACCTGCGCCCAGGTACTCAGAGGAGTTAAATTATTTTTGGTCACCATACAAGAGAAGAGCCTTTCAGGAATAGTTCAATCCAGGTAATCATTTGTGATTACATCTTTGCCCTCTGTAAAATATTCTATAAAGAGCTTTTCATCTGAAAATATATAGTCCAAACAATAAATATTTCATTAATATTAAAATTATAGTAATCCGTCTTACCTCGTACCCTGCTGCTGAAGTTCTTAGACCGGTTTCGAGCGTCACCCATCTTCAACAAGAACTGTAGGACTCCGTAGTTTTAGTTGATCAGTTCTTGTTGAAGATGGGTGACGCCCGAAACCGGTCTAAGAACTTCAGCAGCAGGGTATGAGGTAAGACGGATTACTATAATTTTAATATTAATGATACTAACCTCTGTGGTAATGAAAAAATGCATGAATAAATATTTTGCTCTATTAAAATTGTATCTCTCATCGGAGAATTTGAATTTTGTTCCAATCTCAATAAACTACAATTGCATCTAAGGGGGTCAACGTTGAATAAGTTTTCCATGTTGGAAGTAGTGCTGGAAGTAATTTCTATGTTGGAAGTAATGTTTGAAATAAACATCGATTCTGTTATCTCTAGACACTTGTCTTTGCAGTTTATTAAGGCTAATTAGGGTATCTTTTTTATTTTACAACTAATTCTATTACTATTGGTAATATTAATACCAATTATTAATAAATATTATTGGTAATATTTATGTGGTAAAACTATTGGTTTTATCACAGGATTAAATGTAATTTTTTAGGACCAAAAATGGAAATTTGGGGCTAAAACAGTGTGTTCTCCCAATAGATTTCTTACAGTAGAACATGACTTTTCTGGCATTAGCCAATATATTTGTTCTATAGCTTTTCAGTTTAGTCTTTCAAATAAAGAGACTGCCAACGTTTTTGCTTACCTCTGAGAGTTCTAGTTTAGTATTTCTTACGAAGACACCTTTGAAACATACTTTATTTCATGTTTAGAAAGGTATAATTACTGTTTTAAAAGATACATTCAAGCTTTTCTTCTATACTGTCTTTCAAAATTTGAAGATCATGATGCATAAGATCAAAACTAGTAGAATCAGGTATTACGCTTCTTGTAATTACAGGTCATATGCATATTCTTACTTACCGTAACCTTGATGATTGAGAATATCCAGTAGTTCATTTACAACTAATCACCACAATAGGAGCGACAGCACATAACTCCCTGAGGACAGCCTTTAGTGGTCACAATTTCAGTTGTGGTAAATCTTATGATTGCACCAATCATTCTCGCGTTAGATTAATGTACTTCATTCTCTAGTTATTGGATTAAAACATCTATTATTTCTGCTATAATAGATTCAAAACCGTATTATCAAAAGCTTTTTCTATATTTAAGAACTAACTCAGAGTAATGGCTTTAAGACTTAAAGTGATTTCTATTTTGTTAACAAAAATATTTAGAACTGATTTTGTTGAACTGCTATTCTAATAGATTCCTTTGGAAAATGTTTTTTTTTTTTTACTAGAAACTTCTCATGTTCCAACAGATAAAACTAATAATTGTCATTTTTATTGTAACAATTCTGTTTGAGTCAATACATTTCAAAGTCAATGTAAACAATTCTAACTAGTACAGCTCATTAATTGTTCAATCTGTTATAGTGTGGTTTTATAAAAAAAGATTAACTGATGAAGAGACATACTACTTTCCCCAATAACTAGTACACATGTTACGGATTGTTACAAGTTAAGTTTTCAGTTTTTAAACATTGATATCATCGCAATACTGGCATTGTTGGAATGCATTTTATAATTGAATGTCAGGAAGTGACAAAAGGAAAAAATTATTTACTTTTATTTTAGTAGAATAAATCTGTGCAAATATTGAACCAGTGCATGCACCAGTACAAAATTCATGAAAATAGCCAATTATATGTGTTATTTATTTACATAATAATATTACTTAAAAAGTTGAATATTTCCTTTTTTATTTTATTAAAATGAATTAAAGCAGAACGAATTTTACATACTACTTGTGAATGTCTATATTCTACAAAAGAGATAGTATGATTTCATTTCAGTAACATCACTCTTATTATTACATGTACCCTTAAAGGAAGGATGCTGAGAGAAATTCTAAGCACTGAATTTTATTACTAATTTATATCATTGATAAAATGTCAACTAACTTTTATTGTTGTCCTCACAAAAGGGAATTGGAGAATTTCATTCTGAATATTTTAAAGTTTCTTATAACTGAATTGGAGGAGTTGGAAATCCGCATTCATCAGTCTTGAAGATTTTTGAAGTACTAGAACTTTTGACATTTTTCAAAAGACTAGACTGGTCGTAGTCACATTAGAAAAAAAAAATTAATTAATAATTACAGTTTCTAAAACAATAGTTCATAAGTTTATTAAAACAAAATAAGCCTAAGACTTGTTACGTCCGTTTTTAATATAAATGTGACTTTGTTGATAATGAATCCTTACTGCAAGGTTATTCTCTTGAGGTCTCCAAAAGGGGAATCCCCGTGTTGGGAATATTAAAGTCAGTTTACTGTTCATCGGGAATTTAGAGTCAATTATAGGTAGTATTTCCGTTATTCAATATCTTAATCTAACTGGTAATCTTTAACAACGCAAATTATTTCCTTCAAAAACCAGCCTTTGAAAGTATTCATGTATTTTTTTATATTTCTATTGGTCTTCATCTTTATGAATATTCCACAACCTATGAATATTTTTTTGTGTGATTTATCTTTCTTTTTACATCAGTTCTTCAATATTTTCATTTGTATTTTTAATTTATTCACACCGTGCTTTATAGTTTCGTCACCATTTCCTTTTTTTTCCTCAGTTCCTTTATTCCTTATTTTATATCTTATTTTATTTTTCATCCTTATTTTTATTCATTATTAACTGAGCGTCTTCTTCTCTCTACAAGTTTCAACTGAGAGTGATGTAGCTGCACTGTTGGTTTCGACTGTCTCTTTATCGCTGTGCTTGGTATCCCTCTATTCGTGTATCTTCACTCATATTGAGTTATTTGTTTCCCTTTTCGACCGTGTTCTGTTCATTCAAATAATATTTACAAAAATTACTTATATATATATATAATATATCAGCTCAAAAACGAAGAAAAGCAACGCCATTGTGTTTCCGGCGTGCTTGGTCGCCCATTCTCTTTTCTCCTGAAGACGGATCATCCGAAAATTTGAGTTTGTAAATGTGTCTCTTTCTCTAAATGTGTGTTGCTTTTCTCAGTTTTTGAGCTGATTTGGCGTCCAGTTTGGATCGTTTTTTCATATTTATGTTGTTTCATACCAGTAAGCATGTTCTTCCTGTTTGCCTAACATGTGTATGTTGAACCACAACCCCACGAGGAATCTTGTCCACACATCCTTCTTTCTCTTTGTTACAGTTGTTTACGAGTTTGTTTAATAAATAAATAAATTAAATAACTTAAATTTAAAAATATTAAATCATTTAATAAATAAATTGTTAGTAAATTGCCACCATTACTAATAATTACAAAAAATATCGAATCGTTCAAAAAAGAAGAAATATCTATTGAAAGGGATCACTAATAAATTTCTTCCAGCAATGGGTTCTTTTTTAAGTTAACTTCTCAATAATTGCTTAGTGTATTAAAAAAATACACACACACACACACACACACACACACACACTTACACACGCATATACATATGTTCAAACCACAATATGAAATTGGAAAAGAAGACTAAAATGATTCAACCGTAACAAGCGGTCTTCGTCAGAGTCAAAAACCCAACTGGACCCAACTTTGTCTGACGAAGACCGCTTTTTACGGTTGAAAGTCTTTTTTTTTTCCATTTGATATTGTGGTTTGATCATTCATTGTTATTTCACGTGTTTATGTGAAATATTGCATATATATATACATAAAAAGCTTTCACATAAACACGTGAAATAACAATCAATGATCAAACCACAATAAGAAATGGGAAAACAAGACTAAGATCTTTCAACCGTAACAAGCGGTCTTCGTCAGAGTCAAAAACCCAAACCACTTATTGTGGTTTGATCATTGATTGTTATTTCACGTGTTTATGTGAAAGCTTTTTATCGATGAATACCATGTGCGATACCTACTCCTATTTCTGTCATCTTTTTCCTTGCTTCGTCCCTGTAGTGAAAAATTGTTTGTCTAGCTTGACAAAGGCCCATAAATTAAAACTAAAATTAAAATTTTTAAATAATTGTTTTAGTGAAAAGGTAATACCTAAATCTCTTATTCCTAAATGTTTGCTAAATATTTGTGAAGGCCCTTTTGATAATTTTCATTCTTTGTTGCTAAAAAAACATATTTATTTGTGCCGGAGTGATGTGAAATTAGCCTTCGGTGATTCAGTGCGTAACAAAAGTCAGTTGGGTTTTTGACTCTGACGAAGACCGCTTGTTACGGTTGAAAGATCTTAGTCTTGTTTTCCCATTTCTTATTGTGGTTTGATCATCTGATTTATATATATACATATATATGGATATGCCAGATTATATTTCAAAAATGGAAAATTTGTTATCTGATTCTACTTCTTATGAAATGTTGAATTCCAATCCCACTGAGAAGTGTTCATTTAATCAATAGTTCATTTAATAAAAAGTTAAATAACACTCTTAAGAATAACAAGGAATTGATTGCCAAATTTACTACTAGATCTCCCTGTTTGCCTTATATGTATTTGTTAATTAAAACACATAAAGAACAACCCGGTTAGACTCATCGTTAGCTTGTTGGATCTGTGGGTTACAAGTTATCAAAATGGTTGGATCATATTTTGTCCCTATTGGTTGGTACCATTTCCCAGAGTTATACAAAAATTCTCTTTCCACAACTGCACTTTGATGAGTTTTGATGTAAAAATCTCTCTTCACAAACGGTTCCTGTAGAAGGTTTGCTTACCTAATAATGATCAGAATTAGATAATAGAAATTTTAGTATGCCTATTTCTGTGTCTGCTCTTATAGAATTCGTCTTTGTGTTGTTTTTCTTTTAGAGATAAATTTTATAGGCAATAGTTTGGTTTAGCTATGGGAAATTGTCTATCCCCAGTTCTTAGTAATATATTTATGGAATGTTTTGAAATGAAATTTCTCCCTAAGATTTGGCCAAGAAATGCTAGATGGCTTCGATACGTGGATGATGTTTTGTGTGTATAGCCAGACAATGAATGCGTTGCAGATTTTTGAACACCCTTAACATGTGCGTCCATTGATTTCACTTTAGATGTTGAAATTAATATTAAGCTACCTTTTCTAGATTTATGTTTACATTGTTATGAGCACAATCTTAAATACAGTATCTATAGAAAACCTACTTATGTAGGTTCCTTCTTATGTTCATTTTTCTCCTCTCATCCAAAAAAAAAAAATATTAACGGTACAGGTTAAGACCAGGAAGAGAGCGAGCCCCAAGGAGGCATATGAATGCCTCTTCGGAAGCTCTAAGGGTGACATGGGAATTAGACTCGGGGATTTGTTCGAGGATTTGTACCCTAATTAATATTTTTTTTTAATACTTTTTTTTCATTTTTATTTATTGTCTTCATTATTATTTCGTATTATATACTTTTTATCTTGTTTTATAAATAAATATTGGAGGGATTTCTATTTTTCCTCTCCTCCGCTGGGGGGCAGCATTGCGGTGGTTCCACGAGTTACTCTGGAGGCCAGTAGCAGTTTGCTTCTGAACGCGAGTACTTCGCACTTCTTCCCGATGACGATGGATGTCGAAATATCGAAGTGAGTTCGGTAGTGTCTTTCTGTGCTTCTTTTCTCTGTGTTAAAGTGTTTATTGTCCTCACGGACCTTTTTTTATTCGAAGTTTCATATATATATATGGTTTCCTGCCGTTGTGTTTCCGGCGTGCTTGGTTGCCCTTTCTATTTTCTCCTGAAGACGGATCATCCGAAAATTTGAGTTTGTAAGTGTGTCTCTTTCTCTGTGTGTTGCTTTTCTTACTCTGATACACTGAAACTGAAACACAGTTGAAATATTTTATTATTTTTTCTAATTTCTAAGTGTGCTTTGGACATTGATAGTTCAATATAAACAAAGAAACATAGGTAAATTATAAAATCACATAATGTTTGGTCTGATCCGTTATCAGAAGAGATAAAAGAAGGAAACCAAGGTCATTTGTGCAGAGGATGGTAGGAGACCAACAATTTCGCCACATGAGCGCCCGGTCACTAAAAAAAGTTAGACAAGTATCAATTTCAAATGAACTATAAGAGAGGGATTAAGAAAACAAATACTAAATAAAAATATACAGAGGGTTAAACAAAGGATGTGATACATAAATAAATATTAAAAAGACTAAGCTTTAATAAAAAGAAAAATTGAAATAAAATAAAAACAAATCTAAATTAGTAATAATAAACAAATTAAATAATTAAATAATAAAAAATATATATTAAATGTAAGAAATAAAAAATAATAAATACAAAGAAATTACTAATTAAAGCATTATCTTTGTGTCGATTATTTATTTCTTTTTTATTATTTAATTAGTTTACCTATATAAATGAAAGAAAGGTTTTGTCTGTACATTGCTTAGAATTAACTCATTTTAAGTTATCTTTACGTTTCATACATTAGAGATACTGAATTCACCCATAGAAAAATTTCTGTCTGTCTGTCGGTTTATCCGCAAAATTTTGTCACAAGTAACTCAGACACCATAAGACATAGCAGGCTGAAACTTTGATAGTAAATTTTTGTATGTCTAACTTAAAATCAAAGCTTTGAATAGATTGAAAATTCAACGTAGAAGCAAAGTTATGAACTTTTAAACCGTGTTTGGATAGCTATACAGACATATTTATTTTGAAAATATACAGGTGTAGCAAGTAGGTATTGATAGTTGATTTTAATTTCATTCGCGTTTAAGCTCCGAACAAGTGCTTATTGAGAAGGTGTTTTCCAGTGTTCAAGATCTACAATCTATTCAGAATAAATGACTTTGTGAACGAGCAGTTATCAACTTTTACTAATGAACAGGCAGGAAAAATCAACAAACAAGTACTTACGCTATATCAAGCCGAAGAAAGAACTTACAAGTCAGTATACAGAATAATTAGTGATGAGGAAGCAGTTCATTATCCAACTGAATTTCTTGACTCCTTGACTGCTCCAGGACTGCCTGCTAATGAGTAAATACTTAAGTAAAAACTTTAAGTAAAAGTTTTTAAGTTTTAAGTAAAAACTTAAAGTAGGGGCACCAATCATACTGCAATTTAGTAACAGTAACAAATTTCATGTTATGAAACTTGAGTGTCCCAATAATGTGCAACGGGACACGACTCTGAGTTCACAAATACGCCATAGAAGTGGGCATCATGACTGGCCTCATTGATACCATTCAAACGATTGCAATGTCCCGTCAGCGTCTGTTTTGCAATGACAGTAACTAAGTAGCAAGGGGAAACTCTATCTACTGCGGGAATTGAAGTGAGTGGGACCAAGTTTTTCTCAAATTGTCAACTGTAGTTCGCTTACTCAAGAGCCAGAGGTTCTAACCCTTTGTTCTTCCATGATCCTGAAGGACAGACAGATAATGTGGTGTATACAGAGGCATTTACTTATCAATGTACTAATAATGATATTCTCTACTATTATATAATTTCTATAATATTTTAGAGTATGATGTATCATTTCCGAATTTTTGAACACGTACCCGTCAAAGATGGGCACGTTTGGTAGTTTGTTATAATTTAAAGATTAATTTTGATTAAAGCGTAGCCATTTGCTAATTTATCACGTCCTCTGCTCATCCCTCTGTTTCCTTGTACTTATTATTTGTTCTCTTATTTTCTTTCATATATAATTTTAAATTGATTCTTGCCTGCCTTATTCTTAGTGACTGATCGCTCATGCGAAACATTGTTGATCTCCTACCATACTGTATATTTTCAACAGTTGTTCAAAAGGTTAAGAATAATTTGAGTATATTATAAATACTAGAGGTTTACCAAATACTGTGTTAAATGAAGAGGTCAAAAACAATGTGATTAGTGAAATTTCAATTATGGCAAAGAGCAATAAAGCTATAAAAACTGAATGTTAATTCTGAACTAATGTTTTACTTGCTATACTTGTGGTATTGTTTATTTTTATATACATTGTTTACATTGACAGATATTTTTTGAGTGAATTCACTGAAATAAAATTTATGTTTGGAAGGTTTAATGAAAAGTTTTTAAATATTTTAAGAACCAAATACAAGATGTAAAAGAATACAATTCTTACATGTAAAAATCAACGTTAATCAAACACATAATTTCTGATGCTTTACACGGTTGGATTTGTTTCACAAAATGCTCTAAGCAATCTATATGTTACACCGTTGAACAAAACTTAATATCAGATGTAAATTTTTTTGTGTGTATGAATCATAGTATCTTTGGGTGATATTGAAGTGTGAGTCATGGACTCTTTCCTCAAGAAGGAGTTATATATCTAGAAGAAGTTGACAAATATCTATTTTTTTCACTATTTTAGTCTAATAGTGAAACTCCCCTCCCTTCTTAAGTAAGCTACACTGATTGAGTGTCCCTTCAATGAGACCTCATTTCAGTCCTCACTTGTCTGCAGGGCTACTCACATCTTTTTATCTTATGTCGAGGCAATCGAAATAAAATAGTGAGTTTTTGCGATCTCTTTTATATGTTCTTACTGAAAATTTAGTATATATATATATACTTTAACACATAGAAAAGAACACAGAAAGACACTACAGAACTCACTTCGATATTTCGACATCCGTCGTCATCGGGAAGAAGTGCGAAGTACTCGCGTTGAGAAGCAAGCTGCTACTCAATATATATATATATATATATATATATATACTCTATATATATATATATATATATATATATATATATATATATATATATACTCTTGAATAAATAGGAAATCGATTAAAAAGGACAAAGAATATCTAAAAAGGAAACTAAATAAAAATACACAGTAGGTTTTCATACTTACAATGTGTGTGTTTACACACTGACTTACATTTTTTTTGGTTTATCTGTCATCAGGAGGCAGACAAGAGGGAAGACACAACTCTCCGTTAGAACGACGTTGGACAACCCACCATCATTGTTGGATGATTTGGTTTCTTCGAAAGGCTATGTCTTCTCTCTCCTTTGTAACTTGAGACTGTCATGTGTAATCCTACAGCGTGTGTTTATTTAGTTTCCGTTTTTCATCTCACTTGCCTCGTCAACAGTAGCTCCTAGACTTAATCTCAATCGCTAATTGTTCTTTTTTCTTTTGTTTTTTATTGAATATTTTTAGACAATTTTGTTTACTCATTTGTTTTTCATTTATAGTTCGTTTATACTAATTTTTATTTATTTTTTTATAACTAAGATGATTCAACCAAAACAAGACATCCTCGTCAGAGTCTCTCTCATACTTACTCAGTATGAGAGAGACTGATGAAAGTGAGTTGTTTTGGTTGAAAAATCTTAGTCACATTTCTGAATCCGTTACTGTAGTTTAGACGTTGAGTTTAATTCACTTAATTTCTGTGAAATTTTGTTATATATGTATACAAATAGCCTTCTTTCGAAGAACACACAGTAAATATAGAGACCAATAGCAATGCATTGTTTTTCGTCTTTTTGATGTGCTACTTTTTCTTCAAAAAAAAAGAACGTCAACCAAGAACGTCAAAACATTGAACGGTGTCGTGTTTTATTGCTTCCTGTTCGTGTTGCTGAAACGTTAGCGTGGGACACTAATAAAACCAACGATTCCTGTTTCGTGCTATTACTTACCAATAAATGTAAAAGCAAGATCTTAATATTCTTAGCTCATCATCAGGTTAATAACTGTAAATTATTATAAAATGTATACCATGTTGTTTCACTTTCAATTTTAGTGAAAAACTATAAATCCATAGGAATGAATTGAATGGGTGTAATTTCAACACAGTGACGTTGCAAGGGAGTGGCACGTACCAGGGGGCGGCATTTTGAGAGGGGTAAAAATAGAAAAAAGTTAAAAACAAACTAAAAAATAATCTGAAATTTCATACCAAAATGAGTTTTTAAGGTCGTAACTGTTTTTATGTTTTATATGTGTAATACGGTTTTAAAATGGATTTTTCAACTGTAATAATTGCAAATTAAAATAAATTTATTTTAACTTTTTCAAAGATAGTTTTTTAAAGTAGTTGAAAGTTTATTATATTTTTTCGCGTAGCGAGTTAATTTAATTCAACCGTTTTTTTTTTATGATTTAAATTATACGTTTTGTTTTGAAAGATCTTTGTTTTTCTTTGATGATGACTATATATGTACGAGTATGTATACGAGAACTGTAATAACATGAAAGTATAGGACTAAGAAAGGTAGTCTAACATTATATCCTTGATTGTATTTCTATGAAAATAAATATTTTGAGGGCTTTTTGGAATTTTGAAAGTTAACAGATTATCAAGAACCAGCGGAGGGCGGCAAAAATAGTTGATACGCCGCTGGTGCAACGTTATTCTATTTATTTGTATTTACAATGTTTAGATTATTCATTTAAACAAATTTTCTTTACTGTTTATGTATATATTCACTAAATCACCCCACATTTTTTTTAGACGGACCACACTCTTGGTAACATCTTTTCCCATAGAAATTTTAAACGTTGTTATTCTACACCTGACACTTTTGACACAAAGCAATGTGGCTGAAGAAATTGCCTTACCTGGGTTATCATTAACCCTTACCGTAATTTCACTTCAACTGTTAGCAACCAACTTTACCCCCACCTCTTTGCCAGTTCCTGCACATGCAGTGACTGCGTTTAACCTCTGGACTGCACAAATGCGACTCATTTTACATAGACCTGACTTCCACGTTACTTAGGCTTTGCATGAATGTTTAAGTTCATCTGTTAGCCAGTGGAGTAAACTGCCTGTTGCACGCAAGATAATATCTATAACCTTCTTTTCAATAGATGCTTTGGGGTCCAAATTCTGAAACAACTCTCCAATGGCGACATCCAGATCATTTTAAGGTCTTCTGATAACAAGCTTTATATTTAATAATTTATAATAATCCGTTCTTAATTTAATCAGATGACTTTGATCGGTTTTTAATTTGTTTCCTGATGGCTTAAAGTGAAAGGGCTCAGAGCATTTTTATTTTTATGCTTCATACAAATATAAAATAAAAGTTTATCAGGACTCGGTCAATTCTTCAGGTTCAAATAATACTTTCATTGCCAACGTTTCGGGTTCTAGTATCAGAACTCCATACTAGTCGTATCGTTAGGTAAACCAAAGTGAAATTAAGTATAAAAAATTCCTAACAGAACAATGAGCTGTTTAATTTTTTTGGCGTAATTGCATCACAGATCGGTAGCAATATACTATATTTTGAGAATCTTGAATTTTTTTTTGTTTAGGAATACCTAAGCTTTATTTATTAATAAATTTCTCACTTTTTTTGCTTAGAATACAAATTTTGCATAAAATATGTACACAAAGTTAGTATGCTTTGAAAAAAAACGCAAGAATTTTGTGTTGTTGGAAATCACAATATATTTCTAAAAACACAGAACTCACCTTGGAATAATTTCTACCTATTCTATTTACTGGATTTGTTTCCATTAACTTAGAAAAAGATTTAGATTTCTTTTAATCAGAATTCAATCAAAAGTATTAAACTTCAAAATTTTCATATGATGCATTTCTAATTAGTTATTTTAATATGTAAATGTGTACAATTGTTAAACTGTTGAGGGAAACACTAGACGGACGTGTAAAGTTAACCGTACTATTCCTGATGGTATATAGTTTTGGGCCAAGGACATTACATCATTCTTTCCCATATGACAACAATGTGGCTTAATTCTCGTAATTGTAGAATAGTTACAAAAATTGTACGATATATATGGTTATAAAAATATGGTATGACATACAATTATGGTATGAACAAATTATATTTTCTGAACAACTTCATTTAAAGATGATATTTTTCCAGTACCTTTCAATGTACACGTGATCATTTTTGTTTCTGTTTATTATAAACTATAGTGATGATGAAGGAAACAAGTTTTGACATTTTTACACATTTCCACATTTCGAGGTCCGCTGAACCCATTTTTGATGATGTAAGGCTGACTGTCGCTAGGCGGTTGCTCTAGAATGTGTTGTAACAAATCAACATTTAACACAGTTTATAATAACCTAATGATAGTTAACAAACATATAATCCTTCCTATGATACAGAATTCTATTGATTTTGAATCATATTGAGACTTAAGATAGGTATTGTACTACTTTACGTCAAAACGGATACTAATCCACTACTCTGGTGAGTCTTGAAACTTTAAAATCACTATTAATTATTGTTTTAATATGTATACTGCTTGAAAAAAATTTTAAAAAATTTGACATTTAGATGAGGAAACGTACACAGCAAAAGTTAACTATTCTAGTCAATCAATTCTGCCATAAAACTAATTAACTTTTCATCAAAAATAATAGAATTGACAAAGCTGCATTGAAATGAAAAATTTAATAATTTGATTGTGAATGAGTATTGATACTCGTAGTACGTTTGCTTTTAAAAAAGTCAAGTTTAAAATAACCCAGATTTTTTAATATTGCTTTGTAATTTCATCTGTTAATTTCATTATTCATTTTTATTATTTACTGCCTGTAATATTATTTCTTTTCTTTGCTTTAAACTTTTTAATTTATTTTCACTTTTTTCATTATATTCTTTGTTATTTCTTTTTCCCTCCTCACTTTGCAGCAGCTCTGATTTTGTAATCTTTTTTAGAAAAAAAAAGTAATTACAATTTCTTTTAATTTCATGATTATTGTTTAATTTTTTAATATTTTCTATGGTGAGTTGTCACTCGATGCTATGAAGAATAAATTTTATATATATATATATATTTTAATGAGAAACTTTTTAGTTTTTTGAGAGTAATTATTTATAAAAATCAATATGGTTTTTTATCAATCCGTGCTACACTGGTTCTTTATCGCTTGCATGAAAATAGAAAATGAACTAAGTTAAATGAAAATATATTGAGCATACAAATGGTGGAAAATTGAAATTTGTATTTTTGTTTGTGCTAAACTTCTGATATTCAAGAATGTTTCGTTTTGTAACTTACAAATAGTTCACTTATAACACTTTTCAAACAATAATCAATTGAAAAGATATCAGAAACTATGAGTCCTTTTATCCTTTTTTTATGACAAAAATTAATTTTTTTTTAATGAATCAAAATAGAGGTTTCCTTGCTTTGAAGTCCCAAGCACGGTAAACCTGCAGGTCCTGTTAAGACCATTTACAATAAGGCAATGTTACATCATTTACCGGGTCGATTACAATTGCTAAAGTCCTGTCTTAATATAATTAGGGCATCGACCACTTGCGTGTTTCTCTCCATTCCATATGCTTCGAATGAACATTGTAAGTTGGGTAAGAAGAACGGCATGCAATAGTATTTTAAATATTGTATATTAAAGATTCAATTGTCACTTTCGGGTTACGCACGCAATACGGAAACTAAGAGACAACTTAGTAAATTATTACACTCCAAACAAATTTTTGGTGAATTAAAAAGTAATATATTAAGAAAATGAATATTTTATTATAAAATTTTATATTTTTTCCTTAAAAATTGTCTTACCCATCAAAAGAAAATCGTTTGATATATTTTTCTTATTTTATGTTTACATTAAATCTATAAAACTGAATAAATGACTTATTTAGTTTTTCTATAGCATTAGTAAACTGTATTAATGAAGAAAAAAACTCTCTCTAGATTGCGACGGATTGACATGTCTGAGGTCCCGTGAACCCTTTGGCATTTTTGAAATAATGTCTGTATTTGCTTAGGTTTGTAGTATCCAAGAAGTTTTTAATGCTGCAGATCACAATGTTTGAAAGTTTATTACAGAAAATTGTGTAATGTGCCATACAAATAGTCCTTGATCAGGAGAGGAACTATGCAGTTTCTGGTTAATATCAAAACATGGTACTCTTCTTTATTGTTCATTATACCAAATATTAAAATATTTTTCTCATCCTTCTGGTTTCAATTAAAATTTCGTATATACTAACATTATTATATTACTATTTTTAACAAATCACTAACATCTCCAAGGCGATGCACTTATAAAATAAAAAACTACTTCAAAAATTTTGGATACTAACCAGATCTAATAATACAATTATTAAATGAACTTCTGTCTATGCTTAATTTTAGATAAATCAATCCCTGTTTAACAAAAAAAAAATAAAAAAAAATTATTGGCAATGTCAGCAAACAAAATATATAAACTTGCCACCTACTGTTAGTGAAACGTGTGTTAATTTTACTTTGTAAATTTCCAATCAAAGTATGTTAAAATGGAGAGAATGCAAAATTATTGAATGTAATTATACTAAAGATTTCATCTGTTCTAATGGTAATAGTGTTACTTTTGTTATAATGTTTATGTAAAGTCCAATGGACCGTTTCATTTTAATATATAACAAGATTTCACAATAAACACGAGAAACAACAATAATGTTTAAACCACAATAAGAAAAGGGAAAAAAATATGTACTAAGATCTTTTAACCGTAACAAGTGGTCTTCGTCAGAGTCATAAACCCAACTGAGTTTTGGGTTTTATACACGTTTCAGAGTAAACTATGGGTACACAGTAAATAGAAAAACACACTTATAGTCTCTAATTTTCGGTTTAACCGTCATCAGGAGAGAAGAGATAGGGACACCAAGCGCACTTGTGAAGCGACGGTTGTAGTCCAGGTACACATACAGGTTTTGAGGTTTTCTGAGGGTTTTGGTCAGGATATTACAAAACACTTCTTCACCAACGTTTCGACATATATTTATGTCTTCCTCAGGGCAATAACATTAATACATTGAGCGCAATTATTACGGCTACTTTAGTTCTATTGTTTGCTAATATTTAACAGAAAAGATAAACTATAGATTTTCGTATTACCGTCTGGTTTTGTATTACATTGATAAGAAACTCCAGAGATTTAAATTTGTTTACCTGGAAAGTCTGTTGTGTATCCTTGTTTGGTTTTTTTCCCAGGTAAACCAATTTAAATCTCTGGAGTTTCTTATCAATGTAATACAAAACCAGACGGAAATACGAAAATCTATAGTTTACCTTTTTTACATATTAGCAAACAATAGACCTAATGTAGTCGTAATAATTGTGCTAATGTTTTAATGTTATAGCCCTGAGGAAGACATAAATATATGTCGAAACGTTGGCGAAGAAGACCAAAACCCTCAAAAAATCTTAAAACCTGTGAATACAGATCGGTCAAGAAATAAACAGCATGATATATATATATATATATATATATATATATATATATACAATAAAATAAAAAACGAAGGAAACACACAGAAAGACACAGACATAACTCACATCGATATTTCGACAATCGTCTTCATCAGGAGGTGCGAAGAGCGAAGAGCGAAGAGTCCCGCAGGAAGACAGGGCGGTACTGAACTCGGAAACCGCAGCCAGTACCCCACCACTTACCACCAAGCGGGGGAAGGGAGGGAAGGAAATGAAGAGCCAAATTAAGACGTAAAAGGAACGAGTAAAAATTATAACTATAAAAAATTATAAAAAAGTAGATAAATCAAATTAAAATTAATAAAAATAATAAATAAAAAGTAAAATAAAAAATAAAAAATAAAAAATAATAAATAAATAAATAAAAAATAATAAATAAATAAATAAAAAATAATAAATAAATAAATAAATCATAAATAAATTATCGGTTGAGGTTGAGTCCGGGGGAAGAGCGAGCATCAAGTAAGCATATGTATGCCTCCTCTGAAGCTCTTAGGGTAACTTTATTGTTGGATTCGGGGATCTGTTTCAGGATCTGAACCCTGAAACAGTCATTGAAACTGAGTCCATGCGAGTTCGCATGGATGGCTACAGGATAGTTACTGCGTTGACCGACTGAAGCCCTATGACCATTCATACGAAGGCTCAACTTATTAGAAGTTAAGCCAACGTAAAAGGAGTCACACTGAGTGCAATCCAGTCGGTAAACACAGTTGCTCGAGGTACAGGAGGAATTGACCTGAACCGGGTAGGAACTATGGTTGAGAGGGGAATCGAAGGAAGGATTAGGATTTACAATCAGGCAAGTTTGACAGCCACGGCGTCCACATTGTTTCATTCCAGGAACAGGATTGGAAGGCTGAGGGGAAATATGAGAGAAAATGCTTTTTAGATTGGCAGGTTTACGGTAGGAAATAGAAGGGGGGTGATTAAAGATGGAAGAAGTAGAAGTAGAAGTAGACAGAATCGGAAAAGACTCCTTAATAACAGCCGATTCTGTCTACTTCTACTTCTACTTCTTCCATCTTTAATTACCCCCCTTCTATTTCCTACCGTAAACCTGCCAATCTAAAAAGCATTTTCTCTCATATTTCCCCTCAGCCTTCCAATCCTGTTCCTGGAATGAAACAATGTGGACGCCGTGGCTGTCAAACTTGCCTGATTGTAAATCCTAATCCTTCCTTCGATTCCCCTCTCCACCATAGTTCCTACCCGGTTCAGGTCAATTCCTCCTGTACCTCGAGCAACTGTGTTTACCGACTGGATTGCACTCAGTGTGACTCCTTTTACGTTGGCTTAACTTCTAATAAGTTGAGCCTTCGTATGAATGGTCATAGGGCTTCAGTCGGTCAACGCAGTAACTATCCTGTAGCCATCAATGCGAACTCGCATGGACTCAGTTTCAATGACTGTTTCAGGGTTCAGATCCTGAAACAGATCCCCGAATCCAACAATAAAGTTACCCTAAGAGCTTCAGAGGAGGCATACATATGCTTACTTGATGCTCGCTCTTCCCCGGACTCAACCTCAACCGATAATTTTTATGATTTATTTATATTTATTTTTTTTATTTATTTATTTATTTTTTATTTATTTATTTATTATTTTTTATTTTTTATTTTTTATTTTACTTTTTATTTATTATTTTTATTAATTTTAATTTGATTTATCTACTTTTTTATAATTTTTTATAGTTATAATTTTTACTCGTTCCTTTTACGTCTTAATTTGGCTCTTCATTTCCTTCCCTCCCTTCCCCCGCTTGGTGGTAAGTGGTGGGGTACTGGCTGCGGTTTCCGAGTTCAGTACCGCCCTGTCTTCCTGCGGGACTCTTCGCTCTTCGCTCTTCGCACCTCCTGATGACGACGATTGTCGAAATATCGATGTGAGTTATGTCTGTGTCTTTCTGTGTGTTTCCTTCGTTTTTTATTTTATTGTAAGAAAGTCCGCTGGACCGTTTCTTTTAATTGTGTATATATATATATAATTAAAGTTACAGCTAGAGAACACAAGAAAAAGGACAAACACTCACGAATCTCGATAATTTCGGCGTCTTGCCGTCTTCAGGAGAGTAGAAAGAAAGAAAATAAAAGGAGAAAGAATGAAGGAACGGAGACGTAAATGCGTCCACTGGCCGATGTAAACTGGCGCGATACAATGACACGCATTGCAGCCACCTTACCAACGTGAACCAGTTTAGGCTGTGAGTAAGTAAAATTATAAAAGTGATATTTAAGTAAAAGGAGGAGAAAAGTAAAAAAAGAGAAAGGAAAGGAAAAAAACATAAAACTAAAATTAAACGAGGGGAAAAAAATCATCTGATTAAATTTAGACCAGGGGAATTTCTTGCACCCAATAACCAAATGAAGGCTTCCTCAGAAGCCCTTAGAGTGGTCTGGGTGTCATCATTTGAGAGTTTCCTTAATACCTTAACCCTGAAGCAATCGTTGAAGGGAAGGTTATGGAGATTGGCGTGGGTGGCAACAGGCAGCTGCTTGCGTTGACCAACGGATGACCTGTGACCATTCATACGGAGGCTAAGTGACGTGGAAGTCAGGCCCACGTAGAATGAGTCACATTGTGTGCAGTCCAGACGATAAACACAATTGCTGGAAGTGCAGGAACTAGCAAAGGAGAGAGGGTATGAATGGTTGTTCACTGTCGAAATGAAATGGCTGTCAGGATTGATGATGGGACAGGTGAGGCATTTCCTTCTGCCACATTGCTTTGTGCCAAAAGTGTCAGGTGCAGGCCTGGAACGTTTAAAACTTCTATGGGAGAAGATATTTCCCAGAGTGGGGGGGTCGTCTAAAGGAAATCTGGGGTGATTTGGTGAAAATATTGGAAGTGGTCGGAGAGGATGACAGGAGAGGGAAGAGTTCCTTGATGACTAAGCGTAACTTATTAATTGTGGGAAAGTATGTGGTGGTGAGGAAGGGGCTATTATTATCGGAAATGCAATTATTTCGAGGTGTATGAATGATTCCAGCCGGGATGATACGCTTATCAAGAAGATGTTGGGGGTAGCCTCGTTCAAGAAATTTATTTTTCAGTTGACTAATCTGGTGTCGTTTGTCCTGAATATTGCTACAAATTCTATGGATACGATGTGAAAGGGAACGTGGCATAGACTTCATAATGGGTGGCGGGTGACAACTGCTGAAATGGAGATATTGTTGGGGATTGGTTGGCTTTGTGTATATGGAGGTGACCAAACTACCTTTGTTATGGTGATATTAACATCTAAAAAGGTTATAGCTTTATCAGAAACGGAGTGAGTGAATGAGATGGAGTGGGAAAATGTTCAAATGAGTTGATAAAAGAGGTCAAATTGGCTTCTCCGTGGGGCCATATAAAAAAGATGTCATCTATGTAACGGGTATAGAGAAGGGGCAAGAGAGAGCAGGTATTGAGAAAGGCCTGTTCTAGCTTTGCCATGAACAGACATGCGAAAGATGGGGCCATACTAGTTCCCATTGCTGTACCTCTGACTTGGAGATAGTATGTATCATCAAACACGAAGGCATTGTGTTTGAGGACAAACTCGGACAGCTGTAGGATAAAATCAGTGGAAGGGGATGATGGATGGGGTCTGAGATTAAGGAAGAAACGTAAGGCGTTTAAACCCTCATCGTGATCAATAACTGTGTATAAGGATTTTACATCCATTGTAACCAGTAGAGGGGCATGATCAGGGGTAGCAGGAAGGGAAAGATTTTTAACTTTCTGTAAGTCTTTCTATATATATATATCGATAAAAAGCTTTCACATAAACACGTGAAATAACAATCAATGATCAAACCACAAACCACATTTTCCCATTTCTTATTGTGGTTTGATCATATATTATATATATATATATCAATGATCAAACCACAATAAGAAATGGGAAATCAAGACTAAGATCTTTCAACCGTAACAAGCGGTCTTCGTCAGAGTCAAAAACCCGAGTCACACGTGTTTATGTGAAATCTTTTTATATATATATATATATTTAACAGATTCAATAATATATCGACCGTTTGATAGAATAGGTGTGTTCTCTAAACGGGGTTCGGTCAATTTTCCAGGATAAAAAATCAAACTCTCGTTGCCAACGTTTCGGTTTTATTTAAAACCTTTTTCATAGGCAGAAGTAAGAATTTTTTAACTAAGAAAATGAAATTTACATTATTTAAAGGAACAAGAATGTTAACCGGACAAAACCTTCGACTAGACTAATAAGATAACAATGTTATCTTGTTAAATTAATTAATTTAAAAAAGTAAGTAGTAAGTTAAAAAATTTTTACTTCTGCCTATGAAAAAGGTTTTAATGAAAACCGAAACCTTGGCAACGAGAGTTTGATTTTTTATCCTGGAAAATTGATCGAACCCCGATTAGAGAACACACCTATATATATTTATTTATATACATGGACTATGTTTATAATAGAATTTTAATAATTTATGCCAATTGATAATATTGATGTATATATTAATAATAAGTTAATCAAAATAGTATTTGTTAATTTAAATTAAGAGGTCAAAGCCTATAATAGCTTCCCTCACTCAGTTAAGTTACAGAGTGGGGCCCATAATTCAGCCCCATTGAGAACCCCTCAAGAGCTCTAGACGATTCTATGCATTCATAAAGCATGCTCAAAATCAAGAAACATTTGTTTAAATTACTTAATTTGAAATTACAGCTACAAAAAAACTGTTTTGTTCCCACAATTCTTTAAACAGCAATATTTGACAGATTTATAATTTGAAAATCAGTAAAATATGAACGTCTCCTTTTAAAACATAAAACTCAAAAGGATCTTTATTTCTTTTGTGACTTTCTATTTTTTTTAGAAGCTGAGGCTGAATTTTAATAAACAAGATTAAATATTAAGTCAAAATTAATGCAAATAAGAACAGAGGAAGTGGAGTGACCAATAGTCTCATCCATTTAGTCAGCTAGGCTCGTGCTCAGTTATATTTGTTGAATTATGATTCTAGAAATTCTTTATAGATTTTAAATACTCATTGAATTTATTTCTATTCAAAATAATTTAATTTTTAAAATTATTTTCTGTTTCCTGGAGTGTTTCTATTGATATTGGCAGCAACTGTCTTGAGCAAACAGATTCAAAATGTTTGAGAACCAGGAGGAGTGTACGAAGAGTATTGGATGGACTGTTACCTCGGGAACCAATTTTTTATCTTTTTAGATTCTATCTTGCTTGTTTTTTTTTTTAAATTGAAGCCAAATTTTGTTTTATTTAGCTTCAATAATTGTTAATAAGCAACCTTTCTTTATAAGGTATTAAAAAGGACCTACCCAATGTAGAAGCTTTTGATATACCATTGTTTTAATGACTATTTTTCAAATAGGCAACACTAATTATGGTAATATTCAACAAATAAAATCATGCAAAGAGTTATACTTTATTCTTAACATGTGGTTATAGTCGATTATGAGTGGTACGTTATGTTGCAGAGTTTGTTGAGGCGCTGGGTGACAATTTAGACAGCGATGTTCTCACCGTAAGCATCAGTCATGTCAAGCCGACCAAGAGTCACCGGAACTCTATTGAAACTATCCTATCAGCTATCGACCCTTCCAGTCGGTCTTATTTGTATTTGAAATTGGATAGACTTACCAAATCAGGTAAAAACAATGACTAATCAAATCAGTCTTCCTAATTATCTTATACAGAATTTAAAATTCAATTGATATTCCTACGATTCAAAATTATAGAAAAATCTATCATCTTACCTTGTTATTTTTTTTTCTCGCTCAATTCACGAGGTATGATGTTATATTCTTCAATATTGTTATTAATAACCTCTTTGGCTATAACAATAATAATATTCATAATGTTATTATTCTTAATGTCACAGAAATAGTTTGTAGTAGTTAAATAAGAAAAGAAACATTTTTGACTGGTTTCCGATATTGTCCATCATCCAGAGTAAAACTGAAAGATGGACAGCACCAAAACCGGTCAAGTGAGAAAGATAAATTTGCAGAGATAATATTTCTTTTTTCTTTAATTGATGATATGATTATTAGTCTAAGATAAGATAATTAATTAATTTTGAAGTAACGTTGAAAGGAAATTAATTAATGTGTATAATTTAATCATTTCAATTTATGGTGATTAAACCTTTTTTCTTATATATGTCATATTTTTGTTTAAAATGTCAATTAATTTATTTTTACAGGTAGAATCTTCACCAAAAGTAATAGATATGTTGAGAAAAAATTTACTTATCCATATTTTCTTTTTTTTTTCAGTTTTAATTGAAACAAATGAAGATGTTCTCCGATTCCATGTAGATCATCTGACTGGGTCGAAAGTTATTAAATCACTTGTTTTAATGTTTGAGCAAAAAAAGCACTCTGCTCATGTATCTCTCTATATCAACTGTCACTTCATCAGAAAAATGGCAATGAGCAAAAATTTACCAGCTTTGTTTCCTCGTGAAAACAGGCATCGTATAATTGTTGTATGTTATTTTTGCTTCAATTTAATTTATTTTTCTTTGGTATTTAATTTTAGCCTTTATATTAGTTTTCCTGTATTTAAATATCCTGCTACAAGAAATTAATAAATATTAAAGTTAATTTATATGAGTTTCAGCGGAGCGAATATAATCGATATATTTAGTTCTTTTGTAGAGAAAATGAGTTTTGTTTCTATTTACAATTTAACAATTTTATGTTTAAAATTTTTCTGCTCAATACTAAAACTTAACTATTTAAAAATTGACTACAAACAGCTTCATAGCATTTCTGTTTGCATTATCTTCGGTTGGGGTGGGCCTTATTTAGTTTTAGGTTGAGCCAGGGTTTATACAGTTTTAGGTTGAGCTAGATTTATTCAGTTTTGGGTTGGGCTGGGCCTTATTCAGTTTTGGGTTGAGCCAGGGTTTATTCAGTTTTGGGTTGAGCTATTATTCAGTTTTGGATTGAACTAGGGTTTATTCAGTTTTGGGTTGAGCTAGGGTTTATTCAGTATTGGGTTGAGTTAGGGTTTATTCAGTTTTGGGTTGAGCTAGAGTTTATTCAGTTTTGAGTTGGACTGGGTTTGTTCAGTTTTAGGTTGAGCTGGGACTTATTCAGTTTTGGGTTGGGTTATGTTGCAGTTTATTGAGTTTTGGGTTGGGCTGGGACTTATTCAGTTTTGGGTTGAGCCATGGTTTATTCAGTTTCGGGTTGAGATAGGATTTATTCAGTTTTTGGTTGAGCTAGAGTATATTCAGTTTTGAGTTGGACTGGGGTTGTTCAGTTTTAGGTTGGGCTGGGACTTATTCAGTTTTGGGTTGGGTTATCTTGCGGTTTATTGAGTTTTGGGTTGGGCTGGCTGCCAGGTCAACTACCTATGAAACAACCTTTACAGAATCGGAGTAATTGAACTGTGCTTTGTGAAGACGGGGCATTACTGGCAACCATCTTTGAGGCCGCATCGCTCAACCTCTGACAGCTAATTGAATATTTTGCAAACCATAAGATAAAGGAGAACCTATTCATAAAAAAACATTTGGTATAGTTAGGTAGTCAGATAGTTCTAGCACATATAAAAGTTCTGATAAAAAAATCTACCAAATTTAAATTTTTTCATGCTTAGGTTTTAAAGAATTCCTTTAATAGTTTTGTTATTTAACATATTAACATGCATTATTTTCAGCTAAATTTATTTTCCTCAGAGTGTATAAACAAATATTTTTATCGTTGTTCGGTCTATTCTGTGCTTAAAAATATTGCTTACTCCACGTATTAAAGAAATGAAACTCGCGTGACGTTCATTTGGAGTTTTTTGACCCCGAATGTATTAACTTAATTTGTGTTTCCCATAGCAAAATATCATTCAATAATAGTAGTATTAACATTTTTAAGAACTAATAATCCTCATAGTTAACCACCTAACTCTTTTCAATCAAATATTTTCAATTATACTTTTGAAGAAGCAAAAGCAAAGTATGTCCACATATCTTTTTCATGCCATCCTTTTCATGATTCAGTAATCTTCATGGTTACGATATATTTTTTATAGATTAATATGAAAAGAAATTAGTCCCTAATATTTTAAAGTATATATAAACTAGTAAACGTACCCGTCTTTGACAGAATCAAAAATTCTATTATACTTGGTATCCAAAATATCAATTATAGTATTATACTAATACTATAATTAGAAATTATAGAATAGTAGAAAATACCATTATTAGTATAGTGTTGAACAAATGCCTCTGTATACACCAATTAGCTGTCTGTCCTTCAGGTTCACGGAAGAACAAACAGCTGGAACCTCTGACTCTTGAGCAAGTAAACCATAGTTGACCATGTGAGAAAAACTTGGTCTCGCTAACTTGAATTCCTGCGTTAGATAAAGTCTCCCTATGCGACTTAGTTAACGTCATTGCGAAATAGACTCTGACAGGACTTTGCAATCATTTCAACGGAAACAGACAGTGGCTCGGAATCAATGGAATGGGTGGTATACACACAGACTCCACATTCCACACCCAGTCATGATGGCCGCCTCTACGGCACATCTGTGCAGAGCACAAACTCCGAGTTGCACTTTTCCCGGGGCACTCAAGTTGTGTAACATGAAATTTGTTACTGATACTAAGTCACAGCATGATGATGCTCCTACTTGAAGTTTTTACTCATGAGCAGGCAGTCCAAGAGCAGTCACGGAGTCAAGAAATTCAGTTAGATAACAAAATACTTCCTCATTACTAATCACTCCCTTTACTGACTTTTAAGTTCTATCTTCGGGTTGATATAGCGTAAGAACATGTTTGCTGATTTTTCCTGTCTGTTCATTAGTAAGGCTTGAGCATTGCTCGTTCACAAAGCCATTTATTCTGAATAGATAGTACATCTTGAACTCTGGGAAACACCTTGTCAATAAGCTCGAATAAGCATAATATTCATATATTAGCATTTTGCTATAAGCAAATATTCATGTACGCAAATGAAATTAAAGTCAACTAACAATACCTGATTGCTATACCTGTATATTTTTAAAATAAACATGTGTGTGTAGTTAGCCAAACACGACTTAAAAGTTCATAACTTCGCTTCATCATTGAATATTCCATCCATCCAAAGATTAGATTTTAAGTTAGACATACACAAATCTACAATCAAAGTTTCAGCTTTATATGTCTTATGGTGGCAATATTTTGTGGACAAACCGACAGACAGAAATTATTCTAAGGGTACATGTGGCTACTCTAAAGTATGAAACGTAAAGAAAACTTGAAATGAGTTAGTTCTAATTAACGTGCTCCCAGTCAACAGCCAGCACGCAAGCCACTGGGCTACTCTGGTTCCATACCTTACTTTATTACCAGTGTTTATATTACGCAAATATTAAATTAAAAAAAAAATGTTTTTATTGTATTTATTTATAATAAATTTGCACTACTGTCATCGGCGAGCAAGCAAGCTACAGGCTACCCTGGCTAGATCCCTTTACTTTATTACCATTTTTTATATTACTTACATTTTAAATTCAAAAAATATTTGTTTGTTACATTTATTTATAATACATTTGCACTATTGTCATCGGTGATCACGCAAGCCACTGGGCTACACTGCTCCCATTCCTTACATTATTACCAGTGTTTTTATTAAGCAAATATTAAAATAAAAAAAAGTTTACAGTTATATATAATACATAGCAAACGTACCCATCTTTGACGGAATCAAAAGTTCCGTCATTTTTGGTATTCCAAAATGTCATTAGAAATTATAGAACAGTAGAAAATACCATTATTACTACAGTGTTAAACAAATGCCTCTGTATACACTGTATTAGCTGTCTGTCCTTCAGGTTCATGGAAGAACAAACAGTTGAAACCTCTGACTCCTAAGCAAGTAAACTACAGTTGACCATGTGAGAAAAACTTGGTTTCGCTAACTTGAATTCCTGCTTTAGATAAAGTCTCCCTTTGCGACTTAGTTAACGTCATTGCGAAATAGACTCTGACGGGACTTTGCAATCATTTCAACGGAAACAGGCAGTGGATCGGAATCAATGGTATGCGTGGTATACACACAGACTCCCCAATACCACATCCAGTCATTATGTCCGCCTCTATGGTATATCTGTGTACAGCACGAACTCAGAGTCGTGTCCCGTTGAACAGTTTTGGGGCACTCATGTTTCGTAACATGAAATTTGTTACTGCTACTAAATTGCAGCATGATTGGTGCTCCTACTTGAAGTTTTTACTCATGAGCATGCAGTCCAGGAGAAAGAAATTCAGAGTCAAGAAATTCAGTTGGATAATGAACTGCTTTTTCATCACTAATCACTCTCTTTACTGATTTATAATTTCTTTCCTCGGCTTGATACAGCGTAAGAACTTGTTTGTTGATTTTTCCTGTCTGTTCATATTAAGGGTTGAGAATTGCTCGTTCACAAAACTATTTATTCCTAATAGATAATACATCCTCAACTCTGGGAAACACTTTTTTAATCATGCCAAATACGCAATATATTCATATGATCAAATGAAATTAAAATCAACTAACAATACCTAAATGCTACACCTGTGTATTTTCAAAATAAACATGACTGTGAAGTTAACAAAATACAGCTTAAAAGTCCAAAACATCGCTTCTACACTGAATTATCAATCTATTTTGAGCCTATATTTTAAGTTAGAGATACACAAATCTAGTGTTGAAGTTTCAGCTCGCTATGTCTCATGGTGGCTGAGTTTAATTGTGACAAACGTTTTTGCTTTAAACGTCCATAACTTCACTTCTACGTTGAATTTTTAATCAATTCAGAGCCTATATTTTAAGTTAGACCTACACAAATCTACTGTAAAAGTTTCAGGTTGATATGTCTTATGGTAGCTGAGTTTTGCTTGTGACAAAATTTTGCGGACAAACAGACAAACCGATAGAAATTTTTCTAAGGATTGATTCGGTTTCTCCAATGTATGAAACGTAAAGAAAACTTGAAATGAGTCAGTTCTAAGCAAATTACAGACAAAATCATTATTTTATTTATATAGATGTCAATTAAGTTATTAACATTTGAATCTAAAGTAACAGGAATAATATTTTAAGTCTTCAATATAGAATTCTACCCATAATTAATGCTCTCAAAACAGTTACTAAAATAATGACGGTCTACAGAGTTTGACACTATACATATGGAATAAATATCAACATAAACCACTGCTAAAAATTGATACTAAACGCATAAAATAAAAATCATTTATAAACCACTGACGAATATAGCGAAATGGGATTGTTTCATTCAATTTTTGACTCTAACGAGAATTGTCAGTTTACGAAAGATCTCTGCCCCATTTCGAAATGTTCTACTATGGTTTATTTGTTGATATATATTATTTATGATAGACGGAGTCACCACCTACCTTCTGAGTGACTACTTCTTTTCTCTCTAACTGATGACGACGCGATAGAAATACATTGTAGCAGTGAGTTTTTGTGATCTATTTATGTGCGTTCTTTTTGCGAATATTTTATATATATGTATATATAATATAAAACTATATTGTTTTTGAGACTACAAAAAATTTAAGAATTTTAGAAGGAAGTAGAAACTTTTGAGAGTAGGTCAAAGGCGAAGTGTTTTGACTGACTCTCGTTAACCTCTGCCTTCTTATATTATATATATATATATATATATATATATTATATATATATAATATGTAAGAATTTCACATAAACACGTGAAATATTAATCAATGATGAAAATATGAAATGGGAAAAAAGACTAAGGTCTTTCAACTGTAATTGAACAAAACCCAACTGAACCCAATAGTTGGGTTTTTGACTCTTACGACGACCGCTTGTTATGGTTGAAAGATCTTAGTCTTTTTTCCCATTTCATATTGTGGTTTGGTCATATATATATATATATATATATATATATATAATATATATATAATATATAACAATTAAAAGAAACGGTCCAGCGGACTTTTTTACAATAAAATAAAAAACGAAGGAAACACACAGAAAGACACAGACATAACTCACATCGATATTTCGACAATCGTCGTCATCAGGAGGTGCGAAGAGCGAAGAGCGAAGAGTCCCGCAGGAAGACAGGGCGGTACTGTACCGCCCTGTCTTCCTGCGGGACTCTTCGCTCTTCGCTCTTCGCACCTCCTGATGACGACGATTGTCGAAATATCGATGTGAGTTATGTCTGTGTCTTTCTGTGTGTTTCCTTCGTTTTTTATTTTATTGTATATATATATATATATATATATTGGTTATTTCAAAGAGGCGGAATAACAGAAGCTTCGCAGGGTAGTGAGCTACTGGGACCTTCTAATCTCCCTCTCTCTTTTCTTCTGAAGACGGATTCCCCGAAAATTTGAGTTTTTAATTGTGTTTCTTTACTCTATGTGTTACTCTTCTTTGATTTTGAACTCATATATAAATACTACTTTTTTGATGAAAATACGATCCGAAACGGACAAATAAAGATCATTGTAGATTACAAAACATAGATACTGAAAGTGTGTGTTTTAATTTCTCTCTCTCTCTCTCTCTCTCTCTCTCTCTCTCTTCTATATAATATATATATATATATATATATATATATATATATATATATATATATATATATAATTGAGGAGCAAACCTTCGTTCACACATATTTCATTAAAAAGTTTACCTTTTTTTATTCTTTCGTACTTCCTCCGATACCTTTTCTAATTTCCTAAATTAGAAGAAGTATCAAGGAAGTAGGAAGGAATAAAAAGAGGTAAACTTATTAATGAAATACATACATATACCTGTATATAGACATGAATTGAAACAGAAAGAAACAGGAATAAAAACTAAACACCACAATCCAATTTCAATATTTGAACCTTCTTAAAGGTTGTCGTCAGAAGAGGAAATGATATGGTGAGAAGACGATAGACATTCATGTATATAATATGTATAATTATATATATAAATAATAATAATATAAATCACATTATTATTAATATATATAATAATATTTAGTAATAAACATGTGAAGTAAAAGTCAATGTCTAACCACAGTAAGTCATTTTTCTATTTCTTTACTGTTTTTTAAACGTTGATATTTATATCTATTACTAAAAATGTCACAAACAAAAGTTAATGTTTCTCTCCCGTTTCATGTTTTCTTCAGATCTCCTTATGACAACAGTGTTTGAAGTAAGTATTTTGTTCTGTTCATTATTCTAATTAAACTTTTGGTTTCAAGTGTTTTTTTAACCAGCATTTTTAACCAGTATTTTGAAATTTAGCATACAAATTGTGAGAGGGAGAGAAAGATAGAAAAGACCTGTCTAGCAGACTTGTCACCTAGCAAGTCACTACTAATGGCAATATGTGTCGAAATATAAAAGTAATTTGTGTCAGTGATTTTTATGTGTTGTTTCACTATAATTTGGTTCTATAACCTATTTTTACTTTGATCGTATTGTGTTTTCCTGGATTACGAAGTCATATGTCTTTATTGTGAAATTTCAGCGTTTATATATCCACTGGATTGATTAAACACGCTGTGTACTTATTGTTGATGTCTTTATTTATTCTTTTTATTCTCCTGGTGTAAGTTAACTTTCCTGTTGTGAGAACCATTACTAATTAGATGTATTCTGGCAGTCAATGAATATCCATTGTCCTTTGCAATTATTTTGAAGGCGTGAAGTAATTTTCATTTCTTCGTATAAGTAGTGTTTTTGTACGGGATACAGATTTGCTGGTTGTTAAAAATAGTCCTAAACCTTTAAATACACCCTCACATAAAAATACTCAATATTGTTTACTAAATGCCTCATATCAGAACGTCTGCTATGCAATATATATAATATACATATGTAATTCAGAGAAAACTATAAGTACATAGGAAATAAAAAACACACTTACTTGCAAAGCGATGGTTGGAGACCAACAGTGTGGTCACGTGTGAAAAATGTTTTAAATAAAAACAAAAACAATGGTATTTGAGAGTTTGTTTTGAACCTAGAATACTGACCAAAACCCGATTAATATTTAGTACTATTCTATCAGACGGTCGATATATATATATATATATATATATAAAAAGCTTTCACATAACACGTAACGGTCTCTTCAAACTTGATACTGTCGTCACGAGGGCAATAGCCTCTTCAAAGAGGGTTGACAGCTAGCGGATAGTTTTTTACTTTTTCTTACTGTACTCCTTTGTTTCCCCAAACATCCCTTTCTGGACATTAGTCCTTTCCTGCACTTTCATCCTTTTAAAATACCACTCTTCCCTCCCACTCTTCTCAACTCCTCACCAGATGTTTTCTGCATCTAGTGTTCAGTTGGGTTTTTGACTCTAACGAAGACCGCTTGTTACGGTTGAAAGATCTTAGTCTTGTTTTCCCATTTCTTATTGTGGTTTGATCATATATATATATATATATATATATATATAAACTTCTAAACCGCAGTAAGAAATCAGAAAAATGACTAAGATCTCTCAACAAAAAACAAGCAGTCTTCGTCAGAGTCCAACTGATACTTGAACATCTGGCCACCAGATGTTTTTACATCACTTGTTTCACTATCAGTTGGAGTCTGACGAAGACCGCTTGTTTTGGTAGAAAGATTTTAGTCATTTTTCTGATTTTTTATTGTGTTCTGGATGTTGATTTTTATTTCTCGTTTTTACTGTGAAATCTTGTAGTATATATATATATATATATATATATTATAGGATAATACAGAGTGAAATGATCAGTAAAAAAATAAAACTAGATGTATTAACCTCAAAACAAAACAAAAGCAGACGGTTAAATTAAGATATATGAAGAAAAAAAATGTTATACCACATTAGAAGAGGTAAATTAGGTTATAGACAGGTTAAATATGTATATTGAGATAGTCATTTTAAAACAGACATACAAAATAGGATAGATGTTTAAATGATTTTTATGTTATTATTTTTCAACTTTACGTGTATTTTTTAATAATAACATCATTATAAAATAAAGCGCAAAAAAAGGGTCTATCATCATCAGAAACAACTTTTATCATTTTAATGACTAAAAATATATTTTCTACTGAGAGCTAATTATTTTTGGGAAATAAAAATACTTAGGCGCTTATTTAATTATTTTACTATAAATTAAAGGAACCAAGTCTATTGTGTAAGTTATTTATCCTTACCTTATAGATGTTAAGATATGTTTGTTATTGCATGGCAGTTGTTTTTATATTTATATGAGGGACGAATTTCTTTGCCTTCATAATTTATTCGGTCAGAAGAAGGCGAAAGGTCTCCATCAGTGTGTTTAGATTTGCATAGTTTGAAAGAGACATTTCAAGGTTACAAGTAATTTGCCATTCCTTTCTTCACAATGTAATTATTGTCAATTTGTATAATTATTATTAACTCCCCCACATCCGGTTTGACAAACCATCCAAAACTATGTATTGTCACTATTTGATTATTTTTTCGCTATATCTTTAAAACGAAGTTAAGTGATGCTTTTTCTTATGGTTTTAAGAATTTTTTATGATAGCTTCCAAAAATTTTATTATTGAACATCAAAAAATAAAAAAAATATTGAAAAAAAGCAATATTTTTTAGTTAACACTTTTTTACTTTTCTATAAGCAAAGTTAATGATCGTGGAAATATTCAATTTTGAGATTTTGACAGAATTACATGTTTTGAGGTCCCAAATGTGGTTTTGTGAAGTTTTTTCGATTTTGTCTGTGCGTGTGTGTGGGCGGATGGGTGGTTGAAAATGTGTCCAAAGTTTGTGGCCACTCTACGGCCCAGAATCTTTGATGGACCAAATTGATATTTTACGTAAACAAAGACCTCACTGTGTATATGTGCTATATAGTTTGGAAGCAATTATGCTTGATAGGAAATCCACTTTTCTTTGCCAAAAACCGCTTTGTAGACAACTCTTTTTTGCTCCTAAACTACTAATTCTAGAGTCTTAAAATTTTGGTAACTCTATTTCCATGTTTGGAGTATGAAGTAAGTATAATTAGTATTAAAAAATAGTAAGACTTAAGTGTATCAACAAATACACTTATCATTAATGCAATCAATGATAGATTTCAGCCATCCCTAAGCTCAAATGTTAAATTTTTTTTTTGTTCTGTGCAACTGAGCTATTTAAAGTTTATGGAAATTGTCAAATTTTGTGATGAAATGATGGCAATATGGGTGTCAGAAATATATTCCTAACTCCACTAGTTTATTGCAGGCTAAAATCTTATTCTTTAACACATATAATCTATACATTAATTTCTTATTAAAAAAACACTATTTGCTTATTTTTAATAATATTTATGTGCTTAAATTTGCTTAAAAAATTTATATCGTATTCATTACAAACAACCAATAAGTCACATACATTTTGCTACCTTTGAAATTTAAAAAAAAAAACTGATATTTTAAAAACAGACGTTTGAGTACACAGAACACAAAAGCAGCAACATATTTTTTCACAGTAAAATGACAGTGTTGCTATTGTGATAGTTCAAAAATCCTTCAAACCAAGTTTTCGTTTTCCGAAAAAATGTAATTCATGTTTGGTTGAATGTAATTTTGAACACTCATATATTTTTATATAAAAAAAAAATTTTGAGGTTGACTAGTGGCCTTGCTTTTCTTCGGTGATCAAAAGGTAATATTAAAAAGAATAGTCTTAATTACTAATATGGATATCACAAACTATATAAAATAATTTACCTTTCCAATATAAATTTTTTTCATTTTGTTAACCATTAGTATATAACATAATTTTTTTTTCATAATAACATATAAAGAAAATACAAACAGAATAATAAAATATACACATCTATATTAAATTAAAATGGTTTTCTAAAATGTCACTTGAAGTTGGTCCACCTCTGGGTGGGCCTATCATACTATTCCAGCAAATTTCGTCTTATATTTCTAATGCCATGTAGGAGTCTCTTATTTAAATATTTATGAATACACTTTTTTTAAATTTATTATAACTAAAGTATAGTAATCATGAAAAAATGTATATGTTTTGAGGTCCCCAAAGTTCTTTTTTGATGATTCCTGTGTATGTATGGGTGGGTGTGTACCCAAAAGTTTATGGGCACACTGAAATCGACATTTTTTGATAAATCAAATTTATATTTTTGAAAAAAATGGGCCTTTTATGTTCGTTCAGATGTGTCATATTGTCTGGAGGCAATATTGCATGATGGTAAAGTCACACTTTTGGTCAAAATATGTTTTTAGACATTTTTTGTTATAAGTTTTAATGGATTTAAAATGAATCGATTTCTGTATTTCTTGAAATGAAATGGGTACAAATGAAACAAATGAGAGGTTAAAGTGGCTGCATCACTTACAGGTCAATGTCAAAATATCAGCATATCGGTAAAAAAAGTAACATTTATTTTTGTTTACTGAATTTTACGATTATTTTAAAATTTGTTATATCTGCGAAGAAATAAGTTTTCATTTGTTTGATCACTATAAATTACCGTATAGAAGAATTTCATATGTAAATTTCATATGAGAAACTTTTACTGCATTTTTAGATTTCAAGAATACGAATGAGGCTACACAGACAAATTTTTTGGATCAAAGTTATAGAGAATTGAATTTTTAACTGGTTTTGAGCTTTAAGATTTTCTCTAAAGTAATCCGTTTTTACTATATTTTAATTTTAATATTTTGTTATATTTTTTTTACATTCATGGAATTATTTCTTCTTTTATACTTTTAGGTGCTAAATTTTCAAAAACTTTTTTTATTGCTTACCTGAGTCGTGAAAAGGATCTTCTTATGTCTCTGGCATTGATAGTTTTGACTCTATGTTAATATGTCAATATGTTAGTCGTTAGCAGAAGTTTGTCTCAGGTAGAAACCTAAAATGCAAGTTTTTGAAATTATCATTACAATACCGGTAATAATCAAGGCGATACACTTTCTGGAATAGCAGATATTCAGTTTTTACGTATTTCAAGTTAAAGTACTCTAATAATTTCTAATGTAGTGGTATCGAGAATCAAATTGTCATTTAATGCTGTTGAGTTAGTTCAATTCCTCTATATCTGATATTTATATTAATTTATCCTCCTCAATTCTAGAAGTGTACTTAATCCAAAGTTTACACTCGTTGCATTAATCGTTTAAGGGCTCTTTTCTAAATACAGTATTTAAAGTGATTGATTACAGTGATTTTTAGACAAAAACATTAGTTCAATACTTTCAGAATATTCATTAACTCTAGAAGCCGTGAGAGGAAACTGTTGTAGACGTAATTCTTAGATTTATAAATTATTCGCAAATTGATCACTAGCAATAAAACTTAATGTCATTAGATAGTTAGTTTCATTTAAAGTTCGCACAATTACCCATGCTACTTGTATTAAATTCATCATATTCTTTACCATCCTTGATTAAATTAAAATAATACTCTGTATTTCTTCCAGGATCGAGAACAAAGGTATGAAATGGAACTTGATGTTGATACCAATATAACCAAAGTCTTGGAGAACCATCAATGTTCACCAGCAGAGCAAATGCAAAAAACCCAGCCTTCTTACAATGAAAATATACCTCATTTTCGCGGTAGATATCAAGCTATTATTTTCTATACCTCTGTAATTCATGTTGACTAATTATGATTATTTTTTTTAGGTGATATTCCCATAATTCATGACTGTGACGGTATGATTATTTTGTGATATTTATATAATAGAAGTAGAAAATATTATTTAAATTTAAAGTAAGTTTTATAATGATATGATTTATTTAAATAATTTACCAGTAAGCCTCCTGTTACTCAGGTTAAATTCCTTAGAAATTAAGTTATTCTCTTGTACATCTTGCTTTCATTTGATCTACCTAACTTAAATTATAGTATTCAAGAGACACTTACCGTTTGTAGATTAATATAAAAATAATGTATTTATACTGAATAATGAAACAGAAATCTCAATAATTATTAGGGTCGAATCTCTTAGCAGCAGTAGCAAATTAAAAGTGCATGCACGCAAAAAGAATCCTGTGGTATTTCGTGGCGAACTTTTGTGAAATGAATTGGCTCTCAAAAATATTGATTAGAACTTACATCTTTCAGTGAAATATTGTATCGATTACTAAGGTGAAACACTATTAATAATACTGAATTAATTATATTAATCAATTTAATAATATAATATTAATTTATAATCATAATAATTAATAGATTTATATTATAATGAATTGCATTAATTGTTCAAAAGAAGTTCAGTTGAGTGAAACTTGAAACTCTCCAGTTGCTTCTATGGATATTAGAGGACACTTGAACTAAATGGCAAGCAAGCTGACCACTATTCGTGGTATGTCATGGCTAATATTCAACTTAGAAGAATTTAGTTCTTATACAGCAAACCAACTCTTAGTTTAATATTCCGAAGAGTTGTAATATAAGTGGTAATATTCCGAATTATTCACTTATAAAGTAACTGTAACTTATCAACTCCAATTTAATAAATAAGTATAAACTTTTAGAAATATAGTTTTATTTATTTTTTAAATATATTTTATATTTCATGAGAAATAACGAACCAATCACATCTGACAATCTAAAAATAATGAAACAAAAACCTTTCGACCAATTACGGCAAGAGGAAGTCTTTTTACTGGCCTTTATAGGACAGAGGTTTGGGGTTTTTATCAGGTTTCAGACACGTTTTGTAAGCTGATTAGTTTTTTCATTTGTTTATTATGAAATTATTTATATATATGTTAAATTATATTTCCTACATTACTCTTAAAATATTTCTGTTGCAAAAATTGCTTATTTTTTAAATTAATTGCAATTTATTAAGTGAATTAAATTAAGCAACCTGTACATCGTTTTTTTTAAAATAAATAACATTTATTAAATGATACATTTAAAGTACAATTTAACTCAACTATTTATTATTTTATAATAAATAATTATTTGTTTATTCTTTCCCTTTGTTACGAGTATATTAGTTTTAGCTCTAACGGTAGTTGTCAATAACTACAAATAAAAAATAGCAAATAAATATTTATTTGTTAACTTTCAAGTAATAATCAAGTAATTCTTCTGAAAAAAAAACAAAAAATACAAAACCACAAATGTTTGTTGAAACAACAAAAATTCGTCCAATTTCATGTTTTCCAAGTTTATCAAGTGTTGCATAACAAATTAATTTAATATTTAAAAAAAAGGTGTTCTTGGAATGCGAAGAAAATAAATGTGTTCACACATAAAAACTTACTTATGTTTCTATAATGTTCCCGTGATATTGCTATCCTTGTGAGTAGTTTGAGTAAAGGTCACTGCAGAATGCTCACAGGTTCATAATACTGTTTTGTGCAATAGACATATAATATATATGGCATAGAATTTGCAAAAAAAAAAACAGTGCTAAATATAACTTTTGAAGTTAACTCGTGACCTCAGTACATTACGAGCTGAAGTTACCCAGTGGCAGCTCTATCTCTGGACTGGTAGATCCGGGATTCAATATCTTCTCTAGTCCTCGATTATTCACTCGGGAGGTGAATAAATCTGAACTGAAATGAATGAATGAAAAATTCTTTTATTGAAGGCTACAGCCCGTAGTTTACATTACGGGGGTAGCTGTACAGTTGAGACTGAGTCTCTTCTACCGGACTATTTTCCTCTTAGACAATATTTGAAACCTTACAACTAAAATCTGATCTTGTTGTCAAGTAATCTTTAAAGATTTCTACTCTATATAAACATGAGTTAGGCAAAATTTAGGACTCCTAATGTAAAATGTTCATTGGATGGTAACACAAAGGATCAATGTTCGGCCTATATTGTTCTCTTGTGAGACTACCACTGCAGCCTAACCTAACCTAATATCTTTTATTAAAATTTTACTATTCATTTTGCTCCCCAATGACCAACATGTTTAAAATATTAGTCATAAGCATTTAATCATGACAAGTTCAGAGTATTAATGACGTGAGTGAAAGTAATGATATGAAGACTGGATGTACACGTGTAATAAACGAATGAAATATTCCAAATGATTTTGACTGCTTACAGGAAATAAACATATCTGTATTGTCTATTTTCTATCCTGTCAGACTAAAGAGCTCACTGCATGCAAAGTTTTCTTCTTTTATCATCCCTTCTAATTAAACATATATTTCAGATAATTTACTGGTGAAATCAATTAACGAGCTGATAGCAGTTGTGAAGCGCTTGTCTGCCGAGCTAGAGATACAGGTATATTCAAAATACAGTTGTAGAAATATATCAATATCCAAATCATTACTTTTTTATTTATTTTATTTTTTTTTTTTTTAGCAAAATGAAACGAAGCATCTTAGGCAGATTTTAGAGCAGTGCGATTTTTGCAGACCAGGTGAGGGACATTAAAGACCCCCAAGGTTGGACAAAGCTATCCCCAAGACGCAAATACCCTAAGAGTAATATTTTACAATTACGAGCACGTGAGCCAAATCATGCCAATGACTATAATATTAAATTAATAACTTTATAATTTTTTAATGATTTAAAATTACTAATTTATTAAACATTGTATTAATCAAAATTTAAATAGAATATTGAAAACAACTCTTGTGTTTGCGTCTTTTTTTCCCCTACATCCTTTGTCTGGCCTTGGGAGCTGTAAAATTTACTTTATAGTCTAATAATACCTACATGATTGTGGAAGAACAGTTATTCAGTTATAGTGAAAAGAAAATATAATTTTTTTTAAATTTATCAGAAGTATAAAGTTGTAAAAAAATATTAGAAACCAACATAATGCTTAAATATACTGAAATTTAACTACATGGGGTTACTAGTAATAGTTGTTGAAAGTTTCATAGAAATCAGAAAACCATATCTCAAGATGATTAGTGAAAAACAAATCATGCAAAGTTATAAATTTCTGCATATTTTATACCATATCCAATTTAAATTGGTTAAAAAGAAATCAGTACATAGAGTATAAGTTTATGAGAAATTTAAAAAAGCTTGTATAAATTATGAAGTATTTGAAATATTATGAAATATTTTTCAAGTTTACCAATTACTTTAATGAATCACATGGGTTATAAGATATTACAAGGAAAATTTTCTTAACACTTAATGTACAGTTCCCAAAAGGTAGCTGGTGAACCAACTTAAATTTCATACTTCGTTTAACTAACATAAAACAATCACAGAAAAAAATATTGATAAAGAAATTATTTTTACTGTATGAAATAATTTCAAACTTTTTTCATTTCAAAATTTTTAATTTTTTAAGAACGCTTGTGGTTTTTGACGATTTCTCTAAATTTTAAGGTAATACAGAAAAAGAATTAATATTTGTGAATACTCAAAGCTGACAGCTGAGCAATCTGATTGGTACACTTTTTTTTCTTCATTATAAGTTGTGGCCTTTGGTGATACGTCAGGACATCGAATTCCATCTGTGAACACCATTTGCTATTTATGGTCCCGGTAAAATGGCTGGATCAAGGTACAAATGTGTGCTGAATCATAAATGAACCACATTCGGCTCTGAAAAAGGGCAAAATTCGTCAAGAAAGCCTGTAGGTGTTGGTATTTAAAAAGAAAAGGTTTCTGCATAGAAGTACTGTATCAAGATTTCTTAATCTATTAGACATTTTAACATGACTTCATAAAACTAAAAAGTATTTATTTTTCATAACATAAATTTAACCTGAAAAGGATAAATTCATAAAGTTTGTTTTAAGTAGTTCTGTTATGTAGTCAGAAAATAACCCGTTCTTCTTACTTCCTTTGAAAGAAATAAATATTACAGAGATCCTCGATTCTTGGAACTTGCAAACTTCAATAACCGTGTATTAAATATAAGTGATTCTTAAAGACTTGGACTAGTAGGGCCGGTTGAGCAAGTGACGCATTCATCAGAAGACATTAGTTTCTTTCTTCTTAAGTGAACCATTCCACTTAATTTAAGAAAACAAATAAGAAATTTTCTATATCGTGATGCAACAATGTTTGTTGTACAATAAATATTAAAAATGTATACACTTTCAATAAGTAATAGCCCCATTGTTTATTGTTCTGAAACATTAGTATTAACATTAGCAAATCATCCAAATAGAGATTATTATTAACAGAGATATTATTACTATTATTATTCAATGGAGAGAGATTATTACTCTATCAGTCAAAGAGATACATTACAATAGTTACATTGAGGCATAAATGTATCTATATAATTATACTGAATCGATAAACAACTGGAATTTTGAATGTTGTGTAAACAATTTTTAAAAAATTTTTCAACACGCATACCATATGAATAATTAAAGGTGTATTAGAATTGTAGCAGAAAATTACTTCTGGTGTTTTGAAAAAACGTCCAGTAAGGACATTTAAGAAGAAAAACAAAATGTTTATTTCTGCAGAAAGAAGAATTCCGTAAATAATAATAATTACTAACTCCCAGTCATGTTACAAAGTAGGTCTAACCAACATGCTATTAATTGACGCCAACACTTTCACAACTTTTGGCAACTCAGCTACAAACTGGCAGAATATTTCTATCTTACTTTTTTTATATGCCTCCGAAGAATGTAAAATAATTATCATTTCTTAAGAAACGATAAAATTCATTATAACGAAAACTGCCCTCTTTCAATTTATCATAGACGAGAGTTTTTTTATCTAAAATACAGAAGAAAAACAATCCTCTTTCAAGTTATTATAATGCAAATTTTTAGTATTATTCATTACAAAAGGTAACTTTTTAATTTTTTAACTGGAAGTTAATTAGCTAGTTAATCAAACACATACATATACCATACACAAACACATACATCCTATATATATAATTAAAGTTATCTCTAGAAAACAAAAAAGAGAGACCAACACTTACTATTCTCGATCATTCCGGCTATCATGCCGTCTTCATGAAAGGTAGGAAAAGGAAACGGAACACTAGAGAGAAAGACGTGAAAGTGTCCACCGACCGAAACAAAGTGACACACCATAATATATATATATATATATACTGGATTCACCAAAATAACACTTAAAAGAAATCACATAATGCGATCATTACTTACTACTATATTCCTACTTTCTACCTCATTTATACTATCCCCTCGTCATCAGGAAGGGAACTCTCTCAAACTCTCTAAGTCGCTCTAAAGACAGGTGACAACTGAAGTGAAGTCTCCTTGATGAGGCACTGGATCAGTGTAGCCAATATATATATAAATATTTACAAACACTTTTTCTTTTTCTCGGAGTTTGGTCAGGGTAAATATATGGAATCACCTTTTTGCCAACGTTTCGTCTTTATTTCAAGACATCCTCAGGGCTATAAACTAACAAAAAAAACAATAAACAATGGACATTTGTCATTTCTACTTTAAAAACATCATAAAAAATTGAAAAAAGAACTTACTGAAGGCTGGGTTCTGTTACATTACAACAACCGTTAACTGTCATTACATGTGCTGTTCCAAGTGACATATTATCGAAACACTGTTTGTGGTCAAGAAAACATTACCGTATTATAAATATTTATATATAAAAAAATATATATATACATATATACATATCAATGATCAAATCACAATATGAAATTGGAAAACAAGACTAAGATCTTTCAACCGTAACAAGCGGTCTTCGTCAGAGTCAAAAACCCAAATGTTGAGTTTTTGACTCTGACGAAGAGCGCTTGTTACAGTTGAAAGATCTTAGTCTTGTTTTCTCATTTCATATTGTGGTTTGATCATTGTTTGTTATTTCACGAGTTTATGTAAAATCTTTATGTATATATATATATATTGATAAAATGAATGATCAAACCACAATAAGAAATGGGAAAACAAGACTAAGATCTTTCAACCGTAACAAGCGGTCTTCGTCAGAGTCAGAGCTTGTTACGGTTGAAAGATCTTAGTCTTGTTTTCCCATTTCTTATTGTGGTTTGATCATTGATTGTTGTTTCACGTGTTTATGTGAAATCTTTTTATATTGATAAAAGTATCGACCGTGGAATAGAAACAAAACTAAAATTTATCGGGACTCGGTCAGTTCTTCAGGTTCAAATTAAACTCTCATTGCCAACGTTTCGGTTTTTATTTAAAACCTTTTTCATAGGCAGAAGTATACATTTTGAAACAGAAAAACTAAGTATTACATTACAAATTATTTTACAAAGAAAATCCACAGACTCATTTTCTTTGTAAAATAATTTGTAATGTAATACTTAGTTTTTCTGTTTCAAAATTTATACTTCTGCCTATGAAAAAGGTTTTAAATAAAAACCGAAACGTTGGCAATGAGAGTTTAATTTGAACCTGAAGAACTGACCGAGTCCCGATAAATTTTAGTTTTGTATATATATATAAAAGTAACCGCGCACTCTCAGTATTCACGGTTTTCTGACAGAGTTTCGAACTAATTTTCTACACTGTAATGAAACCTGCCCTAAGGAAAATTTTCCACCTCTCTTCATATATATCTATTTATATATGAGTTAGCCCCAGCTACTGAAAGGGACTTTTTCTACCCGATGACGACGAATGTCAAAATATCGTTGTGAGTCTTTTTTGTGTGTGTTCTTATCTGTTTTTCTCTTTCCTGTGTGAACTATATATATATATATATATATATATATATATATATATATATATATATATATATAAGTGTTTGATATAATCAGGATTCGGTGTCAATTTTCTGGATTTAAAAATCAAATTGATTTCTTATTATCCTTTGTTTGTAGGCTTATGAAAAAGCTTTTAAAATAAAACCGAAACGTCGGCAACGAGAGTTCGATTTTTGAACCTAGAAAATTGATCAAATCCTGATTATATAATACATCTATTCTATCAAACGGTTGATATATTATTTGAATTTATATATATATATATATATATATATATATAATAACAAATTTCTTTTGTTTGACAACGTACATCAAAATAGTTCAATATGCTATATGTAACTATTGTAACTATGTACAGTCCCAAAACATAAAGTAAAACATTCATTTTCAATTTAATTGATTTAGGAATAGGTATGATTTGCTCTGATCACTGTTTCTATATTACAGCTATAGATTTACGTTTTGTGAAACAAGAAAAATTTATATTTATTCAAAGAAAAAAGAAGAAAGTAAAGGATCCTACCCGGATTAAGTAGGTACTCGGTCATGATATTTGTCCTTGACTTTACCTAATACGAATATTATTAACACTAAAAATAAGCTGAATAAAATTATATAATATGGTAAATAGCTTTAAAAACTGGATTTCTATAAAAAAGAGAAAAAAACACTTAATTGAATCAAGGGACTTAAGAATTTATTTTAGTCTATAAATTTATTTTTATTTCTTTCCAATAAAATATAATGGTCTGTAATGATGGAATATGTTTTATGTAAGCTAGTAACAAGCTAATTGAGTATGTTAGTATTTACTAAAAGTACTAATAAAAATTTAAACAAATATTTACGTACTAAATTTAATAGAAAAATATAAAATAGATACAATTTCTGTTCAAATTACAACATAAAATAATTATTGATTTAGTTGTAAGTTTCATTCTAATAAAAGAAAAACATAACTTTTTTTATTAAACAAAATTTAATGTTTAAGATACACAAGAGCTTATTCCAAGGTTCATTCAGCAAAATGTATTAGGGCTAAGTTTTGTTGATTTATCTAGACTAGGCAACTTTTGGCTTACATGGTACATAATTAACCTCAATGCTATATATAGCTGTTAAAAATGACTAGCAAATTAATCAATATATTTCACATGGTTACGTCATGATTGAAATATTGAAAGGATGTCAAGTTAATGCTTTGGACATTGGTAGCGTAATATTGAGAAAGTGGCGGGAGAAGAAGTCAGCTGTTGGCGGTAGGAGGCCGTAGTGAAAGTTATCAGAGGACTGGGAGAATGTAACCTCTTTCAAATTACCCACCATAAAAACCATATCTGCAAATACCTGACCTTCCTTAACTACTTTAAAATTTCAACGAACTCTTCCTCTATAACCTTTTGACTTTACTATAAGTAAAAGGGTATAGTGATTGTGAAGAAATTCGATCACCAGATTTGACGGCATTACATGTTTTGAGTTCTCAAAAGTCGTTTTATAAAGTTTTTTCGATGATGTCTGTGTCCAAAATTTGTGGACACGCTACGGTCCAGAATCTCTGATGGATCAAATTAATGTTTTACACGGAAATGGGCCTCATAGTGTAGATGTGCTGTATAGTTTGGGAGCAATTATGCTTGATGGGAAAGTCACTTTTTCTTCTCAAAAACCTGTTTTTAGAGAATTTTTTTTTCTCTTAAACCACTAATTCTAGATTCTTGAAATTTTGGCATTATCTTTGAGGTTACAAAAGCAATAATCGAAAAATATCCTCAGATTTTTGAAAGAAAGGAATTTTTTTTTAATAAAATATAACAATTTTGACTTATAATTCAATCTAAAAGCTTGTGATAGCGATACGAGCCATACTGCCTGACGGATCAAAATGAACTATACGATGAATTAAGACAATTTTTTTTCAAAATTACACTAACCAAAGGGGTGTTAAAGTACAATTTCTGTTTTCAGAAAAAAAAATTTTTTTTTACTCTAAATGGCTAATTAAAAAGCCATGAAATTTTGCTAAAAAAATTATACAAGCAAATAGCTATATATAAATATATATAACAAGATTTCACATAAATACGTGAAATAACAATCAATGATCAAACCACAATATGAAATAGGGAAAAAAGACTAAGATCTTTCAACTGTGACTCCGAAAACCGCTTGTTACGGTTGAAAGATCTTAATATTTTTTCCCCATTTCATATTGTGGTTTGATCATATAAATATATATATGCAGAAAAATCACAATTAAGCAAGTGATGCAATCAATGAAGTCCAAACCACAAGGAAAAAGAAAAACAATAGAAATAAATACTCTGAGGCCTTTCACTTTATGTCATCAGAGAGCAAACAAGGTAAGAAAGAACAACAAATTCTGAATTCTTCTCTCTTACTTTGTTTGCTCTCTGATGACATAAAGTGAAAGGTCTCGAAGCATTTAATTATTTTGTTTTTCTTTTCCTTGTGGTTTGGACTTCATATATATATATATATATTTATTTACATTGACTTTTTTTTTTAATCCACTGAATTAAATTGAATTTTTTGAGTGAATCCAACGAAATAAAATTGACGTTCAGAGGTTTAATGAAATTTTTTTAAATCATTTAACAACCTTATAACAGGTGTTGAGTACAAGCACGCAAAAAAAATTAACACTCGCTCGGAGTAAATTGAATTTTTGAAATTTTTGACAAAGGGAAGTCACATTTTCAAAGTAAAAAAAATGCGAGCCTTCCAGATTTTTAATGATTTGTTTTTGTTCTACATTATGCTCATAATTTACGCAAGTCTTTGTTAAAGCATTTTCAAACCTGACGAATTTGATCTAACAGTAGATAATATTTACCTGTGCTTTTATTTCATATCCATGTTTTTACAAACACTACAAGTATAGTCATCATTAAAAACATTTATTTTGAGATTTATACGGTTTCTATGTATTGAGATTCCCTGAATCTATGTGTTATATTTTAATCATAGCCGTATAGAGGGTGAATATTAACAAGTTAGCGGTAGTTAGCGGACTTAATATTGAAGATTGATCCTAGGAGGACTTAATATTGAAGATTGATCCTAGGAGGACTTAATATTGAAGATTGATCCTAGGAGGACTTAAGATTGAAGATTGATCCTAGGAGGACTTAATATTGAAGATTGATCCTAGGAGGACTTAAGATTGAAGTCCTTTATATTCTTTATACGTCGGAATCATCCAAGTAACTCGTGGAAAATTCATGGAATCAACAAATATACATTTAGTTTCCTTTATTTTCAAATATATTCTACTTCAGCAAATAATATTTGTTTAATTTTTGCTATGTCGATGATACGATTTATTCACTGATTATAAGAATTACCAAAATACTCTATTTTAATATTACTTTCTTCTAAATTATGTAAAGCACCGATTTTTTTATCATTTCTTCCGTCAAAAAGTAGTAATTAAAAATTGTTAAGTTAACATTTTTATTCTTGCATTAATATTTTTTCAATATACTTCTATTAACATATTTACGATTAATTAGCAAAATCTTTTCCGAACAGAATTCATATATTCTAATATGTTGTTGTCATTTCTTAAAAACCAATTTGTATTGATAAACTAACTAATTCATTTTCTAACATAGACATTTATTTAGTTCATAAACTTTATAAATTTTAGCTTTCATAAACTTCCAAAATTGAATTTAAGTGGTTGGTCGGTTTCAGTAAAATATAGAGTATCATGATTATAAATCCTGTTTGATATTTCTAAAAATAATTGAATATATAAAGAATAAACCATACATGTTTCGTGCTATGATAAACAAATGTTGAAAATGCTGAATATTCTTTGTTCACTCTCTAGCTACCCACAGCAGAGATTTCGTATTGCACCATTATAGGCAATGATTTACTTCTGCCTTAGTAATACTTACCTTCACATCCACTCACCTGAAAACAGACTTCGAGCTAAAAGAAATTTATAGTAAACAGTAAACCAACTACCTAAAACCTACTTTATGATGTTTACTTGCATATAAAAAAATAACTATTAATTTGTAACTAATTATAATATTTGACGTTTTGTAAATTGATAATATTTCATTGATGAATTCCACATTTTATAACTATGTGTGTTTTTTTTTCAATTTATCGTGTAATATTAGAAGAGTATTAAGTGTTAGAATTGTGTTGAGGAAATATGTTTGCAAGCTGTGATTCCCGTTCTGAGATTACGCCTCAAATTGGTCACTATTGGATTAGGTATGGTCCCCTGTGAATCCTTCGTGTTACAAGGAGGCAGATCCGTCGACTTAGTTCAAGGACTCCCAAGACCAATAATTATCAACTTTTATCATTCCACGAACTCAATTCAGCTAATCCTCTTCAACGTCTTCTATACACCAAAATAAACGAAACAAACCGCTTCATACCTGAATCAAAAGAAACTGCTCTTTTGAAATAAGATAGAAAAAATGAAAGAGTAATTTTTTCATTGTGCTTATCAAATAAAAATGAAATTTTGTTTTAATCTGTTTGGCAAATATCTTAATAAAGAACCAAAGAGCAATAAAAGAAGTTTATTGATGTATATATAAATATATATTTTTGATTCTATCATACAAAATTTTTTATAAAAAAAAATAAGTAAATATATAAACATTCAATTGGATCATTTGACAGTAATGAATATCATAAAACTATCTCTTAACAGAATCATGGTCAAACCAGCCTTTTTGACTGACCATAACAATAAATGGTCTAGAAATCAATGAAATCTTGCTGAAAAAATATTGAGCTCCAGTCTTTTAGAATATATATATACATATTTTAGTAAGTTCGTTATATACTCGTGGTTATTTTAATATTTGCCAACTTTTAATCTAATCTTTCACTAGTTTTAATTATAGATGAGAGATCCAATCAGATTTAATTGTTAATAATAATAATTTTATAGTTAATCTCAACATACAATCATTTCTGGGATTATTTACTTTTTAACTGCATGTTTTTATTCTTATTATTATTTTTAGACTCTTAGGTCTTAGTAATACAGCTTAAATGTAAAGTAGCCTGATAGAGTTGATAAACATAAATGGTGCATGTCATTGATGAAAAGTGCAAATAAGAAACTTGTAAAAGCTATCTAAGAAATAGTTTTACTAGATAAATTAAATATTTATCGAGAAACTAACTATTATTGCTTTTCATTCAATCGTATGAAGCCGAGACTTTTGAATGAGGTAAATGAAGTTGCAGGGCGTTTTGCACTAAATTTTGTATAGTACATATTATTTTAAGTTATGTTATCTATTTCCTTATAATTAATATCTCTAAGAATGAATTATTTTAATTGATACATTGTTTACTGATTATTACTCCAATTTTACTTCTAATAAACTTTTACACTGAATTCTGAGACTTACTAAGCTTAAACTAAGCAAACCCAAATCGTGAATACAGCTGGTACTTAATTATTGTTTTTGGTATTATCTGTTCCTTTTCAAAAATCCAATTCATAGAATTTTGATTTTGCATACATACATGAAGAAAATAATAATATAATATTTCAAATTTTTGGAACGATCAGAAGTGCAGCAAAAATTAGCACTAGTTTTAATATAAGGCAGGACAAATTTCCTTTCGTATAACGCAATAAAATAAAACAGTAGCGTTCATTTCCACATTAATTACAATATACCTGACCTGTTTTATTATCATCTATCAAAACAATATCAGTTGTATGGTTGAAATTTTTGGATTAATATCAACCTATAAACATACAGATATAAAAATATCAAAAATGGATTCAGGGTTTTCAAACGTGTTACTAGATTTTTATCATGAAAACTGTAATTTCACTAATACAAAAACTATAATTTTTTTTATTTTTATTTAAAATTAAAATAATATACTATAAAATAGCAAAATACATGTATACTGTTAGTTCAACATAGGTTAGTGAACATCTTGAGGACAAATCCGTCATCCACTTCATGATCGGACGTCTATAACAACGAGTCACGAGGTCGATGGATTTTTATATGATGACTGTTTGGCGGTGCTTGGATAAGTTTAAATATACTAATTCTACAACTCTCTCTGTTGTTGAGAGAGACACTATTTCTCTCTGTCTCCTTCTCTTTTCTACCTTTCTAACTATATATCTATGTTATATGATCTATTTCATATGTATGAGGCTTAATTTATATATGAGGCCTGTAGTACTTCGTTAATCTGTATCTGTGTAAATGTAAAGATACAAAATTATGCAATACTAGTTTTATCTTGCTCTACACGGATACGTTTTATAAATTTCAATGTTAAATCAATCATTCCTTACACACGCCTTTCTATGATGGATTTCAAGTAAAATTCTTCCCTTATGCTTCTCCGTAACCTTGTTGTAACCTCTTTTGATTTTTAATTTGTAGTCGCTTTATATATATAGAAGATGATAATTATTAATTTTTAATGTGGAATGAACTATTAAATTAATAATAAAACTTATTGTTAGGGAAAACAATTGCGAAATTCAAACTCCTAATCAATTTACTCAGTCAAGTTTGCTGTAGATGGAGTATCAATATTTAAGTCGGATGGCAACATGATTTTTCCATACATCCGTTTTTTTTTAACAATGTACACTTCCTCACATAGTAGACATGGAAAGTCCAGATATATCCCTATATAAAAATCTGGATTGGCCTACACTCAACTTTACTATAAGTAACTTAATATTAAATTTCTTGAGTATATAACACATAACGTCTCATTTAAGCATAACGTAAACATCTAAATGGGATATGATTATTAGTCTTTCATTCCTGAGGTAGAATACAAATAGTGATTGAAGGACATATCAATATATAAGCTTATTTTTGTACATCACACAGCTGATGCAAACAATTTCATTAGTATAACTACAGCAGTAATAACATTTTTGAAAAACCTAAGTGAACATTTCTTGAAACGAAATATTCTCCTACAAGAGAACATGGCTTTTGTTCAAATAGCCAGTGGATTTCTTTCATCATTTACTCGACATCTTTCTACATTGAATATTAAAGTAAAATTTTCAAATTTAAAACAGGAAAATACCCTTATTTTCTCTGAAAAACATCATAAACAGCAAAGAAAAAAGGTTGTTTTAAGATGATTTATAATTAAAGATGTACGATAATTACATTTATTAATCTCCAAACGAAAGATATCAATTTTGAATTATCTTTTACATTGTTTGTATTTTATAGAATTATTATACTGGGAATTTTATGAGTTCTTAGTTTTTAATAAAACATCATTTTCCTTCCCCTTTGTCAAATAACATATATATACCGATTTTTTTCTGAGTGAGTGTTATCCTTTTCCTGCCTCCTGTACTCTGTTATAAGTTTGCTATGAATGTTGAGAAAAAATATATTAGTAATTAGCCAGTTTACATACTCAAATTGAAGTCAAAGCCAGCTATTCAATATAATTGAAATCTTTTATAGTTGGGAGCTTCTAATTTGGAAACTAATAAATATGAACTATTAGACTAGAATTGTACAAAAAAACTGGATATTTCTCAACAAACATAAGTCCTCTTTCTTGAGGAAAGAGTCCATTCATTACATTTCAACATCATGGAAAGGATCTTCATTCACAATGATAATGTCATTGTAACTGATATTAAGTTTTGCTCAAGAGTGCAATATATAGATTTATTAAAGCATTTTATGAGACAAATCCATCATGCCATGGAAGACAAAGGTAATTTTTTATGTTTATAGGCGGTGATTTTTTTACATGTAAAAATATTATTCCTGCTACATCTCGTATAAGTCAATAAACTATTTAAATTGTTCCTTTATAAATATCAATTTTATCTCAGTGGATTCGTTCAAAAAATTATTGAATGTATATTGAGAAAAAATATATTAGTAATTAGCCAGTTTACATACTCAACTCAAAGTCGAAGCCAGCTATTCTATATAATTTAAATCATGTATAGCTGGGAGCTTCTAATTTTTGAACATAATAAATATGAACCATTAGACTAGAATAGTCTAATTTTATATCAGCAGTTTTGCTCAAAAAATTTCTGTCAATGTCAACATTGTAAAAAAATATAAAAAATTCGACAAGTATAGCAGGTGATCTCTTAGTCTAGGATAAACAAACAGTTTTTATAGCGTTATTGCTCTTTCCTGTAATTGAAACTTTTTGATTTTTTTTTTATGAATTGCTACTTTTTTTTTCCTTTTATGGTCAAATTTTCGACCTCGATCTCGAGATTTTGACGGAATTACATGTTTTGATGTCCTAGAAGTCGTTTTATGAAGTTTAATGTGTGTGTAGGTGGGTGGTGAGTGTGTTAGCATTGCTTGTTACCACGCTACAGTCCTGAATATTTCATGGATCAAGTTGATATTTTACACAAAAATGGGCCCCATAAGGAAGAAGATCCCTATTGTTTGGGAAGAATTATGCACGAAGGAAAAATTACTTTTTTTGCCAAAAACCGTTTTTTAAAAAACATTTTTTTCTCCTAAACTGATAACCCTAGAGTTTTGAAATTTTCACATTATCTTTGAGGTTACAAATGCAAAAAAAGAAAAATATATTCAGAATTTTAAAATAACAGGAAATATTTTTTTTTCAATAAAATGTAAAAATTTTGACTTATAATTTAATCTCAAACCTTGTGAGAGCGATACAAGCCATACTATTTGATGGATCAAAATGAAACTATGCCCAAAAATAGAACATTATGTGAAGAATGAGTTGAGATATTTTTTTTCAAAATTACATTCTCTAAAGAGGCGTTACAGTACATTTCTGTTTTCAGAAAAAGTCTTTTTTACGCTAAAGGGCTCATTAGAAAATAATGAAAATTTGACCAAAAATGGAACAAAAAATTAGCAATTTATAAAAAAAATGCATGAAGTTTTAATTACGGGAAAGAGCAATAACGGTATAAAAACTGTTTGTTTATCCTAGACTAAGAGATCACCTGCTCTACTTGTCGAATTTTTTATATTTTTTTACATTGTTTACAATGACTTAGATATTTTTTGAGCGAATCCACTGAGATAAAATTGATATTTATAAAGGAACAATTTAAATTGTTTATTGACCTATATTAGATGTACGAGGAATAATATTGTGTAGGAAAATAACACTCACTCAGAAAAAAATCGTATATATGTTATATGACAAAGGGGAAGGAAAATGATGTTTTATTAAATACTAAGAAGCTATAAAATTCCCAGTATAATAATTCTGTAAAATACCAAAAATGTAAAAGATAATTCAAAATTGAAATCTTTCGTTTAGAGATTAATAAATGTAATTATCGTACATTTTTAATTATAAATCACCTTAAAACAATATTTTCTTCGCTGTTTATGATGTTTTTCAGAGAAAATAATGGTATTTTCCTGTTTTAAATTTGAAAATTTTACTTTAATATTCAATGTAGAAAGATGTCAAGTAAATGATGAAAGAAATCCACTGGCTATTTGAACAAAAGCCATGTTCTCTTGTAGGAGGATATTTCGTTTCAAGAAATGTTCACTTTTGTTTTTCAAAAATGTTATTACTGCTGTAGTTATACTAATGAAATTATTTGCATCAGCTGTGTGATGTACAAAAATAAGCTTATATATTGATATGTCCTTCAATCACTATATGTATTCTACCTCAGGAATGAAAGACTAATAATCATATCCCATTTAGATGTTTACGTTATGCTTAAATGAGACGTTATGTGTTATATACTCAAGAAATTTAATATTAAGTTACTTATAGTAAAGTTGAGTGTAGGCCACTCCAAATTTTTTAATGAGCCGTTAGCGTCAAAAAAATATTTTCTGAAAACAGAAATCGTTCTGTAACGCCCCTTTGGCGAATGTAATTTTAAAAAGCAATATCTCAACTCATTCTCATCACAATTTTCTATTTTTAGGCATAGTTTCATTTTGATCCGTTAAACGGTATGGCTTATATCGATCTCACAAGGTTTGAGATTGAATTATAAGTCAAAATTTTTACATTTTATTGAAAAAAAGATATTTCCTGTGTTTTTAAAATTCTGAATATATTTTTCGTTTGTTGCATTTGTAACCTCAAAGATAATGTCAAAATTTCAAAACTCTAGGGTTATCAGTTTAGGAGAAAAAAATGTTTTCTAAAAAACGTTTTTTGGCAAAAAAAGTGACTTTTCCATCATGCATAATTCTTCCCAAACATTAGGGATCTTCTTCCGTATGAGTGTCATTTTTTTGTAAAATATCAACCTAATCCATCAAAGATTCTCGACTGTAGCGTGGTAACAGGCAATGCTAACACACTCACCCACCCACCCATCCACTCACACACTGACATCATCGAAAAAACTTCATAAAACGACTTCTGGGATCTCAAAACATGTAATTACGTCAAAATCTCGTGATCGAATTTTTTCACGATCACTATACTTTACTTATAGTAAAGTAAAAATGTTTCATTTTATATTATAATAATATTGGGTTTTGCTTTCATTAAAGAATCAACAAAGAAGAAATTTTAGGTAAGAAAAATGTTGCTATTTATAAAGGTAATACACATTAATATTAATAAATAAAAATCAATGTCTAAACCACAATAAGAAATTCAGAAATGGTACTAAGATCTTTCAACCGAAATAATCGTCCTTATCAGAGTTACAGGATGAATCAACTGGAGCAAGTTGAGATGTGAGATGGTAGTGGGAGTGGAGGAGGGTAACTGAAGTATTTTAAAGGGTGCTGTAATAAAATAATTTAGACTTTACTAATAAATTAAAAAGTATCAATTTTAATTAAACATATAGATTTATCAGCATTGATGCAATGCCACTTTTTTCTAATGTACCAGTATCCGGACCTTTTAAGTTTCCTTTGACTAGTAAAACGTTTTCTCCCCCTTCCAGGCGCAACTACAATCCAGTTGATCATGTTATGTGTGTGTGTGTGTGTGTGTGTGTGTGTGACATTTTCAAATTTAAAATACTTTTTACAAACTAAAAATTTGGCCTTGCAAAAGGTTAAATTATTTAACCCACCTTCTGAGAAATTTATACATGAAACTTATGTTCAATTCCACCTTATTAAGTTAGATGGTTCCGATATAGTGACGAGGTATTATAACTTGGCACAAATCTATGAATAAAAGGCCTGTTCAAACAAAATTAAAATCATTAGTGCAATCAATCCAATTTAATATGGGAAAAATAAATAAATTGTAAATTGCCCTTTTTTAAAGTCCCTATCAATAGATCACCTAAAGAGTTACAATTTAGTGTGAATAGGAAGCCCAATAAAGTACTTACTTCGTCCAGTTTTATTCTGCTTATACCAAAATATTTGTATTTATGCATAAATTTTTTTTTGGGATTTAATAGTTTGCTTCCCTGGATTCCTTAATGATGAAATAAAACGACATTATTACCATAGGTCACTTGTTAAAATACCTAACTCGCATCTTGGGTAAAAAACCTTAATAGGTGCTAGAAAAATGTCAGCAATGTAGTAACGAAAACCCATTTAATTTGAAATAACATAGTTTTACCGATATCATGACTCATTAGAACCAGTTCCTAGGCTTGATTTCATCTTGACCTTAATATAGTTTTTTTTTTTCTAATGCTAATAACGCACTATATGTTAATTATAAATATCACTCATTATGCCAGGAGTGAGTGACTTTCCAAGAGAACTGGAGTATGGTAGTATTTATAAAATTCCTTGTAAATATTTCCATAAAATATGCATAGGTTAGACTGGTAAATCATTAAAATTTCATGTGAAACATGAATACTCAGTTGTTAGAGACGAACGAATTAGTGCCTTATTTTTACATATAAATAATGAGCATCATTATGTAAATTAGACAGAAGGTAAAAAAGGTCACGCAAAAAGATCGATATGTCACAGAATATTAAAGAATCTTCATTAATTAAATTACTAGATCAAGTAGTATAAACATGAGTAATGTTTTATTCAAATTAGACTCAATATTAACGAAAGCAATAGCCTTGTCTGCCAGGGTTGACAGCAACTTGCAGATAATATTTTACTTATTTCTTCCTGAACTCATTTGTTTAGCATGACTTGGTCAACCCTTTGTCTCTATTGCTTTTACACTCTTTAAAATAATATTTCTGTCACCTATCTCCTCTCTCAATATTACATCATAACTCCACTATCTCTTGTCAGTTTAAGTGAGATTCTCAGGTGGACCAGTTATTTTGGTAAAAAATGTATAATCCCATTTTAATTTCTTACGGTGGTGTAGACTTTGATTTTTTCATTACGTATTTATTGTGATGGACTCGAATATATATATATTCAAGTAACTCATCACATATGTAATGAGGGGATTAACACTCTGAGTCTTTTTGTATTATACGCCGTTGGAGAGCAAGGGATAAATCCCCTATTTTTTTTTTTTTTTTTTGGTTACGTTACTTGAATTTTTATATCACGTGTTATTGTGATAATTTTGTATATCTATATATAAATTATGTGAAGAGGATTTGTTCGTTCCGTTCATAGACCATATTCACCTAGAATGGAGATAAACAGTTCTCTAACTGCAAGTAGCCAGTTCTTTTATCAGCATGTATCTAATAAAGATTGATAAGATTAATAAGAAATAAATATTTCTTATTTTTAAAACACATTTTTTTTTTGCCTTACAACTTAACTGTTACCACAATCCAGAAACACCCTGCTAAGTATAAAGCTTGAAGTGAATATATTAAATTTTTGGTTCTCCTGTGTTCACTGAGAAATTTTTCCTTCTTCTTTATTCATTCTCTCATTTACTTCACAGTGTTTGACGTGGTGTATCGTGTGAATTTCACTGTCGCAGTACAACTAAATCAAGAAGAATGGTAGAATGGTAGCGTTGACTCAAACCAGAGCAATTCAAAGTGTTTCGATCCGATTGTCTGTTGAGTATTATATGCCAATTTATGCCCTAGATCAAGCAGCCTAGAAATCGTTCTTCATAGAATGGATTCAGTCTACGCAGAAATAGTTGCAACGTCAATGGATATGTAATAAGATAAGAATAAGATAAGACATCACAAAGTGTTAGGGAAGTGCTCATAAAACACTGGGGTGCCCATAGTTGCTCAAAAGTGCTTGTTATAGATCAAGGCAGAGAATTCGTGAACAGGGTAATTGAAGAACTAATAAACAAGTACAACAACACTGATCATTGCGCCATACTTGCTCACATCGTTGTATTGAAAAAGTCCATAGAGCAGTCACTGAGTACTTGAGGTTCTTGAAATTAGATAAGGGCATTACTGAGAATTAGGCTAGGGCCCGTGTTGTGTTGGTGTACAACCTCAGTGTTCATTCTGTTAACAGGCAGCCTGTTAAGTTATCAGTGAAAGAGTGAATAATACCTGGAATTTAATAGGATATAGAAAAGGAGAAAACACAGCATTGGGACGCTTGATTAATCAAGCTGACAGTTCCTTGTAGGTGACCTTGACTACTGGATCAATCTGCAGAGCTGGCATAAATCAGTTTCCTAGTTTCCTGGAGCTCTATGAGATCTCGCAACACTTAACCAGGCACTGGCTGTAGATGTGGCCAGTGGAAACTGATGCTACCAAGTTTGTGATTACCCACCTGTAGAACTCGTGTTGAAGGCGTTGAAAGAGAATACGGCGAAGAAATAATCTCTTAGTTCCGATAGGAGTCTGTTACCAGACTGCTCCTCAGACATATCTCTTTGTATTCCAGGGCAATTTTTTTAAACCAGTGTATTCTAGAAGGATATTTTTTTTGTTCATTTAATAACTATATATAACTTTAAAAACACAAAGAAATACAAATGAAAATTAGACATTAGATCACTTTCAATATTTGGACCTTTTTAACGGTCGTCCTCAGGAAAGATATTAGTACTGCAAGAAGACAAAAGTTAACTGGAGAAGTGAAAGAAGACTGAAAAGTACTAGAAATTTCTGAAAAAGAAACAATGGAAAAATATTATTAAGACTTTATTTAAAAAATAAAATTTAATACAACAGATAATTAATAAACTAAAAAATAATTAACTGAATAAACTATTTTAAATGATGATTAAATTACTTACCGAATGAATAGGAATAAATGCAAAAAATGTATTTAAAATAAAACTAAAAATAAAATTAAAAATTTCTGACTAATACTTTATATATATATATATATATATTATATATATATATATATATAGTTCACACAGGAAAGAGAAAAACAGATAAAGACACACACAAAAGACTCACAACGATATTTCGACAGTCGTCGTCATCGGGCAGAAGTAGTCCCTTTGAGTAGCTGAAGCTAACTCACATATATATATATATATATATATATTATATATGTATGATCAAACCACAATAAGAAATGGGAAAACAAGACTAAGATCTTTCAACTGACTCTGTTGGGTTTTTGACTCTGACGAAGACTGCTTGTTACGGTTGAAAGATTTTAGTCTTGTTTTCCTATTTCATATTGTGGTTTGATCATTGATTGTTATTTCACGTGTTTATGTGAAATCTTTATATATATATATATATATATATATATATATATTAGTATATTTTGGTAGCAGTCCTTCAGATATGCATGCTTTGTTGAACACAACAGAGTAGTTCCTGTCTATAAGCTTCTTCTCAAGAACTTCGACTTGTCTAAAAACAGTTTTTTCGTTGTTAGAACATCGGTTGAGATGGTCAGCGATTGTCAGCAAATGACTACAATAGACTACAGATCCATGAAGCAATAGAAATAATGAAGAATAACACTTCCTCAATGGTTCCAAAGGATCGTTCACTCCTATCTAACTGAACGATCCTTTAGAGTCAAAGCCAGAGACACTTTATCCTCGCAGTACAAGATTGAGAGGGGGGTTCTCCAAGGCTCTTGTCTGGGGCCTATCCTTTTCAACTTCTACTTGCAGGACTTTCCTAAGTGGAATAAAAATAATAGTAACATACAGACACTAGAGGGTATCTATGCAGATGACATTTTGGTATCGTGCCGGTCGTACTTCATAGATACCCCTCTAAGACAATTTCAGCAACATGTTGACAGGATGGTGCAATGGACTAAGGTTTGGAGGTGAATATTAATCCATCCAAATGCACCTTCACTGTCAACCTGCGCAAGAGACTCGGATACACACCTACACTGCATCCACAAACAACACATACCCGTAACAAATTCCTTTAGGTACCTTGGCGTTACCATTGACCAAAAACTGTCCCTAAAAAAACCATGTGAGCTGCACACTTGCAGAATCTCTGTGTCCAGTAATGCGGATGCTAAGCATGTTGGAGGAAAAGGCCAACATAGAAAGCACCTCACTGGACACATTCCAAGCAATAGACGCAGTTCGTGCTTGTGCACGAGATGTTGGGAGGGACTTGAAAGCTATTGCTGGGATTTGAGAAGAGAGGATCTGGAGAAGGGATGTTTGCTTGATGCTTTCTCGTTTCCGCCCACTGTGTTATATAGGTTTAGGGATAGAAGGATGTATATGGATCTTTTATATCTTCTTAATAGATATTTTTTAGCTTCATGGCTAGTTTCTTTCCCTAAATTTTAACAGAATTTAAACCTGCACTAGTTTTCATGAACTATCCACGTTCGACTAACCACATAAAAGTTTTTTAGAATAGCTGATAATTAGCTTGATTAACTTAACATTCTCCAACAAAGCAATATTTCTTACTTGTTATGACTTCCAAACTAAATTTACAGTTTTTAATTCTTCGGCTTTTATATATATTAAAAGTATTTCTGCAATGACGCATGGGGTGTTCTATAGAATGTTACTGTTCTTATGACAATTAACTGCTATGCTTTCCCAAACCTCCGTGTAAAATATTTAATGCATATGTAACCACATGCAATGCATACTTCACATTTAAAACCTGATATTTTTATAACATATTCTAAAATATGTTTCTTCCGTTTTCAGTAAAAAATACTACATATATAAATATCTGTTTGAATAAATTTAGTGACCTTTAAGCAATATCGTGAAGACCTTTACAAAGACCTTTATAAAATATTCGACCTTATCAACCCATCGAAAATCCAGCTATATTCTAATGCAGACTGAAATTGGCAACATTGCCTGAGAGCTGGTGGCCGCGTGACCTGTGTGATAAGCGTAGTCTCTCAAGGCCACAAGGTTATCAATGGAAAGTCTGTTTTAAGAAGGCATTTCACGCAAGTGATTTACATCTGACAGTTTAACTTGTTACAACAGCCAAACAGTTTCTACGTTTATACTGTTGACCTGTTTTGTTTTATTTATTCCTCTTTAGGTCAGATAAATTTAACTTAACATGAACTTGATATATAAATAGTTAAAATATAATATTTTAAATGAAATTAACATGATAAAACATTATGTAAATATCAATTAAAGGGAAAAGATTATGACATTTTGAACACTGTCTTAATTTTATGGATGTCACTTTGATTGATCTATTGAATGAAAGAACTTTTTAAGTATTGACTAATTCAGTATAGAGAAATTTTTTCAATAATAGCCATGTCGATTACTAAAGGGTAGTCGCTCAATTTTTGAAATATTTTACTTATGCCTACTCACGATTTAAAACTTAAAGTAGGGACACCTACGATTATGCTGTTACGAAACTTGAGTGCCCCAAAAGTGTGCAACGGGACACAACTCTGAGTTCGTGCTCTGCACAGATGCGCCATTGGGGGCGGACATCAAGACTGGTTGTGGTACTGGGGAGTCTGTGTTTGTACCACGCATGCCATTGATACTTATCAACTGTCCCTTTCAATGCAAACGGTTCCAATTTCCCGTCAGCGTCTGTTTTGCAATGATGGTAAACACGGCATCATTGCACGTACTATAGCATCAAAACTCGCTCACTACGGCAGGAATTGAAGTGAACGAGACCAAGTGTTTCTTATATGGTCAACTGTATGTTGCTTGCTCAAGAGTCAGAGGTTCCAACTCTCTGTTCTTCCATGAACCTGAAGGACAGACTATTATATACGTGTATCCTATCATATTGAAGAATTATGAACGTTAATTATCATGTTTCTATGCTAGATTTGACTGAATTAATTTGTTGCCCAATGGAAAACACAAAATGTAATTTCATTGTTACTATTTATTACATAATAAACTTTTCTTTTTAAATTGTGATGAATTCAATTAAAAATATATTTAGTCATAATTTGCTTGGATTCATAATTTGAAAACACCGAATAAACTAATTTAGTAATAAAATGCTAATAATATTTGATGTCTGAAGTAAGAGAGAAAAATATTTTGTTATAATTACTTTATTATTTCTCGAACTAATGATGAAAATAAGATATTTTAGTTATGGCCAACATTGTTAAAAAGGCTATTTATACTTCATATTTTAATACTTTTCAATTATAAAGGGAAACAATGTTTATAAAGTAAAACACACTATGTCGTAGATAAAACGCAACAAAATTATAAAAAAAAATTACTGTTACATATATATATATATATATATATATATATACGAATATCAATGTCCAAGCCACAATAAGAAATAAGAAAAAAGTCTAAAATCTTTCAACTATTTGAAAGATCGTAGTCTTTTGCTCTCATTTCATATTGTGATTTGAACGTTGACTGTTATTTCACGTATTCATTGTGAAATCTTGTTATATACGGATATATATTTGAAAACTAATACAGGAAATTAGAAAAAAATTTTAAATATAGTTTGATACTTGACTAAGGTTAACATTTGATATTCTATTAATTTCAAATTTAAAAGAATAAATATTTTGAAAGGAGTATTGATTTTTAAATTAAGTTTATACTGTGTTTAAAACTTTTGCTAGGTTAAGATTTTTAGTTTTTTTTGTAACTTTGCATTCTTGTAATCCCATAAGATCGATTTTGTATGGGCCAGTCTCCCTCTGTGAATACAGATGAATACGATTATACAATTCATTATAATAGTATATCATAGTGTATATAATTCACTGTAAAATCAGAAAGCCATCCAAACTGGATAAAGACAAGTTGAAATACGAAGAAGTGTACACACATAGTATATAAATAAAAGATTTCGGATACACAAGTGAAATAACAATCAATGATCAAACCACAATATGAAATGAGAAAAAAAGACTAAGATCTTTCAATAGTAACAAGCGGTCTTCGTCAGAGTCAAAAAACCAACTCCAGTTGAAAGTTCTTAGTCTTTTTTTCCCATTCCATATTGTGGTTTGATCATTACTGAAACTGAGAAACTGAATCAGTAAGAGATAAATAGTTTAATTCAATGATCAAAACTGGATCATTAATGAAATATTAATTAATTATTAATAATAATGAATTATTTTTTCTTATGAATATTTCAAAAGTACAGAGAGCTACAAGACAGTCAATGTTAACATAAAACTTACAGTTTTGATGAAATAAAAATAACGAAAACTAATTAACGATTCAAAATCTAATTCATAAGAGGCGTAGTACATAATGAAGAATAAATACCTATCTGCTGAGGCATGATGTGACATTTTTTGATATTCTAATTAATTATATAATTTATTGTTACAATTACCCATCATTTCAACATTTAAGTTTATCTAGTTTAAAACAAACTCAGATTGAAATTTTTTTAAATTTTTTTTAACTTTAAAAGAGAAGACGGAAAGTTTGTTTATATTAATTAGCAGAATATAAAAAGAGGAATCAGCTTGTTATGGAGACGAAGGGGCACTTAGCGACTGTCGGATGAATATCAATCAATACCGAACCCTTACGGGTGATCAGGGTCAAAACCAACTTTTCCTCAAAACACGACTCTAAACAGAATTTGTATCGTATACGACTTATAAAATTGTCGTTGGAATTCCTTTTAAGCTCAACAAAAAATATTTTGTGTGTATTTGACCTTTTTTCTGCTGTGTCGTGTTTTGTGTAATTAAAGTTATATATATAGAGTTATAGTTGTTATATAAAGTTATAGTTGTTATATAGTTAGTTTATTCTGAAAGGTTTGTGATCCTTTGTGGATCGTTTTCTTACTGATTTTATATATATATATATATATATATATATATATATATATATGATCAAACCACAATAAGAAATGGGAAAACAAGACTAAAATCTTTCAACCGTAACAAGCGGTCTTCGTCAGAGTCAAAAACCCAACTAAACACTCACGAAGACCGCTTGTTACGGTTGAAAGATCTTAGTCTTGTTTTCCCATTTCTTATTGTGGTTTGATCATTGATTGTTATTTCACGTGTTTATGTGAAATCTTTTTATATATATATATATAGCATAAAATGTATCAGGACTGTGTCATACTCGTATCTTCAGGTTCAAATTAAACTCTCATTGCCAACGTTCCGGTTTTTATTTACAACCTTTTTCATAGGCTCACATGAAATCCATATGTTCTTCTTAAATCCTTTTAAATAAAAACCGAAACTTTAGCTATGAAAGTTTAATTTTTTTAATCTAAAGTACTGACTTTATATATACATATAGAAGGAGAAAAAACGCATAGGCAAAGTAACAGTTGGGTTAAATAAATATTTGCGTCTTTTTTACTTATAGTTTACTTAGGAATGTATGTATATAAAAACAAAAAAAAAATCGTTCATGGGGATAAACGTTAAATTGCTCAAAAAGAACACATCGAAAAAATTGACTAAACTGAAGTTTTGATACCCTAGTTCTCAAGATTAGCTATATATATAATAAAAATTAAACATGTGATAGAAATTAATGAAACAAAATGCCACAAGGAAAAATAAAAAGAAGAAAAATATGCTCTGAGGCCTTTCACTTTATGTCATAGGAGAGCGACTACAAATTAAAGACAAAAGAAATTATAACAAGGTTAAGAGAATCACAAGGGAAAGTAATGAACATAGATTATAAAAAGATATAAAGTTATAGAATAAACAAAAACAAACATTACGAAAACATAAAAAAGGAAAAAAGATCAACATACAGAAATACAATTGATTACAGTTCATATTATCCAATTGCACGTTGTCAAAAAGTCCAGTTTGTTTAACAATACCCTCAATTAAACATTTATCTAACTTAAAGATGTTGTTGGCGAGGGTAACAAAATTATTTTTGATCAAAGCACTTTCAGCTATGTTCCTTTCAAGATTTGAGGATGGAAAAGTCAGTTCGTTGGCATCTTCCCATTTAACTACAGGAATCATATTCTTGATATGCTGAAACAAAGTGCTAGACTCTTCTTGTCTTTTAACAGCATATTTATGTTGTTACTAAATTATGTAGAGTAAGCATAGTTATTAAAAGTTGCCAAATTACTTTAGTTTAGAGGTTTTAAATCCTCCTAGAATTTAAGATAAGAAACAATATATCTTTTAAAATCTAGGTCTGGAGTACTATGCGCATTAAGTAGCCAAATCTCCCTCTCTGAAGCTAGTAGTGTATCGCTCTAGCCTAGCAATCTTTAAAGGAAAGCCCATGGTCGTTAGCGTGGATGGTCACAGGTAGGTTGTAGTGGTTATTGAAGGAAACTCTATGACGTTCATTCGGTGGGTAAGCTTGGTGAATGCCAGAGCTACGTAGAACAAATCACGTTCGGTACAAAACAAACAGTCAACAAAATTTTGAAGGTACAGGAGCCGCCGTTGGGAAGAGGGCAATGTGTGTCATAGGGATCACAGAAGAAAAGAACTTAAAAGTTAATATTGGGAAATTTGAGACAACCTTGGTGTCCGCATGTTCACATAATTTAGCCAAGTTTGATGATAACTTTTTTTTATAAAAAAAACATACATTGTATGTTTTAATGTATAAAATACATTATGTTTTAAAACATTTTTTATAAAAAACATACAGTGTATGTTTTCTGTATCTACAAAGATTATTTTACATTCTCTTAGTAGAACATGCAGGGTGTTGCATAATTGTTTCCTTCTTGTAAAATATCATTGATCTCCAGTACGTCCGTTTCCTTTGTCCTCGATGGGTAGTATCCTAAGTTGAATATCTCTATGTTTTTAATTAAAATAAATACCGATTCAACTTCAACACTTGCTTTGGCAAAAAATTGTTTTAAATATTTCTGAACTTCAGAAATATCTGAAGTCTTCTTCAAAATCATGAAAATAAAGTTGAACTTGAACAACTTTAATTGAATAAATAATTAAGTCATTTTAGCGATGTTAGATAATATTTGTTTATTTTTCTATAACTCAGGTATAATAATCATATAAAAATTTAATTTCAAAATGTTGACGGATTTAGAAGTTTTTATATACTCTGAGTCTATTTTGGAAGTTTTTGATAATGTCTATGTGTGTTTGTGTGTGCGTATGTGAGTTTGTGTGTGTGTGTGTATATATATATTTTTGAGTAGGTGTGTATCTAAAAGGTGTGGATACGCTACAAATCACACCGTTAGAATAGAAATGTTATTACACCCAAATCTAGCATGTCAATCAGTTACAAACTCAGAAAAAAAGTATTAAAACTTTTGTTAATAATAATTAATAATTTTTATTAATAATATTGCTGCAATATATGGTAGGTATGCGTCATTTATGCAAAGCATGTTTAATGTATAATTTTAAAAATTAATATAAAATTAATTAATTTCAATTTCAATTTGGTTATTCCGCCCCATTTTTCCCAGACTCAGCGTCCCATACGAAAGTGACTTGTTCGAGTAAGCCAAGCCCCTGCTTTCCTGGAGTTCAATGCAGAGACACAAGTCTCGGACCTCGTTGTGGTAGATGCCCAGGAGGTTATGTTGGTGATGGGATTAAGTGTAAGCCTGGGGTTACATGTGAGCAGGATCCCTGTTATCCAGGTAACTATATATTTTACAAGTGGTTTGACATTTTTGATTATTATAAAACTGAATACATATTTTATGTTTCTTAGGAGTCCAATGTTATGATACTGTAGAGGGTTTTCAATGTGGTGACTGTCCTCAAGGATTTACAGGGGATGGTGAGCGTTGTAAACCAAGAAGTGGTTGTGAAATAAATCCTTGTTCCAGAGGTAAAATCTTTTTTTTTAAATGAGACTAATTTGTTATATGCATACTTTTTTGTTGTCAATCAAATATGAACTTTTAAAATATTTTAATAAGTTTCAATATTCCTTCCTATTAAAATATCTTTGCAATCTATCTGAAGACAAAATAGTTTCAAATGAACATTCATGTCACTGTATGGCTATAATTTAAATGTAAATGAAAATATCATCTATATCTGAGATTCCTTTTTAATAAATATTAGACGAGCAATTCAAGTTACAGATATATATTTAATGTAAAGAGAAACTTTATACAGGTAAGTTAATTTTAAGTTTAATTTCAGTTTTTCTAATTTAACATTTTATTAGTATGTTCATCTCTGAGAATCTCAAAAATAATATTTTAATTTACAATACTATTCTTTTCGATTTTAAACTATTTTGTTGTAATATTTCACTATATTTGTGTGAAACAAGATTTCACAATTCAGTTTGACTCTGTCGCAGTTCAAGAGTGATTCTGATGAAGACGAGTTATTTCAGCTGAAAGATCTTAGTCCCATTACATAATAATGTATATATATGTATAACATAATATATTATATAATATACATTACATATATTTTTTGTATATATATAATATCTGTCTTGCTTGCTTTTCGAACAGTTTACCTCTCCTTTATGGCTATGACGGAAATCAAAATAACGTAGTCTGTTTCTTGTATTTTCACTTTGTGATTTTATTAAGTATACAATATAAAGATAAGAACATAGGCATGTACAGACAAAACTCACTTCAATATTTAGATATCTCTCGTCGTCTACTACACATTACTTAGTAACCTAGTGCCACTCAAGCGAAACACTTTTTCTCCTGAAAACAACGAATGTCAAAATATTGAAATGAGCTTTGTCTGTAAATGCTTTTGTTTTTTCTTCGTTATTTTATCGTGTTTTTATCGAGTTGTGCTATTCAATTTGATTTTAAATTATATATATATATATACACTTTTTCGTTGGAAATGCGATCCGAAACGGACAAATATAGTTTAATGTAGTAAAAAAAAAACATAGAGAAATTAAAAGCACACACTTCCAGTCCCTAATTTTCGGTTTGAACCGTCTTCAGGAGAGATAAGAGAGGGAAACCAAGTGCTTTTAATTTTTCTATGTTTCTTTTTCTACATTGAGCTATATTTGTCCGTTTTGGATCGTATTTCCAACGAAAAAGTGTATATACATTATATATATATATAAATATATATATATAATATAATTTAAAATGTATGTATGTATTAACAAAAGAAAACGATACACAAAGGACAAAAAACATTTCGAAGTGAACTATAGATACAGAGTAAAGGGACGAACAAACTTAAAGTCTTTAATTTTTTGTTGAAACATCACCAAGCGCACTTGCGAAGCGACAGTTGGAGACCCTATCTTGGAGGCATTAAGTTCATTGGTGCATTAAAATTCCATGCATTAAAAGGTAGTACTCTTTCCCTTACGTGTCACTTCAACATAAGAGAACCTACAATCATCTTAAGAATCTATGCGGTGGATGCCTAGTCCCTCTCTAAGCGAAAATATTGTCTTTCCTTAGCGTTCTGTCTACGTGGTTTTTCAGGTTCAGAGAAGGTTGGATAAAATGACTTCGTTTATTGACAAAATTTGGTAGACGCCAACCAAGTTACTCCCACACTACCTACTTTGGTACGCATCATTCTTACTGGTCTTAAAACACAATAATCACTAATCGGACAGCAAAAACAAAGAAAAATCGCATACAGCAACCTTTAAACTGCAGTAATATATTCTAAAGTAAACTAAGTCCTTCAAACATAAATAGTCTAGACAGAACCCCAAACAAAATGGGAGTTTGATCATATTCTCCTCGGGACCAACGACAATCTATATCCATTGGATCAAAAAATGTTATTCACCTCTAATATTCCTGTTTAGTGTTGGTTAGTTTGGGTTTTTATATTGAAATGGTTGTATATATATATATTTACAATAATATTAAAAAGCTATATAAATATATTTAGTATTATACATATTATTATTGAAATAAATAATACAGGGCAAACATAAGAATGAAATGTTTAGCATAATATATACTTCAAAGAATAGTTCATGATCTAGAGGAGAGTTGTAGAGAAGACATTTTAAAGTAAGGGTTTTGTTTTATTCTTTTCTTGTATCATATTTTGTTTTTAATAAGTTCGGTTGTATTGTTAATTTATTTTGAATTACATATGGAGAAAAATTATGAAAAAAATCGCATGACTCTACAACCAAAGAATCCATCACTATAATGAATGATAAAAGGTTACGTTTTTGTTATTTGGTATTAACTAACAAATGAGCTATATTTTTAGCACCCAGTACATTTCAGATGAAAGCCTATAAAAGATGGGTGGGTATGTGAAACAGACACACAGCAAGCTTTGTTAAGACCCAAGACAATCAAATTTAAAACGTTATTTTCATTATACAGAGTGGCAGTGATTTAAAAAAGTGTTAATGTTTTATCGAAAATATAGTTTTGAAGTTGATTTGACATTAAATGTTTTTTCTAGCGTTGATGACATCATGTTTTATTATTTTATTTTTATTTTTCTCTTCCTGCTCAACCCACATCTCACATTCTTTTCATCTTATAAGTTTCTCTTTCAGATCTTATAAGGTTAAAGGATATTTACAATCTGTTAAGCTGACTCACTACTCAGTGCAAGAAATAGGCGAAAAACAAACCTCTGCCATATTGACCACTACAAAAAACATCCATTCCATTAAATTGCATATATATTTACTCTTTTACTTGAATCATTACTTCTAATGTTTTTTCAATCTCAGCTATTCTTAGCACATTATTTTATCTTCTTTTTTGTTATTTATAATCTTTTTTTACAAAAATGGTTTCTAAAATTTCATTATGTAAATTAATTAATTTTCATTAAATTCAGCAGATATAAGTCATTATTTGTGAAAAACCCATAATTTTTGTAAGAGAATAAGGCGGCAGAATTTTTTTGTAAGCAAGTGGATGTTTAGGGGCCAGATTAGCTGAGTGGTAAAGAACTCGCCTCTGGGCTGGTAGCCCGGGTTTGGATCCCCGCCTGGACCTTGATGTATTCACGTAGGAGGTGAATAAATCTGAGTACGTCGTCCCTCGAAGAGGACGTTAAGTCGTCGGTCCCGAGCCAGTACGCTGTCAGGTACTCGTTAAAGATCCCTACTCGTAATGCACTTGAGTTAGGCAAAAATTAGGACTCCCAATGTAGAATCTGTAGAATCACTGATCAAACAAAAAGCCGGTAATCGGCTGCCGTTATACCCGCCAGGAGATCGATTTAAACATATCCATTCTAATAAACATGAAGGGATAGGGCTTAAGACTCTTAATGTAAAATCGTCCTGGTAACTTGGCTCGACGATGACTTAAATGGGTGCCAAATAACGAATGATACACACTTCAACCTTCTAAAATAGCACTATAATCTTTAATTTCTGTAAATAAACAATATTTAAAGACAGTAAACAATAATCAAAACTAATATGTTTTATCTATGTGACTATATAACTGGATTTCCTGATTTGATGTAATTTTAAATTCAAATTAATGACTCCACGATTTAGGCCCTTTAAATTTACACTTACTATGCTTCATGATAGAAAATTCTGTAGTAATACTAATCTTATCAATCAATTCTTAGTTAAATTATTGAATAAACTGAGTAGCCTGAGTATACTAGAATGGTTATAGTATTATTAGAGTGATAACTATCGCACCTTGTATATTCGTCTCCTCACCTGACCTACATCGGTTCCGCGGAATGTTACTGATACTAATTACTGATTAGTTCACGACGATGGATTTGAACAGAAATCGTTTGGAAAAGGAGTAAACTATAGATATATAAATGGCCAACTTTACCTTCACAATCTGCGACTTACAATTATCCTATTAGCACTTCAGCTGATGCCTAGCAATGTCCGTTACCCTGGATCTAGCAGTACCCATCCTCAAGAAATGTTTCCATAGCCAAATATTACTGTCAGGTGGAAGTAGTGATTCTCTAGTCACCTGTTGTTATTCGGACAATTTTCAGGGAAGATCATTGGTTCAAACACAGCAATACTCAATCCCCAAATCACACATCTATCATGCCTTGAGTAAGAGACAACAACCACCACGAGACCAATCCCAAAGGATGAGAACATGGACTAATGCAAGAACCAGTCCCATCCCTCGGGTCCTCATCATATTTAATGTGATCTCAATGATTCTCCTAGTTCCAAAAACTTAATCAATCAATCTGTGGGGGTAATGGTTCAACTAGGACTTAGCGAAGCCCTCTGCTTTATCTGGATAGGCAAAGGTTTATCTGTTGGAAAATGACGGGTGGGAGGATTGTATAAGGATTGATGATAAATGAAGATTGTATGGTTATAAGAACTCCTCCCACATAAGTGAGGAGTCCTTATTCTTAGCGGCCATATCCGGAGTATAGTGATTAATTACTTTAATGAATATATGTACAGCAAGCTATATGTTACTGTCAACCTTTTAATAAGAGAATGGAGCATGTAAATTCTCAGCTATTAGACCTTTTAAGCTTAAACAAAATTGTTAAATAAATCTTAAAAATAAAATTATTTAATATTTTGTATGATTTACATATCATGATTTATATTTATTTTTATGGTTTGTATATTTATATATGATTTATATATACATTTTATACATACATTCATTTATGTATTTTTTTGAACATAAAACATTTATCCAACCAGACTTTTGTAGACCGGTATAATTACATTAAAAAATTATATAGCACATAAAACAGTAGTAGTAGTAGGGTAGATCAAAGATCTGGCAAACAGGCCAGTCAAGTGAGTTTTTGCCTTCCCCAGGTATTCTTACTCCTAGGAAAATCTTCCTGATCTTTCTATATAGATCAGGAGGTTTTTCCCCTCAATTTCCCATAACTTACCTATCATTATAGTACTTGTATCTTAAGTATTTAATCTAAGGAGACTATACACAGGGCATTCAGTCACATAGTGGGCAGAGGTTTCATCCTCTTCTTCACATTTTTGGCAAACTGTGCTGTTTTCTAATCCCATGATATTTAGATGTCTTCTCAGTCTACAGTGACCGGTGAGAATTCCAATGAGATTTTTCAACCTGATTCTCCCAAGACCAAGGAGAAACTTCTTATGCTTTATACTAGGACCACATAAAACAGTAGTGTTTCGATGTTCTTTTCTGTATATGTACAAATTTAAGTTTTTTATGTTTATATTTTAAAGTTATTTATTTGTTTTAGGTGTTCATTGCCACGATACAAATGACCCTCCTTTCTATCGTTGTGGCTCCTGTCCTGCAGGCTTTACAGGAAATGGTACAAACTGTCAGGATGTTGACGAGGTAAACAGATTCTTTCTAAACCTTACATATTCGTGATGATGTGACAATAATCCTGTTAAAAACTCATTGATTAATTAAAAGGGTCACAACTGCTGAAAAGAAAAAAACCATTTATAAAAAGTCATGTAAAATATGTTTATACTTACAACTAATAAATGACATATGAGGTAATTTTTCTGTAACAGACAGAGAATTTCATAATATATTTCAGTCACTAAGTTACCATAATTAAAATAAGTGGTAACCAATCTGTAGTCTTAGTCAATAAACCATTAAATTTAAATATTGATGTAATACTTCATGTATTATTAACAATAATATCAAAGTGTAGGATTTAGCTGGTTGTGTCTCAGTATTAACGAAATTATGCAAACATATATACATTATCTTGATAGGTAATATACTCTCCATTTTTGACGTTCATATTATAGAAAATATATAAAATTACTGACAAAATATTTAATATACTTCATATTCAAGCGTAATTAAGCTTTACATGTCTTTATATTCCCAGTCCGTCATTTGTTTTTATTTTTTAAATAAGTTGTCTATTTCTTTCAAAATAAAAACTAATTAATACACTATTCAACAGATTTTAATAGCACTATTGAGCTAAATATTATTATATATATGGAAAATTCATATTAATATTTATTATATATTATTATTATTTAAAATATAATACAGGTTGAACCTCCTAATCCGGTACTCTTTCATCCGGCAACACCTGTAATCCGGTAATATTTTTGTTTGAAGGAAGTTTTGAATTGGCCGGGCTGCCGGAGTAATTTTCCGGATATTGTTTTGTTTTTACTCGTCATATTTTGTATATTTTCCTTACTTCCAGTTGAACATCGTCGTTTTTCACAGTTACAGGTACAGTACTGTAACTATCTCGTTATGTTATATAATTCTGTAGCACTTATTGATCATGATGTATTTTAGATTAATATCTATCTAAAGGAGATAGTGATTCAGGATATAAGTGATTCAGGATATAAGTGATTCAGAAGGATTTTCTTTACAGTTCATATGTTTATCCAGTTGTAAAAATAAATCTATAGGTATAATTCTGTATGTATATTTTCATGTAATACAACTATCATATATCAAAACAATGTTACAGCTACACTTGTACAGCATAATACAGGGTAAGTACATGTACGAGGTGTGTAAATAAAGTAGTGAGACTGATTTTTTTAAATTTTCTATTCAAATATAATTACAATGTGATATTGTCACCTTCAAAATAGTTCCCTTCGGAAGCCACACAGCGCTGGAGACGGTCCTTCCAATCATTGTAGCATTGCTGGAACTCGGATTCTGGAATGGCCTTCAGCTGGTCGGTTACAGCAGTTTGTATGTTTTGTAGTGTCCCGAAATGAGTTCCCTTGAGGTGATTTTTCAATCTCGGGAAGAGGAAAAAGTCACAAGGACTCAAGTCTGGTGAATAAGGAGGCTGAGGAGCAACAGGAATGTTTTTACTGGCCAAAAACTCGTTTATTGAGATGGCAGTGTGACAGGGCGCGTTGTCGTGATGCAACTCGTGATGCAATTCATTGGTCAAAATGTGATGAACGGAGGTGTGATTCAAATTCAACTGTTCCCCGATCATTCTGACTGTCAAGCGTCGATCTGAACGCACAAGGTTCCGTACTCTGTTGACATTTTCATCGGTGTTTGCACTTGAAGGCCTTCCGCTTCGTGGTTCATCTTCAATCGACTCTCTTCCTTCTGAAAATTCCTTAAACCACCGAAAAACCTGTGCCCTTGATAAAACACGTTCTCCATAGGCCTCCTGAAGTTTTTCAAAAGTTTCGGTTGCATTATGTCCAAGTCTGAAGCAAAATTTGATTGCACACCGCTGCTCAACTTTGAGGTCACTCATTTTTAAAACGCTCAAGAAAAAACCATTTCACGAAAACCAACGCTACGGACAAACAAATGACTGTGGCGAGTTCAGATTCATACTGGAGGCGCATCACACGTGCACCTGACGCTACTCAAGGCCACGCGTCTCCAGCGTTGCCAGATCGAAAGCGACGTTGCCAGTCTCACTACTTTATTTACACACCTCGTACACAGAGGGTGCTTTGGGGACTACTTTTAGTTCGGAATTTTCCATGGTCCTGCAAGTCTAAGGTCCGGTGGTTGCCAGATTTGGAAGGTTCAACATGTATTATTTACATTGAAAATACATATTATTTATGCACATTATTACCTTGCTGATAGGTACGACTTCATTTGTGGTTCTGATGAAGACCAGCAAATTAAGTCCTTAAGTCCAAAGATCTTAGGCACATTTTTTAAATTCTTACTGTACTTTAGATGTTGATATATATTCTGAAAATTTAAGTTTGTGTTTGTTAGTTTAGTATATATTAATAAATGTCAACATAGACCATAGACCATGTGTTGCAAAAATATTTTGATCTGCATAAATAAAAAAATAAATAAAGTCATAATAAGAAAGTTTCGGTTTATAGCTTTTACTTCTAAAGGTGACTCCTAAGCACAAATGATATATTTACTACTTTTTTGTAGCAATAAATGGTTGTTATGAATTCATTCATGTATATCTAATTAAGTCACTAATCAACTTACTAGTAAATTTTACTGACATGATGATGCAAAATATTTGATGAAGTTTTTTTTTGCAGTGCGATCTCGCTGAACCTTGTGATTCAGGAGTAACGTGCACCAATCTCTCTCCCGGCTACAGATGTGGCCCTTGTCCGGTTGGCTTCACTGGCTCAGGAGTAGTTCAGGGTATTGGATTAGAGGAAGCAGTGCGTAACAGACAGTATTGTTATGATATAGACGAATGTGCCGATGGCATGAATGTTGGCTGTGCTCATAATAGCGTCTGTATTAATACACAAGTAAGTTTTAGTCAGGTTTAAATTATTAATATAATTGTCTTTTACTCTTTTAATTCATATACTATAAAACTTATAAATTGATAAATTTGATGTTAGTTGTGCACCAATGTTGTGTGGTTTACTATATCCCTTATATGGTACGATCTTATATATTGTATAACATAAGAAGAAATTAATTTCACAAACAACTTCAAAGGGGTTTGTAAACTCGTAACTTGATGCCACCTGAAAAAAAATCTATAGTTTTACTATAGAATTAACCTTCTAATAATAAAATTAATAAAATGGTTGATTCTCATATGGCTTATGTCAATTTACACTTATGAAAATGTAATGAATGCTTTTTAATAACTAACATCAAAAATTAAGAACTAGAGGTTCCTGAAAGGTTCCCAGAAACCTTAAAGTATTTAAAGAAAAATATAAAAAAAAAGCTAAAAAGACTAGTAGTAATTTTTAATTTTAATTTTTAATTTTGTCACCACGAAGGAGTCAAAAAAAAAATAGGAAATAATCACTGTCAGTAATATTTTAAACTATAATCCTTGCCTTTATTATACCGTTAGAATTACATTTCTTACTGATATCTTAATGACAATAAATATTATTTTAATACCATTGTGTAGTCAAATAACAAGTACCCATATTACAGTTTAAAACAGGAATGTGAATTTAATATTTTATTGTCTTCATTATACTAGTATTTTAAATATTGTTTTAAAATAAATTAACACATTTTAAATAATTTATATAAATAATATTTAGTTTTAATTGATTATTCCTATTTATTTTACAAATTAAGCAACATTCATATCTTCAAAAAAAGTAATTCAAATAATTATTAAAATCTCAAATCGTCTAAAATCTTAAGATTATTTCTGCAATTTAATATTATGTATTTTATACTACAAGTATACAGTGATTATATACAATCCTATTCATCAGTACAGTGATTTATTTTACTTTTTTCTTATAATTAAATAATGCTTATATGAAGTAGTCAAAAACTTCTCTGGCAACTTTTTTTACTCTTTTAATTCCTTGTAAAGCGTTATATATAGCTAAATAAGAACTATTAAAAAAAAAATAGTATGTGCATTGCAACTGAACAAGAATTTTAGGCAATCACATATATTGTAGCCTTTGATTCTCTATGTAGGGTTCATTTCAGTATATTTAGATGTATTACAATTTTTTATTAATTAATTTACATTTATACAATCAGCTTCACAGTTTTTGATAAGCTTTGTCAACATGAATGTAATTACTACTTCCTCAGAGATAGTTCATCTTTTCAACATTTTACCTTTCATCCCTATGTTCTGAAATTAATTTTTTTTTCTACAATGTTAATGTTGCGAAAATATTAAATATAATATTTGAAGCTTCCATGATTACTAGAAGAGTAAAAAAAAAAGAGTTTTTCTTTCAACATAAAATCAAAATATTTTTCTCTTGATTTCTCAAATGGCTAGTGAACTTTTCCTCTAACTAAGGACTATTTATATGGTATGTCCAATTTAATTAAAATCCATCAAACAAAGATATTTATGGTAGGAGATTTATTAAAAATTGTAGGGTATTTATAGACTTCTTATAGACACACACAAAGACACATACATGCACACATTTCATAGAAAACTGACAAAACTTATATTAAATTACAATGTAAATATTTTATGGTCATTTATAAATTGTACTTCATATGAAGATATTAGAGACTTTAGATAGCAAAGTTTAAACTTTAAAAGAAAAGGATTATTAATATATAGCAGTATTTTCTTTTAATATCTGTATCCTCAAATTCTTTAAATATACCCAGGTCTTCTCATATAAGGTGTCTTTTGGCTTTTAATTATTCACTCTTTTAATTTAAAAGTTTAATATCACTTTTTTTAGTCTGCTTTAATGAAAGTTTAGTGATGATGAAAAAAAATTATTTTGATATTTTAATAGATTTGCACGTTTTGATGACAGCTAAATCCATTTTTCATATTATTAGGGTGATGTATGGGTATATATGGATGAGTGGGAATGTATTCAAAATCTGTAATCACTCTAATAGATATATATGGATGGGTGAGTACATTAAAAATTTGTATCATTACAAGTCGTACTGTTTGACGGATTTTAATGAAATTTATCAGGTATATAGCTCTGATAGTGAAACTGAACCCTATTGTTTTGAGAAATATTGAATTTTTGGAAAAACTAATTTATTTTACTTTATATTAATACAACGACAATAGTTTTTCCTCTTCTGCTAATTTGAACACTTCAAATTTTATTTTTAGTTTTGTCTCCATGTTAGCACATGGTGACAAAAATTACAGAAGTTTTTGGATAAAGCAATGTAATACTAAAAAGAACAACTGTTAACTTACATCTGGGGACACTTGTCGGCTTTGTTTACTTATTAAAACCTACTAAGGTCAAAATAAGTAATTTAATACAAATATTAAGATAATTAAAACTAAGGTAATAATCAATATTCAATTATGAAATAATTACTATTTGAACATAATTATTTAAATAAAAATTAAAAACCATCAGCAATACTGGGTGTATTTAGAGAGTACTGGATATGAGAATTTATACTAATTTTGTACCCGTCACAAGCACCCTGTTCCCTCTTCATGACGTTACACCCTCACTGATCAAACCTCCATTCCTTACTGCAAAAATACTCTCAGGCACCGCTAGCTTCGTTTTTGTAGTCCCAAAAAGTTCCTCCCAGGGTGGGTTAATATCGCTTTTTAGTTCTTACCCTGTCAAAGTGAGGGAAGGGAGTTGTGACGTCATTAAGGGTGAAGAGAGAGGTAATGGTGACGTAGAGTACTAAATACTATTATGACAATAAATAAGTACACTTATCCATTACAATAGATATTATTATTTGATATCAAATGATAACTAGTATCAATGCATTATCAACATATCTACAATTTATCACCCTATAAGATCCGTATGTGAGGAGTAAGATACCTTTTTGAACAGTCAATAGCTAGACATTACAAATGCTTTAGATTTATTATGTAAATTAGTTTCTTACTTGATGATAATCAACAGAGTCTTGCCTATATATACTGACTACTCTATTTAATATAAAACTGTAGTATATGTTTGCGTATTATATAAAAAATTATTACAATTAACTCTTTTCAAGATGATATTTTGAATTTATTTTAGGGTTCATACTCTTGCGGAGGCTGTATGACTGGCTTTATTGGGAATCAAACAGTCGGGTGTCATCTGACCCCTGGACTCTGCCCTGATGGAACACGATGTCATCCAAACGCTGAATGCATTTTGACTCCTGGTTCCAGATATACTTGCAAGGTTCATTTCTTTATTAATCTCAATCTAATCGAAATATTATACCTCAGTATCTCTATTGTTTCATGAGTGGATATAATCCCTTATTATTTGCAGGGTCCTCCAGAGAAAAATATATTATCAAGGACAATATAATGTAGGGCCTCCTCCCATTACACATGTTTTAATTACAGTATTATTGATTAATAAAAACTCAAAACGGACATAATAATATTTATTTGGGTAGAAGATTACATGGAAAAGTAGAGAATTAATCATAAACATGCTAATGTCATTGCACAGAGTATTTTAGATTTTTTATTTAAAAAAACTGCTTATTCTGATTCAAAATGCAAGTGTTAACAAAATCCAGTGAATGATATTGAGACATGGTAGTACAAAAACCATTCTTTATTAATATCAGCTTTCTAAATTATCTCTCAGACGAAGCAAAATCCCCGGAATGATATTCGGAAAATTTGGAAAAATTTCCTAATCAATACACAGATTTTTGGAACCATAATACAACATTCCCCTGCTTGTATCTAGTAATTCTGTTTATCGAATCCAGTGGTTCCATTCGTACCCTAAAAACTCGCCTTAAGAGTTTTAGTTTTCATATCAATCATAAAATATCACTAAAACATCAACATAATATTTTTTAGCAAATGATATGCACTTTGAGTACAGTATATTGAAGTTGAAATAATTGGAAAGAAAACATCCTGAAATGCTCTGCTGCTTCAAATTTCACAGTAATTACCACAACAAAGGTGAACGATGTCATAAATAACTGATACCTCTATAATCATCCTCTTTTTTTTCAAGATCTCAGAAATAACAGTTAGTCTTCTGCTCCCAAGTTTTCAGGAAGAACTTCTTTTATAAATTTTTCAAGTCACTTAATTTTTCAGGCCCTTATCAGTACATTTTTTTGGACTCCTACATTACATTGGTACTCTAGATTTTTGTGGGGCCTTGTGCACAAACTTTCCCGTACTCCTCCTCTTCAGTAATGATTACTTAGTAGTAACGAGTAGTAGTAGTAGTAGTAGTAGTAGTAGTAGTAGTAGTAGTAGTAGTAGTAGTAGTAGTAGTAGTAGTAGTAGTAGTAGTAGTAGTAGTAGAGTAGTAGTTGTAGTAGTAGTTGTTGTTGTAGTAGAAGTAACGAGTATCACGTACTCATTAGTATCTGATTATTTAATAACAGATGTTCAAAAAAAATTGATAAAATAAAAACTTACTTTTCAAATCTTTCGATACAATCGGTCAAAACAAATAAAAACGGTCATAACAAATAAGTTACCAAAATCTAAAGGATGAAACAATTCATTTCTCATGCCTGAGATAATTCATTTTTTTTCTTTGAGTATTATCTTTTTGATTAATATATATAGTTATATATATATATATATATGTATATATATATTATTTATAGAAACTAGATAAATTTATATATAAAACCATATTATTTATTAAATTAATAATAAAAACTTAAAAAATGAATTCTCTTTGCGATCATCCAACTTCCATAAAAAAATAAATGTATGTTTTACTTGCTTACTGTTTTTAATTTTAATTAAAGCTGCGATGAGAAAGAAGTCTTTAATTCAGATTCTACAAACAGTTCATTATTGACGATGAAACATTAATCAAAATTAGTTTGAACGTAATTTAGTTCTTATACTCGTATTAAAGTCCCTAGTAGATAATTTTGTTGATACATTAGTATTCTGTAAAGAAATAAACAATATAATATTGTATCATTTAAACAAAGTAAAAAACGAATAGGAAGAAAACAGTAACTTTATAACTCAATGCAGTTGACCGTTCAAATTATTAAAAAAATAATAAGCAACATAGTGATTAATCTATTTTCCTACGGTTTATAGTTAGAACTTTTTGATTGTTTTAAATATACGGATATGCTTTGTTAAGTTGTTTAAACAAACTTTTTTATATCATATATCATATCATATATTTAAATACATTGTTTTGTTTTGCCAAAAAAATAATATTTTTTTATAAAATAACAAATTATTGTGAAATTTGATATAAAACTAGAAAAAACAGCTACTATTTCTTTTTATTATTAGAATACATAGTACTAAATTTTTATCACGTGCAAGGAGTTTTTTATAAGCGTAAGTAGGGTTTCCTAGATGTCGAGATTGTTAAGGATAAAATGCCCAAAACATCCTTTTACACCAAAAACAAAAAAAAAATATTTAAAAAAGTCGGTCTGACTTAATGGTTCTTCAAGTATTAGTGAGATTGCTAAATCAACAAAACATTATAAACAATATGTGAAGCAAATTGTACATAATAACTTTAATATATAAATAGTATGCACGAATATGATGGGAAAAAACAACCTCGTAAAAATATTGTACTGCTCTTTAATTGCCATTGAATATGACCCAACTTCTTTGAAAACGTGAAGTTTCTGGCTTTGTTCCCATGATCTAAAATCAAAGCGTGGTCTAACAACCAACGGCCAACGAATATTTCCATGCATAACAGTGCACGTCGTAATTAGCAGTTTCGGACCACAGAACCACTACTGCTAAATTCTCGTCATGCAGTTAGAAGTCATCAGGTCGTCATATTTAACTCTGGAAGGAACCTATTAGGGCTCGAGGGATTGGGTAAGGTTGGGAGTTAGATTCAGTTCTCGGACAAGAAGATTTGGATGGGTGGGCAGTTTTTTACTGTCAAGTGGAGTAATGTAGCAATCAATAGATTCCCAACTGAAATCATGTTGAATATCGACATTTTAAGCGTACCATGGAGCCACAGCTATATAGCTGTGTCTGTTGTATTGAAGAGCCGAAATTAACCGAGCGTTAATAAACCTCAAATGAGCAAATACACAATTTAAAGGAATAATAATTGACTTTTCGATTTTCATAAAAAAAGTGTTCTTTGATAGGGTTCCTGAAAGTTAAACTGTTAATCATCAATACCACATTGAAGTTCTTGCACAACTCTGTGAACAAATAAGAAAAAATCTACACGAATTGTAAAAAAAGAAGTAATGGATTCTTCATCGGGTTCTCACTGACGTACACTTCATTGCTTGTCAAGACATTTCTAGACAACTATAACATCCTAGTGTGAGACGACTCACTTTAGTCCTCTGACCTGGCACCATATGACTTTTATCTCTTCTCCAAGTTCGAATGTGTATTAAAACGAGCAGTATTTCAGACAGTTGAAGCTATGAAAGAAAAAGCGGTACGAGCCATGAAAGTGCTTGCAGAAAAAGACCTTCATCATTATTTTAATTAATGAAAAATGTGCTTAGATCATATAGAGATAGAGGAGGGGAGGGAGTAAATTGAGGGAAATAATTATTAAATACGTATAAATTAAAAATAAAAAGCTTTACAGCATCAGGTTTCGTCATTTTATAACTAAGTACTCCTTGTATTATTTTTTTTATTGTTAGCTTATAACTAGCAGTTATTTATGTCTTTAAACAGTAGTTTCCATTTTATCAAATGGTCGGATATAATGACTTGATAGTGTGTAAATACATTCCATCTCGAATATGGATTGTCATTTTTCTTTAGTATCATTTGTAACAGGTGTATACAAAACTAGGGTTAGTTAAAATTAAATGAAGAATGTTAAATTTTCTTCCATATTTATAATTGTAGGAATATGGCAATTGAAGGTTCATATTAAGTGAATACTCTTTTTGCAAAAACGAAAATGTACAAAAGGTTCTTGGGGGATGTTGATATCTGGAAAAGGTGGTTTTAAGATGTGATGTTATTTTGCAAATCACAAGATAACAGAGCATCTAGTAAAAGATAAACAAGATTTGCTGAAACGTTCCGACTTCTGTAGCAGGTCTGCTGCACATGAGATTGGTGATTGAAAGCTTACAAACTATTTCTCATTTCAAATGCGCGTTTTCCTAAAATACTCTTAACTCTAAACATTGAATTCAATCCCATATCCTGCATATCCCTTACAAAGTATCTTCTCATATTTCCAAACACACTCTTAGAACAGAAGATACCATATATTTATTTTTAATTACAGTTTCAACTATATTCCTCTGTCTCGTTCACAAAGGATTTCTTCTTCTCTTAAAGATACAGGTATAAAAGTTTGCAGTACTTTTTACTTCTTAGATCACAAAAACATCTGGGCTCCAAAGAACTGTTCAAACGACTTATCCTTAGGCACATTTTTGAGTAAGTAATTTTCAAAGTGGTTTTTTATCAAACCCGGAAAAATAATCGCTTAAAAATTAACCCCACAAATTAATAGCTGGATAAGTAATTATTATTTAAACAGAAAAGAAAGACTGAAAATTTAAACCATGCTTACTGATTAAGATTCACCTTGTATGATCCCTTTCGGGTTCAGTCTTAATGTGTTTAATGTCTATAATAGCATAATCACTATTCTGTTAGATTAAATTATTCAACAGACTTCTGTTTCTTGCTAATTTACACATTTATAACAATAAAATAACAAAAATTGGAATAAATGTGCTTTGATTGTTTACAAATATTTCTTTTTTACACAAAATACACATATATACAGAATAAAAAAGTTAAATTGTTGTTTAATCGTAGTGAAATATGCATACTATTTTAAATTTTCATTATAAATACCATACTGGTATTTGGTGATTGAAAAATACTGGTATGGTATACTTGTGTTTCATAAAAATCCATTTCTGTTATTACAGTATTAAAAACAAAACAATGATAACTGACCTATAATAAAGGTTGGAACCAAAATTATAATAGCATATATTCAAATAATGCATTTGAACAATACGCAATTTATATTTAGCAATGTATATCATCATTCTTCTTAAAGTCAAACAAAATTTATAGATCATCTACTAGATGTCATACTATTATCATTATATTCCTTTAAATAACTTCATTTCCTTATAATATAGAAAAATTAAACTTGTTACTCAATATGGGTGTATCTAATAAAAATTATGTTGATAAATTTCTTTAAGTTATCACCATAATTTGGTGAAAGTTATTTAAATACAGAAATATCAATCGTTAAATAAAAGAAAAATAAAAAACGAACTATAAGGAAAAATAAACAGCAAAGAGTTTTACTATAAGGCGTAATTAAATACTTCTTAACGATTGAGGTTGATCCAGAAGCAGATATAACTCTCAGGAGACAAATATGAGCTTCTTCTGAAGCTCTCAAAGTGACACTATCTTATATATATATATATATAACAAGATTTTACATAAACACGTGAAATAACAATCAATGATCAAAATTACTCTCTGGACATTTGTACTTTCCTGCACTTTCACCCTTTTAAAATACCACTTTTCACTCCCACTCTTCTCAACCCCTCATCAAATGTTTCAGTTGGGTTTTTGACTCTGACGAAGACCGCTTGTTACGGTTGAAAGATCTTAATCTTTTTTCCCCTTTTCATATTGTAGTTTGATCATTGACAGTATATATATATACGTGTATACATATACACATATATGTTTAATGATCAAACCACAATAAGAAATGGGAAAACAAGACTAAGATCTTTCTTCGTCAGAGTCAAAAACCTAACTGATATATGATATGATATATATATGTTTGTAAAATTTGGGAGCAGTCCTTCATTCAAGCATAGCTGTCAACACCCCCCATCCCACCATCCACCCCAATTCAGCCAGCAGCTCTTGAGCAACAGGACCAAGAGCTACTTTAAACGATTACTGTCAACTCTGTCTTAATACCATCTCTAAAGACTTCTAATAATTTTTTTCTTTTTCAATTACACTGAAGATGACTGGAAGTCAGTCGAAACATGTCGGTTCCCACTTAATTAACATTCTCCAACGTTTGGATGAAGAAGAAGGTATTCAGAAACATTGAAAAACTGGTGAAGAAAATGACATCAGTGAAATACGGTCAGTTATTCAATGAAACATATATATATATATATATATATATACGTCTAGAATATTGCTGATAAGGAAGTATTAATAATTTGCAGACTATGTAAGTCAGTCGTATATAATTAAATCACGAAGGAAATTAATATTTTCTGTATCATCTCTTATAAGTTTTATTTATAATTGGGTTTATGATAAAATATGCCTTTTATAAATCTCGATGGTGAGTTCTTTTTTAAAGAGAGTAGCTGTATTGTGTAACTTTTAGCGCCACACCTCTCCCGCCATTATTTAGGTAGATGTTTTACTTAATATCTCATTGTGTACACAAAGGACATGCATCACCATAGATAAAGTATATAGCTTTTGGTTAATACTATGGTCTGTTAGAAGTAAAGAGAGCCACTTCTAACCACCTCTAATCAGCATGGGTAGCTGTTGTTAAATGTATATTTAGTAGAATAACGCTACTGAAACTATGTAGTAAATGAGAAGAATACTTATTCCAAAATAAACTAAAAAAAGATGTTTTTTTAGCAACAAATAGTAAATAAATCGGTTTTTTGACTTTTAGATTATATAAAAAACTATTGATGTATAAATTAATATCTGGAATATTTGAGCTATTTAGCAAAACTACTTTATATCATAAATATTAATGCTGCTTAGTTAAAAGTTGCAATTCGATTTCCCAGTAATTATTATCTTTAAAAAAAAGACCAAAGGATTTTTGACAGTAGTTAATCAGGATAGTATTTATGCTCCCTGCAAAGTTTATCCTGCTGATTTTTTTTAAATAATTTTTTTTTAAGTTCGATTAGTCAAACCGTAGTTTTGCATAGCTTTTGTGGCCATCAATATCAAGTTATGTACAAACCAAATTATTTTTGGTAAAATATTGGAACTGTATTTGCAAGGATTTTTGTATTCTTTTTTTTTTCATAAACAAGAGAATTGCTTCTCACTTTATATATAACAATAACAAGTATAAAGAAAAATGGACTCATGATATTGACTTTTTACTTTACTATAAGTAAAGTATAGTGATCGTGAAAAAATTCGATCTCGAGATTTTGACGAAATTACATGTTTTGAGGTCCCAGAAGTCGTTAATAAAGTTTTTTCGATGATGTCTGTGTGTGTGTGTGGGTGGGTGGGTGAGTGTGTTAGCATTGCTTGTTACCACGCTACGGTCCAGAATCTTTGATGGATCAAGTTGATATTTTACACAAAAAAGGGCCTCTTAAGGAAGAAGATCCCTATTGTTTGGGAAGAATTATGCATGATGGGAGAGTCACTTTTTTTGCCAAAAACCTTTTATAAAAACATTTATTTCTCCTAAACTGATAAGCCTAGAGTTTTGAAATTTTGAAATTATCTTTGACGTTACAAATGGAAGAAACGAAAAATATATTCAAAATTATAAACAACGGGAAATATTTTTTTTTCAATAAAATGTAAAAAATTTGACTTATAATTCAATCTCAAACATTGTGAGAGCGATACAAGCCATACTGTTTGACAGGACAAAATGAAACTCAGCCCAAAAATAGAATATTATGTGGAGAATGAGTTGAGATATTTTTTTTCAAAATTACATTTGCTAAAGGGGCGTTACAGTACGATTTATGTTTTCAGAAAATGTTTTTTTGATGCGAAACGGCTGATTAAATAATAATGATAATTTGACCAAAAATGGAACAAATTTAACAATTTATAAACAAAAATTCATGAAGTTTCAATTACGGGAAAAACCAATAACGCCATAAAAACTGTTTGTTTATCATTGACTAAGAGATCACCTGCTATACTTGTCGAATTTTTTATATTTTTTTACATTGTTTACATTGACTTAGAAATTTTTTGAGTGAATCCACAGAGATAAAATTGATATTTATAAAGGAACAATTTAAATAGTTTATTGACTTATATGAGATGTAGCAGGAATAATATTTTTACATGTAAATAAATCACTGGCAATAAACATAAATAAATTACCTTTGTCTTCTATGGCATGATGGATTTGTCTCATAAAATGCTATAATAAATCTATATATTGCACTCTTGAGCATAACTTAATATCGGTTACAATGACATTATCATTGTGAATTGTAGGACCTTTCCATGATATTGAAATGTGACGAATGGACTCTTTCCTCAAGAAAGAGGATTTATGTTTGTTGAGAAATATCCAGTTTTTTTGTACAATTTTAGTCTAATAGTTCATATTTATTATTTTCAAAAATTAGAAGCTACCAACTATAAAAGATTTAAATTATATTGAATAGCTGGCTTTGACTTCGATTTGAGTATGTAAACTGGCTAATTCCTAATATATTTCTACTCAATATACATTCATAGCAAACTTATAACAGAGTACAGGAGGCAGGAAAAGGATAACACTCACTCAGAAAAAATTCTTATATATGATATTTGACAAAGGGGAAGGAAAATGATCTTATTAAATACTAAGGACCCATAAAATTCCCAGTATAATAATTCTATAAAACACAAAAAATGTAAAAGATAATTCAAAATTGATATCTTTCGTTTGGAGATTAATAAATGTAATTATCGTACATCTTTAATTATAAATCATCTTAAAACATTTTTTCTTTGCTGTTTATGATGTTTTTCAGAGAAAAAAAGGCTATTTTGCAGTTTTAAATTTGAAAATTTTACTTTAATATTCAATGTAGAAGGATATCAAGTAAACTATGTAAGAAATCTACTGGCTATTTGAACAAAAGCAATGTTCGCTTGTAGGAGAATATTTCGTATCAAGAAATGTTCACTTTTGTTTTTAAAAATATTATTACTTCTGTAGTTATACTAATGAAATTATTTGCATCAGCTGTGTGATGTACAAAAATATTGATAAGTCGATCGATCAATCACTATCTGTACTACCTCAAGAATGAAAGGCTAATAATCATATCCCATTTAGATGTTTACGTTGTAGTTAAATGAGACGTTATGTGTTATTTACTCAAGAAATTTAATATTAAGTTACTTATAGTAACGTTGAGTGTAGGCCACTCCAGATTTTTAAACTATTTGATAATATCCATTGAAAACAGGGAGTACAGGAGTTCTCAGTGATAATACACGAGTCACCACTAACATACACATCAGCATGGTAGCTGTAAATTTGATACCCTAACTATTCAACCATACTCTTAACTATTCAATCATACTCTATTTGAGTCAAAGATGTCGCAAGGTCAGCCACAAATCATTTTCACTATTCCAGAAACTCACTTCAGTCAGTATCAAAGATCAGCAAAAGATTTTTGACGTATAATTGTAATAATCTGGCTCCTAAATAGCTAAATTTAATAAACCAATCGCGAGGTTCTGTAATATTTCTGATTTAAATGTAGCGCTGTGTTCTACAAACTTTCTGCGATAAAATACTAATAAACTTTTTTCTTTCAGCGCCCTTTATTTTGGTTACTTAAAATATTAATTTCATTAATGTATCCCTTTAAAATGGTTAACTTTGGAATGAAGCTCCAACAGTGAAAAGTTTACCCCAATCTTGATCTAAAAAGCAGCCATTATTGATCCTTACAACAGAAGTAGTTATGTAATTTTATGACATTATGTTTAATGTACTATTTCATTATATCAGAACGCTTCTTTCTTCGCAGTAATATAACAAGATTATAAATAATAATTTTTTGCTACAACATATTCATCCGAATAAAAATATAGCCAATGGAGATTTCCAAGTCTAATTTCCATGTATGTATAAAAAGTTCCATTACTGTAATGCAACCATTAGTACAGTATGAGTTTTGTACACAGTGCAAGGTTGGTTGGGCAGGAGACGGATGGATGTGTGGTAGCGACCGGGACCTGGATGGCTGGCCTGACGAAGACCTTCCCTGTCAGCACAAGAGATGTCGCAAGGTCAGCCACAAATCATTTTCACTCCAATAACCATATCACTAGAATATATAAAGTTAAGTATAAATTTCTACTTTATTGCATACGTACATGTCGATGTCAAAAAATGTACAACAGATGGGGAAATATATATCTTATACCTCATCATCATGAAAGTCTTTTCTTCTTAATCGTTGTATGTATTTAGTGGAAATTAACTAATTTTATCAAGTAGCGTCAATTTTACATCAATATTTTATTAAATCTGATAATTAATGAATAGAGCAATAAAAATAAAATTACAGGATTAACATTGTGAATATAATTAAATTTAAATTTGGTACATTCACTTGTAATTTTTGATTGACAAATTTAAACTCATTTCAGAGATTAGCAAATTAATATTATGAACATTGTTTTTGTGATAAACACATCTGGATAGTACTACACTGAGTGAATTTATTGAGAGCATAAATCCAACAGAAAGACTATAATATTTTGTTAAATTATTGTTATTAGAATGTTATGAAAAATGATAGTATATTATTGCGCCCGTCAATGTCCTCCGATGAAATCATTGGTCGAAATGCTTTGTTTTTCCTTGGTTTAGAATTTTAGATTTCCATAGGCATTAGATTCATGATATGTAAATGTATGTATCGAGGAACATTGCCAGTAAAACCTTTTAACTTCTTCCAATTTCTTTTATCGTTTTGATTTAGTGAATCGGTTTTTCCATCACAATACACTTTTAATTGTAACAGTTGTACGCTCATTCATTTCATTGTAAAAATAAGAATGGTGTATTTTCAAAGCAGAAATATTATTAAATTTATTTTTCAAATTTTAAATTGAAAAATATGGTAAATTTTAAAGTTACGTTACTCTGTAACGTTTAGCTTTACATCATGAATGTTGGATGACTGATTTGTTCATTACTAAATCAATATTAACACTTTTTACTTTACTATAAGTAAAGTATAGTGATCGTGAAAAAATTCGATCTCGAGAATTTGACGGAATTACATGTTTTGAGGTCCCAGAAGTCGTTAATAAAGTTTTTTCGATGATGTCTGTGTGTGTGTGGGTGGGTGGGTGAATGTGTTAGCATTGCTTGTTACCACGCTACGGTCCAGAATATTTGATGGATCAAGTTGATATTTTACACGAAAATGGGCCTCATAAAGTAGAAGGTCCCAATTGTTTGGGAAGAATTATGCATGAAGGAAAAATCACTTTTTTTGCCAAAAACCGTTTTTTAAAAACATTTTATTCTCCTAAACTGATAACCCTAGAGTTTTGAAATTTTGACATTATCTTTGAGGTTACAAATGGAACAAACGGAAAATATATTCAGAATTTTAAAACAACAGGAAATTTTTTTTTTCAATGAAATGTAAAAATTTTGACTTATAATTCAATCTCAAACCTTGTGAGGGCGATACAAGCCATACTGTTTGATGGTTGAAAATGAAACTACGCCTAAAAATAGAACATTATATGGAGAATGAGTTGAGATATTTTTTTTCAAAATTACATTCGCTAAAGGGGCGTTACAGTACGATTTCTGTTTTCAGAAAATGTTTTTTAACGCTAAACGGATCACTAAAAAATAATGAAAATTTGAACAAAAATGGAACAAAAAATTAACATTCATAAAAAAAATCATGAAGTTTCAATTACGGGATAGAGCAATAACGCTATAAAAACTGTTTGTTTATCCTTGACTAAGAGATCACCTGCTATACTTGTCGAATTTTTTATATTTTTTACATTGTTTACATTGAGTTAGAATTTTTTGAGCGATTCCACTGAGATAAAATTGATATTTATAAAGGAACAATTTAAATAGTTTATTGACTTATATGATATGTAAGAGGAATAATATTTTTACATGTAAATAAATCACCGCCAATAAACATAAATAAATTACCTTTGTCTTCTATGGCATGATGGATTTGTCTCATAAAATGCTTTAATAAATCAATATATTGCACTCTTGAGCAAAACTTAATATCAGTTACAATTACATTATCATTGTGAATGTAGTACCTTTCCATGCTATTTAAATGTGATGAATGACTCTTTCCTCAAGAAAGAGGACTTATGTTGGTTGAGAAATATCCAGTTTTTTTATACAATTCTAGTCTAATAGTTCATATTTATTATTTTCAAAAATTAGAAGCTACCAACTATAAAAGATTTAAATTATATTGAATAGCTGGCTTTGACTTTGATTTGAGTATGTAAACTGGCTAATTACTAATATATTTTTTCACAAAATACATTCATAGCAAACTTATAACAGAGTACAGGAGGCAGGAAAAGGATAACACTCACTCAGAAAAAATTCGTATGTATGTTATTTGACAAAGGGGAAGGAAAATGATATTATTATATACTAAGAAGCCATAAAATTCCCAGTATAATAATTCTATAAAAAGACGAAAAATGTAAAAGATAATGAAACTTGAAATCTTTCGTTTGAAGATTAATAAATGTAATTATCGTACATCTTTAATTATAAATTATCTTAAAAGGACATTTTTTCTTCGATGTTTGTGATCTTTTTCAGAGAAAATAAGAGTATTTTCCTGTTTTAAATTTGAAAATTTAACTTAAATATTCAATGAAGAATGAGGTGATGTAAACGATGTAAGATATCCACTGGCTATTTGAACAAAGGCTTCGTTCTCTTGTAGGAGATTATTTCGTATCAAGAAATGTTCACTTTTGTTTTTAAAAATATTATTACTGCTGTAGTTATACTAATGAAATTATTTGCATCAGCTGTGTGATGTACAAAGATATTGATAAGTCGATCAATCACTATCTGTACTACCTCAAGAATGAAAGGCTAATAATCATATCCCATTTAGATGTTTACGTTGTAGTTAAATGAGACGTTATGTGTTACATACTCAAGAAATTTGATATTAAGTTGCTTATAGTAAAGTTGAGTGTAGGCCACTCCAGATTTTTTTAATTTCTAACTTATAAAAACTATCTTTATTTTTTCTTAGAAATCTTTACAGCATATACATCTTTGGAGTGCTTTACCACTATTAAACATATTATCAGGCCCATTGATATTAAAATTACTACAGTGATTTATTTAAATGTGGCTGTCGATTTAGACATATTATTAAACGCTGTGGTAAAAGTACAATCAAACTCATTAACAATCCGGTAAACGACTTCATTTATTGCAATGGTCAATATTCATTTGTCAACTAGAAGGAAATTGAAATGTTTGTTACAGCACAATCTGTTCCAGCAGATAAACCTTAAAGTTGTCATTTTTCCTTTCCATTATCAAAGTCATAAACTTTTTGTCATAGAACAATACTTATATAAATTTATAAGAAATTTAAAGTTTGTTGGAGTATCAGAAGAGCAGGTTTCAATTAATATCAGTGTTGGTATAAAGAACGATAATGTACTTTTCCAATGCTTCAAAACTACTCGATTTCAATAAGGCTCTTTCCTGCACAAAAAACTATATGACTTTCAAATGACATGACGAATTTTCAAATGGTGCCATTTGTGGAGTGTTTAGAATATTTTTCGTAGATATTCATGCAGCCGCAGCATACAGCCAGACATTAAGGAAAATGAATTCAGAAGACCTCAAGATCTGATACATCCATCAAAATTTAAAAGTATTATTTCTTTTCATCACCACGGTAGTATTTTTCAGTAACAATCAAAAATAAAGTCCACCTGTATATAAAAGTGTATAGCATCCTTTAAATGTGCTGATTCAGAAAATACATGTACTTTGAGTTCTATCATACCATGCTTATATTATAACCTTATAACTGTTCATATCATACATTTACATAATTGCTTTGTTAATATTTAACCGAATCAGAACATGAAAGCAATGAATGATTGAATGTTATAGTCCAGAGAACTAATACAATCGTCTTAAATGGTAGACGTGTATACGACTATCATATATTTTGTCCTTTTTACATATCAAATTAACTCTTTGAAACAATTCCAAGACTTTTAAAGAACATTTTATAGTCTATTACATCATTTTACTCAATTATGATGAAAAATGTTCTAAATTAATGTAAACAAATTCAACAGGCAGTTTATTAAAGCAATTTTAGGGCTATATTGACTCTTCCAACGGTCTAAAATTATTGATATTTTTTTCATTACTTTTTTAATTTTGAGATGCTATATGCACAATTTCAGTGTTTTAGCCGTAGTGGTTAGGGAGTAAAGAAATTGTTTCTCTATTATGTCTGCTTTTATTAAGCAGTTTCACCGAAAAAATAAGTTATCCTCCATCAAGAAGCTATTTTTTGCGTTAAACTTCTTTATAATCTGTCAAACAGCGTAACATCGTGTTTACAATCTTTCAAATTCAATCAATCATAAGTAAAATTTTTTAAATGGTTTCTCAGACTTCTTTATTTTTTTTTAATAAAATTCGGAAACTTTGTTCCTTCAAAGCTAATATTATTTCCACGGTAACTACATAATTTCAACTTTCCTAGAGTTAGTAGTTTAAGAGAAAAAAATGGCATCTAAAAATATATTGGAGAATGAAGTGGATTTTCCATGAGAAAATATTACCCAATCAATTAGTCAATTTGATCCATCAAACAATATAATCTATAGTGTCTACAAACTTATGGATGCATATCCACCCATAAACAAACACACAACTTCGAAAAACTTTTTTCGAGGGACTCAGGGAACCCCTCAAAACTTCCAAATCATGAAATAGATGTTTGTCAATATTACTGTATTTTACTTGCTGTTTTGTAAAAACTACATATTGATTCTATTCTAAGCTTTCAATAAAAATATTATTATATGTTATTATCAGGGTTTTCTCATTAAATCTCAACAGAATAGAGATGTTCTAGAACGATTTTTTCCATGTTAACAATACAAAACTTGTTTTGTATCTTTAGCTAGAACAATAAAAAATGTTCATATTAACTAGGTTGCAGTAGATGAACACCGATTAGCTTACCTGAAACATTGTTTAAAAAAAAATAATTAAAATATAAAACAAAGTAAAATTTCTGTAGACTTCATGTGTAGATATTAATAGTTCGAAATATAGATAAAAAAAGTGTTGATTACGTCAGTATTCAAGGCTCTTGGGTGTACGCCAAAGACGTGATGAAACTATTAGTGGACATAAAGGTTCAATGATTGCCTCAATAGTATGTGTGTCCAATAGCATGTTACCTACATCAGTTCGAAGCTCCTTCGCTTACACTAAAAGCTATTTCTTATGAGTTTGATTTGAATTATAAATCAAAAGTGGTGTCAATCACCTAACTGCTGATATCTTGTTAATTTAAAGAATCTGAAGTGTTTCTACTCAACTTTAATTACCTAAACTTCTTTTTTTTAATATATATTCTCACAGTAGCAATGGTTTCTGTAAAAATTGTTTATAAGCTTATTTGTTATATATGTTTTACTTTTATTTGATTACGAGAAAACAGTTCTATAATCAAATTTCAAGCTCGTCTACCAAAATTGAACAAACAATGTGAAGTTCATAGAATGAAATATAGTTAATATACTTATTACTAAATATCTGTGGACATAAATACATAGAAATTTTATCATGGCCCTTCAAACACCATGGCATGTTCATAGAATTTATATGGACACATTCTCACCAACACATACAGATATCATTGTAAGCATATCAAATATTAGTCCTGGAAACTTAAAACATGAACATCTATGAAAAACTCGAACTATTAACTACAAAAATATTTACTTTAGCTATAGTAAATAAACAAAAAAATCATGGAAAATAACTGATAAAAATGTACAATTTCCTATTCTGTTGGAAGGTATTTTTTACTTTAGACTTTCTTAAAAGAAAATTCGTAACAACTATGACGACTTGGAGTCTAAGATTAAAAGCTACTGCCACTGTTGTGGCCTTCGTTGCCATGTTCTATTGATCTGCTTTAATGGCTTGTTCAACTAACCTAAGTTTTCTTACTGGAAAGGAATCAACAGTTTCTCTAACTCTTCACTTGTTTTTATTATAATTTCATTGCGCTAATATTCTATTAGTGTTATGTAATTATATATTATAATTACATGTTCAAATAATTTATTTATTCTCTAATTTTTTAACATATTCTCTTGGTTTAATCATTACCCACAAGTTTTTTTTAAATTTTGATCAAAAATTATCATTATTCCATACTGTTAAAAGGAAGTTACAACATAAATTTTTGTTTTTTGTTGCTTTTCTTTTTTAAAGCATTGCATAAAACTACAAATAACTTTTCATCACTTTCTCTTCATTCAAGTAACAAAACAGTTACTTGGAATAAAATAAACAATAAATAACACGTTTGTTATAATGTGAATTAACAATTTATGAAAAAAATTCATGAATTTCAATTACGGCGAAGAACAATAAAGCTATAAAAATTTAATGTTTATCCGGGACTTATGATTTCCTTGCTATACTAGTCTATTTGCTTACATTTATTTACATTGTCTACATTGACTTAACAATTTTTTTAGTGAATCCACTGAAATAAAACTGAATAAACATACTGATATTTCTGATGCTTTCCATGGTATGATCGATTTGTCTCACAAAATGCTCTAATCAATATATATGTTGCACCCTTGAACATAACTTAATATCAGATGTAAATTTTTTTTGTGTTTTTGAATCATAGTGTCTTTGGGTAATATTTGAAGCACGAGGAATGTACTCTTTTTTTCAAGAAAGAGCTATTATATTGTTGACAAATATCCAATTTTTTTTTTTTGCTTTTCTAGTTTAATAGTTCATATTTATTATTTTTAAAAATTTCAAGCTTCCTGTTATAAAAGTTTTAAATTATACAGAAAAGCCGGCTTTGAATTTGATTTGAGTATGAAAAACTGCTTAATTACTAATATATTTTTTCTCAATATACATTTACAGTAACCTTATAACAGAGTACAGCACGAAGGAAAAGGATAACTAACTACTCGTAACACTCGCTCAGAGTAAATTGGATTTTTATGATTTTGACAAAGGGAAAGAAAAGAGATTTTTAAAAAAAACACTAGCATGCCATAAAATGCCCAATATAATAATTTCATAAAAGAAAAAAATGTAGAACATATTCCAAATTTAAAACATTTTTGAAAAATAATAAGTCAAATTATTCTACATCTTAAATTAAAAATGAACTTAAAACCACATTTTTTCTTACATGTTTCTGACATTCAGACAAAATAGGAATATTTTCAAGTTTTAATTGGGAAACTTTGTATTAAATCTTCAATGTAGAAGAAGATCAGGTGAACTATGTAAGAGATCCACTGGCTAATGGAACAAAAGCCATATTCTCCTTTAAAAGATTATTTCGTAACACGAAATCTACACTTTTGCTTTTCAAAAATGTTATTATTGCTGTAGTTACACTAATGATATTAAATAGATCAGTGGTGTGATATACAAAAATAAGCATACATATTGAGTGGATCAATCACTTATCTGTACTACCTCCAGGAATGAAAGACTAATAAACATCTCCCATTTAGATATTTATATTATGCTTAAATGAAACATTATATATTATATACCCAACAAGTTTGATATTATGTTTACTTATAGTAAAGTTGAGTTTGGGCCACTCCAAATTTTTGAATTTGCATCTAATGCGAAACAGATGATGATTTCTAATGTTCAACCGATTCTTTGACTTTTTCAATAAGAACTTAAAGTTTCTAAAAATTATTAAGTTATAGTTGGTTCAACATCAACATAATGATTCCATGAAAATGAAGAAACAAGAGAAGTTATTTTTATCACTTCATCACCGATAGGAAATAAATAGATCCAATGATCTACTAATTCTTCGCCTGATTCATCCGGTGTTAATTCTTTAAGTTTTATCAAGCAATACTATAAATGAAAGTTGATAAACTCTTAAATCAAGTTTTAATTGAAAAAATGAATATACGTTTGGCCGTTTCATATATCTACACAAGTATACATAAAGAAAGGCAATTAACGGCAGACTGACTGACTTGACTAATCATTGCAGTGCCGACACTGCTTAGCCAAAGAATTTTGAGAGTATAAACATGTTGATCTGAGCAAAAAATAAGAAGGAATATTTTGAAATTTAGTTCCTAAAGGTGTAAAATTGGGTATAATCTCGTGAGTAAAAAATTGGTAACAAAATATTAAAATTAAAATAACTGAAAACTGACAACTGCTAAAAAAATTTAGAAACTCTTTTCGATTAGAAATTTCATTCTCTTACAGTTTTATGCGAAACATTTTTCTCTGTGATGTATTTTGAACCCTCAAAAAACGGCACAAATTTAAAAATGTTCTATATGATTTAATCCGGACGAAGAACCTATAAGTACTAATGAAAGATTTAAATTCAATTTCATGGAAAATATATTTCTGACAAGTTTTGAAACAATGATGCATATTCAGGAGCAGAACAATAAACAAAATAATTGTAACTTGAAATTTGTTTACACTATCGGAGATGCAAAGGCATTACTACCAAATTTATATTAATGTATTATATTCATGTTTGTTGTCTTTACAATCTGATAATGTTTCCTTTGTTCCTACTTCCTTCCATTGGTGGCATTGAGAACTGTAAGTTAATAAATAATAATTGTAAAAATTAATCTTTTTTAAGTTCATGTTTTACTTTTATTTTTTAAAAGAGTGATATTTTATCTATTCATGGTATGGTATATTTATCTATTCACTATTATATTTGTTTGTATTAAATAGTTCAATTCTAACAAATACTGATCCAGCTGAAATTCAGCGCAGATACTCCGTAATATAAAGCAAATGACTAAACGTGTATACTAGTATATTTTTTTTAAAAAAAAAGTCAAATTAATTAATCTTTGGTCTACCTATGAGAAGACGTGGTGAGCTGCTAGTATTTTACATTTTACTTTCTCTGACTTTGTGAACACTATTGTAAAAGAAATCAAGGCGTTCTTTAATTTATTTCTGCTATTATTTTGTTTTCATGTTATTATGAGTTCTTATGGTTAAAAATACTTGAAACAACAAGTTAATGTATAAACACCTTCGGACATTCGAAAAATAATTAATTCTATCCAACCAATGATTTGGTTTGAATTCTGAAGACGAGTGTTGGTTAAAACATCCTAATCACCAATTCAAAATTCTACAAGAATTACAAAGTTACGTGTAAGTGTAGCATTTTACTTTAGCGTATGTAAAGTATACTGTAGGTATAATAATCTTACTATTTCGATAAGTAAATCTAAAATTAAGTTCTGTTGCATAAAATGAATTCCAAAAACATGTAAACTGTATTTCATACGATTGAATCGATTTTATTCATTGTTAACCACAAACTGGATTTCATTATACGGAGAATCTTAAGTTTACATAAACTGGTAGATCTCCAAATATAAACAATATTATGAATAATTTTGCATCGGTAAATGGAAGAAATCAATATGTAAATACTGCAATCATTCAAAGTATAAAATATTGTTGATGTTGTAATCTTATGATGTTAAAATAATGAATATATTATTTATATATTCTAATATGAATATATTGTTGAATTAATATAATAAAACAACTTTATAAGAAGATAGAATGTTTTTAATACATTTAGACTTGATATTTTTATTTGAGAAGTGATTGAGTGAAATTTATATAATGAAACCAGTTCTACATATAAAATATGTAGTCATAATTCATGAATAGAATTGGTTTTTCCATTTTATGTTTTCCTGTTATAATAATTGAATACAGAATAATCATATTTGAATTGAAACATGGGGTATAAATGATGCAGAATGGGAATATGCTCCATTTTTATGAATATATTTTGAACTAAATGATTAATGTTCATACTATTAATGCGAACTTAGAACAATGGAAGCTTCCTGAAGATGATTCTCGCATACGAACAAGAAAATATTGTCTAAAATATATTATTGTAAATCATGCATCGTTTTTTGTTACAACAAGACGGATTGTATTTTATTTAACACAAATTTATGTTTTATAAATAAAACACATACACATGTAGGGATGTTTTATAAATGCATCAATGAAATATATTTCAAGACATCAATTAGCTAACAATGCAGTATGTAAACGACCTTGTATCCAAATGAAATTAACCTTGAGAGCAACCAAAAACTTCTTTTCAATCAAATTTATTAAAACAAGCGGAATAATATTATTCGATTTACAAGCTGAAAAAGCCTAATTGAAACAACTAGCTTTGTTCATCCAATAAAATAGGAATTGAAAATTAATTATTGGAAGTTATATATAATTATATAGATTTTTAAATGGTTTTAGATTAATACGCAAATTTTATACATCGGATTCACAAATGTGAATATGAAAATTGTACATTTAGGTATCCTGAGAACATTAGTTTTTGTAGTTAAATATTTGTTATGATTTTTTTCTTAAAACATCAAAAAATAGAGTCGTGAACTTCAATAAGCACTCTTAAAGTTTTACAGACTGAAAGGAAAGGTCTAGTAGGCCGAAACCGGTTTTCATTCCCGAGCAGATCTTTTTTTAATGGCATTAGGGAATAACTTGCTTCATCGACACAGGCTTCTACTATGGAGAATAGTATAAAATAATTGTAAATAATATTTATTCACCTATATCATTAAATATTGAAGACACAATACTTACTAATTACAGCAGAATGTAGTTCATTAATATATAATATTTAAGGTTACGAAAGGTAATTAAAATTTGGTTGGTGCTTATTGATATCAAAGTTAGACCCAATACATTGAAGAAGGAATAGGGCAGAAATTAGTTCACCTCAGAAGCAAACATAGTGAAATGTCCCCTCAATATATATTGAAAAGAAAGTCCTAAAATATCTTAACAAAGATATACTACTAAAACATTATTAATGTAAAACAAAATTTTCTTTATGGATGTTATTATTAAACAATCACCTTTTAATAACAAATAAATAAAAGTTCAAAACATGTTTACACGTCTATTTACTGTATACAATTATGGCTATATTCCATCAATAGATATCGTATTATATTCATATTTCTTTGAATATAGTTTTGTACTTTTAAATTACAATTTTTTCGTATAATTCTTGTCCTTTATATGAATAATATATATAAGTACTGCACATTGTATTTCTTACTTTTAACTTTGTCAACAAGAAAAGGACCCAAAATGATTTAAGAATTGTATTCTGATTTTTTTAAACTGAAATCTTTACGAAATTACTTCTAATTGTAATATGAAAATAATTCTCTACAAAAGTTGACATAACGGACAGAAAAGAAGTTTTCGTGACGGTAAAAATTGTAACGATTCAATATACAATTTTAATAGGCAATTGAAACAATGATATAAATAAAAATCACATTTAATTTATCTTATGAAATATTTATAATATCAAGGTTTTAGAGGTGTAGGTTGTTTGAGAGAAATTAAAATACTTGCAGAGGGAATTTTAAATGTCGGGATATTATGAAGAGGCGGGAGACACACTGCTTTTGTTACGTGGCAACATTGAGTTTCAAACTATACGTCCGTATTGACTATTATGTCTAGTTGAATCAAAATTTATTAAGTGCATTTCGTGATCGTTCTAGCGTCTTTTAAATTCTAGTGACTGGTATGAAGTGGCGTGGTCTACTGTTAATTTATTTTAAGTTACTTTTTTCTGGGTAATGTGCTTTGTACTTCGTTTTATTACCTGTAATTGTTCCATTGGCATCAGTCATTGGTAGACCTATTTATACGTACTGTTTCTGTCTTTTGATCACTTATTATGTATGCCAAGGGCAAAGGTTCTACCGTTCCATCAAATGCACAAGCCCGTGAAAAGTTAGCTCTTTATGTTTACGAATATTTACTTCATGTTGGTGCCCAGAAAGCTGCTCAAACTTTTTTATCAGAAATAAGATGGGAGAAAAACATAACACTTGGTGAGCCTCCAGGATTTTTACATTCATGGTGGTGTGTGTTTTGGGATTTATACTGTGCTGCCCCAGAAAGAAGGGACACATGTGAGCATTCGAGTGAAGCTAAAGCATTTCATGATTATGGATTTGTAAATTCAGGATATGGAGTTAACGGAATCGCACATAATACTGGACCTGCTCCTATTCCTTTAGGTCAAATGCCACCAAATGATGGACTTCCTGGTGGTCCCATGCCACCAGGATTTTTTCCGAATTCGACTATGAGACCCTCGCCACCTACACATCCATCTTCACAGCCGTCACCACATCCCCAGCCTCCTCCTCCTCATGGAGAAATAATGGCCTCACAGCCTTTTATGGGTCCTAGATATCCTGCAGGGCCTCGTCCTGGAGTAAGAATTCCCCAAATGAGCAATGATTACAGTGGCCCTCCTGGTCAACCAATGATGCCAAATAGCATGGATCCAAGTAGACAAGGACCTCCTGGTATGAGTTCTATGAACCCACGAATGAATCCTCCACGTGGTCCTGGTATGGGACCTATGGGACCTGGTTCTTATGGCCCCGGTCTTCGCGGTCCTCCACCCAACTCAATGGGTCCAGGTCCTGGAGGACCGGGTATGCATCCGATGGGTATGGCAGGTCCTGGTGGAAGACCCCAATGGCAACCTAATACTTCAACTCCTATGAATTACTCTTCTTCTTCCCCAGGAAATTATGGTGGTCCTCCAGTGTCCTCAGGGCCACCAGGGCCAGGAACGCCTATAATGCAGAGCCCACAAGATTCATCTAATTCTGGAGGTGAAAATATGTACACAATGATGAAACCGGTACCTGGTGGAAATATGCCGGGTGATTTCTCTATGGGTGCTGGTAGTGAGGGAGGTCCCATGGGTCCAATGGGTCCTAGCACAATGGGACCTGTTATTAGTAGTGATGGATTGGATGGAATGAAAAACTCACCAGCAGGTGGGCCTGGAACGCCTAGAGAAGACAGTGGATCTGGCATGGGAGACTACAATTTAGCAAGTTTCGGAGGGCCTCCGGAAAATGATCAGACTGAATCTGCAGCCATCATGAAAATTAAGGAAAGTATGCAAGAAGAAGCAAAGAGGTTTGAAAAAGATTCTGATCATCCTGATTATTTTATGCAGTAGTAATGCTTAGGCATGCCCCTTTGTATGCAGTCATAATAATATATGAATGGAATCATCTGGATGCTCCTTTTGAGTAATTAAATTGTATGGTCTCGATCCATTCGTATCTCTTTTATTTCTATGTAAATATTATTCATAATTGGATATAAGTCGTTTACACTAATTCTCTATAATCTGTTTAAATTAAAATGTTCATTAAATATTTTATCATAAGAATTATTTAATAAGAAATTAAAAAAAAATATATTTAAGTGGTTTAATTTATTTGTAGCTTGAATATGAGCTATTTTGGAATTATATTTTAGCCTGTGAGTTATCGTATTTTTAGTATAAATGTACTTGTTTATTTATTGTTTTATAATTTGAAAAAATTTTGAGATTATGCGAAAAAAAGAATTTCATGAAACAGTTTGATAAGTGTGAACTTGGTTGATAACAGCAAGATGATAAAGTGAATTCTGCATAAGAAAACGTTAGATTGTATTACCAAATTTCTCTATTCAAATGATTCTATTTACAATGAATTTTAGATGACCGTATTTATTTGTTATACATTTTTATTTTTATTAACAAACTTCCCGATTATTCTGTTTTCAAACAAAAGTGTTTTGTCTTGTCCCATTTGGTAAATATTTAAACAATATTTCCATTTTGGGTTATGCTTTACATTATTTTATCCCTCTAGATAATGTGTTATGCAACAGAAACATTTATGTTTTTAATTACAAACTATAAATGATATTCATTTATTGAAGGATAGTTATGACTTGATTTGGTATGGGAGAAGCAATATATCAGACAAGTTCTCAAGTGTGAACATGGTTGATTGTAAGGTGCACTCAACATAAGCAGACGTTGATTACATTACTGAATTTCGCTAATGACATGATTATATTGACAGTGAATTTTAGACTGCCGTATTTATTTGTTATAAAATTTTTATTCTCATTATCAGACTTTCCGAATATTCGATTTTCAAGCAAAAATGTTTTGTCCTGTCTCATTACGAATACATTATTAACAATATTTCCATTTTGGATTATGTTGTTCATTTATTCTCTCACTTCTGGTTAATTGTTATGCTGCGGAAGTTTATATTTTATAACTTTATAAGCATACCCAGTTTATTTAAATGTAGTTATCACTTGATTTTGGTTCAAAAAAACACCATTATTAAGTATGTTAAGCTATTGTTTTATTAGTAATATTGAATAATTGTTTTCATTCATAGAGTATTTATTATTTACATTTCGGAAGGAAGTTTATGTATAGATGTAAAATAAATTGATTTTGTTAAAACTTTTCATTGAAGTAAAAAAAAAAATATTAATGTTATTTTAATTGGCTCTATGTGAGCAAATAGGACAGTCACAAATGTATATGTATGTGAATGGATGTGCTAATGCCAATACCTACTTACTTTAAACAAATAATGTAATGTTAGCTGTATTAATTTAAAAACTATATTATATAAAATCTAATTGCTTAGTTCTTGTCAAATAATTTAGCTTTTATCTCACATTTTGTAATTAAATTGAAATCACATATTGACGCTGCATTAAATAATTTCCAGCTAGTTCATAGCCGTATTTAGCATTGAATGAGTTAGATATTAAACATGCCATTTTTTGTTTTTTCTTTGCCTGTTATGACATTATTTGAATAAGAATTGATCAAATTTTGTTTAATATAATTTAATTGTGGTTTATAAAATTCTTTCCTTTGTTTAATTTTTTCACTTCAACTAATGTTAAAAAAAAAAACCGCTATAAACATGGCTCTTCACTTCAAGTGTGGTGTTTTCATAAACTTGTTATGTGCAATGATGTTTTAATTAGTTGGTCCTCGCTAATAATCAATGAAGATTAAAGATAATATTATTTGTACTATGTGTAATTAATAATAGTTTTATATTATCTCTAATACCTCTCAGATTTTTATTATTTTTTTAGTTGCTATATTGTTGGTACTCTTTATGTAGTACTTTTTATTTTGTTAAAAATTTATTTTATATAATATATTTTATTTATTTTAGAATTGAAGTATTATTTGCAAACAAAGTTTACTACACTAGACCTTTAGCAGTATTAGAATATACTTATTCTTATGATTAATTCTACACAGAATTCTATTTTCTGTTTCACTGAATTAATACGAGGCAGATTTCTCAATTTACTTAACTTTCTTTTTTATTTTATTTTGTTGGAACCTATTGAATTTCTTGATCTGACCGTGAATCACAACTATATGTTTCATTCTTCAAATCAATGTACTTAGAAAGTCTAATATGCAATTTTTTAAGAGATATGTTTTGATGTATCCCAAACGATTTTATTGTAATATAATTTTATTGTGTAGTTCGTATCATTTTTCTAATTATATATATGAAAGTTCAGTTGGCATTACTAGTGATAATTTTCCATTAATTAATTAACATGACCGAGTGAAACTTCCTGAATTCCTTGTAATATGTGATTTTTTTTTTATTACTACTATTCCTTTATAAAATATACATTTAATTTTATTTGTGTTCAATGAAATTTCACCTCTTGCCTCCATATTGATATAAGATATTAAAATGTATATGTAATAATATTTAATATTGAAGAAACAAATCGTTTAGTTTTAAACATAGATTAGGATAAAATAGGTGAGTAAATTAATTAATTAATTCTTTTATTTACATAACCATTTAGTTAATTTTATACTCGACTTTAAATGTTAATCAACTGTAATATTTTCATATTGAACGTTTGGAGTTTTCTGCTCGCTGTAATAGGTTCAGTGTTTTATAAAAAAGAAGCGTTCAGTCGTATTGATGAGTCCAACTATTTTTCCAATCTATTATTAAAGTTATGTACATTAGTTTATTTATAGTTGTCCTGTGCTAGTTTTATTTCCCTTTATTAGTTAATTTAAGAAAATTTTAATAAGCAGTAACAAAACTCTACATGGTCAGTGTTAATAGAGATTTTGGTAGATTTCGCTTGCATGTTTTTGTGTGTAATCACAGTATTAATGTTGGATTCGTCACCTTAGAATATTTAAAAAAAAAAACTAACTACAAAATCCTCACCCTACTAGTTGATATTTTATAGTCAAATTAAATTTGAGTAGGTGATTAATTACTTCTTCCTGGAGTTTTTTTTTTTTGGTCAGTCAACAATTTATGGTTTTAAGGAATAATTCTTTGTATCCATTTCATCGTGACAAAATTGATTAAATCAATGGAGCTGAACATTACCTGAGTGATAACCTTTGTATTGTACTTTGAATCATCTTCATATTTATGACGACAAACAATATATTTATTACTGTAAACATGACATGTTCGTCGAGTTTTTGGTAGATTTATGTATAGTTTGCTATGTGTTTCGTTAGAATACTTAAAAAATCAAATATATGGTGATCACCCTACTATATGATGTTTTGTTGTCAAATTCATGATTGGGGTTATTTTGGTTTATCGATAATTTAAGGTTAGAGGAAAAAAATCATCACATCCATGTTATTGTGGTCAAATCAGTGGAAAGGAACATCACCTACCTCCTGTGTGATAACAGCAATTGATTCTGAATCATTATCATATTTGTATCATGATTATGATGCCGTCACTACCACCACATTTTGTTGTGATCAATTAAATTAAAAAATATGCTGTATAGAAACATAAAATGTGTATATATTTTGTTATAGTATCCTCAGAAAATAGCACTCCCAGTGATCTGACCTACATTCATCAGTTCTCCAACATAGTCGTTGCTTTGTTCTCTCAACATATTCACCAGTATTCTTAGTATCCTTGATTTGACCTCTGTTGAAAGCTAGTCTTTAATCTTTCTCTTTTCACATATTTAGTCGTGGACTTCATTTAGTTCTAATCATTTTGTTATAATTTCAATGAACCTGCTTTCAAAGGAAGTTGTCTGTAGCTTTTCTTTTTTGGCATTCCTTAATATTACTATTATATTATTTATTTTTTAAAATCTTGAAAAAATACCAATTTATTTTATTTAGATTCATTATTTTATTTTTAGTATATCTCTAATATTCATTTTAATTAGAATATGACTTGAAATATTTAAGAGTATATTTTATTATTTGATGAGTAAAACCATATCTATCACAGTCTCTTCAGTGTTGAAGATTGAAATTGGGTAAATTTAAAAATAATATACTTATGCTAGTTAAATTCATTAGTATAGTTTGAATAGCAATATACAAACAATATTGACCACATATTCAATTAGAATCATTGATTATATTAATTGTTTTGTAATATACAAAAAATAGCTATTTAATGACAATCACCATTAAAATTGACGTTTGCGAAAATAATAGGGAATTTGCAATGGTCTTCTTGAATGTTTTACAAAACTTTGCTTGTAATTTTTATGTGTATATGTTTTCAGTTGAATTAACAACTTTATATTGCATTTGATTATAGGATAACTGCATTAGAATTCCAAATTCAGGTCAAGAAGATGCTGATTCAGATATGCTTGGAGATGTCTGCGATGAAGACGCTGATAATGATGGAATTTTGAATACACCTGTAAGTAATTTAAAATGTAATTTATTTTTGATCAATATGCCAATTACTCAGAAGAAATTCATAACAGTTAACTTTGTGTTATAGCCGAATTCTTTTTAATTATTTAATGTAAATTTTTACAGTTTTTTTTGTATTTTTATTTTAAGAAATACTAATTTTGTGTTGAGCAATAAGTTTTACTGCTAAATTTTGTAATGCTCATTACATTTAAAAAAAAATCGTATTCGATATTAAATTGAATTCAGTTATTCAAAGAGTATATTTGGAGAAAATTGTAATAAAAAGGATGCAGGCGATTACTTGAATACATGATTTAAAAAAAAAAATGTTATATGAAAATGGAATAAATGTGGTGGTTAAATTTATACTTCATTTGATATTTTATGTTATTGGTGCAATATGTATATAGTTGATGTATATTTGAAATTTAGTTGCGCATTTTGTACAAAGAAAAACGCGAAGAAATTTGAAAAATTGCGAAATGAGAATTGGAGATGGAAGTTTTGAAAGAGGTACAGGCCAAGTGCCATTATTGTTTCAACAAAATTATTCGTACATATGAATTTGAAGAAGCTAGTATAATAGTATTAGTACTATTATAAGAAGGCTTAGTATTTTAGATTTTAAAGGTGTTGAGTCATGGTTTTACTGTTTCATGAAACTCAGTGGACTCTCAATGGAAACTCAGTGTACATGTATAAAAACAATAATCATCTAGATTAATTGGGTTTTGATAATGAGAACCACACCAACCAAGGCTATTGAGGTACTTTTGGGGCTGCCGACTATCTCTGAGAAGCTCAGTGTACACCGTATGTGTATCAAAACAATAATCACATAAATTAATTAGGTTTTGGTAATGAGAACCATACCTACCCATGCTCTTAATATTTTTATCGGAGCTGTGCCAGGTTAGGATTGTGATGTGTGGATTAAGCCACACTGCAGTGTACTTAATAGTGAAGAATGGTATAAGAATTCTGGAGGTGGGATGCCCAGACACAAGAAATATATGATGTTAGATATAAACACGACGTGGTGTTAGGTGGACCAGAGTCAGGGAATTTTGTCTGATCTGTTAGTCAAGCAGTGATTAAAACAACCATTTTAACAGTTCACTCCGTCATAGTTAAGGAAACAGGCGCAATTTCATGTCTCAATAATAGAAAACTGAGAAATTACGAAAGGATGATCAGAAGTCACTGTTGACTGAGGATTCATTTAAACATAATGGACTTCGTGAGTGGTACAGAGGTGTAGAAGTGAGCATAAATAATTAAACTTCCTTTCATTTTCTGACAAACTGTACAGCATGTAGTCGATTAAGATTTCAAATATTAGGTAATATTAATATTAAAATAGGAAAGCTTAAAGATATTGAGTAATACGTCTATAAAGACGTCCTGGTCTTTATTGAAATATCAGGAAGGTATTCGTTGCAGTAGAAACAGGTTACTTGAGTTTGCAAAACGGATTCGCTTTATGGCCTGTTTGCCAGAATTCTGGTCTCCCACCAAACTACTACTACTGGTTGAGGTTTTTTTTAAAAAAATGTTATTCAATTTCTTGGATGCGTCTTTTATAACGAAAAAGACAAAAACTATTTTAGTAAAGTGTACATAACTTTATAGTAAAAACTGTTTTTGCTATTCGTTTTCTAGGATAACTGTCCTCTGGTGGCCAATCCTGATCAAAGGGATTCAGATCAACATGAAGCTGATCGACAGGGCGATGCTTGTGATAACTGCCCCACAGTTCCTAATCAAGGACAGGATGACTCTGATAAGGATGGCATTGGAGATGCATGTGATCCTGATATTGATAATGATGGTTGTTTTTTGTGAACCCTTTACAAAAGAAACAATTGACAGTTAATAATTTATTAATGAGAATTGATTTTACATGTATATACGTTTTATACATTTTAATGCATGTAGAACTTCGTTTAGTAACACTGATTTGAGTATCTCCATGTTGTAAGAGTTTAAAAATAAGTCTTATTTCCTCAACAGACTAATATAACTAATACATTAGAGTCACCCGTGTTGTGGTCGTCCTCAAACTGTAACCTTAAACGATCTACTCCTTTTTGAATGAACATAAGGATTTGATAGATTACCATATTTTCTATAAAAAAAAATGTATAAGCAGTTGGCAACAGTTCAATCATTTAAGCATCAGCCTGATCTGCTTTATCGTGATATGGATGAAACGCTAATGAGGATGACTAAAATCAACATAGACTGAAATATATTGCTAATTATAGTAGTTTGTTGGGAACCAAATTTCTTTGATCATCCTTGTAAAATGTAATAATTTTTTTAAACACAATTTCATTTTATTCATAACCTGTTAAGTTCATCAGTACTGGTCTTTTAGAATGATGAACGTTGTTTATTTATTTTTTTTTTTTGACTAATATGACTAAATTTTGAAAACAGTAATCTTTTAAAAAATAATGTCAATCAAATCCGATCCGATTGTTTTTGTAATGTGGACTACGAAATTAAGAATTAATATAATGAAATGCAGACTTACCTTGTATATCTTGTTACTCTATATTGATTTCCAGGAATTCCAAATGAGAGAGACAATTGTCCAAGAAAGCCAAATAGTGACCAAAGAGATCAAGATGGAGATGGGTTTGGTGATGTATGTGATAATTGTCCCCATGTTCCCAATATTCACCAGTATGATTCAGATCTAGATGACATCGGTGATGCTTGTGACAGTGATATAGATAGAGACAGGTTTTTTAAGCTTTTTTTATGCATCAGTTACTAGTTTTGTTATTTAAGTATTTTCTTTAAACCAATGTTACTAATACATCAAGATTATCTTTAATCTTGTAAAGATACACTTTATGTAATTGTAATAAATGATATCGTTAATGACGTTTTTACTTTTTTTTATTAATTGGTGGGTATGAGTTATAAATCTTTATTTCTTTAAATTATCATAATATAACAGGTGGTATTTTCCGCTTTTACATCCTGTCCCAATAACTAACATAAAATCTTCTGTATCTTTATACGATCCCAATTAGCATATTGATTATTATAGGTAAAGGTTATAGAATGTGTAATATCAACGAAGTTAAGATATGGTATGATATGATATATGAGTTGATAAGTCCGTTATGATGTGACATGTAACAGGGAATATGTTGCATTTTAATCCTAAAAAATCGTATATCTGAGAGCATACAATATATGATAATATATTATACTAATAATTATAATGAATAGTTATATTTTATCCTACCATACACAAAAATTAACGTATATTTGAATTATAAATGGATAGTCTGTAGCACCTCCAGGTATCTTTGTTTGTGGATCAACTAACGAAAAAGTATATACTATTTTGCTTGTTTATTTATATTATTCAAAGTATTTATAAATCAATGATTAATTATTTGTGAATCACAGGGATGGAATTCAAGACAGTAGGGATAATTGCCCAAAAATTCCTAACAGTGATCAGTTAGATACTGATGGGGATGGTAGAGGAAATGAATGTGACCCAGACGCCGATGGTGACGGGATACCTAACAGCAGAGATAATTGTAGATTTGTGTACAATCCAGGTCAACAGGACATTGACAGTAAGTGGAAAAATAATTTTGAACATAAAAATGTTTCAACTGTATTTTGTGTGTTATTCATCTTCAAAGACTAGAATGGAAAAGTAGTCAAATGCTTTGTTTTTCCGATAAACAAATAGTTAAAAAATCTCTGTCTAGAAGAAATTACATTTCTCTAATAAAAATGTTATTTCACTTATATTCACTGTGATGGAAAATTCGTTCTTCTAGGATTAAAATCTTCGGTTTATGAAGAAAAGTATAAACAAATTTCAGATTAACTGTACCTTATGTTGTTGGATAGAGACCAGCACTGGTAAGTTTTTTAAACTGGCTGTTGTAAAATTTCCTAATTTTAAAATTTGTCAGTATTTCAAAAGGAGATTAATATATGTTAAGTTCTTGGTATTTTGTAGTACAATCTTCAAGACAGAATTTGCTTCATGTGAACATTGTTCTAAATTTTATTAATTCCGATAAAGTTATCAAGATCATTAGATTTATTACTCTGTTATTTCAAAATTACTTTGCATAAGCAAAAATAAATATGACTAACGTATAACAATAATCTTGTTGTGGACATTTTCTTTCACACACTTGTTAATTTACTTAAAAACATAAAGAGTTATTTTTAATTTTGACTATTTTAACTGTATTTTGTTAAACACATTTAACAATTAAATTAATTATGATACGATTTATCCAAACTAGAGGTGTTTTCATACAAGCAAAACCACTGTAAAGTAGTTAACTCCGCATGAAAAAAGTAATTGAATTCTGAGTAGTGGTACTTAAATTAGCAATTATTACCTTTACCTTATGGGAAAATACTTATAAAAAGAAATTTCTATTGGAAATTCTAAGTAATAAAATTGTATTCTTAATCAAAATGTTAAATATTTATTATTGACCAACATTTTGAAAACTTAAATGTTAAAATCTACTCTTAACTTCTTTTTTTGCTTTTTAATTATAATTAAAATCTAAAAATCCTGTTATAGTTTAGTTAGTGATCGTAATAATTTTCAATATGCACGACATTATTATTATTGTGTAGACTTAATGATAAAATTTCACGTTTTTCTGTAATTGGTGAAGTCTGATTAAATATTTTTGGTGGAGAGTCTATTTTGGGCTTTTATTATTTTTTAATAACTATCCTTAGTATCCGTGCGGATTTTTGTGACTAACAACTGATTTGTAATTTTGGAAGTAAAAAGAACTTACAACTCTATTATTTATTTTAAAATATTATCATTATTATTAGAATTAAGTAAATATTTAAACCAAATGTTTTTTATAAGTGTTATCGTAGGAAACGGAGTCGGTGATGTATGCCAAGATGATTTTGATGCTGATGGTGTCCTTAACCACTTAGATAATTGCCCAAATAATTCAAAAATATTTACAACAGACTTCAGGTCAGGTTATTTAAATTATTAGATTATTATCATGGTTATTATTTTTTTTATTAATTTTGTTTTTTTTTGTGTTATCTAATTTCACGATATTACATATTTAAAATCTTAATTAGACGCTAGGAAACCTATTATGATCCAATTTTGTGAATTCATTTTTTAATGTTATTTCTGAAAGGCTTTTATTTAGTTAATACTTTAAATTATGTTTAAATAAATTGGTTATTTTTATAGCAACCAATTGTAGTAAAACAGATTTGAAAAAAGTTTTCAGATTTGACTTTGAAATAAAGTCAATAATTAAATAGTAAGTTTAATTATTATTTTTTATTTCCATTAAGACTATAACAAACTTGTATGTTTGAGTGATGTCTGTGTATGCATTATGATACTTCAAAACAGTTCTAGTTATTTAATGATAATGTTTTACGATTATGTGAATAATCTGCATTTGTAATATAAAATGAAGATTTTGGAATTTTGGGAAAATGTTTAATAAATTCAAGTAAAATAAACTTAGCATAATAGAACAATAATATACTACTCATAGCAAACTTTATCATATTTCACAATGGTTTCCTTTAGTATCATTATTTAAATTTGATTATAAAAAATAATATATTTTTTTAATAAAAGGCACTTAAGTATTAAAGTATTAAGTATAAATATTATTTCTACTGTATTTCGATTTTTCAGTCTTGTGTATAATTATTTCGTTTTTCTAATTTCTTTTGATTTATATGCAGAAAGTTTCAAACAGTTGTATTGGATCCTGAAGGAGAATCCCAAATAGATCCTCATTGGGTCATTTATAACATGGGAGCCGAAATAGTTCAGACATTGAATAGTGATCCTGGATTGGCAGTTGGTAAGTTACATTGAATGAAATTTTTTTAAGCCTTGATGAAAATTAGATATTCTAGTAATAGAAGTTTAGAAAAAGTCACTTTATCTGCCACCTGTTTTGATAATTTTATTCTCTCATTATTTTCTAATTTACATGAAAAGTTTGCTTTAACATTTTACATTATGATTCAATGGGTTTTAAAATGTTCAGTTGAACATCAAAGTTAATTTCTGTTTAACGGTTTTACGCTGTCTAGTGAAAGTGAAAACTGAGTAAAACCATTAATCAGTTTTAAATGAAATTGCAATTTTGATTTTCTTGTAAACAAAATAGAAATGAAATATATATTAACTTAAACTTTATAATATTTCTTTATGGAATAATTCAAAAATAATGTTATTAGTTGAAAGCGTTGAAGTTCTACTTTCCCACTTTATGATTTATTGTGGCAGGGTATAAATATTAAAAACTCTAGAAAGAAAGGTTCTTTCTTTTTTATTACTACTGGAAATCGGTGTTTTTAATTGTAAGCTGAAATTCATTGATTTTTGAATAATTTTAAAGTTACTAACGTTTGTTTCGTTGTATTGATTTATTGATTGATTTATTTTACATTTAAAATTTTATATACAACACAAACTCTGTTGTAGGAAATTTGTTTCCAAATCACTGAGTTGAATGATTTTATTTGTATTAATAAACTTTAGAGTGAAACAAATCTTTATAATTTGTTTGATCTTCTATAAAATGGTTTCTCGACATTCACTTGTTGTGGTGAATATATTGGTAAATCATTTTTTATTTAATTTTTTGATTTGTAGTTTTCTATTTTAATAACTTTTTTTAGGGTACGATGCATTTGGAGGTGTGGATTTCGAAGGAACATTCTTTGTTGATACAGAAAAAGACGATGATTATGTTGGCTTCATTTTCAGGTAATTCTGTTGCATTGTATCTGTATGTTGCAAACAAATCTGTAGCTGTATATTAAAGTTGATTTTAAATAATTTTGGATTCGATGAACGGATTGTATCATGCCGTTTTCATCCCATTGAATCGTCAATGTAGACAGGTCTTAACTTCTGTATTTCAGTTAACCTAATTCCTATAATACATGCATAATACAATTACAATATAGCATTATTCCTCAGTTTAGGTAGTTACCGCAATGTCTGTCTAATTAAATGAAGATCTAGATACTTTTTTTCTCAGTATTGCACTTGAAAGATCTGAAGTTAGCATTAAACACGTAACGTGGGAGTTTAAGTAACAATAAACATGAAATAATTATATGCAGTATAAGTAGTAAAGGAACATAATTGACTGTAAGTCCTTAATTGGACTTAAAATTATTGTTCAGGCAATATTGGGAAAGTGAATCCAAACTAGTGGATCATTAGACTCATGATGGTGTTTTGTGATCATTATTGAATAGATTCAGTGAAACATAAAAGTAAGTACCTAGGAATCCTACAGTAATTTCTATATATTTAGTCTACTAATGTAGTACAAGTAGTTCGTTTGATAAAGATAGTAATATTTCTTATACTCATAGTAAAATGAAAAAAACTAAAGTCGTTTATTCCTGGTGACAAATCTTTCTATGGTACAGAAAAATGGCCCATTCCTTATACTTTTTATATCATAATTGGCGATGAATTGTACCTGATATAACTGTATAAAGCAAACTATATCATATTGCAAAGATAAATTTCCCCAACAGGCCCAAAAGCTGAGCTAGGTAAAAGAATTTGTTTCTGGTGAGAATATCATAATATTCTATAATAATAGAAATTATAAACAGAGTCTAAACTCTGTAAACAAAGTTTACTTTCTAATTCTAATGTAGTGCAATCTGTTATTATGTGGTATTTACTCATTGTAGGGTAAAAATCTAATGAAATGGTCTCCACATATAAAACTTTTAATGATATAAACAACGCGTTTCGAACACGTAGTGTTCTTCTTCAGGCATTAACTAAAAAAATACAATGACATCAGAGAGTTATCTATAGTACAAAGTAAATAAGTACAAAAATTAATATAAAATAAAATAAGGCAGAAAGTACGAACCTAAGGGTGAGGGCCTCTGAATAAGACTGACTGGAAATGGAAAGGACATGGGTGGGGGTATATAGGGTACATCTGTTTCTTATTAGAGCAGGTAGAGTTTTCTCTAAAGTTAGGCTGAGCCTTTACATTTTCTTTCCTTTACAACGTTTCTTAATTTATTTATATAAAAATAATAATAATATAAAAAAAAAAAAAAAAAAAAAGTTCTACTTCCTCCTTATACATATATTTGGTTTATATTTCGTTATAGCTCTGTGTGTTATTTTTTCAATATGTTTCCTACACTTAGTCTAAAAGAAAATGTAAAGGCTCAGCCTAACTTTAGAGAAAACTCTACCTGCTCTAATAAGAAACAGATGTACCCTATATACCCCCACCCATGTCCTTTCCATTTCCAGTCAGTCTTATTCAGAGGCCCTCACCCTTAGGTTCGTACTTTCTGCCTTATTTTATTTTATATTAATTTTTGTACTTATTTACTTTGTACTATAGATAACTCTCTGATGTCATTGTATTTTTTTAGTTAATGCCTGAAGAAGAACACTACGTGTTCGAAACGCGTTGTTTATATCATTAAAAGTTTTATATGTGGAGACCATTTCATTAGATTTTTACCCTACAAAAGTTTACTTTATCTATCTTTGTGTGGTGACTTAGTATATAATTTACAAGTATGAGTAAATACTTCATAGTAGCTAACTGGGCAACTAGTGAATGTCGTGGTATTATTTACGTGGGGTTTTTAAACTACAATGAAAAAAATATATGGAAAAATAACCGTCAATGATATAAACAAATGTATCCGTCATATTGGATAAAAAGAAATTGCTTGAACTCGTCAATGGAAAACAGTTTTTTGTTCTTTGTAACAATGCATTAATATACCAAGCACAGTAGTATTTCAGAAAAATGGAAGGCGTTTATCGGTTTGCTCCACCCCACCCACCATCTTTTTTCGAGTTCTCTACATCTGATTACTCCCTTCTTCTTTGCAAAACACTTCGATTGGGAAAATTTTTTAGACGACTACAAGTTTTTGAAAATCTTGCGGAAACTTCTTTACAACAAAACCATTTAAATTATGTATAAAAGATATATTGATAGTACCTTTGGTTGTAAATTTTAAATGGATGAAGTGTAGTTATGAAATTACAAGAAAATAATTCTTTATCAATTCTCATCTGTAAAACTATACATACAAGTATTATTCGGTTATCTTAACTATCGTAAGGTGAAATTATATTATCTTTTATTGCCTGTGAATTAATCTTATTTATTATTAATTTTAATATCTGTCAGAATTAGTTGTAGTAATGCCAAGATTAATATTAGTAACATGAAATTTTATGTGAAACTGAGAAAAAATCCGGTGATTTACATGTAATATTAAATTTAAGTTTTTTGAGTATTTACATCAGTTTTTATGTTAATGGCAGGGGTGGGGAGACCAAAAGTCTGGCAAGTAGGCCACCAGTGGGCCCTTTTTGCTAGTCCCAGGGTGACCTAGACCTACCCTAAGGGAAATCTACCCGATCTCTCCATAAAGATCAGGAAATATTTCCACTCAATTTCGTTGAATGTATCTTGCCTAATAATACTAAACCAAGCGTATTTAAGTAGGCTTAGTGCAGGACAGTTAGCCATATAGTGGATAGAGGTTTCTTTCATCCTCTTTGTCACACTTTTGACAAACTGCTTTGTTTTCTAAGCCTATAACACTTAACTGTCTTCTCAGTCTACAGTGACCGGTGAGAACTCCTATCAGATTGCTCAACCTAGTTCTACCGAGTCCTAGAAGGTAATTCCTATTTTCAACACTAGGGCCCCAAATGAAAAGCTTGGCCTGTCTGTTGCCCGGACAATTCGGCCAACTCCTCTTCAATCTCTGCTGCTGCTAGACATTTATAATATGTCTCACTCTGGCAGGATTTGTTTCCTTTGTTCTTTCATGTTTTTGGCTCGAGCTTTGCTAGGGCTGAATGGTCCCGTCGATACCATCCATGACCTGGTCTCCTCGTCCCTGTTGTTGGGCTCTTGTCTTGGGCTCCGACCACAACTGTCCCCCAACTGGGTTGGTTCGGGGGCCTCTTATTGCTTATTCAGGGCTGCCCTGATAACGAACAGATCGTTGTTATCATAGACCGTACCTGGCCGGTACCCTCCAGGCCCCGGGTATCAGTTTTCATATTCGCCTCTATTAATCAACACTAAACTACAATAATTTTTATTATAAATATCATTTTATCGCTAAAACATGTTTTGTTTCCGTTCCTATAACCTTGAAGTTTAGCAAGTCAAAACTTCTAAATCGTTATTATTAATTAATCTTAATAACACTCATCCATGTTTTTAACCGATTTGAATGTAATTTTTTGGCTGTGTCCTGCCAATGGGTTAGCCTACTGCCTGAAGGAGTATGTGTAATAGTTTCATAACTTACGAATTTCTTTTCTGAAATACTGGAGCAAGTCAAAATGGTGCACAATTTGAAAATCAAAATTTATTTAATTTAATAATTAAATTATAAATCAATTTAATTGGTTAAGTCATTCATTTCTGTTTTAAGTGAAAATGTTACTTAAGAGTGTAACTTGGTAGTTACACTTACGTAGTTGTTCATCAAGAAGACAAATATTTGAGTAGTTCAGGTCATTATTCCTGGTTTTAAATACTGTGAAAATTTGAAAAAAAATAACCTTTCGAGAAATGTGAAAGTTCGGAAACCTTATTGAAAATTTTTGAAATAATAATAATAGATAACATTTGTGTAGAAAATGGTATAATCCATGATGGTGTGAAATGTTACGAATTTCGACATTTTTCTGCCGAATGGGTGTCGACCCTTGTATCCCTATACTTCATTGCCTTGAGGTTTACTAAAGATTGCTTGACTTAGTAAATAACATAATTCAAGGTCTTTTGAAGTACTTTTCTGAATGAAACTATTTAATTCAGAAAAATGTTGCCAGCGTCTTTTAGGACTGTTTAGTCAGTATAGTTATATTTAGGAATGAGGACAGTCCATTATACTAGTACTTAGAGTTATTAAACAAGGTTAAAACAACTCAGCTATCTGTAAGTTTTCTAGATGCAATAAATACTTTGCTTCTTATTCAGGACATACTACTGTGGTAAACTTTTCATTCCCTAGATCCACCATTTCATGCCAAATGGATACTATATTTTATGAGTCAAAAAATATTTTTGAGAAAGATGTTTTCAAATGATCAACCCTAGTATAACATTTTTAATATATCTATTGAAAACAATACTCTCTTTGTACAGTAAATGTGAACAATTTAAAGTATTTAATTTATAAGAAATATTTACAAATTACATAATCTGTAGAAATTTAAGTAAAGTAAAGTTAAATATTTCATACTCCAGATAATCGTAACTTTGCATATATTAATTTTTAGCATTGTTTGTTAGTGTATAAAGATTAAGTGTCAACACATGCTATCATTTTTATTCTAGTCCATCACTTAAAAATGATTAAACAGATGTATAATGAATGAATTCCTTATAAAATTTATGGGTATCATTTCTTTTAGCGCCTGTATAAACTTTGGAAATGAGTGATTATTAGCACTGTGTCTTAACATAGTTTATTTGCAGTTATCAAAACAATCATAAGTTTTATGCAGTAATTTGGAAAAAGCATACGCAAACCTATTGGAAAGCGGATCCTTTCCGAGCAGTTGCAGAACCTGGTATTCAACTAAAACTTGTTAATTCTGTCACTGGTCCAGGACGTATGCTTCGAAATTCTCTTTGGCATACGGGTGACACGCAAGATCAGGTACATCAAGTTTGATTTGTTTAAACTTATTGTTTCTTATTGGTATTTAATGAGATGAATGATGATACTTTTTAGGTTAAATTACTTTGGAAAGACCCACAAATGGTTGGTTGGAAGGAAAGAGTGGCTTATCGATGGTTACTGATTCACAGACCCAGAATATCTCTAATACGATTGAGAATATATGAGGGTGAAAAACTCATTGCTGACTCAGGAAATATTTTTGATAGCTCCTTGAAAGGAGGACGCTTGGGTGTATTTTGTTTTTCTCAAGAAATGATTATTTGGGCTGATTTGGTATACAGATGCAATGGTAAACTTTATATTCAGTTATATATTTTCCTTTTCCTTTCTTCAATTGGTTACTACCGAGTAAAACTTTACAAAGTTGTAAGTAAATTGCTCTTTCACTTTACATTAAGTGGAGCTAATTTCAGTTCAAACTTGCACACCCCTATATGCTGAACGAACAGACGAGGGTTGAATTTAGTTGTAATTAGGTTGGAGCTTTATGAAAATTGCTTTAAATAATTTCGTGTTTGTACTAAACAATTTTTCATGTTATTTGAAATAGTTTTAACTTTCACAGTGACTTCAGAATTTAATTTTAGAGTGCATTCTAGAGTCATACTCACTGTACATATAATTCCCCATGCACTAGCAATCTGTCTACTATTACTAGAAGGATTTTTTCCTATGAAATGGTAGAAAACTGAATTGTTTGGTATCTCTCTCATCATTCCGATGGTATAGTTTCATCAAGAACAAACAATCCACAATTTGAATATTTTGAATCAATACTATTGAGGAGGTAATGAGAGTGTATAGGAGTGTTTACTTACCGTCAAGTTGGGTAGTGCACTTTGTTGGTTCATTTCAGCTCTCTTTTTATAATTGTAATATTTTTGCATTTTAAACATATTTACATTTCAGGGGTTATCTCTCTCAAAAAAATAGAAATATCTGAATTTCATGAACCCAAAAAATTGTCTACAATCTCTTGAAAAAAAGTGCACTTTATCTTATTCTTTTTCATTAAATAATAAGCAATATTGTGTTGTTATAAATACTGAAGTTTCTAATTTACGTTCTAACTGCAAATTTTATTTATAAGCCTTAGACGAGAATTTAAAGAACTATAACTAACGAAATACTCTTCCTCTTTGATTGTGTTGTTGTTCAAAAGAACAATTTTCAATAAAAGTGGTTTTACTTTATCTTACGAGATTGTGAAAACTGATCGGTGCACGTACAGTTGCTAGAAATATTAAATCTATCTTATTGACTCCCAGTAGTAATTTCAAACGGCTGTTGATAAAACAATTTCGAAATTAATTTCACGTTAGGTAAGTAAACTATTTTACTTTATACATCATAAAACATAAAATCATGATGTTTTGTTATGTTGGTTAACTTTTTGAATTCTTCCAAGATGTGATGTCTTGGAAGACATATCCACTAAAACCTGTTAATTCTGTAAAAAAAAATTGATGTCAAATTAAACAGACTAAAAATTGCAAGGGGTTTTCCTTTTACCTTGTGGTTTGAACTTCATTGATTGCATCACGTATTTATTTATTGTGATTTCATTCCACAAAATTATCTGTGTCTGAGCTATATGAATTACATGTGGTCATCTAGGAAACACGAAAAGAAAAGGTTAAGAGAAATATCCTATCAAAAAATGTCGCACCTGTAAGAGTTAATTAGAAAATCAGCTGTTAATAATTTGGCAGCGTATCCATATTGACTTTGTGGGTCTTATAGTATATCACTATTTAAAATGGGTGGAATTTTTTTCTGCAGTGACGAGAACAGCTACCTTAACCATAAAGACTTTGTAGAACTTGTTTCTTCTCACTATCGAAACCGATAACCGAATGAACTCTAAACAGTTTGAACAATTTAAGCATTTCTTAAATCCAACGCATCTATCACAAAACGTGTGTATCGTACTGTCCTGCCACGAATGGCTATGCTGAATGCTTCGTTCAAACTATGAATCGTAGTTTGGAAACCATTTAGCCTTCATAATTTAAAATGCTCTTACCTTGTAGGAACTTTCCTAGATCTGATGGTACAAGACGAATCTGAGAGTCCTGGACTAGAACACCTCTTTATTCTTATTTTCTTCATTTTAATCTTGGCTTCAGTACTTGGCCAGTTTATTGGAGAAAGAATGAATGGGTCATTAGAACTGACATTAGGAACGTTGGTCGACTACCGTACTTTAGGACATATCCTATTCTATTTTAGGACTAGGATTGGTTTCCTCCAAGTAACTTGACGTGAGGAAAAATGTGTTTGTGAAGGTGAAACCTAAAAAATAATGTAAATTGTAAAATAGTTCCGTACATCCAAAAAATTAGGCATCATGAAAATTTATTCAGTAATTAGCTTATTTATTTATACTACTATATAAATATACTATGCTATACTATAGTGTAGTATATATATAATATACTATACCTGTTTATTAATACTGACTTACGAGTACAAATTGTAATACAAAAATATAAACATAGAAGAAAGCAGTAAATGAAAATTCAAGGACTCTTCATCTGAGAAAGTCTGAATACGTAAGTAAAAGATGGTGAAGGGCATGAAGAGAAGGAAGGTTTTGGTTCAGAAGAGGAGTCCGTAAGAACGTCAGATAACACTCGGCATGAAAGTGTTCTAAAATAAGCCATGACATTGTCAGTGAAAAGGTTTATGTTGCGGTTTACTCGTGCTATTCTTCGTTTGAAGTCTTTAGTTTCTCATATATATCGACTAGTCCTCTGTTAACAGGAAATTCTGTACACTAGTTGGGTTTAAAATCTTTATTGGAGTGTTCCTTTGTCTTTCAAAAAAGATTCTGCTAGATTTGTTATTTTTCACTATCGCCTTTTCAGGATGACATTTTTCCTGAAAATGTAAGACTCCTTGCTATTATTCAAACATATCCTTGATTAGTCTACTAGGAACAAACTCCTTTCCTACCCTCTTGTGAATATTATGTTATGTCACGTGTGTCGCTTCGGTCAACAGTTAGATTGGGTGAGTTCAAGTTTTAACACAAGCATTTTTCCTTCCATAATTAGTTCGTGAGCCAATGTACTACAGTATATGTGAAATAAGGCCCGAAGGACAATTTATAATGGAACGCAGAAGTAACACGAATAGAAATCTTCACGAATAGAAAGACAACTCACTTCTCAATATTTCGTCCCTCTTTGTAGTCGTTGACAGTAAATGGCATATTAACAACCACTAAGAGAGTAGATATATTGAAAACTGTGTTTTTCTGTTCGTGTTTCTCCATGTGTTTTATTATATATATAACGCAAAAAATATAAAACAGTTAAAAAAATAATGAGTGAATTCAAAAAGCTAAATAATATAGATAAATATTAAATTAATACAAAATTATAAAACAATAGAAATTTAACTGGCGTTTGTGATTGAGTCCAGGAACTATTCTAGTACCAAGGAAACTGGTATGTGCCTGTTTAGAAGCACTCGAGGTGACCATGGTGTTGGAATCGGTGAACTCCTAAGAATTTGTACATGGAAACAGTGATTAAAGTATTGACGGCAATAGTAAGGTAGCTGCTGTGACGAACGGAAGCCCTATGACAATTCTTACATAGGCTCATAGTTGAAACCAAACCCACATAAAAAGCATCACACCGGGTAGTAGAGTCCAGTTTAGTAGAGTGACAGTTTCGGAAAATACAGGAAGTCGACATTTATCGGGTGAGTATAATTGTTAGGGTTAATGAGGTAAGTCTGGCAGATACGATGCGCACACTTATGTGTACAACTTACCTCATAAGGAGGTTTGGGGCTTGGGAAAAATATGTATTTAGGATAAAATACACGTAATGTTAGGAGGTTCTCTGTAGGAAATGGATGAGGTTTCACTTGAGATTGAAAAACTAGAAGAGAAAAAGATTGAAAAAACTCCTGAATAACAGAGCCAAGGCTAAAAACCCCAAATGAAAAAAAGTATGGTCTCTCTCTTAGACCTTGAACGGCACTTAAACAGTTTGAATGAAACTCTGAGGAAGACCAATTGTTTTCGTTGAAAGATCTTAGTCCCATTTCTAGAATTTCTTACTTTTGTTTACACGTTAATTTTTATTTTACGCGTTTACCGTGAAATTTTGTTAAAATATGTATGTATACATTCTTAAATTCAAATATGCAGTAGAATTGTTATTTTTTATATAAAAAATATATGGAATTGTAATTTTCAGATGACATACCTGAGGAAATATACCATGAGTTACCTTTGAAATTGCAGCAAGATGTGAATATTGATAATACCAATGCTTGGTTCAGACATACATGAGATCATATTCTACTATTACAAGTTATTTCGTTGGTACTTTTTACTGTTTTACACAGAGCAATATTGCCTACATTTAATTTGTCATTTGTTTTACGAATAAATCTATTTTATTATTAATGCGATGACAAGGCCTTGATTAATGTTTCCATAGTATTTTGGCAATCAACTGTTCGTGAGTTTCATAACAGTGATTTTTTATATTATTTAATTTACGCATCATTTCATCTTTCATATTGTGTCTAATAATTTGCCTTTGTGCAGCTTACAAGTCATGTTAAAAACCTGCTAGTGTTACTAGATCGAATTTCAGTAACTAACTTAAGTATATGTAGTCGACTCTGCTTCATTTTTAATTTTAAAATTCAATATTCGAGTATATCTTCTAATATATTTGTTTTCCCCATTTCCTTAGTGTTGTTCAAATTATTAATCAGTTTTAAAGAAATAATAATACTATCAAAATTGGTATTTCGTTATTCATTATATTTTCAAAGCCAATAATAAAAATTATATTTTAAAGAGCTCCAACCCTGAAACTTATGTGACCTATATTAAACGTTAAATTATCAAATCATTTACAGTTATTTATTGTATTTTCATTATAGTTTAAAACTATGGTTTATATGTATTCTTTACTTTCTCAAATTTTGTGATGTCACCTTTCCCTTTTTTTTACTTAGGGATTCAGTTTCACGTATTTCGTTCTAAAAAATATTATTTTTTTTATTTATTTATAAATTGATGAATAATGCTGAATTAATTTGTTGTGTAACAAATCAACATTTGTTGCTAAAGAACGTTTTTATTTTCCACTGAACAATCAAAAAAGTGTTGACTTTCAAAATTATTATTTGTTGAAATCAGATTGAAGGAACTGATATCTGTAAAGTTCTTAAATATATAGTCATATCCTTCGTTTTATAGATGTATATAGTGTATGTTAACGTGATGTAATACTTGTTTATTATTTGTAACTAATCTGAGGGTTTTGTTATTAATATACAATTTTCCATTGTTTTGCATCTCGTTTAAATGAAAGATGCAACAATAGATGTTTACTAAAATGTGTTTTTTTTTACCTACTTTCAGAGATGAATTTGTGCTAAATTGAAAGAAACACCACCAACTTAAAGTCCTTGATTACGTTTCAATGACTTTATTTGAAGGATGTTGTTCAACTACAACCTAAATTAAACTTCAGCCCTTTCTAATTTATGGTTAATGAAAGAAATGCCGTACTTACACTTTCTAGAGCCTTTTTGATTATTGTGTGACGTATGTTGCTTTGCAGTAATTAGGCCATCTTAAACCTTCATTTCACTTTGAGGCCCTTTGTTTTGAGAACTCTCAACCTTCTTAACCCACACTTGATGAACTTGTTTTACCAGTAAAAAGTAATAACAGTAGGTACTACATATCACTTTGTTTGTCAATCTTAAAATTTCAACGAGAACATTCAAACTATTTGGTTCTTATATGTATATTTAATTTACTTTGTTTAAAAATCGGAAGAAGAGCATATTGATTCATTTCAAACTCGCATAGTACTTATTAGATGGAATTTTTTTCCAAATGACTCAGTGAAAGTGTACCAACTGTTTGATAACCAACAAATGAATGTGTTATCTTCATTTTTTTATTCTACTATTTTTTAAATACCATTTGCCCCGATTATGATCATTAATAAGGAGGAACACATAATTGTTATTAATAAATTTAGTGCTAATTTTTAATGCTATCAGAATGTGTTACAATTTTTTTCCAAAACCCACTAAATAATGCACTTTGGAATATATTTTCTTCTTCGAAGTGTGTTGATTAATATTTTTTAAATCTAATTTGTGATCCTGACATTGAATTACAACCAATCACTACAAGAGTAGTTCATCCAAATTTCTCATACCTCCTGCCCTGGCTTAGAAATTCACTTTTCAATAAACATGTGAATTTATTGATAAAGCCAAATTACTCAGAAACGGCTAATGTTTTAATTTTACTCCCTCATGAAAACTTCAGAGCTATCTACGAATGAAGTGACTGCAATACCTAAAATCTCAATAAATCCTTTCTTTATGTAAATTTACACTTACGTATATGAAAATATTTCTATGAAGAGTTCTTTAAAAGTAGAACAGAATTGGTTGTACTGACAATCTTAATACTTATTTAGTTGATAGATGGCGGCCATGTGTTTGGCCATGATATGATGACGCAGACATTTATTTATCACAATCAGGTTAAATAGAATTGCTATTTGTTTGTTAATGAATACAATTTGAAGAAATTTTAAATAACTTAATATGATATATGAGACATGAAATGAGTAAAGCAGAAAGGTTTGGATATAAATACAGCTAAAACAGTCCTTGTACATACTTTTCTCAAGAAGAATATATAAGTATAAAAGGTCTCTAAGACCTATTGAAATTCCTAAACTAGAACTCTGAGATACTGTCAAATATCTTGGAATCTCTTTAGATGAATACTTGACTGGAAAAGTCATGTAAGAGATATGTTAGCTACAGCCCTCGATTTAATAATAATATATTATTAAATAATAATATATATTAATAATATATCAATTTTTTCTGCATCAGTTATTTCAGTGTATTATAAGTGAAAAAAGGATGTAACCGCAATAAAACAAATCAAATCATGAAATTTATTTCTATGAGTTTATTATTAAATAATAATATATATTAACAATATATCAGTTTTTTCTGCATCAATTATTTCAGTGTATTATAAGTGAAAAAGGGATGTAACCGCAATAAAACAAATCAAATCATTAAACTGATTTCTATGATTTTCACCAGACAGTTGGATATAACATCTACATGATAATGACATTAACACAAAACACATATTAACATTAACGCACTAATCACACAATAACACAAAAACCAATAGACAAAACACACAGCAAAACAAAAAACTAAAACACACTCAGCAACACATCAACTCACACACACACACAAACTAATAGACTCACAAAAACACACACACAAACAAACCAACGCACGAACACACCAACTAATACATACACACGAACGCCCACCCACCAACAGAAAAAACCACACACACCAACTCGCACAGTTCAAAACATGCACACTAGCATTTCGACTCACCATCGCACTAACAAGCCCATACACCATCATCTTCGCACGAACAGACAAACACACCAAATAAAGGAACACATCAATATGCCAAACACACAATTTGGTGTGTCTCTTGTTCTGTGTGCTGATGAGCTTGTGTGTCTTGGTTTGCGAGTTGGATATTTATTTATATATAAATAAAATAATATAATATAAAATATTATATATTTTATATCTGTTATATTTTAATAATAATATAAAATATATATAAATAAAATATTTAGTTCATAGAATTACAATCAAGGATCTAATTTTGAACTGCTGTTATTAGTCCTAGACTTGCATCTTATTGCAGTACTCGTATACACACAGTCGTCATCAAAGACAACCAATGATTTTTCAAAACAAAAACGTTTAATTCAAATCATAAAAAAATCGTCGTATTAAATTAACTGTCTATGCAATAAATATAATAAATTATCAACCCCATTAAAAAACTAGTTTTGAAAAATTTAAAATAAATTTATTTTAATTTGCAAATATTACAGTTGAAAATTCGTATAAAAGAAAAAACTACCTTGAAAACTCAATTTGGAAAAAAATCTTAGATTTTTATTATATTTTTTTTCTATATTTACCCCTTCAAAATGCTGCCACTGTGTAAAAAATTTTTCGTAATTAAGGCTTTGATATGCGAAAAACTATGACTCTTACAAAAAAATGATTATGACCCCTAGAACAGAGTACAATCGAAAGAAATAGTTGCAAGGTTGACACAGAAATAAAACAAATTACGCATTGCACAACTAATGGTTTAAAACAAATGTAGTAATAATACTCTCCGTTGCCATGGAAATTCAATAACTCAGTAAGCAAATTCTTACTTGATATATAAGATTTAAATATAAAGTCAAACAGTATAAAATTGAGGAAAGAAAGAAATCTTGAAGTCGGTAAGTTCTATTATTTCTGACAGGAAATACAGCCTCAACGAATTAATAGTCGGTGAAAAGGAAACTTAATATTCATGTTTTTACTAGACTTAATAATAATTTTTTCCCTTAATAAAAATATCATTAATTTTTTCTGATCATTTCGTTCAGGAGTGTAACTTGTTTGGGGCAAATAGATGGAAAAACAATACGGCTATTATAATAATATTGTTACGTTATCTTGTAAGTTAACTTGCTTTCTCATTTGGATTTAACCTAAATGTTAATTACTTATTCTCCTTTGCTTTAGCATTTTTAACTTATATATGAGAAGGATCCGTATTCTGATACTTTAATATTTCTTAACATGAGGAAAAGAAAATCTACTGGCTGGCATATCTAACAATTTCTGGATATATTTAACACCTTCAGTTAAAGGTATTGTTGACATGTATGTCTGAGACTGGAATCATTTAATTAATATAGAGGAATAGATTCTGTGCTTAATAAAAGTTTATGTTAATTTTAGTGACATTTTTTTTCTTGAAGGTCAAGTAGAATAGGTGTATGACTGGTTCCTTTATTAGTGAGAGGTTTCATCTTGCACTTCATTAATGAGTAATTTTTAGATTCTTGTCTGAACACGTTATTTGTTTATAGTTTTTAAACACGTTTACTTATTCTACCAGAAAAAAATTGATGGTAAATGTCAATAGCTCTTTTAGTGTAAGCAAAATCCTATTTAAATTTTCAAATTTCGTAATGTATAGCATTTAATGGAAAATCCTTATTGTGATAAATTTAGAATTGTCAAACTTCTAATTACTGAAAAGTGTATACTTTTTTTTGTAAATACTAAAATCTTTGAACTGTTTTTAATAATGAACACTTATGGCTTTCAAAGTTTTAGCATTTTCTTAACTTCTGAGTGGTGTCTTTTGTTGTTTTAAAATTAGCTTCATGGTATAGTTATATTTTTTGAGTGGATTTTAATTTCCATTTTTAGCTATATAATTTGAATGTTGTTTTTTTATTGTTTTGAGTTCATAATTCAGTTTTGGTAAATATACTTTCAGGCTTTCAGTTTACGACTAGTTGTATTACCTGCTCAACATCAGAGGCAGAACTACAAGTTTAAGTATAATGTGGGCTGACCATAATGTGCTCTTTTAAAGAGGATATGTAAATTCCCAGTACTCTTCGGTTTGTTATAGCCTTGGATTACTAATTCCTTAAATATTTTCAATTATGGATGTCAATCAGTTAAAGAGACCAATAAATCGGCAAAGAAATCGCAATCAGGAAACTGCATCCATCTATGTGCCTCCTGCACTTCGTCGATGTAATATCTCTGATGAAGGAAGAAAGAAGAAGGATATTTTTCCATCAGATTGCTGTGAAACTGTTAACAGGTTAGAAATCATTTGTAGATTTTTAAAAATTATTATTAGTCATGCATGTTTTATAGCCAGGAATCAGTGGACTTAATGAATCCTCCAGTCATGAATTATGCACCCAAGTATGACGAGTTCTTGAACAGACGATTTGTGAACTTCCTCTAGTAATATCATAAGGAGCTCTATTGTAATAATATCTTAGTCTTTGTGTTGTTTGTGAAATTGCTTTTGATTAATTAGAGTTAGTGATCTAAGGATTTTCTTTTATAAATGATTTTTTTTTCGAGTGTATAGATTTCCTTTCTGAATGATTAGTTGAATCTTCAATATTGTGGTATATTACTCTTACATGTTTGCCTTCTTTTAATATTTGTGTATAATTGTTAAACCTTGTTTTAAAGTGGTTTATTTTCCAGATTATGCTTAAAAAAAGGAATCACAAAACCAGAAATTAAGAAATGTGATAACAGTTACTTGCTTTTTGATGAAGATAATATTACCTGGACAACTTCCTTAAGTCAAAGGCTGCGAAATACAAATATGAAGGAAAATGCTATTGATAGTTCAATTGAAAGTAATGATATAACTAAACAATATTCAGTTCCTTTAAAAATTCCAAAAAAATGTGATAACAGTTATCTTTTATTTTCTTCAGACTTGAAAAATGAATCAACTGGTTCATGTAGCCGAAGGAGTTGTCAAGGGAAAAATATTTGCAATTTGTCTAATAATAGTGAAAATTCTAACTTTCCTGATAGACTCAGTTGTGAAAGCAGTGGAACTGAAAGTCAGATCGATAAAAATATTAACGTTCAAATTCTTTCTAATGTTCCTCATTTAGAGGAAAAGTTAAATGTTGCAAAAAAAAGCGAAACAGTGAAATCTCGTAAGCAGTCGGTGTCACCCAAAACTTCTGTGATTCCAAGTTTGAAGAAGTGCAATAACAGTTCGTTGTTATTTGAAGATGACGTGAAAAAAGTGAACCATTCTACTCAAATGTTGAGTACAAATGTTTTTGAACCTTTACATAAAGAAATATCTCATGAGAACAAATCGAAACTGTTGGTGGCTTCTGAAGTGTTTGATAAGGTTCTTAGTGATGAAAAAGATGGTATAAAGCTCAATCCATGTTTGATGCCTGATAACGTTCCTGTAGTTGATTGTAAACAGACTTGCCAGGATCAGGTTCGGATTTTTATATTACTTATTTTTTGAGTTTTATATGGGGATACACTTAGATTAATCACTACAAATGAATAGTATGTTACTAATTTTGTTTTTCATCTTTTAATCGAATTATCAAAGGATATTTCTTCTTGTCCGACTAAAGTAATATACTTTTGCAGTTGCGGTATGTATTTCGAATTTTTAATTTCAGTTGCAAATCATATGGTACCCTTTAAGAGATCTATAGGGAGTTAACCGTCACTTTCACTCATAATCATTTACCTATTGAACCTGTAATTTGGTACTCCATTGATGTACATCATTGTACGTGGCATAAATATTTCCATTACATTAAAACTTCCTATTGATTTATCTATTTTGTGGATATTTTTGTTCTTTGTTTTAGAGTTTATTTATTGAGTAGGAATAATTTATAGTTTGGTGACAATTTATGTTTTTTTTTCAGAAATTACTTGTAGATATGAAAGATAATGAAACTAGTTTACCCATTTCCCAAATAGAAAATTATGAAACTATTGAAGATTATGCAATAGCAATATATGATTTTCCGCAAAGTTTTAAAACACAGGATTTAATGGCAGTTTTTTCTGTTTACATTGCCGATGGTTTTTACATCAAGTGGGTAGATGATACACATGCAATTGGAGTGTTTCCAAATCCTTTTTTAGGTATGTTGATAAATTTTTTTACGAATAATTATTATAATCTAGAAAGTTTGAGTGGGTTACTTTTTTATTGAAAATAATAGAAGGATATGTGAATAATGCTGATAATGAGACCAACATTCAAAGGTGTGTAAAATGAGTGGAAATATCATTAATTAATTACTTCCTCCATTTGAGTTCACTGAATTACATCCTCTCCTAGAATATGGTTGGGTTATTTTACTGTGTAAATTTGGCTTATTGATAATAGCCATATTATTATAAAAATCTGTCATACCTCGTGAATCGTTGTTGTAGACGCCTGACCGGTTTCGCACGTTGTACATCTTCAAATGAGACTGATAATTGTCGAAGGATCCTGGTTAGGAATACCTCTTAAACAAATAGTAGTAATATATGCGTACATTTCCTATTATTAATGGTAGTTTTATTTTATTTATTATCTGATTTTAATTTTTTACAATTTAAATCATCATTTAAACGTCTGTCCCGTTTAAGGTATTTCAAGGCTCTTTTGTAAGATATTTCTACCCAGGATCCTTCGACAATTATCAGTCCCACTTGAAGATGAACAAACGTGTGAAACTGGTCAGGCATCTACAACAACGATTCACGAGATATGGAGGGCTTTTATACTAACATGATGCTGACTAAAATCTGCGGGACTAACAATATGCATGTAGTGTTATATTAATAACATTATTAATTGTTGTTATAATTAATATTAATACTTTACCATGAATTATATTCAAATGAAAGTAGTAGTAAAACCTTTTTTGCTTCATAGTAAGTACTTAAAATTCTATCATACTTTTGAAAGTGTATATATTATTAATATTGCAGTAGCCGATGCTTTAAAGAAGAGCTCTTCTTTTTCCCTCTTGAAAGTGAGTTCATTGACAGAAGCAAATGAAAAGACACGGGAAGTAGCCAATTCTATTCCAATACCCAATGTTCCAAGGCCCAAGACATGCCCATCTCTCGCAAGAAGACTAGTGGGGGGTGCTTTAGGTTTGAGAGTGCCTGTTTCTGATGAAACAAAAAAAGCGGAGAAAAAAATTTTACAGGATGCTAAAGGTTAGTATAACAAGGTTTAAAATAGTTTCAATATCTTAATTAGTAACATTCATATAAAAATTTAATTCTATTTTATAATCTCAAATATTAAATATTATCAAAATTTATATAGATTATCAAATTGCTATACAAATATTATAAATATTTAATTTTATAACATCTGCATCTTATGTTTTCATTACTTCTTATTCGATATTAGAGGAAAGGAGAATTGCTGCGAGGCAACGAGAAGAAGCATGGGAAGGAACGTTACGCTCAAATTTAGGTAATTTGAAAGTTATATTAACTGTGCTATATTTCCTTTGTCTTCAGTGTGCTTTAGTACTTGTTGGTGATTCAGAATCTTGGCAGTTTCATACATTTATTACTTTACTATAAGTAAACTATAGTGATCGTGAAAAAATTCGATCTCGAGATTTTGACGGAATAACATGTTTTGAGATCCCAGAAGTTTTTTCGATGATGTCTGTGTGGGTGGGTGAGTGTGTTAGCATTGCTTGTTACCACTCTACGGTCCAGAATCTTTGATGGATCCGGTTGATATTTCACAAAAAAATGGGACTCATAGGGAAGAAGATCCCTATTGTTTGGGAAGAATTATGCATGATGGGAAAGTCACTTTTTTTGCCAAAAACCGTTTTTTAAAAAACATTTTTTTCTCCTAAACTGATAACCCTAGAGTTCTGAAATTTTGACATTATCTTTGAGGTTACAAATGGAACAAACGAAAAATATATTCAGAATTTTAAAACAACAGGAAATATTTTTTTTCAATAAAATGTAAAAATGTTGACTTATAATTCAATCTCAAACCTTGTGAGAGCGATACAAGCCATACTGTTTGACGGATCAAAATGAAACTATGCCTAAAAATAGGACATTATGTGGAGAATGAGTTGAGATATTGTTTTTCAAAATTACATTCGCTAATGGGGCGTTACAGTACGATTTCTGTTTTCAGAAAATGTTTTTTTGACGCTAAACGGATCATTAAAAAATAATGAAAATTTGACCAAAAATGGACCGAAAAATTAGCAATTCATAAAAAAAAAGTCTGGAGTGGCCTACACTCAACTTTACTATAAGTAACTTAATAGAAATTTCTTGAATATATAACACATAACGTCTCATTTAAGCATAACGTAAACATCTAAATGGGATATGATTATTAGTCTTTCATTCCTGAGGTAGTACAGATAGTGATTGAAGGACATATCAATATATAAGCTTATAAGTTCATAATGTTTCAATTACGGGAAAGAGCAATAACGCTATAAAAACTGTGTGTTTATCCTAGACTAAGAGATCACCTGCTATACTTGTCGAATTTTTTATACTTTTTTACATTGACTAAAATTGATATTTATAAAGGGACAATTTAAATAGTTTATTGATTTATATGAGATGTAAGAGGAATAATATTGTTACATGTAAAAAAATCACCGCCAATAAACATAAATAAATTACCTTTGTCTTCCATGGCATGATGGATTTGTCTCATAAAATGCTTTAATAAATCTATATTTTACATTCTTGAGCAAAACTTAATATTAGTTACAATTACATTATCATTGAAAATTGTAGTACCTTTCGATGATATTGAAATGTGATGAATGACACTTTCCTCAAGAAAGAGGACTGCTGTTTGTTGAACAATATCCAGGTTTTTTTTTTTTACAATTCTAGTATAATAGTTAATATTTATTATTTTCAAAAATTAGAAGCTACCAACTATAAAAGATTTAAATTATATTGAATAGCTGGCTTTGACTTCGATTTGAGTATGTAAACTAGCTAATTACTAATATATTTTTTCTGAATATACATTCATAGCAAACTTATAACAGAGTACAGGAGGGAGGAAAAGGATAACACTCATTCAGAAAAAATTCGTATATATAATATTTAACAAAGGGGAAGGAAAATGATCTTATTAAGGAAGCCATAAAATTCCCAGTATAATAATTCTATAAAAGACCAAAAATGTAAAAGATAATTCAAAATTGAAATCTTTCGTTTAGTGATTAATAAATGTAATTATCGTACATCTTTAATTATAAGTCATCTTAAAACAACATTTTTTCTTCAATGTTTATGATATTTTTCAGAGAAAATAAGGGTATTTGCCTGTTTGAAATTTGAAAATTTTACTTTAATATTAAATGTAGAAGGATGTCAAGTAAACGATGTAAGAAATCCACTGGCTATGTGAACAATAGCCATGTTCCCTTGTAGGAGAATATTTCGTATCAAGAAATGTTCACTTTGGTTTTTCAAAAATGTTATTACTGCTGTAGTTATACTAATGAAATTATTTGCATCAGCTGTGTGATGTACAAAAAGAAACTTATATATTGATATGTCCTTCAATCACTATCTGTACTACCTCAAGAATGAAAGGCTAATAATCATATCCCATTTAGATGTTTACATTATGCTTAAATGAGACGTTATATATTATATACTCAAGAAATTTGATATTAAGTTACTTATAGTAAAGTTGAGTGTAGGCCACTACAGATTTTGCTTTTTTCTAGTGAACTCGAATTTTCGTATATCAGTTCTGTGTTACGAACTTTAAAATTGTAAAATAAAAATATGTTTTAAAACATAGAACTTTAATTTACTTAAAATCTTTTTCAAGTTTTTATAAAACTATGTGTTTTTAGTTAAATATTTAAGGTGACTTGTGATTATGGAGCTGGTAACATGAATCTTACTAGAGCTGTATAACATATTTCAATTGTGAGGGATTTTTGAAAAAAAATGTTATACTTAAATCAATCTGAAGAGGTTTATTTGATTCATTTCATTAGTATTACAAAAGATTTTCCTCATATTCCCTCTTGATCTAGCTTTCAGAGCCCATTTGTTTCACCAATTCCATATTGTCGAATTTATCACGGTTCTACAGTACATTTACTTTTACTTTACTGTAAGTAATGTATAGTAATCATGAGGACATTTTTTGTTGAAGTTTTGGCGGATTTACATGTTCTGAGGTCCCTAAAGTATATTTTTGACGTTTTATACTTTACTATAAGTATAGTAATAAAAAATTTGATCTCTGAATTTCATGTGCCCAGAGTCTTTTTTTGACGTTTTATCAATGATGTCTATTTGTGTGGGTGGGTGGATGTGTATCCAAAAGTTTGTGGGCCATACCGTGCCACCAGAAAATAGAACCTTATTAGAGCCTGAGCTGAATTTTCTCGAAATTGGCTGGAAGACGGACTATAAAATTTTCCTAGAAGCCACTCTCAAACCAATTCAGATCTAATATGCAGAACATTACCTACACCTGATATAGGAACTGAAAAATATATTACTCTTAATTTAAGTGTGTACAAATATTGCTTAACGTTATAGATAAAATAGGTGTGTTCTCTAATCGGGGTTCGGTCAATTTTCCAGGATAAAAAATCAAACTCTCGTTGCCAACGTTTCGGTTTTATTTAAAACCTTTTTCATAGGCCTACAAACAAAGGATAATAAGAAATCACATATCAACATCAAACATATACACAATATGAAAATGGATTGTTACAACTCATGAATATTACAAGCAGAAATATTTCAGAGATACATAAAACAATATTACTTACAGAAGTAAGAATTTTTTAACTAAGAAAATGAAATTTACATTATTTAAAGGATTTAAATAAAACCATTTTATTTTAAATAAAACCGAAACGTTGGCAACGAGAGTTTGATTTTTTATCCTGGAAAATTGACCGAACCCCGATTAGAGAACACACCTATTCTATCAAACGGTCGATATATTATTGAATCTGTTAGTTATAGATAAAGTTGAAATAAGATATATTCTCAATTAATTAATAAGATATATTTATAAAATTAGATAAGGTATATTCAGGTTTGTGATAAATGTGTAATTATAAGGGAATACATTGTAAATATGCGGTCCCGTTGCAGGGTTACTGTGTTGGGGGAAAAAATATAGGAACCGTCCATAATAGTAGAATTAACCGGTAACTCGAAATCAAAACACTTTTTGCTCCATAGCGTACATCATGAATCTGGAATCTGTAAGACTTCAAAAAAGCTTACAGAATTTAGGGACCACATTAGTCTTCAGTAAGAAGAAAACTTTAAACAATATGTTATTTTCCAAGATCAAAGATTTTGTCTCCACAAATCTGAGGAGTAATGTTATATATTCCTTACCTTGTGCAGACTAATAAATATGCTTGTCATGTATGAAACTAGCCTACAAACCAGGCTTGTTTCCTGTATTTACGTTCGTTAAATATTTTTTATCGAATATAAATATTCTATTCAAAAAAATGAAAGCAACTAGTGGACTGTCACGACCACTACGACATCAATTAAACGCAAACATAACTTTGCTTTTACTGCTACTATAATAATATGTAATGAACTTTAACAGACACCAAAGATTATTCAAAGAAATGACTTCTATAATTGATCGCGAGGACAATTGCAATATCCAAAAAGATTTAGAAAGACTCAGTATCTTGTACTCATGTTTTATAAAAAAAATTGAATCTTGGATCTATTTTCTTTTCGTTACGGCCACATTATATTTCCGTATTGGTTATATTGTTGCCTGCTGATATTGTTGTGTACTCTTTTTACTCCCTTTGTTTTTTAAGTTCATAATTCTTTTCCTACCTTAAAATGTTCTCCCATTTTTCTGTTAATTCCTTATATTCTTCCATTGTAACAACTATGTGACCTCCTCAGATAATTTCCTTAGTTCGAACCTACCGTTTTTAACTTCTAAACTAGTTGTAAGGTTTGATTAATTTCTGTAAGGTTTCACTTAGAAATTTCTGGCACTTACTGCTCTAACAAAACTATGCCGTATCAAATTTTACTGGTTCCTTTTTTCAGATCCCAAACACCGCACCCAGTATAGATAATTTATCTGTCACGTCGCCGACACATGATAGTAGAACACAAAATGTCTAGTTTAATACAAAAATCTGGCCTTGTCTGAAACAATTACTTCACTGACTATTTTTTCAATTCATGACTAAAAACAGTTTGCACTACGGAAAACTACAACCAACAGGACTATATGACCGCGAATATGACATCGTTAATATATAAATGAACTTAATATCCGACATGTATTACTGACAGTCCAAGTTATATTAGCACAGTAATGAAGTAGTAATAGGCCTCTGGTTTGGAACTGTAAGTTATGACATCCACTATAGTACGCGTATATATTCGTTGGTTGTTGGATCCCTGGCGGTATTACAGATAGTGATTGAACCAGTTATCAATATAAAAGCTTATTTTAATAAGTTGGTATATCACACAACTGAAACATATGCTATCATTGGTATTACCACAGCAGTAATAACACTTTTGTAAAGATAAAGAAAAATAACGTGTTACGAAACAATCTTTTATAGGACAACATGGCTTTAGTTTCCCATAACCAGTGGATCTCATTCGTGACCATCTAAAACATTGCATGGCCAGTGGATCTGTTTTATTTAACGCTCTTTGACCACCTTCTACATTGAAGAATTAAGCTGAAGTTTTCGTTTGGAGGCTTAAAACATTCTTATTTTGTTTAAAAAATGTTAGAAATATTCAACAAAATATATCACCAAGAAATTAGCTTAAAATTAATATCCGTTTTGTAATATAGAACAACAGAGTCCATTCCTTATACTACAATGTTACCCAAAGATAATACCATTCGTAAACACAAGAAAATATTCATCCGAAGAAAATATAAAGACAGTTCTCTTTATTTACATTTTTTGTACAATTTAAATTTTGCAAAAAAACTTAAATGTTTTCTTTTTGTTTGACCCTACTGAGAAGCAACATGTACTTGACCATGCTGAAATGCTTTTTTACGTAAATGGACTAAATTTTCTGTAGAGTCTCTCCTTGAGACTTACGAATATTCATGGCAAATGTTAACAATTGGAAATTGAATCCTTAAAAAAGGAATATTGTCCTCTTCAGACAAAACAATTTTCAATTTTGGAATTAGAACTATTTCCCCTTGACACCGTGATGTGATGAATTTTATAAACTATGACATTATCATAAAATGCCTCAGTTATTAGTCTTGTTCTATTACACAAGCGTGGTGGATCAATGTTCCTCATACATGCACACTAAGGAACTTCCTTTTTGAGTTCTAGCTTATGTTGGAGCAATCCAGACAACTCTAGTGAGCCAAGAAATTCTTGAGGGTAATGTGTGGGTTCTGTTCCTACACAAACACACACGAGTTATATGACAGATCCTGTTTAATTTCTGCTGGAAATTATTCGATGTACCTATGATTAATTTCACCGTGTGTCTCGTTAAATAGAACTTATATAGAATTTTCTGTGAACAATATTTGTGGGTTGGCGAATGAAGAGTAAATGAATTCAGTACACTAATCAACATTGTGCGCGATAAACATGTCTTCGGGCAGTAATGATCTCTTTATTTCCATTATTTTCAACAAAGTTTTCAGCAATATTTATGAGAAATTTAGTTTCCTCATCTTCTTCTTGAACTCTCATATTCCGAGTTAAATGTAATTTAGTAAATTAGCGCCACAAGTAGGACTGATACAAGCATTGTAGATATCAACATCAGTTCCTCTGTTCACAACTGGAAAAAGTTGTCAATTCTTGAGAGGCTAGAGCCAATGCAATTAGTCCTGAATTCCTTAATTTAGAGAGAATTAGTTTTATTTAGAACTTTCCTGTACTCTCCGATGCATAGGGAGCCTTACTCTATCATTTTTATTGAAATAGATATATAAAAAGAAGAAAATATAGGCATTATGAAAACTGTTTTTTGATTGATAATACAGACATGATTTTGAGCTGTTAATATTTTACTGATATTATTTTGATTATTTCTAAAACTTCTGTTAACTGAATAATTATCATTTGTTGATATATTAAATAATATTTCATATTCTCGTCGATTATTAATTAAATTTCCTCTTTCGGAATTTGTTATAATTAAATTATTACAATTTAATTCTAACGTAGTGCAATCACTTATTAGTGTGGTATTTACTCAACAAACGCGTTGTTTATACCATTAAATTTTTATATGTGGAGACCATTTCATTAACTTTTCACCCTACAACTATTACAATTTAGGTCGAAAAACTATTATTTAATCTTTCGACGTCATTTATATGATGTTTTGGAAGCTCATTGTAAAAAAGCCCTTCTGGTGCTATTGCACCGTTACCTATTGGTAACGTACTGGATCTCCAATACCAAGGTTTGGCTTGATGCCCACCAAATTTCTAATATTTTATTCAATTTAGTGCGTGTGCAAATATTTAAACGCGAACTTCAGAGTTTTATAAGAGTATATAGATAGATTTTATTTCAGTCTAATCAGTTAACAAAATTCCAAGTCAATGTAAACAGATGCGACAAGTGTAGCAGGTGATCCATTAGTCCAGACTGAATATTCAGTTATTACAGTTTTATTGCACTTTGCGGTAGTTGAAAGTTCACGAATTTTTTTTATAAATCGCTAATTATTATTATTACAAAGTACTAATTCTTATTATTAGCCACCTGTCATCTATTTTTTAATAATACAAAGATGAGTCTGACTCGGCCCTAACAGCCCTGCATTAAATACACTCTTTTGTTTAAAGCTTTTATTTCTACATATCAAGGTGTTCGATATATGTTTACTTATAATAAAATTGAGTATAGGCCACTTCAGTTTTTTTTTTATATTGGTACCGTCACTAATGAAGGTACTGTCACTAATCAAAGAGAGGCGTTTAATTGTTCCATGTGCTAGAAGTGAAAATGGTTCATGTGTTTTCCAACTTATTAATCGTTAATTGGTTAGAATTGTTAGAGATACAATTATGAAGTTCATTAAGGAACTTCTAATCTGAATTTGAATTTAGTAAAATTGACGATGGTATGTGGAGTGCGAAATAATGCTGTAGAACTCAGGGATACAAGAAATTCAGACTCTCAGTTTAATTGTATAATACCATATCAGACGGATCAGTGATTTCAAGTTTCTTATAACTGATGAAATTTTTATTACCACATTTAACAAATTATATCACTATTGATTATCTATGAGTTTGATATTATTACGTCTACACAACAGTGACGGTAAATAACGTCAAAACTTCTCAGCGAATTTTATATTATGTTTACTTATTGTAAAGTGTATTGTAGAATGTATCCACTTTAGAATTTTTGGTTCTACCTCACTCTTGAAGAAAATTAATAATTTTTTGATTGAATAGTTAGAATATATTTCAGTTTTCTATTTTACATTTATAGGATGTTATTGTTGAAAATTTTTGTATTCATGCTTTAAATAAAGAAATGTATTTATCAAAATATTTATGTACTATTAACACGTGTTATTCACTATTTAAATGTCTTGTATTCTGACCATAATTTAATGTGACGAATTGTTTTAACATATTTCTTACTGTTGAAAGATCAAGTGAGCACTTTAAACTAAAGCAGAATACTTTTAAGATTGCATTCATATCAGTAGTTAAGCAGTTACAATGCTTTATTTTATTATGCGTTGTCAGTTTTACATTTGAAAACTCTGAAATGTTACAGGTTGATTGAAGTTCGTTGCAATTTTAATATTAATGCTGACCTATACTGACCCTTCTTTAAGTGACAAGAAACTTCTCGGGATATTTCATTGGATGGATATGGTTTTTTCGATGTTTTATTTCTTTACAACATTTTGTTACTGATTATTTGAGTAACAGAAGTGAGTTTTTGTACCCGAATGTTTTTTAAAAATTTTATAAAGCATATTTCAGTTATTTGTAAAAAGAAAGTTTTAGATTCAACATTGAGGCTGTGATATTACTGTTAAATTAAATTTGTTTTATTTATTCTTTGAATAAGACTGTTTTGACTATTGTTTTTGTTACCAGTGTATAAGTGCCAAGCAAAGAATAATGCATATATTGTTTGTTTAGTATTTTTGCTACACTATTACTTGTATTATTTGTGAGATGTGATATATGGTGATCAGAAAGTTCCTTACCGCCTTGAGTCCGAAGTCAATTTTGGCTTTTTTACTTTACTCTAGGTAAAGTATAGTAATTATGAATAGCGTTTACATAATTTGAGGTCCCTAAAGTCCTTTTTTGAAGTTTATTCGGTGATGTCTGTGTGTATGTGGTTGTGTATGCATGTAAAAGTTTGTGGGCACGCTATAGGCCACACAGGTTTAATGGATACAGTTAATATTTTACGAACATTGAGCCCTATAGAGTAAACTGAATAGGTCAGTTTAGCTATAAATATAAAATTTTTAACTTATGATTGGTTCTGAAAGTGCATGGGGGTGATAGAGTTTAATCTTTTTGACTGATCATAATGAAGTTTTACGCTAACATAGCATGTTTTGAGACGGTGAGGTGAATACTTTTTTATTGAAATTGCATGGGCAGGAATGGTAGTCTTTGTTCATTTTATGGTTTCAGAAAATGAGTTTTTAACGTTAAACAGCTAAAGGTAAAGCGATAAAATTTTATCAAAAAATGTATCCTAAAATTAGTGATTTACAAAAATACTGAAGCATGGGAAAGATATATTTCTTTAGTTCTTTACGACAAAACGACTATTGCAAATTAAATTAGGTATTAAAAAATAACTAGGTTAAAATAACTGTCTTAGTACAAATATTTTATGATCTTACAATATTAAAAGAGTGTTTTACAGTAAAAACAACAACTATTATGTTCTATTGAAGTATTTTATTATGTAATGGGAAGTTTTTTGTAAATGAGGGTCTTGATAAGGAACAAGATACTTTCCAGAAGAGTAAATTAACAATATACCAGATCCAAAAATGTTGGTTAACAAAATGTGGAAGTTTTTAAATCTTAAAGAAATCACTTAACTTCCTAGATGTGGAAGGAACTTTTGATATCATGAATTCAAATCCATTGAATCGTTAAATATATACAGATGTGTTAATCCAGAAGTTTTAAAATGTATTCCTGCCATCTAACGTAAGAATAATTTGTGTAAATGTGGGTTCTACTACAACTGAAATTGCAGCGACTAAAGGCTGTCCTCAGGGAAGTGTGGTTCAACCTGATTGCTGAGATTGAATTGACTAATGTGGAAGACGTACTGGATACTTGAAATAATGAAAGTTATGGTATACAAAGAATTTTTCATTGTCATTGTAAGAAGAATTGATGCTGATATTACCTTTGACCTTATGCAGCATTCACTACTAATTGTTGAAAGATGGGTTGAGGATTATAAATCCAGCAAAAACGGTCCTTATTCCGTCCTCAAGAAGGGTATATAAGACTTCTTCGTTGAATGTTAATGTAATCTAATCGCGTTTAAGGGGTCTACAATTGTGCCAAATTATACCTAAAACCAATAAAATTGAGAGAGTTTCTTTATAGATAATTATAAAGTTCATTAATAAACTTAAAATGTAAAGTTAATCTTCACATGTAGTTTAATAATAACATCACAAATTGTTCTACATGAATGATTTCAAGTTGCTAAAATAAATATTTCGAATCAAACCTGCTAAAATGGAATAGTCACGATAAAAGCAATGAAAACATGAATTTGAGTATCTATAATTTAATAATTCATTCCCAAGAGGCTTTGGTATTACGTTACCTCTATAGTAATGCAAAATTATTGAATGACCTAATCTATAGTTACAGGAGACTTGCAGTAAAATAATACCTAAACTCAATTGATTGTGAACGAGATTGATATTATGGTTACTTATAGTAAAGTGAGTGTATGTCACTCCAGATTATGGTATATTATATGATTTCAGAAAATGATTTTTGACGTTGAATAGCTAGCTATAGAAAAATGAGATTCTATGAAAAAAATTCCCCTTAAATCAGTATGCTATGAACAAAACTTAAAAAATTCTGATCACTGCTAAAAGGTGATATAGCTTTAAAAACTGAAAACTCAACTTGGAATAACAGATTCCCTACTTTACTTGTCGGAGTTTTTTACATTTATTTAGACATTTTTTATCAGACTTGAATTGCACATAAGTCTTGCTTTAAGGTTTAATGCAAAAAATTTGAAGATATTTTACTATAATTACTTACTAGTAGAACTTATGTCTATTTTAAGACATAATTTACACATCATTTGAAGCTATGATATGTAAGAACAATAAACAGTGATATTTTTTGGTTTCACCAGGGTGAAAGTCGCTGTCTTGCAAAAACATATCTACGGCAGGAATTTAAGTGTGTGAGACCAAGTGATTCTGAAATGAGAAATGAGTTTATAACCTGTCTTTAAGAAACATTAGGTTAGGTGCACAGGGACTTTCTGATACCCTGCTATGTGAGGCACTATAATACATGTCTTAATTAATGTTGCTTATGACTGAAGTGTTTTATAGATATAGTTTTCTTTGTTTTCACCAAATTGCTTTATAAATGAAATTTAATAATAAGTATCATTTGTAAATTTATTAATGTCCATACAATATGGTGTAATAAAATTTTGTTTGAATTAGTTTACATCATTAAAGTTTTCATTTTCCTTCTTATATTAAAATGTCAAATTTGATGTAAATTTAATTGTGTCGAATGTGAGTAGAGTTTCATTGTTGTTCTTAAACAACCACAAAAACTAGTTGTCTCTAATAGAAGAGCTCAGCACCAAACTATTCTTAACGGAGAACAAACTAATGATCATCTGCTTCTGGGTGAAGGCACACGGAGGAATGGAGGGTAATGAAATAACTGATTTAATTACGAAACCTCTTATAACTACTAGAAGAAGTTAGTTACAGCTTTCATGAACTGCGAATATTGTGTCTATAAGCTATTCATCTAATCTGCTCAAATAATACATATTGTACCAAATTTCACAGTAAATATGTAAAATAAAAATTGGCCATATAAACCGCAGTCAATTTAAGAATTAGGATTAAGGACTTTTGGGTTATAATCAGAGTCATAGGTTGAATTTTGGGGAAAGGTTGATGCTTTGAGGAAAAAGCAGGCTTATGGTATAGAGTTCTATTGGTAGAGAGGTATTTTAAAGAAAACGTAAAAGATAAGGAAAAGGAAGTAAAATGATTGGACGGATCTGGATAAACAAAAGAAGTTCTAGAAGAAATGAGAACATTATCTGACAGTTGATGTGCACCCCCTGAGTAAGGCTATTGCTCTTGTTAAAATGTAGAGTCTAATTTGAATAAGCTGGAATAATGTTTATAGTGTAATGAGTTAGTAAATTTAATTAATAGACTCTATAATATTTCGTCATAATATCTATCTTTAATATGTGATCCTTCTGTTCAATTTACATCGTGATTTCATTATTTACATGCAATAGAATCGTGATATTGATCTGCTCGGGATGTTTAATTTATGTTATTTAACACACAATTATAATTACTTACTAGTAGAACTTATGTCTATTTTAAGACATAATTTACACATCATGTTATGAATATTTCTATACTCTAGTTATCTGGGGGAGTTTAACATATAACTACCTTATCATCATGAGAAATATACTACCGTGTGTTTACTTTCTCGTCAGCCTGTGTATTCAAATTGTGACTCTTGACAAGGACTGTTGCATGGTCGAAAGATTTCTGAATTTTTCAGTAGGTTTTTTTAGTCTAAACCAGGGGTTCTCGATGTGAAGTCTCAAAGAGTCGATTTACTCGTAGCAATGGAGTTATGGGGTCTGCAATTTGTGCTTTGCGGTGTACAGGGAGAAATAATTTGTACCTAGCAATATCAACAAGAAACGGCAACGGGAATAAATATTAACAATCATTTCTGAAAATAAATATATAATTTGTCTTAATTACTTGCTATTTCTTGTACAGTTCTTTAATTTGTCTTATGATTGTTTGCAAATGTACTTATTACTCGAAAGACAAAGATTTGTGAAATGCTTTTAGCCTAAAAATAAAGCAACAGTCTTTTTCTTAAAAGCAAAGAGCGAACATTTCTTGGAGTTTTATTTTCACAATACCACTGCTCTGAACCACAGCAATCTTTGATTCGACGGAGCTTTATCTTTGCCTTGATACGTCAGTTTCTTCCGATACAGGTAAGTCAGTCTTAAATACAAGTGCAGTGAGGTGTTCTTCCAAAAGTAAACAATAAATTTGACCCAATTATGGCTACCTTTTCAGACTCAAAGAAAAAATGCCGTTAATACTCTCAAGAATATTTAAAATTTGGATTTATTTCTAACTTCTCAAATGAAGCTTTACCCATGTGCTTAATGTGCGAAAAAATATTCACTGATTCGATGAAGCCGTGGAAGAGGAAATATCACTTGAATTAACTCCATCCAGATATAAATGATGATGGTCTTGATTATTTTAAGTCACTGAAAATAAAACTGGTAAAAAGGCCGACGCTCAAGTGTTTCACAAGAACTGTAGCATCTGCATCAAATGAAGGAGGCTTACTTGCTTCATACATCTCTCTTCTAATTGCAAAGCAAGGAAAGCTCCATACGATTGCCGAGGAACTTATCATACCAGCTGTAAGAGAAGTCATTAAAGCAGTTATGAAAAAAAAATCTAGTTCAGTTTTAAAATGTTCATCATTAAGTAATAGTACAGTTCAACGTTGTATTGACGAGATGGCAAATGACGTACACAAAATCTTCACTTCAGAACTGAAACAGTGCAAATATGTCAAATGGATCTGACTGCATTCTTATGGCTTATGTGAGACACCGAAGCGAGAAAGAAAACGTATGAGTTTTTATTTAAGAGGAAAGATAATTTTTGAACACTGATAGAATATTGTGAATTGCATAGAATTCCACTCAACGATATAACTGCTGTAGCTTGCGATGGTGTACTAACTATGATTGGTCTCAGCCCTACTGAAACAGAAGGTTCCTGATATCATTGTTGTTCATTGCATTTTGCATAGGCAACATTTAGTTACAAAGAATTTAAGTTCAGAACTTCATGAGTGCTTACAAGTTTGTATTCAAGTAATAAGTAAAATAAAGGTCAACCCTCTTCGCTCGCGTCTTTTTGCAAAATTGTGTGACGAAAATTATACAACTTTAAACAGTTGCTTTTACACACAGAAGTGCGATGGCTCTCGAAAGGACATTGTTTAAATGGTTTAAATTGTTTAAAGGCTTGTTGATCTTTTTGAAACATGTTTTGAGTTCTTAAGTGAAGTCGAACCATTGGTTCCAGAAAAATTGAAAGTACACAAAAGTCACCTGTTTTACATGACGGATGTATTCTCCAAACTAAATGAAATGCAAACCAGATTAAAGGAAGAGATATTACATTGATTCAAGCACGTACTATTTTATTGCGATTTTAAGAAAAGCTTGGCCTATACAAGTCTTTTCTTGGATGACAAAACTTTCAATACTTTGCCAATTTAAGTGTATTGGATTAACAAGCTGAAGGAACGGTCTCTGAGAATGACTTGTTGACATATGCGAATCATCTTGAAATCTTGCAGAAACACAGCAAAGTGCGTTTTAGTGAACTCGAAGAAATGAAAGTACCCGACTAGTTAATTCCTCCTTTTGATGTTAACATGAAAAGTACAGATTTAGATCTCATTTCACAGGAGGAATTGCTAGAACTAAGCATGGATTTAAAGGTGAAATTTCTCTTCAATTCTAAAGGCTTTCATTCAATACTAAAGTCCGGTTGGACAACCATTTGGGAATTGTATATATATATATATATATATATAGTTTTCTATGGGTTGTCCGGGGAAAGGAATATGATTCGATGCGATGTTGACCAATGGGAGTAGAGTTACAGGTCCAAGCGTAAGGTCCCAGTTGCCCGCTGCTCAGCAAAAAGCCTTTGCGTTCTGCCAATAGGTATAGAGGTTGCACAGTCCCTCTGTGTTAAATGATGTTTGGCAGAAAACATTAGCCTCACTTTACAGTGAACTCCTGTTCCCTTTCTATTTTTGATTTTTGTGGTGGTTGGGTGTTGTTGTTGTTTACTATTTTCTGTTACGGATATTGCTGGATATTTAAATGATACTCTCGGTTGTTTACTGCGAAAAGCCGCCTTCATCTTCATGCCAACAGGGGTAGAGGTTGCACAGTCCCTCTTGATTATTAAGAGATGTTGACACTGGAATCCAACTTCTTCTCGTAGAAACATCTTCAAGTTGTAGGTTTTGTATATTGTTCTCTTCGGTTTCTTATGTTCATGTTTTTTCTTCAGTTCAATGTTATTGCTGCTATTGATGGGTCACCATTGATGGGTGCTATTCATCACCTACCAGCCACCCATCAATAGCAGCAATAACATTCAACTGAAGAAAAAACATGAACATAAGAAACCGAAGAGAACAATATACAAAACCTACAACTTGAAGATGTTTCTACGAGAAGAAGTTGGATTCCAGTGTCAACATCTCTTAATAATCAAGAGGGACTGTGCAACCTCTACCCCTGTTGGCATGAAGATGAAGGCGGCTTTTCGCAGTAAACAACCGAGAGTATCATTTAAATATCCAGCAATATCCGTAACAGAAAATAGTAAACAACAACAACACCCAACCACCACAAAAATCAAAAATAGAAAGGGAACAGGAGTTCACTGTAAAGTGAGGCTAATGTTTTCTGCCAAACATCATTTAACACAGAGGGACTGTGCAACCTCTATACCTATTGGCAGAACGCAAAGGCTTTTTGCTGAGCAGCGGGCAACTGGGACCTTACGCTTGGACCTGTAACTCTACTCCCATTGGTCAACATCGCATCGAATCATATATATATAAAGCTTTCACATAAACACGTGAAATAACAATCAATGATCAAACCACAATAAAAAAACCCGAACTTATTACTAAATTTATATCAAAATCCCCTTCTTTGCCATATTTGTATAGGTTGATCAAGACACATAAAGATAATTACCCAATACGTGTGATTGTGAGTTCGGTTGGTTCGGCATCATATGGCTTGTCCAAATGGTTAGTAAGTATTTTAAGCCCATTAATTGGAAAAAATTCAGGCAGCCATATAAAAATCAATGTGGATTTAATTAAAAAATTAAAAAGCGTCAACATGAACAAAAATGATAGATTAATTAGTTTCGATGTGAAGTCTCTTTTCACCAATGTACCTGTAAATGATCTGTTGAGCTTACTCCAGGAGGAATTAATTAATTATTCCCTTCCCCTTCCATCTACCACTATAATAGAGTTAATTAAGTTATGTGTGGTAGATTGTCATTTTCAATTTGAAAATAATTATTATATTCAAAAATTTGGTCTTGCTATGAGTAACTGTTTATCCCCCCTCCTAAGTAATTTATATATGGAGTTTTTTGAGAGTAAAATGTTAAGCTCAATTTTGCCCAAAAATGTTAAATGATATAGATATGTTGACGATATTCTTTGCATTTGTCCCAATTCTTTAAATAAAGTTGATTTCCTAACAAAATTGAATTCATTAGTGCCAAAAATCAAATTCACAATGGAAGAAGAAATAAGTGGTAATTTGCCCTTCTTAGATGTCATGATCCATAGGTTACCTAATGAGTTACGCTTTAGTGTATATAGAAAACCTATGAATGTACTTGCATATGTTCACTTTTTTTCTTCGCATCCAAAAAATGTTAAAATTTCTGTTTTTAGAAATATGTTTTTGAGGGCGTTAAGAGTTTGCTCCCCTGAATTCCTTAATGAAGAGATTAATAACATTAGGTCAATTGCCCTTTCATTAAAATACCCCTCTTCTTATATCGATTTAGCTTTGAAGGGTGCGAAAAAAACTTTCTCTAATACTTCAACAGAGCCCCCTTCATTATCAAATTTTAAAGTTTTGCCATACCACGAATCATTGGACCTCCTTCCAAGATTAGCCAAACAACTTGATTTTAATATAGTGTTTTCTAATCGTAATAACGTGGGTAACATGTTAATAAAATTCTCACCCAGCGAATTGGAGTCCGCTGGTATTTATAAAATACCGTGCAAAAATTGCCATAAAATTTATATTGGTCAAACTGGTAAATCATTAAAAACACGTGTAAAACAACACCAATATAACGTAAGTAGACAGGAAAAAAGTAGTGCCTTATTCTTGCATATAAAAAATGGAAATCATCAAATTGATTGGACAGGAGCTAAATTTATTACCTATGAAAAATCAATGTTGTTAAGAAATATTATTGAATCGTCTCTAATTAAATTTAATAGATCAAATATTATAAACATTAGTAACGGTCTCTTCAAACTTGATACTTTCGTCACGAGGGCAATAGCCTCTTCAAAGAGGGTTGACAACTAGCGGATAGTTTTTTACTTTTTCTTACTGTACTCCTTTGTTTCCCCAAACATCCCTTTCTGGACATTAGTCCTTTCCTGCACTTTCACCCTTTTAAAATACCACTCTTCCCTCCCACTCTTCTGAACTCCTCACCAGATGTTTTCTGCATCTGGTGTTCAGTTGGGTTTTTGACTCTGACGAAGACCGCTTGTTACGGTTGAAAGATCTTAGTCTTGTTTTCCCATTTTCTTATTGTGGTTTGATCATTTATATATATATATATATATATGTATATATACATATATACATTTAAAAGAAACGGTCCAGCGGACTTTTTTAAATAAAATAAATTCAAAACGAAGGAAACACACAGAAAGACACAGACATAACTCACATCGATATTTCGACCATCGTCGTCATCAGGAGGTGTGAAGAGCGAAGAGTCCCGCAAGAAGTCACCGCCCTGCCTTCTTGCGGGACTGTTCGCTCTTCACACCCCCTGATGATGACGATGGTCGAAATGTCGATGTGAGTTATGTCTGTGTCTTTCTGTGTGTTTCCTTCGTTTTGAATTTATTATATATATATATTTATTATATATATATATATATATATATATATATATATATAGGGTTACTTGCCGTTGCGCCTACAACGTGCTTGGTCTCCCATTCTCTTTTCTCCTGAAGACGGATTACCCGAAAATTTGAGTCTGTAAGTGTGTTTCCCTACTTTGTGTGTTGCTCTTTGTTAATCTCGAACTCGTATATATATATATATATATATATATAAAGATTTCACAAAAACACGTGAAATAACCATCAATGATCAAACCACAATATGAAATGAGAAAACAAGACTAAGATCTTCCCAAAGCCCAACTGGTTTTTGACTCTGACGAAGACCGCTTGTTACGGTTGAAAAATCTTAGTCTTGTTTTCCCAATACGCAGGAAATCTTTCAGAAATACATCTTTAAAAAACATAACAGTTTTATTATTATTTTTAAATGTTGCATTTCGTTCCTATCACCTTTCTTAACTGGGTAGCCTAGGTAACTTAAAACCACTGAACTTAAAGATAGTATAAACATATTTAAAAACAACCTATTTGATGATAGGAAACAATAGAATTATTTATAAAAAAAATTTCGACCTCATAGTTCATCATTTGGTTAAATGTGATAAAACAACAATAAAAATACAAGAGTGTAAAAATAAATAGAGAAAGACAGTGATACATACTAGGCTGCTATATACTATCCCCCCACCCCCTCCGCATTTCAATGGTCACACTAACAAAGCATTTTAAATAGATTTTATCCTGCGGTCAAGTACAAACTTTGTCCTATAACTTGGTATTACAATTATAGGTGTGGGATTCAGAGAGGAACAATTATCCTCAATGACTAATACTGTAACTGTTAGATCCATTGTTAGCCAGGTTCCATCTAAAACATTTTACTAGTTAGGCAAAACCTGTGTCCTTGTTTAACACTATCCTCCAGAGATTGCCTAGATAACTTCGCTGTAGACAATCACAGCTGTACATATGAGATCACAAGAACTCACAACTTTATTGTAACTGCCTCGTCATCAAACAGTGTCATTTTTGTGAATCAAACTAATATTGACTCTTCAGTATCAGCTTGACTCCGACGAAGACCGTTTCTTTTCATAGACAAAGACTATGAAGATCATAGTCTTTTTTTCTGATAGCTTATTATCGTTTAGACGTTGATATGTATGTGTGTAGAAGTGTCACATAAACACGTGTGAAAGAAATAGTAAAATAAAGTAGTAAAAGTTCTTTGAAACACATTTAGTGGTGATTTCCCTGATATATATATATATAAATTTTCAAACCACAATAACAAATGAAAAAAAAAGACAAGCGGTCTTCGTCAGTGTCAAAACACATGATGTACAAGCATCATGGTAAGGACTTGAGAGGAGTGGGAGGGAAGAGAATCATTTTAAAGAGTATAAAGTGTAGGAAAAGATAACAGTCCAGGGAGGATGTTTGGGTAAACAAAGGAGTATAGTAAAAAAAAACTATCTGCTAGCTGTCAACCATCTTAGAAGAGGCTATTGTCCTCATCAAGACTGAGTCAAGTTTGAAAAGCTCGTTAATAATGTTTATAATATTTGATTTATTAAATTTAATGAGAGAGGATTCGATGATGTTTATTAACAACACCGATTTAACTCCGGTCCAATCAATATGATGATTTTCATTATTTATATGCAAGAATAAGGCGCTACTTTTTTTTCTGTCTACTTACGTTGTATTGGTGTTGTTTTGCACGTGTCTTTAAAGATTTATTAGTGTGACCAATATAAATTTAATGGCAATTTTTGCACGGGATTTTATAAATATCACCAGTTTTTTATTAACATATTCCCTACGTTATTACGATTAGAAAAAACTATATTAAAATTAAATTTACGTGCAATTTTAGGAAGGGAGTAGTAATGGAGTAATTAAGCGCTACCAATAGCCTCTAACACTCAACTCCTACTTTCGGCCTTCACGAGGCTACCCTGTTAACGTGCTATACGCAGGGACAAACTAAAGAGGAGGAGAAGGTGATCAGGGGCTGGGTCTGACCACCTTCGTTTCACAACCTTCCAAATCCCCTCCTTTTATCCCAGCTCCAATCTAAGGTGTTATGCGATTCGTGCCGAAGGATGGATGATACAGGGGTTACTGTATTATGAACGGAGCCTCAAGGGTACCAGGCGACTCCCTTGAGTAAATAGCCTTACTCCGGTATGCGGTGCTCTGCTGGAGCAGACAAAGTACCACCGATAGAGATGGAGGGATTTTACCCTGTATGATACTAAGGGAAAGGAAGTCCGGAGACCATCCTACGGAAGCGCAGAGGATCCAAAAGCGCTAACTAGTGGGGGCTAACCTCCCACAAGTGCACCTAAGGACCCGAAGAAGACTATCCCGAAGAAGGAGAAAAGAAGTTACTTTTATGATATAATGGACATTATCAATGATGGTTTATGCAGATCTGCAAAGAAGAGGAAGATACACCGGTGTATCTGCTGATTGACTGTAAGGCAACTTTACTGCACTGAGGTAGGTGCTTCGGTACACTCAACAAAAACCATAGAAAAACTTTTACCTTTTGGAACCAGCAAAAGCGCTGAGTTTCTTGGAGGCATTGAAGCTAACTGCTGGGGTACTTTAGAGCAGAAGAGGGGAAGTACAATAATTTTTAAGACGCAGTGCTATAGTCACCCTAAAAAAAAAAGTCTAGGAAGAGGGTCCAATGAATCATGATAAGGCAAAACTGCAGTATTTGACAATGAATAGGGTTCTGTTGAAATATTGGTGGGTGAGAGTTTTTTTTAGCACCCTTTAAAGTCAATATAAGAGGAGGGGTATTTTAATGATAGCGAAATTGACCTGTTGTTATTAATCTCATCATTAAGGAATTCAGGGGAGCACACTCTTAACACCCTCAAAAACATATTTATAAAAACAGAAATTTTGACATCCAGGAAATGTTTCAATGTGTGAGTAGCTGTGTGGCATTCGAGTAGAGCAGAGCCTGATGACGGCTAATATCGAAATAACTAGACGACTTTCCATGTTCTTTTCTCTATAGTAACGTATATATGTGTATATACGAGTATACACTGAATATCAAATTAAAAGTACATAAATATCAGAGAAAACACTTATCTAGTGTCGTGTTATTAAAAATTTGGTGGTTATTACTACTCACAAATTAAGATTGGCTCTTCATCTTCTGATGACGTCGAATGTAGACATTTTGAGGTGAGTTGAATTGTGTTTTTTTCTGAACTTAGTGTATTAATTATTTATACTTAATTTTGGTTCACATTTATATGATATCAAAAAAATATATATGTTATGGAAAACTCACTTTCATGGCCCAAGATTTCTCATCAGGAGACATCAAAAGATAATTTTCACCAGGGAAAGTCATTGTCTTTCAAGGAATACTCCTGATGAGGAGGCATTTTGAAATATACAAGTAGGTTTTCTCAGTATTTTTTTTTCATTCTCTGCTATTAGGCTTATTGGGTTTTCTATTATTAAGTCTATTAGATTTTCTATTATTAAGTCTATTAGGTTTTCTCCTTTCATTTTTATTGTTTGTATATATATAAATGAGCGGACAAAATACACATTTTAAATATGTGGATATTTTGTGGAGTTTTTAAACCATAAACACTGCTGAGGCTGTAAGCTTTTCGTATATTTAGTTAATCTTTATAATTATCTTTTGTTTTCTATAATGTAGTTCTTGATAATGTTATTTTTATACTCTACTACTTTAAATTAAGGGGAGAATCTGTATATTTATCCAGAATTTAATCACATTAATAGATTTTATTAAGTCTTAATGATTTATTATCAGTTTTGTTTTCTTTTCAATAGTGGTTTTAACAATGAATCATAACTAACAATTTTGATTTCTTCATAGATTTATTGTAGTTAAGGTTTAGTTATTTGAAATGTTGATTATTTGTCTATGTGTGTAGTGAGTGAGTAGAATTTGATAAAATCAGGTTACTTACAAGGTTTTTTCATCTTAGTTAGAAGAATAATTCTAACATTATTATTACTTTAAAATACCTGTTTCAGATGTAGTTGGTTGCCTACCATCCTGCATTAGTGCATTTTCTTGACTCATTCATAAAACTCAATTACTATTGAATTTTAAAGGTACCTTCAATAATATATATATTAATAATTATATTAATTCACTGTACCTTTTGATGATAGTTTTTCTGAAATATTAAGAAAAACAGCCTATATATTCTGTAGATATGCTGTTAAATTAAAAGAATTTCATTCTTTTAAATTGACTACATAAAAGTATAAGCTTATGTTTACCTCCATTTTAAAACTGAGACCTATTATTTTCACACTGAAAAAAACTTTCAAATATTTAGATTAAATTGCAAGTATCTTGAATATTATTGTGTTTAATAGAATAATATTCGTTTTACAGTAAATATAGGCATTCCCTAATCTTGAAAAGTTAATTATCATTACTCTATGTTTTCAAATTAGAATTTAAAGAGACAAAATTTAAAAATCCAAAGCCATTTAATGGATTTTGGTTATACTTGGTATAACGACATTATGATAAATTGGTTAATTAGAGATTGACAGTATACAGGTATTTCACAGAACGTTATTGTAGATGTGACCGCAGGTGACTGACCATATCTTTTTATCATCATGAAGTTGATATGTACTTGATAAATACTACGGGGATTCGGCACCATCAATTTCAATGGTTAAGAAGTGGTTTACAGAGTTCCGTTGTGGTCGTACCAGCACTAGTGACGCCGAACGTTCAGGTCGACCAAAAGAAGTGATCCGCCGGAAATCGTCGATAAAATCCATGAAATGATATTGGATGATCAAAGAATGAAAGTGCAAGAGTTGGCTCATGCTGTAGGCATCTCAACTGAACGGGTACATCATATTTTACACAAATATTTGGACATGAAAAAACTCTTCGCGAGATGGGTGCCGCGATTGCTCACACTTGACCATAAGCGCAATCGTGTGACCACTTCAAAAGAGTGTTTAGCGATGTTCAGCCGTAATCCGGTCGTAATCGTTTTGTTACTGTGGATGAAACATGGATCCATCACAACACGCCAGAGACCAAGGAACAATCGAAACAGTGGGTTGCTGTGGGCGAACGTGGACCAAAGAAAGCCAAACAGATTCTGTCAGCCAACAAGGTCATGGCCACAGTTTTTTGGGATGCACGTGGTGTCATTCACATCGATTAACTCGAGAAAGGCAAAAAGATCACCGGCGAATATTATTCAAAGCTTTTGAACAGATTCGACGTTGATTTGAAGCAAAAACGGCCGCATTTGGCAAAGAAGAAAGTGCTGTTCCATCAAGACAATGCACGTATGCGCACTTGTCTAGTCACGATGGCCAATATCCACGAATTGGGATACGAACTGCTACCCCATCCATCATATTCTCCTGATTTAGCCTCCTGCGACTATTTTCTGTTTCCAAACCTAAAGAAATGGCTGGGTGGTAAGAGATTTGAGTCGAATAAACAAGTCATTACCGAAACAAACGTGTATTTTGAGAGCTTTGAGAAAACGTATTATTTGGAGGGAATAAAAAAATTAGAAAAACGCTGGACTAAATGTATGGAGCTAGAAGGTGACTATGTAGAAAAAAAATGTTCCTTTGCCGAAAAAAATTTTGTTTTATTCAAAAAGTCACGGACTTATCAAACCGCCCTCGTAGTAGTCAATTCCATATTGTTTATCTATCATAAGCAGTCTACCTAATTGACGCATCATCCTCCAATTCAGCTATAAATTTGTAAAGTCAAGAAGAATGCTATTAAGTTTCAATTTCATGATTCTACTAGTAAAATAGTTTTATTCCATGGGAAATAATGTAAAATATACAAGATAAACATTTTATTTACAAGCATTTGGTGATTTTTTTGGATGTGGACGGAAATTTTGTAATTTTTTTATTATTAATTATCACCATGTTTTAATTTTTGGATTACAATAAAACTTTTCAAAACAATGTAATATCACAAAACTTTACAATAATATATACATAATTATATTAAATGTCAACACATCAACATGGAGTTAGTCCTGAAAACAGATCAGCCTTTATACATATATATATATGGCAGTATGTACATAAAGGAATCACGGGTTTAATTAATAAATTTATTTTACAACAAAGTAATGTTAAACATTTCAACCGTTTTAAAGTAATTGTAATACGTTGAAATGGTGTGGATTCACAATTCAAAAAATACAATCATTTACATATGAAGAAAGTATTTCATGTCTAAAAGAAGTGCTTCACATGTTATTACAGAGTTTGCACAATTTTTTGATAAATTATAAAAAAACAGAACATTTATTTTGAAAAAAAAATGGTAAATGTTCATACAATTACATGACTGAAATCATAATTCGGTACTAATTTTAGCAATATTAAAAGATGATTGGTTTATTTTTATAAATAGAATTAATATTGACTAGATAGTAGTTCCAGATAAAAGTAATTTGCAATCATAACAATAATATCGACCAAGTACAAGTATGATCTGTTAAAATAAAGAACTTGTTTTTCACTTTTTTAAATTTAAGCGAAAATTAAAATAAAGAACTTGTTTTTCACTTTTTTAAATTTAAGTGAAAAATTTAATGCTTTCCATTTATTACGGGATTATGGAAAATGAAATATCAAGCCCTTTAATAGATTTATATTTTTTTTAATTAAGTTATTAGGATAGTGTTGTCCAAACCAAGAATCCAATGGAATACCAAATTAACTTATCGAATTTCTAGTAACTTATTTGTTTCTAGTTACTTATTCGAATTAATTTATCGGTCAGTAGTTGCATAAATCAAATAAAAAGGACAGTACTGAATATTTTATCCTTAATATATTTATTGTTGGTAATTAATAACTTTATCTTGAGTAATTTCAGACAAAATTAATATCGGAAAATATGTTAAGGGTTAAAAACATAGAGGAAAGTTCCTGAAAAAAAAAATGTTGAGGAACTAAAATCTCATTCTTTAACCCCTATATGGTGTTTTTCAAATTAAATAGTGTTACAAAAATGACGTTGCTATCTAAATATAATGTTAAATATTTGTTGTTGATTTATTTTGTAACTATACGATTATTAAAAAGAAATTGCAAGAAAAAAAGTATTTCACATGTTTTTTTAGCACTTAACGGTCATTTGCGTACTGATTACAACTAGCTGTGAACACAGTGCGTAAGGCGTTTATTAAAAATTTGATTATAACAGTCTAAGGATGGGATTTGTTTGGACTCCGAATTACTTTATTTCAATCATTGTTCAAACAGTTTTATACATCAAAAGAAAAGAAGACCATTCATTTTCCCCGTTAGACTTGAAAATGTGCCATATAGAGAAAAAAACTTCTATATGACCCCTACTAAATTGCGCTTTTTTTTTTATATAGAGCTTCTACAATTGTCTAATACTGAATTATTTTCTCTCAGTATTATTTTGAATTATGAATACATTCATTTTCTTTAAACAAAAGTATTTAAATTGTAAATTACATCACTTTAAAAATTATTTTCTTCGTTATTATAATTATAGAAATAGAATTGGAGAATTGCTTCTTGGTAAAGTCAGGATATTATTAAAAAAGTGATGTGTTTTTGTGGTGAATTATAATTGACGTTCTTCTCTAACCCAATAATGAAACCTTTGTTTGTAGCCTGAACACCTGTGAAGCATTTTTGTTCTTAAACAATAAAATCTTGTGCGGTATTGTAGAAAGGTAGTCTCCACTATATCAAAACCATGTAATTTAAATAAACTACTTTGGCTGTCTCACAAAATTAAATTGTATGTGACATAAGTCGTAAACGCGCTATTTTGAAAAAAATATATAGGATGATAGTAGTAAATATATATTAAAATAGTTAAATAAATTACTTTCTCTGTCTTACGGAATCAAATTGTGTCATAATGTGATAGTTTTCACATATTCGATAAGAATTTCTTTATCCGATGGATGACATAAGCAGTTAAATGTTTGAATCTTAAGTGAATGTTTTCAGAGACCCTAATAAACTGTAGTTAACATGAACCTTACTTAAAAAAAAAAGTCTTCATTTGATATATTCCCCTTCCACTAGTTATATAAAAATTCATTAACCTAATAAAAAGGCTACAACTTAGATTAGATGACTTGGAAAAAAAAAGAAAAAATTAATGATCAGGATACTTCAGTTAGGAAATATCCTAAACTGCAACAAATATACATTGTTTAATAACTCACGAGCTTTCAACGAGTTGAAATTAGAAACAAGAAATACCTCTTAAAATTACAATGTTTGACGGCCTGCAGAGCTATAATAAATAGCTTTTAATTTGCTCCATGCAGTGATATATTGTGATAAAAGAAAAAAAATACAACTTTATTGGTAACTAAATTAGCATTTATTGAAGAGAAAAAACTTCTCTTTGCAAGAGTTTTATTTCAATTAGATTTTAAAAATGATATTATTGAAATAAAAGACAATTATTTTGTTTCCCTTAAGAAAATGTTATATTTTAAGTATAAAACAAATATTGTAGTGATTACTATTGTCCTGTATAGTACTTTATTTATTAAATATATTATTTGCACAATCATATTGAAAAAGTATTTCTTATTCTGATGGATATTACTTCATTCAACAAATAGCTTTCATTCTTATATTAAATATTTTCTTTATGAATGACGGATATGAAAGGAACAAGTTGTATCTAATGACGAAATGAAGAGTACTAAGTGAGTGAGCAAGTGTGATGAGGCTACTGCGGAGGCCAGGGTTGATAGACATGGTAAGGGTACGGGGCAGCAGCAAGGATATCAGAGACGGAGTGTGGTGTTCGGGCCCACTTATCACCTTTGTGCTCGGGGTACGGTGGAGGGTATTGGGGGTACAGCTGAGGGTAAAGTTGTTGCTGCGTTGGCTGTTGCGTCTGTTGGCCAAGTTTGTTTCTCAGTATCCTGCTGATAGATGAAACAGAGGGTACGTTAAACTTGTCACAAATTCCATCTGCTAATAGTCTGTCTCTGATTTCCCAAGCAAATATTCCTGGATCCTTCAATTTCAAGTCTTTGATGTGGGCTACAACCTTTGGAGTCGTCACTCGTGGCTTGCTTCCCCCAATCGCACCCGGAAGTATGGAGCCAGTTTCATTGAATCGTGCCAATATTTTTGAGACACAACCATGAGAAACTCTCAACTGCCTCGATATATCGCATGGTCTAATTCCGAGTTGGGCTAATTCTACTATTCGAAGCCTTATTGTATTAGGCAAGGGTCTTCCGTTTACAAAAACTCCTCCGAGTTGATTCATTTCACCATATGGTTGAGAACAGCTGGAAACCACTGCAACAAATCATAAATATAACTGGTCAGAACAAAATTTCTGCATATGATTAAAGCTAAATCTAAAAAGACCAAAAAAAAGTTCACTTGTTTCCTTATAGACAGACTGTATTTCTTCTTGTCCCTACAATGTGTGTCTGAAACTTTCCGCTATACCATGAATCAAAAGAGAACTGGCTAATACTTTTTTACGTGTGAACTCTTTTGGAGTTCCAATAGCACTCAACCAATAAATTAAGTTAAGGATTTCACATGACTTGAACTAAGTATTTAGTTCATGATTTTTGATTTACTATTAAATCAAGGTGCACTTCGCATAAGAGAGCTTCCACGACCCCATATAACGATTGCATCAACAATAATATTCCTTATGAGAAGTTTGTAAGTCTAAAATTAAAGTTAAGACTACAACAACTTGAAAAAACTTACTAATATTTACTAAGATTTCATAGATAAGGGAATTTTCCCTTCAGGAAAACCCATAAACTTATAGGGAATTACTTAAATTAAAGACTTACTTCTCACTTATCACTAAGGTCCCTATGGTAATGGAATATTCCTTCAGATGAAACTTAATAACCTTTTTTCAAGAAGTATCAGGTCATTTCCACTAGGAAAAACTTATTTGTAGCTAATCTTGCAGAAACAAGTGCCATATAGATTAGTTGAATTAGACATATACAACTTAACTCTCTAGGGTGATCTAGCATATTGCCTTGTGCATATTCTACCAAATCAATAGATATCAAGGGATATATTTATAACATGACTGGTAAATACTGACCAAACATAATATCCAAACATAATAATGTCATCCAAACATAACATCTTCTTTAAGAAAAACTAGAATGAAGTAAGAGGTGAAGAAAATATTATATTCAGGCCTAAATAAATGTTTTTATTCTTTAAAATGAATACTCCAAACTGAGTTTGACAATTATTTATTTCAAGCACGGTTGTTAGTCATGTCATGTCCTCAATTGTTTGCATGTCTAAATTTATGTTTACATTATTTATAATGAAGATGTTACAGTAAAGATATTTTTAGTTTTTAAATTAAAAACTTATTTATTAAGAACTAGCAAACGTACCCGTCTTTGACGGAATCAAAAATTCTATTATATTTGGTATTCAAAAATATCAATTATAGTATTATACTAATACTATAATTAGAAATTATAGAATAGTAGAAAATACCATTATTAGTACAGTGTTAAACAAATGCCTCTGTATACACCACATTAGCTATCTGTCCTTCAGGTTCACGGAAGAACAAACAGTTGGAACCTCTGACTCTTGAGCAAGTAAACTATAGTTGAAAATGTGAGAAAAACTTGGTCTCGCTAACTTGAATTCCTGCGTTAGATAAAGTCTTCCTTTGCGACTTAGTTAACGTCATTGTGAAATAGACTCTGACAGGACTTTGCAATCATTTCAACGGAAACAGACAGTGACTCGGAATCAATGGTATGTGTGGTATACACACAGACTCCCCAATACCACATCCAGTCATTACGAGGTGTATAAATAAAGTAGTGAGACTGGCAACGTCGCTTTCGATCTGGCAACGCTGGAGACGCGTGGCCTTGAGTAGCGTCAGGTGCATGTGTGATGCGCCTCCAGTATGAATCTGAACTCGCCACAGTCATTTGTTTGTCCGTAGCGTTGGTTTTCGTGAAATGGTTTTTTCTTGAGCGTTTTAAAAATGAGTGACCTCAAAGTTGAGCAGCGGTGTGCAATCAAATTTTGCTTCAGACTTGGACATAATGCAACCGAAACTTTTGAAAAACTTCAGGAGGCCTATGGAGAACGTGTTTTATCAAGGGCACAGGTTTTTCGGTGGTTTAAGGAATTTTCAGAAGGAAGAGAGTCGATTGAAGATGAACCACGAAGCGGAAGGCCTTCAAGTGCAAACACCGATGAAAATGTCAACAGAGTACGGAACCTTGTGCGTTCAGATTCAGCACTTCAGATTCAGTGCTTAATCAGCACTTCTACCGTGAGGTCCTTGAAAGACTTCGAAAAAGAGTCCTTCGTGTGCGGCCAAACATCAAAGACAAGTGGGTGTTGCATCACGACAACGCGCCCTGTCACACTGCCATCTCAATAAACGAGTTTTTGGCCAGTAAAAACATTCCTTTTGCTCCTCAGCCTCCTTATTCACCAGACTTGAGTCCTTGTGACTTTTTCCTCTTCCCGAGATTGAAAAATCACCTCAAGGGAACTCATTTCGGGACACTACAAAACATACAAACTGCTGTAACCGACCAGCTGAAGGCCATTTCAGAATCCGAGTTCCAGCAATGCTACAATGATTGGAAGGACCGTCTCCAGCGCTGTGTGGCTTCCGAAGGGAACTATTTTGAAGGTGACAATATCACATTGTAATTATATTTGAATAGAAAATTTAAAAAAAAATCAGTCTCACTACTTTATTTACATACCTCGTATGTCCGCCTCTATGGCATATCTGTGTGGAGCACGAACTCAGAGTCGTGTCCCGTTGCACAGTTTTGGGGCACTCATGTTTCGTAACATGAAAGTTGTTACTGCTACTAAATTGCAACATGATTGGTGCTCCTACTTTAAGTTTTTACTCATGAGCAGGCAGTCCAGGAGAAATAAATTCAGAGTCACGAAATTCAATTAGATAATGAACTGCTTCTTCATCACTAATCCAATCTCTTTACTGACTTGTAAGTTCTTTCCTCGGCTTCATGTAGCGTAAGAACTTGTTTGTTGATTTCTCTTGCCTGTTCATATTAAGGGCTGAGAATTGCACGTTTACAAAACATTTATTCTCAATAGATAGTACATCCTCAAATCTGTGAAACACCATTTCAATGATGTCAAATACGCAATATATTCATATGCTCAATTGAAATTAAAATCAACTAACAATACCTACTTGCCACACCTGTGTATTTTCAAAACAAACTTGTCTATGAAGTTAGGAAAATACAACTAAAAGCCCCATAACTTCGTTTTTATACTGATTATGAATCTATTTAGAGCTCATATTTTAAGTTAGGCATACACAAATCCAGTGTCAAAGTTTCAGCTCACCATGTCTTATGGTGGCTGAGATTACTTGTGACAAACGTTTTTGCTTTAAACGTCCATAACTTCACTTCTACGTTGAATTTCTAATCAATTCAGAGCCTATATTTTAAGTTAGACCTACACAAATCAACAGTAAAAGTTTCAGCTTTATATGTCTTATGGTTAGCTGAGTTTACTTGTGACAAAGTTTTGCGGACAAATAGACAAACCGACAGAAATTTTTCTAAGGGTGGATTCGGTTTCTCCAATGTATGAAACGTAAAGAAAACTTGAAATGAGTCAGTTCTAAGGAATGTACAGACAAAATCATTATTTTATTTATAAAGATATGGATAAAGATACTTATTAAAGAAGTAACCTGTGTCGGTTGTAGGTGTGGGGGGGGGGGGGGGGGGTACTATCCCAGTGATTTAACATACATACTCGTTTCTGGACTAGTAGAGCCCTGCTTTGATACCCCACTCTAGCTCTCGATTTATTCACAGTCATCGGTCCCAGTATAATTGTCAATGATTTGTTACTTTACGTTGATTTCAGGTTACATTATGATTTCAACACTATACGTTGAAATGAGTTTACTCTTAATTGTAAGAAAGAAATACTTTCTACTAGAGGCAACATTTGACCCATTTAAGTGGAAGTTACAAGTATCATTGAGGGCTAGGGTAGCTTCGAGGCTTACGTTCTCACCTCTGGACTGGTAGATCCGTGGTTCAATGCCCTGCTTGGTTAATGAGGCATACTTTAGCCTTTCGGCATTATGACAAAACTGGCTGATGCCTTTTTTTACGTGGAGGCTCTTTCACCATATCCCGGGAGTACTAGCCAAAGCCGAAGATAAGGGCAACTTAACCTTCAGGATACGCCCAAGGTAGACCTCGCGGAGGTGAGCCTCCACGACTTTACATCACTACTACGACCTACCTTACTACTAAATAAAAAGTATGTATACCACTCACTTACAGACAGACATCATTGTGCTGGAGGTTGACCTGCTGTTACTTTTATTTGCCTTATAAAAGGAGTGGTTCAATACCCACTTGGAGAGGACATTCAGCCGTCGTTCCCTGGCCTGTACAATGACAGCTACTTTTTAAGGATCCAAAATAGATCCGTAGTTTTGTAAAAAAAACAAAATTTTGAAGAAATAAATAAAATATAAATGACAACAACTTACTCCTTAAAGTTGCCTATTATTTTAAAAATGTTTAAATATGTCACATTGACACAACCGCACAAAACAGCCTTGGTGAATTATTGGTTGCAACACTTTTTTCTCCCACAGGCTCAACTCCAACTTGGAACACAAAACCCTGCAGGAATGTCTGCTTATAACAAAGTATTACTTATTTATGTGTTAGGTCATTGTGCAGTAAGAAATCGTGAATGAGGTTGTAAAACAATGAGAATCAAATTACTCTTCAGCTCCAAATCTTTCATCAGGATTTCCTTGAATGATGCTAAAGGTTATCAATGACTTGATACTAAAAATATTGAAAAAAAACAGTGTAATTCATAACATATGTAATCGCACAAAAGTCAATAAAACAAAGAAAAAAAAGAAGTTACTACACAGAAAAAATCACATATGAAGCATACACAATAAATTATCATGTTCAAAGAACAACTAAAAGAATAAGTGGTTTCTAGAAGACAATGAGACAAAACACACAAAAGTAGGAATATGTAAACTCAAAAAAATCTGAGTGGGTTACACTCAACTATACTATAATTAAATAATATCAAACTCGTTGAGAATCAATTGAGTTTTAGTTTTATTTTAATGTGACTATCGTGTTAACTCTCCCCACCGACGTGCCTTCACCTTGACGTGGTGGTGGGGCTTATCATGTCTGGGTGGTTTTCCCTCATGACATGGACAAAGAAAGGCACAAATTACTGTTATGTCATTACAAGGTTATTAATTTTCAGATTGTCGTAATCTGTCTAACTTTAAAGACAAAGAAATCTTACTTTTACCTTGAACTAAAGGAAGAAGTGGGTGATGTAGTTAAAAGATTATTCAAATGGTTTGAAGGGTCATTACAAAATGTAAAACTAAATTTTAAATGTATAATGGGGGAATGGAGTTAATCTCCCGCCCGTGCAAAATCCAAACGATTAACAAAGGTTGGTCATATTGAAATGTGCTAGACATTTTAGAACCAACAATGAGCCTGTGTATTTGAAAAAGCAAAAAATTATCTTTTAAATGAATTGATTCAAAAGTATTCTTTGTAACATGATTATAGATCATACTATAATTATATTTCAACCTTATAACCACATAAGCGATATATATATTTAAATTTATTTTACTAAATGACGATATAATGTCATTTAGTAAAAAATGAATTTAGTTTTAGCATTCCAATATTTTTTAAAACAATATAAAGTAAACATTGTTTGTTGGATTCTGATAAAAAAAATGTTCAATTAATTTAAACAAATCTGACAAGTATAGCAAGTTGACCTAATTTTAAGTAGGGCTTTGCATTTGTAGGGCTATATCACCTTTTTCAATGAACTAAAATTTTACAGTTTCTATATCATATACTAAGTTTAGGGCGATGCCACGAATGAAGTTTTAATATTATAGAACTAGCAAACGTACCCGTCCTTGACGGAATGAAAATCAGATTATACATGGTATTCCAAAATAACATTAGATTACAATATAATGAGATAAAAAAATATATTTATTAGCACAATGTTATGTAAGTGCCTCTGTATACACCACATTAGCGGTCTGTCCTTCAGGTGCATGGAAAAACAGAGAGTTGGAACCTCTGTTCCAACAGAATGTTCCAACGGAACTTGATTTTTCCTGCCTGCTCATTTGTAGGGGTGAGAATTGCTCGTTCACAAAACCAGTTGTTTGGAATAGATGGCAGATCTTGAACTCCGGGAAACACCTTGTCAATAAGCTGTTGCTGGGAGTTGACTACGGTTCCTAATGTTGGAGGAATGGATATAAGTCCATGGGTCTCTTCCATTATGCCATCACCAATTCTCATCAAAACCTCGGAGAACTCTTGAGACGCCGTATGATCTCCAAGGTGGACTCTCATGTTTATTGTAAGGGAGAGGCGCTCGATGTGCGGCCACAGGAATGATCGTTTCAGTGAGGCGTTCACCTCGTCAGCTCTGGTTCCTCGAGTCACCTCGAGTTTGTCGGAAATCTCCAGAAAACAGAAAACTGACTCCGCCCATTATCAAGTTATTGCTCCTGATGTCTCTTAAGGTGAGATCTAATGCCTCAAAGCAACTTTTGTGTGCCATGGTACACTCGTCCCACACGATTAGAGTTACCTCTCTAAGTACTTGAGCCAAGGGACTGTTCTTCGATATGTTACAAACAGGGGTTTCTATTTTGTCGACGTTCATAGGAATTTTGAACGTGGAGTGAGCTGTTCGTCCACCTTGGAGGAGGGTAGCAGCAATGCCTGAGGAGGCCACAGCTAGTGCAATCTTACGCTGCCTCCTAACTTTAGCCAAGAGCAAATTTATTAGGAACGTCTTTCCAGTACCTCCTGGAGCATCAAGGAAAAATAATTTATTTTGATTATTATTACTGATACTGCAGAGAACTTTTTGATATATTTGACGCTGTTCATGAGTTAAACATGGCTCCATCTGATCAACATAACAGTTAAGTCCATCTATATCATAGGTCAGCTCACTGGCCAGTTGTGCAAGAGAAATATCTAAAGAGTCAGCTGGAGAAGGCAGGCCATATTGCTGTATGTTTAAACCACCAATACGGGAGACAATTTTTTGAATTTCTTTTATCACAAATCATACAGGTGCGGTGCAATTTCAAAGTGTAGGGACTGGTTTTGTCTTTGTGCTCTTTTAAATAATCTTCTGCTAGAAAATCTCTAAACATATTCCATAATTCTAGAGGATGACTCAGGCTGCAAAAAACCAACATTACACAAAACAGTTCCCTTAATTTATGAGGACTTTCAGAAACAGTGGCTTCTCTGAGGGTGTCTTCCCAGTGGATATTGTCATCCAGGAGTCCGAGTGCACGACACGCAGACTGAAAAGTAGGTTGTATCACATGATCAACTGTCCTAATATTCTCAAAGAGAGAAGGACCGCGCACATTACGCAAAAGAAGTCTGAGATGGTAGCATTCAACACTGCTTGGGTGGACAGTATATACCCTCCCAATCGCTGGATCACCCTTTACTCCTGGATAACCTTGGACTGGCTGACCCACTTTCCTTCTGGAAAACTGACACCTTTGTTTATTGAATGTATAGTAGGAGGGTACATCACTATAGAGTAAAGTCTTAGCAAAGCTATCGTTTTGGCACAGGTTGAAAAACGCCATCAGAGTTGTGTTCCTAGGGTATTCTGCTCTTACTCTCACATTGTCTGGAGTAAAATATACCCTTTGTCCATTATCAAGATGCACGTCAAGTTGGATAACAGGAGGATACGCTCGTGAATAGGGAAAGAAAGAATCCTCCAAACTGCCTCTGAAGTGCTTATATACTTTCCACTCTGGTATTTCTTTACCTCGTCATTATTATTTCTAAGTGCAATGGTAATGCCATCCGATCCCTTATTTACATACTTCCATACTTCCATATGTACTTGATGGACTTCACTTCACACTATTGCAGTATTCCACATTAATGTGCGATTTGAAAGTTCTGGATAGTACTGGGGAGTATAGTACCACCCACCTATTATCTGTAGTAATGTTTTTATTACCCAGTTTCGTAGTAGCGATAAAACCACCAGCGTTCGGTGCCCGCCTTCTATAAGTAGGATACCCGTCCTCTCCAGTTATTGTTTTATTTACGAACGGTTTGGGAAACTTTTTTGAGCAATGATCTCCCTTCATACAGGGTGACAGGTTATTCAAATGACCACAGGGTCCATGAATCATATGGCTCTTAATGATTTCGTACAGTTCTGGGTCGGTTTCTTGATCTAGTAGTTCTTCCCTGATGACCAAGTCTACTTGGTCAGGTCGTATTGGTTCCTCAAGCCAGAGAAGCAAGTGTGTATGGGGTAGACCACGCTTCTGCCACTCAACCGTGTACATGAAACAACGAAGAGACCCGAAAATCTGTCCTTTGTTTAATAGTTTCACTCAGCATTTAAGTTTTAAATGAAAAACCCGTGAAACAATATCGTGGCGATCTTTTGATGTTTGGCCATACTTCAACTCACTTTTAATTTCAACCCAGTTTGGATTCGTTGTTATTGTGACAAATAAATGAGGACGTCCATACTTTCGTATATTGAGTCTTTGCATGCATATACATACCTGGGACCACCCGTGAAGCTAGAAGGCAAAATAACTACTCTACCTAAATCTTCAACATTTGCATTGCCGTAATGCGTCCTGTAAATGAATGTAATTTTCAGCCCTTAATTTTTTTTGGTGTGTTCTAAAGTAGAGGAGTCGCTCACTCTCAATTTTGGCGTACATGTTTACCAAAAATTGGTTTAATAGCTGTCCAAACAGATGAATGTGGTTGTAATGGTTATGACTAATCATCAGTATATAAGCATAAAACTCACATGAGGAAGTCCTTTTGGTTGTTAGAATACCTGTGTTGGGATTAATGTGAAAAACATTAAAGTTATAACCGTCCTCCCCACGACAAAACATAATAGGATACTGGAGGGCGTCATATGAACGGTGTGTTTCACAGATTCTACTTAATCCATCTGATCTGGTTTTCAAGACAATATCCCGCCTGTCACTGGGCTCTCCTATCATAACAACGGCTACCTCATTCACTTTGGGCTCATTGAATCTGCCTGGATGCTGCTCATTAGGGACCCGGTCAGCCTTTATTACGACTTTGTATCCCTCCATTTTATCACCCATTGATTCAATTGCGGTTTTGAAACTTTTTGCATAATTATTATGATTTTGTAGCAAGGACTGTATCTGTTCAATTAAAATGGCGTCAAGACTGTGAAAATTGTTGACCCTTGCATCAACCTGCTCACGGGTGTCAGAAATAAAATAAAGCAGTAGAAATGATGAGTCTTGTTTTGGAGGGGGCAAAAGGGAGCCAATAAGGTGATAAACCTGGTCTTGGCCTTTAAAAGTAGGCATAAAACCACCATCAGACGATACTTTATTAGCCCCAAATGAAGTAATTTGAAAGGCACTATTGTAGCCCCGTATATGCTTTATAAAGTTCTGTGATTTAGGGTGTAAATTATTAATCAGGGAATGAAGAGGCTCAGGTGGCTGAATGATTTGTGGCAGAACAACCTTGCCAGATAAACAACATATACCCTTAAATTCTCCTCTTCATGTGACCGCTGAGCAGAAGTGACATATAGTGTCCATCCATCCAATATATGCCCCCTCACTATAGTCAATTAGATGGTCATAGGAGAACCCACTGTCTCTCTTCCTCTGCCACTGCTTTTTAGTCCTATTCACATGACGCTCCCTTTCAACAGCTTGTCTCGGTGTAGTCTCCGAAGCCGACTCGAGATCTCTGACAATATTATGTCTTTCAGTATCAGCTACATGTCGTAATACTCGATCAACTTCTGATTCATTTTACAGAATTATTATACTGGGAATTTTATGGCTTCTTAGTAATTAATAAGATCATTTTCCTTCCCCTTTGTCAAATAACATATATACGAATTTTTTTGAATGAGTGTTATCATTTACCTGCACAATATTATTCCTCTTACATCTCATAAAAGTCAATAAACTATTAAATTGTTCCTTTATAAATATCAATTTTATCTCAGTGGATTTGATCAAAAAATTTCTAAGTCAATGTAAACAATGTAACAAAATCTGGAGTGGCCTACACTCAACTTTACTATAAGTAACTTAATATCAAATTTCTTGAGTATATAATATATAACGTCTCATTTAAGCATAATGTAAACATCTAAACGGGATATGATTATTAGTCTTTCATTCCTGAGGTAGTACAGATAGTGATTGAAGGACATATCAATATATAAGCTTATTTTTGTACATCACACAGCTGATGGAAATAATTTCATTAGTATAACTACAGCAGTAATAACATTTTTGAAAAACCAAAGTGAACATTTCTTCATACGAAATATTCTCCTACAAGGGAATATGGCTTTTGTTCAAATAGCCAGTGGATTTCTTACATCGTTTACTTGACATCCTTCTACACTGAATATTAAAGTAAAATTTTCAAATTTAAAACAACAAAATAACCTTTTTTTCTCTGAAAAACATCATAAACATCGAAGAAAAAATGTTGTTTTAAGATGATTTATAATTAAAGATGTACGATAATTACATTTATTAATCTCTAAACGAAGGATTTCAATTTTGAATTATCTTTTACAATTTCGGTCTTTTATAGAATTATTATACTGGGAATTTTATGAGTTCTTAGTATTTAATAAGATCATTTTCCTTCCCCTTTGTCAAATATCATATATACGAATTTTTTCTGAGTGAGTGTTATCCTTTTCCTGCCTTCTGTACTCTGTTATAAGTTTGCTATGAATGTATGTTGAGAAAAAATATATTAGTAATAATTAGCCAGTTTACATACTCAAATCGAAGTCAAAGCCAGGTATTCAATATAATTTAAATCTTTTATAGTTGAGAGCTTCAAATTTTTGAAATTAATAAATATGAACTATTAGACAAGAATTGTATAAAAAAACTGGATATTTCTCAACAAACATTAGTCCTCTTTCTTGAGGAAAGAGTCCATTCATTACATTTCAATATCATGGAAAGATACTACATTAAGAATTATAATGTAATTGTAACTGATATTAAGTTTTGCTCAAGAGTGCAATATATAGATTTATTAAAGCATTTTATGAGACAAATCCATCATGCTATGGAAGACAAAGGTAATTAATTTATGTTTATTGGCGGTGATTTTTTTACATGTAACAATATTATTCCTCTTACATCTCATATCAGTCAATAAACTATTTAAATTGTTGCTTTATAAATATCAATTTTATCTCAGTAGATTCACTCAAAAAATTTCTAAGTCAATGTAAACAATGTAAAAAAATATAAAAAATTCGACAAGTATAGCAGGTGATCTCTCAGTCTAGGATAAACAAACAGTTTTTATAGCGTTATTGCTCTTTCCCGTATTTGAAACTTAATGATTTTTTTTTATGAATTGCTAATTTTTCGTTCCATTTTTGGTCAAATTTTAATTTTTTTTTAATGATCCGTTTAGCTTCAAAAAAACATTTTCTGAAAACAGAAATCGTACTGTAACGCCCCATTAGCGAATGCAATTTAAAAAAAAAATATTTCAACTCATTCTCCACATAATCTTCTATTTATAGCCATAGTTTCATTTTGATCCGTCAAACAGTATGGCTTGTATTGCCCTCACAAGGTTTGAGATTGAATTATAAGTAAACATTTTTACATTTTATTGAAAAAAAATATTTCCTGTTGTTTTAAAATTCTGAATATATTTTTCGTTTGTTCTATTTATAACCTTAAAAATAATGTAAAATTTCAAAACTGTAGGGATATCAGTTTAGGAGAAATAAATGTTTTCTAAAAAACGGTTTTTGGCAAAAAAAGTGACTTTCCCATCATGCATAATTCTTCCCAAACAATAGGGATCTTCGTCTTTATGGGGCCCATTATTGTGTAAAATATCAACTTGATCCATCAAAGATTCTGGACTGTAGCGTGGTAACAAGCAATGCTAACACACTCACCCACGCACCCACCCACACTCACACACAGACATCATCGAAAAAACTTCATAAAACGACTTCTGGGACCTCAAAACATGTAATTCCTTCAAAATTTCGAGATCGAATTTTTTCACGATCACTATACTTAACTTATAGTAAAGTAAAAAATCATGAAGTTTCAATTACGGGAAAGAGCAATAACGATATAAAAACTCTTTGTTATCCTAGACTAAGAGATCACCTGCTATACTTGTCGAATTTTTTATATTTTTTTACATTGTTTACATTGACTTAGAAATTTTTTGAGCGAATCCACTGAGATAAGATTGATATTTATAAAGGGACAATTTAAATAGTTTATTGACTTATATGAGATGTAAGAGGAATAATATTGTGCAGGAAAATGATAACACTCACTCAGAAAAAATTCGTATATTTGTTATTTGACAAAGGGGAAGGAAAATGATCTTATTAATACTAAGAAGCCATAAAATTCCCAGTATAATAATTCTATAAAAAACCAAAAATATATAAAATAATTCAAAATTGAAATCTTTCATTTAGAGATTAATAAATGTAATTATCGTACATATTTAATTATAAATCACCTTAAAACAACATTTTCTTCGCTGTATGATGTTTTTCAGAGAAAAAAAGGTTATTTTCTTGTTTTAAAATTGAAAATTTTACTTCAATATTTAATGTAGAAGGATATCAAGTAAACGATGTAAGAAATCCACTGGCTATTTGAACAAAAGCCATGTTCTCTTGTAGGAGAATATTTCGTTTCAAGAAATGTTCACTTTTGTGTTATATACTCAAGAAATTTGATATTAAGTTACTTATAGTAAAGTTGAGTGTAGGCCACTCCAGATTTTTATAAATATTTTTCTAAGCTGATGTAAACAAATCTAACAAGTAGATCAGGATGTCCTTATTCAAGTAGAGTTTTGTGTTTTAAGGACTATATGGTTTTTTTTGACAGACCAAATCCTTTGAAGTTTTTTTGTAGCGTAAAACGTTAGGTAGATGGCGCCACATTCCAGAGTTTGTAGTTTAGGAACAGAAATATAGTTTTTGAATTCAGGAAATATACTATGGTATCTTTTTTGTTTGGCAGTAGTGTTGCCAAAAACTATCCAACTGATTCATTAATAAAATGTTCTTTTGTACTAGCTTTCAGATTCAATTAGTTAAAAGTTGTTACATTATTGAGTAAAACTGACCTTTTTTTCAATGAAAAATTTTGAAACTTAATTAATTAATTCATAATAACTGCAATATTTTATCTCCCTAGTGTTAGTAGTGTAGGAGAAAAAAAATGCTGTCAAAAAACACATTTTAATGGATAAAGTAGACTTTACATGAAATAATTTCCCAAAAACAATAGGGATAATTTAGGTTATTAGGTCTATTTTCGGGTATAATATCAGTTTAAGTGGAGTGATCTATAGTGAGTCCAGAAACTTTTGGATACACTCCCACTAACCCAAACACGTACAGACATCATTACAAAAACTTCAAAAAAGCCTTAAGGGAACCTGAACGTATAAATGTCTCATAATATGAAAATAGAATCTTTTCATGATTACTATTCATGAAGTAAAAATTGTACCGACTTTTTTTTGATGCAGTAGTTGAATAAAAAATAATCATTTTTTTCCTGTTATTCAAATAGAAAAAAACTAAATAGAAAACGCTATAGGTATGTACCAGGGATCGATAACCGTAGATGATACACTTATTTAACTATATTTTAGACTAGCAAACGTACCCGTCTTTGACGGAATCAAAAATTCTATTATACTTGGTATTCCAAAATATCAATTATAATATTGTACTAATACTATAATTAGAAATTAGAGAATAGTAGAAAATACCATTATTAGTACAGTGTTAAACAAATGCCTCTGTATAAACCACATTAGCTGTCTGTCCTTCAGGTTCACGGAAGAACAAACAGTTGGAACCTCTGACTCTTGAGCAAGTAAACTATAGTTGACCATGTGAGAAAAACTTGGTCTCGCTAACTTGAATTCCTGCGTTAGATAAAGTCTCCCTTTGCGACTTAGTTAACGTCATTGCGAAATAGACTCTGACAGGACTTTGCAATCATTTCAACGGAAACAGACAGTGGCTCGGAATCAATGGTATGTGTGGTATACACACAGACTCCCCAATACCACATCCAGTCATTATGTCCGCCTCTATGGCATATCTGTGTGGAGCACGAACTCAGAGTCGTGTCCCGTTGCACAGTTTTGGGGCACTCATGTTTCGCAACATGAAATTTGTTACTGCTACTAAATTGCAACATGATTGGTGCTCCTACTTTAAGTTTTTACTCATGAGCAGGCAGTCCAGGAGAAATAAATTCAGAGTCAAGAAATTCAATTAGATAATGAACTGCTTCTTCATCACTAATCCAATCTCTTTACTGACTTGTAAGTTCTTTCCTCGGTATGATATAGCGTAAGAACCTGTTTGTTGATTTTTCCTGCCTGTTCATATTAAGAGTTGAGAATTGCTCGTTTACAAAACTATTTATTCGTAATAGATAGTACATCCTCAACTCTGGGAAACAGTTTCAAAGATGTCAAATACGCAATATATTCATATGCTCCAATGAAATTAAAATCAACTAACAATACCTACTTGCCACACCTGTGTATTTTCAAAACAAACTTGTTTGTGAAGTTAGGAAAATACGCTTAAAGCCCTATAACTTTGTTTGTGTACTGAATTATGAATCTATTTAGAGCCTATATTTTAAGTTAGGCATACACAAATCCAGTGTCAAAGTTTCAGCTCACCATGTCTTATGGTGACTGAGTTTACTTGTGACAAACGTTTTTACTTTAAACGTCCATAACTTCACTTCTACGTTGAATTTCTAATCAATTCAGAGCCTATATTTTAAGTTAGACCTACACAAATCAACAGTAAAAGTTTCAGTTTTATATGTCTTATGGTAGCTGAGTTTACTTGTGACAAAGTTTTGCGGACAAACAGACAAACCGACAGAAATTTTTCTAAGGGTGGATTCGGTTTCTCCAATGTATGAAACGTAAAGAAAACTTGAAATGAGTGAGTTCTAAGCAATGTACAGACAAAATCATTATTTTATTTATATAGATATGAAAATACATTAAAAATAAAGAAACATTAGACGAAAAATTAAGTTAGAAAATATATTTTTGGGGTATTTATACTTCAAATTGTAACTGTGATTTCAATATTCAATAGATTCTGTTTAAACCTATTTACGACTTTTCCATTTACCTACGGTAAATACTGGTATTTACTACGAATTCTTTACGAATGTATCATTAGATTATATTTTGAATTAATAAATAAGCAGTGGAGTACAATTAAAGCAAACATTGTTATATGAAAGCTAAGATTTCTTTCTGTTGTAAACCTTATATGTGAAGCAAGATATTTATATGAAGCAAGCGTTAAATTTATATGAAAAAATATTTAGATAACTAATGCTGTAATCTCTATATCACTAGTTTTCACAAGGATAGCCATGGTTCAACTATTGTAATAATGAGGAACAAAGTAAAATTTGTTAAACTGTACTTCCATATTTTTCTTTTTAATTTTTAAAAAAGGAGAAACACAACATGTTTTAAAAATTTTTAACTTATATTATTATCACATTATTCTTAAATTTTCATGTGAGACAGAAAAAAATGGCATACTCCCATTCCGTGAGATGAAAGTTCTTATTTGCTTAAAAATAGTAATATTTTAACTGATTGGTACACAATGCCTATCAGAATTGGAAGAATTCTTATTACTACACTTCTTATACTATTAACCAAGTACAGAATTGTGAGCGAAACTTAGAGAAAAAAGTGACTGAAATCAGCAGCCACCAATGACAAGTTTTATGTGAGTGCAAATGCAAGATAAAACATATTTAAATCCAGTTCCTTCAACATTTGCTACGGGCAATTAAAAAAGTCTTCAAAAGGAAATTGTATTTTTTATATCATTGTATAGTCTTTTATAAATAAAAAGTAAACAATTTTTTTTTAAATCCGAGGGCGAAAATTCCAAAAGAATCACAGGTGATCTGATATCTGGAATATTGTATAAAGACCGTGAAGAAATTTCTAATGGAGAAGCAAGCAAGTATTTACAAAGTGGTTATACCAACATTTATACTCTATAAGAATAAATAACATAAACGTCACAGGATTGGCGGGATCATTTGCACTATTAGGTCTATTTTCGGGTATAATGACGTTGATTTTTTTATTTCACGTGTCTGCTGTGACATGCTATTATACACATATATATATATTTACGTAACCAGTTAAATGAAACGATTCCAAAAACTAAATAAACTAGATTCACAGAAAGAACGCACACAAAAGAGATCACGGAAACTCACTATCAGGTAGGGAGGTAAAGAAGAGAGTCATTCCGAGGACAGGTGACGGCAAGAACGTGAGAAAAAGTGAGTCGTCGCTTGTTTTCGGAGTGACTCACTTCTTTATCTCGCTACCTGATGACGACGCAGTCGAAATATAGTAGTGAGTTTCTGTGATCCTATTTATGCGTGTTCTTTCTGTGAATCTAGTTTATATATATCATAACTTAAATGACTATTTCCGAGTACAAATTCTTAAACAGATCACCAATTCCAACGCCTTGGTCAACTTGAGGGCTTCTGAAAAGGCGCAAGTCAGTCTTTTTTGGCACTAGAATAACTCCTGGACTCAATATCAAAAGGTAGTTAATTTTTGTAGTTTTTTTTATTTTTGTTTTAAATGATTATTTATTTCTGTTATTTAACTTTTGAATTCAGTGTCTGTTTTTCTTTTTTATTCTTTTATTTTTTCGTACTTGTTTCATTTGTTTTATTTATTCTCCTTAATTTTAATATTTAGTTACTTTATTTCTTGTACTTCCCTCCCTGGTTATGTGACAGCACTTTTACTGCAACTACAACCTAGGGGTTCTGTAGTGTGGTTTAGCTGCTCTAGTGAATCTCATCTCTTCTCCTAATGACGATGATTCGTTGGAATATCGAGATGAGTTTTCAGAGCGTTTTCTGTTTTCTTTTTGTGGATATATATATATATATATATCTTAGTCTTGTTTTCCCATTTCTTATTGTGGTTTGATCATTAATATATATATATATTCATTAAATTCTTTGCCTACTTTTATTTATTTTTTTTTTTATTTCCTAGATACTTTCTTCAATTTTCGTATTAAGGACTTCCACTGGCAGGAAAGAGAATAAACAAAATCACCGAACGATTGTCTTTTATAATCAATAATTATGGATTAAGTGGAAGTCCTTAATCAGAAAATTGGAGAAAGTATCTAGAAAACACGAAAAAATAAGTTTGAAAGAAGTTCTCCTCCAAGTATACAATTATATACTATATATATATATATATATATATATATATATATATAAAACTATAGTTTATCGGGACTCGGTCAGTTCTTCAGGTTCAAATGAAACTCTCATTGCCGACCTTTCGGTCTTTATTTAAAAACTTTTTCATAGGCAGAAGTATAAATTTTGAAACAGAAAAACTAAGTATTATTTTACAAAGAAAAATAGTATGTAGATTTTAACAACAACTGCAGTCTGAATGAACACGTGACACATTTGTCACGATAAACTATAGTTTTGTTTCTATTCCACGGTCGATACTTTTATCAATATTTATATATATATATATATATATATATATATATATATATATATATATATATAGAGTTACAGCTAGAGAACACAAGAAAAAGGACGAACACTCACGAATCTCGATAATTTCGGCGTCTTGCCGTCTTCAATTGCCGACGCCGAAATTATCGAGATTCGTGAGTGTTCGTCCTTTTTCTTGTGTTCTCTAGCTGTAACTTTAATTATTTGTCCGTTTGGACCGTCTGTTTTCAATTCAAAGTATATATATATATATATATATATATATATATATATATATATATATATATATATATATATGATTGGTTGATGCAGGTCCAAATAAATTTAATATTGTAGATTTCAATATATATATATATATATAAACACTTCACTTACGCTAACGTTTCGCTATATTTTTATAGCATCATCAGGGCTGTACAAATAACAAGATATACGTCCGACAGATGGACACAACGAAAACAGTAGTAAATTTACTTATCTGTCGGACGTATATCTTGTTATTTGTACAGCCCTGATGATGCTATAAAAATATAGCGAAACGTTAGCGTAAGTGAAGTGTTTATATATATATATTGAAATCTACATGAGGGGTCTGGTTCTAATATCTGATTGGTTGATGCAGGACCAAATAAGCTTGACTCATTTTATTCAAAGTTGAAGGCTTCTAGCTCTGATCAAAGTCACTTTTATATATAAACACTTCACTTACGCTAACGTTTCGCTATATTTTTATAGCATCATCAGGGCTGTACAAATAACAAGATATACGTCCGACAGATGGACACAACGAAAACAGTAGTAAATTTACTTATCTGTCGGACGTATATCTTGTTATTTGTACAGCCCTGATGATGCTATAAAAATATAGCGAAACGTTAGCGTAAGTGAAGTGTTTATATATATATATTGAAATCTACATGAGGGGTCTGGTTCTAATATCTGATTGGTTGATGCAGGACCAAATAAGCTTGACTCATTTTATTCAAAGTTGAAGGCTTCTAGCTCTGATCAAAGTCACTTTTATATATAACCACTTCACTTACGCTAACGTTTCGCTATATTTTTATAGCATCATCAGGGCTGTACAAATAACAAGATATACGTCCGACAGATGGACACAACGAAAACAGTAGTAAATTTACTTATCTGTCGGACGTATATCTTGTTATTTGTACAGCCCTGATGATGCTATAAAAATATAGCGAAACGTTGGCGTAAGTGAAGTGTTTGTTTGTGTAGACCAACCCTCACAATAACCTCTGCTGTTTGCTGTTAATTTTTGTGGTCAAAAAAAGATAGAATTATATATATATATATATAAAAAGATTTCACATAAACACGTGAAACAACAATCAATGATCAAACCACAATAAGAAATGGGAAAACAAGACTAAGATCTTTCAACCGTAACAAGCGGTCTTCGTCAGAGTCAAAAACCCAACTGAATCAGTTGGGTTTTTGACTCTTAGTCTTGTTTTCCCATTTCTTATTGTGGTTTGATCATTTATATATATATATATTAAATTAGTTATATATATATTTATAAAACTAACTATATACAATTAGGTTTATATAGACTTATATATTATATAATTAAAAAAGCGGTTTGACGAACTAAATAAACAAAATTCACAGAAAGAAACACTTACAAGAGATCACAAACTCACTATACTATTTCGACTGCATTGTTATCAGGCAGAATGTGTGAATCACTCCACAGACAAGAGAGGACTGATGTATGTAAATGTGTTATTTCTTTCATCATTCAAAATATGGAGAAAGTGATTCAACGAGACTCTATAAGACTTAATATTGAAAACACTTATTAAGATCGATATTGGTATTTTGAATAGCACTTCTTCATGAGGAGGTGACTAGAAGAGAAGATGAAGAGATGGTTTTCTTTCTCACTTGAAGACGAAATGTTGTTCGATATATCCACGTAGTCAGTGTTTTCTTTCTATTCTTTGTTTTTTTTTCCTATTTAATATATAATAAATTTGTAGGCGTTGTTAATTATTTATTTAAGAATAATTATGCAATATAAATTATAAATACTGCTGCTCATTTTGTTAAAAATTTAATAATAAAATGTCCAACATTTCATAATGAGTCATGTCTGCCACTATTGATGTCCCTTAAGAGTGCAGCAGATAAGTTTTCTCAGTTAAGATAATATTTGTCTAACATTAGATGAGAGTTTTAATGTGCCAGAGGAAATGGAGCTTGGTGGAGGTATGAATAGGAATTTGTTTCTTCATAAGAGTTAGCTTAGCTTGCTTGGAGTTATAATGTGTTTTTTCAGGAGAGAGGCGCAGAGTTGGCAGTGGTCGACCAAGGGGACTGTCAACACGATTATTACAGGCTAATTCCGTCACCGGTTATTTCGCTGCCAAATCAACTTTCCTAACCTCCCAACACCTTTTCTACCATACATAGGGCTGCATAGATCTTCACAACCCATTGCATTATCGGCGCTTACATCTTTTCCATCCAAACTTAACTCTTTATATATTTGTCTGAAGAACTGAAACTGTTAAAGTTACTCGTTGACCATCCCTCTATATCTGAACAGAATCCTTCTTCAGATATATTTACAATTTAAATTTCATAGATAATTAAATTTAAGTATATTCAAATAAAAGATCTTCTGAAACGCTAAGAAAGAAAAATAAACAGTTATTTTTCATATCAAAATGAAGCAACCACTTTGAATCATATGTTTGTTTACAACACAAAACATAGATTAATAATGTTAATAAAAACTGCAAATTATTATTTAATGTTTTATTTTTGAAAATAATAGAATTGAAGCAACAGCTAAATTATTCAATCATTTAAATATTCCTCCATTTAGAGAATTTAAAGATTTGAGTCATATTGTACTACAAATAATATTTTTAAAAGAATAGATAATATTTACCTGAAAAAAAATGTAAAAAAATGTATCGAAATAAGTGTAACTATCAAATACACTTATACAGTATTCTATATAAGAAAACATCAGTAAACACCTTTTTTTATAAAATGTAATTTGTACTAAAGTGTTATGAAGAGACAATGACAAATATCTATAGCCGAAGTATGGAAAATACATATTTGTGAAATATTTTACTGAATTTTTTATTTATAGTCAATTAGAGAATTACTAAATTATTTAAGAAACTAAACTGTCGTTCTGGAAATTTTTAGACTGATTTAACTCTATAAGTTTTCTTCAATATGTTAAAAGTACAACTGAATCAACTAAAACTCACACTCAGCTACCGTATTAACCAGTTATTCCTTAGAGAATAAACATGTTAGGAAAACATGAAACTTTCTCCGGCTACTTCATTTATTTCCAATCCACTCACCAGAAAACATTTCTATTTGGATGCACTTCAGTTTTACTATTAAAATTTCTAGAACTTGTAAATAATACTGCTTGAAACTTTAAGCACGAATCATTGCAAATATAAGAAGTTCAAAATATTTGATGAGCAACTTAAAAAGGTTTTAAATAGAATGAAGCCGTTCTGTGTGAGAGTCTGACGAGGAAACTGGACGAAAGTCATAGTTACGCTACAGATTTTCAAATATAGTGAATTAATTCATAAATAAATGTTTGCTTAAGTAATCTACTCAGTTCTGCAATGATTTGTTATTGCAATGCATAAATAAAGAAAGTTGAACTCATGGATTAGAAGCCACAGTAAATTGCCCAACATGCTTCAATTAGCGTACGTCAATCCAGAATTATAAAACTTATTATAAAATAACAACATGGATTCGTGTACTTCATTATAACAAATTATAACAGAATTGTTATAACAACAATTAACGTAAAATAATAATGTTAAGTCTTTAATGATGCTTTAGAACTGAAGGGTTTTTATGATATTTTAGTTCTCAAATTTATCGACCACAATATCATTTATAAATTTTAAAAATGCCAGTCGTTTGTATTTCGCTCAAGTTAAATGTACCATTAAAGAATTTACATAGAAGCCAAATCAAAAAACTCATCTGGTGGAACTATTGTAAGACATTGGAATTTCAAAATTGAGAGCATGGCAACCGTTTGTACTTAAATACATATACCGCAGATATTTTTGCTTGAACCATCATAAATAAAAGTTAATTCAAAACTAAGGCTACCTTTTCACCCGCTGAACTACAATATAATTTTAAAATTGTCATGGTTTGTACTTCGTTTGTAGTAGTACGTAGATCATATGAACAAATCATAGACACTGAAAACTACAACTTTGAATACTTGTATGAGACTCATTTCCTACAAGATTAACAACATTCTAACTTCTGGAAGGTTTAAGAACATCTTATACAGGTGAGGTGAGGTTCCAGTTCTAACTTTAAGATATTTTATGAAGATTGAAAGCATTCCATATGCTTTAATGATAACTGATATAATGATTAAATCCATATTACAATTATTCTTTAATTAAAATGCATCTGAGTTTGACAATAGATTGACATACGTTGATGTTGTAGGGAGACTCCATACATTATATAATATCATTTTGAAAAGTCTTTACTTTCTCAATCTATTACACTATTGTCATATCGACTATTATTCACAGAATCATTGTAGGTGTGTAACATTATTTCCATGATGAATAATTAAGATTATTAAGTTTATGAAGACAATCATCCGAATAATCTTAGTTGAATTAAGCAATTCTGAATCATCATCTGATGATATCATCTTGCATAATAAGACCCTCTGAGTGGTTTATTCTTATAATTCAAGGAAATACCATATTATCCTCATTTATTACTTTATGTGCATAGTTTTTAAATTCTTAAAGCAACATGAGTACCCAAAAGACAGTTGTTAAGTATGATTGTAACTACAATACCTGTTTCTATTCACATATAGTTATTTTATAATTTTCGATCAATGGTAAATATTTTGTCACCAACTGTGTAAAATGGAATATACTCCCATAACACAGCTGTATGGAATATTTGACGCTATAGATATGTCTAATTTTTGGTAGTATTTTTCCTTATTTCAATTTAAAATTCATTCGACCAAACAACACAAATTTGTTATTACTTCAATTTGTTACTTCAACTTGTTACTTCATTTGTTACTTCAATTTGTTATTTTGATAAAACTTCTTAAAATTCATTCTGATAAAAAGAAATGCAAATGACTGGATGGATACCTATGCTGCTGGCGAATAAAATCCCTACCGCAGAAAACAACTTTCCATAATTAGTACAAACTGAATTTTTCTTACAATATTTTATCTAATAGAGAAAGAAGAGTAGAATATCGTTTTATAGTGTAAAGTTAAAACTTATTACACAGAGAAGGTTTCTTTGGACGTTTAAAACATTATCTTGAAATACATGACTTTTTCTAGAGATAACACAATTTGAAGGACTGTCGTTTGACCAGTGTGGAGTATCAAACCAATTTCCATTGAAATTTATAAATGGCAGAAACGAATTCAAATACAATTAAAGTTGACATTTTGATTGGTATTTTTAATTTAAAAATTACATTTTGGCCAGACCAGTGAAATGGACAAACGGATTGGTAGACATATATTGTAAATCCCTTCAGCAGATTGGCTACTTAGTTCAATTGTTTTTGGTTCGACAAAATCAAAAAAAGCAATTGAAATCCTTAAAATTTTGAAATTTCAATATGTTCAATCCATCTTTTTATCGATACAGTTTTTTTTACTTTACTTTATCGTACATCTTTAATTATAAATCACCTTAAAACAACATTTTCTTCGCTGTTTATGATGTTTTTCAGAAAAAAAAAGGTTATTTTCCTGTTTTAAAATTAATAATTTTACTTCAATATTTAATGTAGAAGGATATCAAGTACACGATGTAAGAAATCCACTGGCTATTTGAACAAAAGCCATGTTCTCTTGTAGGAGAATATTTCGTTTCAAGAAATGTTCACTTTGGTTTTTCAAAAATGTTATTACTGCTGTAGTTAAACTAATGAAATTATTTTCATCAGCTCTGTGATGTACAAAAATAAGCTTATATATTGATATGTCCTTCAATAACTATCTGTACTACCTCAGGAATGAAAGACTAATAATCATATCCTATTTAGATATTTACGTTATGCTTAAATGAGACGTAATGTGTTATATACTCAAGAAATTTGATATTAAGTTACTTATAATAAAGTTAAGTGTAGGCCACTCCTGATTTTTTAACTAATTTTTATGCAAATTCCCTGATAGCACAAAATAAATTCTGCTGTTTATTTGAGTACAAAGGAAGTACAAACGATTAGATTTTTTTAGTTTTAATGCAGCTGGACTGGAGAAACATTGCCGTGCCATCGGAACAACCTTCGGTGGTCGTAGTGGAAGATTTGCCTGCTTATCCATCGACTTTTAAAAACCTTCTGGAATTCAACAAATCATCAAAAACCGTTGCTTTAGAACAACCAAAATATGCAGAAGCAGAAGGTGTCTTATTAAGGCTTCTTTTTTGGAATCGTACAGAATCATTGAACAAACATGTTCACGTTCAATTTTAATGGAAGTTGATATTCGCAAAAAAAAAGACAGAGAGAAAACCTTTGACTCGGTCTACATGTTCCAACTGATAACTAGGATATCAAAATATAAATGTAGCTTCCAGACCGTGACTGCCTCTAAGCGTACCTCTCCCTTCTGGAACTGGTCCTTGATGACCAGTGCCTACTCTGTTCAAAAGGAAGGAAATCCTCTACCCATAAGCATGCTGCTCATTATTTGAACTAGCGGCATTTTCTCCAAAATACCGTTGAGTGAAGCCTACTAGATAGCAAGATGCTTAATACGAGTGGTGCTAAGAATCAGCATTTGGATGAAAAGAACAAAAAAGAAAAGACTAACATTTTTAAAAGAAATTGCTGAATTATCAAAGCAAAAAAAATTTCGAGAACGCATTTTGGTATACCTGAATCATTACAATGTGGGATTTAAAAAAATGGATTAAATTGTTTGGAGTGATATTAAAAAGCCGATTAATTTATTACAAATGTCCAAGGTAGCCATTTGAAAACTCCAATTTCAAACGCAGTGGTGATTTACAGAGGATTCTTATTTTCAACAATGTGTTCCCTTTTAAATGAATATTGATTATGTTTTGCTTATTTTGTTTAATTTAATTTTGTAACAGAGTTTCAAAGTCAGCTTATAACTAAATTTTAAGCTTTTTTGATCGGTGGAACAAAATTGAGTAGGTAAAAAAACCATAGAAATAGTGAAGGGTATACACAAATATACATGATAACTATATACGTTGGCGTTACCATGATGCCAGTATTTTTGTGGTGTCTGGATGACATAGAAGTGTTAATAATTCTGACGGTTAGTATGGCTATGAGCCTTCAGGAAAACAGAAGAAACTCCAAAGTTAAAGATCCATAGATTTAGATTTAGAAAAGCTTACAGAAAGGATATTCTAAATTACAGTTGTTATGATTTTTGTTTTTTGTTGGCGCGAAAAGGGATGTATTTGTAACTTAGTGTTACATGTCACCACGATGAATTATAAAATCTAGGGAGGTCTACACTCAACTCTACTATAAGTAAACATAATATCAAACACGTTACCACCAACTAATGTTTTATGTTCTATGCATTTAAATATGTATCATTTGTTTACATTTGGCTGAAATAATTTTATCAGTTATAAGAATCATAAAATCAGTGATGAACATGACATATTATTAAAATTATTAAACTGAGGACCAGGAACTCGTCGAACTCAAACGCTGTCATATGTATATGCCATTGTTGTAACTAAATTCAACTACAGATTTTAAGTTCATTAATAACCTTCATAAATGTAGATAGAGAAGGTTTCCGCTATATTGCTGAACAAGCTGGGAGCACGAAATAATACCAAAACAGAGAAGATTCTATAGTTCTATGTATGATTTGACAGTAATCTTGTACGTTCAGAAATGATTGGCTCGAATATGGATATAATGTCATCAAGTGTTTCTACCTCTTCTAGAGTGTTTGCATTCTTCGTAGGATGTCAAATACAGCTTCCATTCATAATTGTTAAGTAAGCAAATTCAAACAGATGTTCTACATATATTTTAAATCCTTCTTTTGAAGATATAGTGTTCTTTACAATTGTAAGTACAGTTGGAATGCTTTTTAAAATAAATTGAACCCAGCTGTTCCTCATATCCTTTAACTGTTTTCTCCTTGATTTATTTGTCTCCAAAGGGCCCTGTTTCTAACTAACTTATAGATCAAACTATTTCTGTTTCATTTTATTATTTTTTATATTTCATCTCCCATAGAAGTTTTCTCTATTTATAAAATAAAGAGAAAATTAATCAATTTTGATATAAATGTCTCAGTGAGATGATGTTAATTAATCTTTACTCGTGAAGGTAACACACATGGTGATTGATCCATTTATCTGTATACATGCTTGGTTTTGAATATCACACAACAAGATCATTGGTATCATTACAGTAGTAATAACACTTTTGTCAAGCCAAAGTGAAAATTTCGTGTTACGAAATAATCTCTTACAGTAGAACATAGCTTCTGTTCCTACAGTCAGTAGGTCTCATACATGCACATCTGTGACATTACATGGCCAGTGGATTTGTTATGTTTGATGTTCCTTATCTGATCTCCTTCCACATTGAAGTTTCAAGCTAAAGCTTTCCCATTAAGACATCAAAATATTTGTATTTTTCTGAAAAATGTCAGAAACATGTAAGCAAACATGACTGTGTCATCGTATCACCGAAGAATCAGCTTAAAATTACTATCCGTTTTGATATATAGAACGAAAGAGTCTATTCCTCTTACTTACCCAAATATTACCCAAAGGTAATGTGATTCATAAACACAAGAAAATCTACATATAATATTAAGTCTTGTTCAAGGGTGCAACATGCAGATTGATTAAAGATTTTGTTAGACAAATACATCATACCATGCATAACATCAGAAATTATATGTTTATTTGACGTTGATTTTTTACACATAAATCTTCTTACATCTCATATTATGTCATTAAATCATTTCAAATTTTTTCATTAAACCCCTAAACATAAATTTTACTTTTGTCAATTTACTTAAAAAATAAACAAATTTGTTTAATATAAACATTAATAAATGTTTAAATGAGATAGGTTCATTAGTCTTTGATTCCTGGAGGTAGTACAGATATTGACTAACCACTTATCAATATATGTACTTATTTTTGTACATCACACCACTGATGCATATAATATCATTAGTATAACTACAGCAGTAATAATTACTTTACTATAAGTAAAGTATAGTGATCGTGAAAAAATTCGATCTCGAGATTTTGACGGAATTACATGTTTTGAGGTCCCAGAAGTCGTTTTATGAAGTTTTTACGATGATGTCTGTGTGTGTGTGGGTGGGTGGGTGGGTGGGTGGGTGGGTGGGTGCGTGGGTGGGTGCGTGTGTTAGCATTGCTTGTTACCACGCTACGGTCCAGAATCTTTGATGGATCAAGTTGATATTTTACACAAAAATGGGCCCCATTTAGACGAAGATCCCTATTGTTTGGGAAGATTTATGCATGATGGGAAAGTCACTTTTTTTGCCAAAAACCGTTTTTTTTTAAAACATTTATTTCTCCTAAACTACTAACCCTAGAGTTTTGAGATTTTGACATTATCTTTGAGGTTACAAATGGAACAAACGAAAAATATATTCAAAATTTTATATCAACAGGAAATATTTTTTTTTCAATAAAATGTACAAATTTTGACTTATAAATCAATCTCAAACCTTGTGAGAGCGATACAAGCCATACTGTTTGACGGACAAGAATGAAACTATGCCTATAAATAGAACATTATATGGACAATGAGTTGAGATATTTTTTTCTAAAATTACATTCGCTAAAGGGGCGTTAGAGTACGATTTGTGTTTTCAGAAAATGTTTTTTTGACGCTAAACGGCTCGTTAAAAAATTATGAAAATTTGACCAAAAATGGAACAAAAAATTAGCAATTCATAAAAAAAAAATCATGAAGTTTCAATTACGGAAAAGAGCAATAACGATATAAAAACTCTTTGTTTATCCTAGACTAAGAGATCACCTGCTATACTTGTCGAATTTTTTACATTGTTTACATTGACTTAGAAATTTTTTGAGCGAATCCACTGAGATAAAATTGATGTTTCTAATGGAAAAATGAAAATATATTATTGACTTATAAGAGATGTAAGAGGAATAATATTGTGCAGGTAAATGATAACACTCATTAAAAAAAAAATCGTATATATGTTATTTGACAAAGGGGAAGGAAAATGATCTTATTAAATACTAAGAAGCCATAAAATTCCCAGTATAATAATTCTGTTAAAAACCAAAAATGTAAAAGATAATTCAAAATATAAATCTTTCGTTTAGAGATTAATAACTGTAATTATCGTACATCTTTAATTAACAAATCACCTTAAAACAACATTTTCTTCGCTGTTTAAGATGTTTTTCAGAGAAAAAAAGGGTATTTTACTGTTTTAAATTTGAAAGTTTTACATTAATATTCAATGTAGAAGGATGTTAAGTAAACGATGTAAGAAATCTACTGGCTATTTGAACAATAGCCATGTTCTCTTGTAGGATAATATTTCGTTTCAAGAAATGTTCACATTGGTTTTTCAAAAATGATATTACTGCTGTAGTTATACTAATGAAATTATTTGCAAATAATAAATTATTTGTGATGTACAAAAATAAGCTTATAAATTGATATGTCCTTCAATCACTATCTGTACTACCTCACGAATGCAATGCTAATAATTATATCCCATTTAGATATTTATATTATGCTTAAATGATACGTTATGTTTTATATACTCAAGAAATTTGACATTGAGTTACTTATAGTAAAGTAGAGTGTAGGCCACTCCAGATTTTTTGAAAAGCGAAAGTGTAGATTCCGTGTTCAAAGTCGGCATTTCAGTATAATTTAAAACTTTTATAGCTAGAAGCTTGAAATTTTTGATACTAACATAATGTAGCTAATGTAATTTTATAAAAAAAACTATCTGAACTCATTGTCCACATAAGGTTCTATTTTTAGTTTCAATTTGATACCTCAAATGGTATGGCTTGTATCGCTATCACAAGCTTTCAGATTGAATTGTAAGTCAAAATTTGTACATTTTATTGAAAAAAATATTTCCTGTTCTTTTAAAAATTTGAGGATATTTTTTGTTTATTGCTTTTGTAGCCTCAAAGATAATGTCAACATTTCAAGACTCTATAATTGGTTGTTTAAGAGAAAATAAATGTCTAAAAACAGGTTATTGGTCAAAAAAATTACTTTCCCATCATGCATAATTGCTCCTAAATATTAGAGCACATCTACACTATGAGACCCATTTTTGTGCAAAATATCAATTTGATTAATCAAAGATTCTGGACTGTAGTATGGCCACAAACTTTGCATACATAGTGATTCACACTCCCACCCACACACACAAACAGACATCATCGACTAAAGTTCATAAAACGACTTCTGGGATCTCAATACATATAATTCCATCAAAATATCGAGATCGAATTTTCTCACGATCTCTGTACTTTACTTATAGTGAAGTAAAAATTATGTTTATGAGATTCAGTGTGGACCTTTATTGTTTCTTGTCAATAATAAAAGAAATTTGTTTAATTGTCTTTGAATAGGATGACTCTCCAGGCCATTATATGTATTTCATATTATTGTACGAATCCGTCATGTCTCGTGAATCGTTATAATAGACGCCCGACCGACATAAGATTTGAGGGTCAGGACTTGGAGATTTCTGAGTCCTTCAGAACGTCTACAGCAATTCACGATGTGACGGATTTTTATAATAATATTATGTTTGCTAACTTTTGTGTTACTAACAATATTCATGTATTAATAGGTTAGCTTATATGTTGCTAGATAAAATTCAACTCAAAGAAAATTTGATACTCGACTGCTAAGTGATCATAAATAATATCTTGGATTGAATCATCCAATTTGGAGAAAGGAAAGTATTTGCCCTTTATCTGTTAAAGCTCTACTAGAACTTTACACTAAAGTAGAAAGCATTCATTATTAACATTTGTGTAATAGAAAGTAAACTTATAAGACAATAGAAAGTACACTTATAAGACAATAGAAAGTACACTTATAAGACAATAGAAAGTACACGTATAAGACAACAGAAATTACACTTATAAGACAATGGAAAGTGTTTGAAACTTTTTTTTTATAAATTTAGAAATACTTTAATTTTTCACACTGTTCAAGAAATCAAACAGATCTGGTTTGGGATCTTAAATACTTTCTAACTCAACATTATCAATCAAATGTGAAAAAATTTGACTGATACATCAATTGTATATATTTACTGGTGAATTACTGTTGATAGTTATAGATAGATGTATAGAAAAGAGAAAGAAGAAATAAAATACAGGTTATTGTATGAAAAGGAGAAAGAATTATTTAATGGGAGCAAAATATTTCTGAAAAAAAAGTGTCAGAGTGAAAAAAGTAATGTAAAAATAGTATTAGTAAACAGTTTAAGTAGGTCAGTAAAGAATGTAGCAAGCAAGAGTTGAAAAAAGAAAACAGTTAAAAAAACTTGTATCTTGAATCAGTCAGTAGTCCATCTGAACAACACAGCATTTATATTTCTTTATAAAATGAATTCTTCAGAATATATTAATTAAAATTATGACAATTAAAACATTATGAATAAATTTAAAATATATAAAATTGAATAATGAAAATAAGAAAGAGATAGAGAGAGTTTGCCTGAGAGCAAACGGGAAACTTTTCTAATATAATGTCTTTTGCTTGTATCTTAAAACATTTTTTTGATCTATTCTAATTTATTAGGAAAAACTATGTAGTATGTACCAGTGTTGATAAGAAGAAATATCTCATTAAGATATTACAACTTATTGAATTGGTACCATATATATACAATTATAATTAACGGAAGTCTTGGTTTATCTTTCCGACCATGATAATTATTCTTCTGATGGGTGAATATAACAACATTATGTGTTTTCAACAATTTTCTAGTTGTTTTTACTTGTGTAGTTTTAATAGACTATTGGGGAATTTTCATTTTGATTATATTTATATAACGTAAAAGTCAAACCACAATATGAAATTCAGCAAGGGGAGTAGAAACTTGAAACGAAAATAACTTGTCTTGTTAGAGTTATATTCAGACTCAATATATATATATATGCTCAAAAATAAAGCAAAACACTTTTACTATATGGGTTGTTTTAGAGTATAACTTTAAACTATCAAACAATATGTCCTGTACCTTGTCTACCATATTTTGGACACTGACTAACTCACCCATCTTCTGAGCTGGCCAATATCTACATTCACACGAGTACAAATATACCGATATTATTATTATATATATATATATATATATATATATATATATATATATATTTGTGCATGGAGACGTTCTTCTTGATTTCTTCGGAGACATTGATAGAAGAAGCATTAAACGCCGCATGCGATTGGTTGACTCAGCCGATTGGTCATCACCATTCACAGGGGCATCGAATTCGCTTAAATCGATTACTAATTTGTAGGAGCTATCAAAGTTTCTGCAGCTAGATATAACATTCATATCATTTATTTGTGCATTTATAACAGGATTCAAATCTTTAATATAGAGTGCTTCAATTATTTTTAATCTATTACTATCACTGTTCATCTGCAAAATAGTTGTTCCTTCTTCTAAGGTCTTCCGTGTTAAAGCCATACTATGGGCTTCTCTTGCATGGTTCTTGGGGGCCCGATTCACTAAATGCATGCTCAATCGTCTTGAAAGCTTAGTAGTTGTCATCCCAATATAATAATTTGAGGGCAGGGTTGCGCAGTCCCCTGTATTGCATGTATATTTATTTATATATTAAGTGACACTTCTGCAAGTCTGGTACAGCTTTTCAATGACGGTTTCTTAATATGACGTCTTGAGTTTTGTCTATTTTTGTAATATATTCTTAATTTTATTTTGTCATTAGGATCTGTGGTTTTGACATCGTTCTTAATAATCTTCTTAAGTGCTGTTTCATCTTGTCGGTATTGATTATTCATATATCCTCGGTAATACAGTAGGATTTCTCGCCCTGTGTTGTCGATTTCATTTCCTTTTTCTTCGGTATACCACCTATCCATTTGCCTCTTGATAACACTCGATATTTCTTTATTGCTATAGCCGTTGTTCAGGAGCACCTGCGTGGATTTATCTAATTCGTCATGTATTAATTTCCAATTACTGCAGTGTGTAAGTGCTCTTCGTATGTATGCTCGGATAGTCGATCTCCTATTATGAAATAATAATAATATATGAGTTAGCTTCAGCTACTCGAAGGGACTACTTCTGCCCGATGACGATGAATGTCAAAATATTGCTGTGAGTCTTTTCTGTGTGTCTTTCTCTTTCCTTGGTGAACTATATATATATACATATATGTCTATAGTATACATATATATATATATAAAAGAATTTCACATAAACGCGTGAAATAACAATTAATGATCAAACCACAAGAAATTGGAAAACAAGACTAAGATCTTTCAACCGTAACAAGCGGTCTTTGTCAGAGTTGGGTTGGGTTTTTGATTCTGACGAAGACCGCTTGTTACGATTGAAAGATCTTAGTCTTGGTTTCCCATTTCTTATTGTGGTTTGATCATATATATATTACATATTTCATGAAATTTCATAGTAAACAGGTGAAATAAAAATCAATGTCCAGACCAATAAATCAAAAATGGATTATTACAAAATGTGGAGTGGTATAAGTAAAATTAACTTAGCAAAACAATATAAGGACATACAGATGTAACAATTCAGTAAATAAGAAAAACAATATACTGGAGAACTAGCAGTTTTAACGATACAAAAAATTTCTGTAAACTGATGTTAATATAATCATAGTTATGAACAGTAGCACTAATGTATGCATGTAACATTAACAAGCAAACATAGGAACAAATTCCTCATATTTTAACAATTTAATTCTTTAACAGTTAGATTTAAAATATGTTACGAAGTCAACTTAATACACCTGAATAAATGTATTTAAATATGATATATTTCAAATATATATAGAATCGTATATATTAAAGTAACATTCAAATCGTCAAATTCCAAAACGTTCGCATGTGAGAGTTTGGTTTGAACCTGGAAGACTGACCGAGTTCCGTTATTATTTTAGTATTATTCTATCTGACAGTCGATATATTTCAATTACATCGCAACTGCAATATACATAGAAAGATTTCACAATAAACACGTGAAATCTTCTTCGTCAGACATCTCAGTTGAGATTTGACGAAGACCACTTGTTACGGTTGAATGATCTTCAAACTCTTATTGCCGACGTTTCGATTTTATTCAAAATATTTTTTAAAGCCCTACAATACAAAGGAAATTAAGAGATTAAATACGTACATTTTTAACATAAACAAAAAGAAGTATATAACATAAAAAATATACTCATGATTGTATTTGATTTTTCATACTGTACTTCTTTTTGTTTATGTTAAAAATGTACGTATTTAATCTCTTAATTTTCTTTGTATTGTAGGCCTTTGAAAAAGATTTTGAATAAAATCGAAACGTTGGCAATGAGAGTTTGATTGGAAGTGGAGGAAACTGACCGCGTCCCGATTTATCCTTTTTATGTTATAATTATATATATAGGTTTACTTGCCGTTGCTTCTACAAACTGCTTTGTCTTCCTTTTTTTTTCTCCTGAAGACGGATTGCCCAGAAATTTGAGTTTGTAACTTTATTTTTATACTCTGTATGTTACTCTTCTTCGATTTTGAATTCGTATATATATATATATATATATACTCACGAATTCCGTTTTAATGACTGTTACTCTTTAAGCGGATCCCTGCTTGGCAACACTCATTTTGCCAAAAACACTTGAGAAGAGGCATCACTAGAATACATTATTTATTTATATTCTCTATTTACTGAATTAATTCATTTATTATTTAGAGTTTATTATTTGATTACTTACATGTGTTTTCCGATATAGTACTATTCTTTTCACTTTTTATTATGATTCTTATACTTTTTTTGGTTATCTCAACTTGTTTCCTATATTTTCCTGTTTTTTTTTCGTTTTCTACTCTCCTCTTGGAGGCAACTTTGAACAACGCTGACAAAATAGTTTGAACTTTTACATGTATTCGGTAAATATCTACAATGTTTTTGTGAGCTTGACAAAGTATGACACATCTTTCCTTGAAATGAGAGTACAAAAACTGTGCTACCTTTTCTCTTAAAATAAAACAGCCATAAAATAATTTAAAGTGTGCTTATTAAGTGCAGATATACTATTAGCAAAACTTTAAAGTTCCACCTCATGAGATAATAGTATAGTATAATAATATCATATTAACACTTTCGCATTCATACATCATAAAAGAATAAACAACTATTCTGAATGAAACATTTGAAAGAAAAAGAAGGTAATGCTATACAAATGTGAATAAGGTAAATTTAGGCACGATGTAGCCTTGTCTGAGGAAACTCTAAACAATAGAGGGTTTTGTATCGAACAAACCTAGGACTCGACATATACCTGAACAACTGAGTGTTCCTATCAAACAAAATCCCTGTGAATGTATGTACCTAGGACTAAAGTAAGTCATTATCGAAGAAAACCACACAGACAACCTGCTTTCAGTTCTTTTGATATGTATTAACAAAAAACTACATCCATTGAATAAGAACAAAACAGAGTGTTCAGACTTTACTTAGGTAGAGTATCCTAAAATTAGGCAGTTAGGGAGTACGAGTATGTTTGCATGTTGCTAATGTTATATGTTGTTAATTTGAATGATGGTCAATTACCGGCCCGGGTATTGATGAAGTACTAAGGATTTGCTTTTCGCAAGGCAAAAATTTAATTTATATTAGAAACAGGAAAAACCGTCATACCTCGTAAGATGTTGTTGGAGTCGTTGAAAGTCTTTCGGACGTCGTCCATCTTTGATCGCAACTCCCTGTCTCCCAGTTGCGATCGAAGATGGATATCGTCCGAAAGCGCACCAATGACTCCAAGAATATCATACGAGATATGATAATTTTCCTTATTTCTAATATAAATCATACTACCTCAGTGGCAGTAACAATATGCATGTATCTAAAATTTAATGTTGTTTATGTTGTTTAATTCCCATCTACCCTCAACAGTGACAGCTCCCGAGAAACCAAATGCTATTATCAAAACCTAATCAGCAGTATATACACATCACAGCAGATAACAAATAAATTCCATTTTAAATCTAGTTTCAATTTCAGAATACATGAGATACATGAATAAATGTAGAACATTTCTTGATTCACAAAGAAATCACATTGTTTTTTCTTTATTTATATGTGAACTTAATTAAATACTATTTGTTAATAACACACTGTGGTCGTCTATATAACATAATGTTGTTGGACTGGGACCAAAGTAATTTTAACAGTTTATAAAATGGGCCAATAGTAAAAAGTAATTAGGATTTCAACCTTGAAGTTAATCATTAATTTTGTTAAAAAAAATTGTCCTAGTTTTCAAACAAGGAAGTAAGGTTTTGAAATAAACTTCACAAATCAAACAAACCAAACTACAGATAATTAAAACAGTTCCTGTTGTAGATAGACAGGTCGAAATTGATCGAGCTCAGAAAACACACCAGGTTAGTCGGTTGAAATAAAAATATATATACATGCCTGAATATGTGAAATTTTAAAGCTGGTAGAGGCTATTGGACTTTATAAATAAAGCTAATGGATTATCTAACGGTCAGAAACTATTGACGTCTTAAATTAATATATTGGGAAATAAACGATGGTTAAAACAAATTACGGCAACAGTCTGCATAACAGCTTTAAATGGGATTTCAATATTAAAAAAATGTAAGAAACAGATTTTAAATAAGTGGGGGAAAAAATGAGACTTTATTATCTTTAATAATATTTGTATAAAAAAAAGCTGGTTTATATTTGTAAAATATTCACAGAAAAACCTAGGAGTGAATATTTTTGAAATTTAAAAAGCTGAACTATGTTATATGTTAACCCATGATTAAACCATCCTCATGTAATTTCCTAGAATGATTTAAAAAAAGTATTTAACAAAATTATATAAAATATGTTTGAAAAAACGATTCTATGACTAATTGAGGAAACCAAGGTTCATTTTCTCTGCCAAGAATTAACAGACACATTATAAATCGAATAATTGACGGTTGAAATGACTTCAAATTCTGCATTTATGCTAACATATTTCCTCATGGGAAGTTTAGCATAATTTGTTTAAAGATGCAACCTTTAAAATTAAATTGTGAGGAGTGACTTGATGCAGGGTTTGTTTCCCTTTACCAGTGAATTTATAAATGAGTAAATGTAATAAATAGCCATCTTTTTGAAGTGGCTTCCCGATTATAAGGTGGCCGGATGTGCCAAGGGGAAGATTTGTGCCCTCTAAATGAAGTGTAGTCCAAGAGAACGGCTTTTTCTCTCGCTGCCAGAGCTCTTTGATCTTCTTGTCTCCTTACAAATTGCCACCGCTTGTTTTATTTATTAACAACGTTTCAATAAATCAAGGCCGACGGCTGACTGCCTCTCTGCCAACATTTAAGACCTCATATCTTCCAACCCTCTCGCTCTTTCTTTCTCTCTACCGATTGATTCCATACTAGTTGCTCTCATAGTATTAACTAACCACTCTTCAGATTTACAATTCATATTTCATATTTAAAATGTATTTTTAATAAAGTAGTATTTATTCAACCCTTTAACGAGTATCATTGAAATATCCTCTAATGTTATACAAAATTGTTCTATAATACTATAATATAATATTTTTTTTAAAATAGTAATTTACTTAAAACTTTAAGTAAAAATAGCTGCTGATATTTATTGACGTTACATTTCGAAAATGGGAAAAAGAGAGAGGGGATTCAATACAATGTGTAAGTTATTTAGAAACATAAAACATAACACTTTTCAATCAATCCATCATTTTTAATGTTTCAAATAAATTACTATCTCTATTTAACTATTGATATGAAATTATTATATTTTCATTGCAAAGGTCTTAATCAACCTGCAAAGACTCTCTCAACTAAAGTAGAAAGAACATGGTAGAGATCCTCCGTAGCGTTACTGTGTATTATTAGATGTATACTATTATTACTTCATGTATATTATTAGATGTAGCTATTATTTCCAACGAATGTACTAAATCCATAAATATGAAAATCAGTATATCTGTTTCTTTGTCTATTTACACTACATTTTTACTTTTTGAACATTTAGTAAATAACATCCAAATTGCGTGGGAGGGATGTCATTTTGTTAAAAATTTTAATGGTCTAATTTCGGTGTAAAAAATATCGAAACACTAGTTAATGTATAACTAATGACAAGTGTAAATTTAAAAAAAGTATTGTTTTTTGTAATTTGTTTAACACTTTAACTGGTCTTACTCCTTGTGTGTATGCAAATAATAAACGAAAGTAGTTTGTTAATCACGTATCAGTGAGCTCTACTTGGATGATTTTTAGATCATATATACGTCTAAATCTGAAAAGTTACAAGCAATGAAATATATAAAAAATGCTGAGATAAAATATTTTAGAAACAAATAACTTAAGAGTTATTTTAAAAACACTTTGTCAATTACAAATCTAATTCTCTACATCTTTAATGTGAATAATTTTTCTCTGTGGCATCATCTAAGGTGGCAAAATCTAAAAAGAAACTGTAGAATTTGAGTTTTCGATTGTTTAAATTTTGACCTATGCGTATGAGTGATGAAAATGTTTTTACCAAGCAGTTTTATTTTAGGGTTTTTTTTTTTTTTTTTTGAGGCCTGATAATGTTTTTTCAGTCGTTTAAGAACTGTACAGTTGAAGTTAAGAACTGTAAAACGATTAATAGCAATTGTTTGCAACTCACACCCTTAAAAGTGTTCACCTTCAGTACGTTCTGAAATGGGTGGAAAGTTTGGCCCATTTGTTCTTTGGCACCAATTACATTATGGACAAACTGTATTACCGAATTATTAATTTCTAAATTCTGGAGTATAAATATAAATTCATAGATAGCTTTTTATCTGTTAGAATGAATTATATCTGTTTTTATTTTATACTTAAATTCTAACAAATTCCAATTTGTGATTCAGTCGAGATACTCTATACTGGAGAAATAACAAAATACAACTACCCATATTTTAAAGGAAAATAACGATAAGTTTAAAAATTATTCATTTTAAAAGTTTCTATGCGTCCCATATAAATAAGGTCGTCCCCAGATCCCTGTACATACGCCTTCATCAAATTTTTGGGAGTTTAAATTAGCATAGTTTCCAAATTGATCTATTTCCTAGTGCTCAAAGGCTGAGTTATCAAGTCAATGATGAGTTATCTCAAATGAAACTTGATTTTGAGATTCTAACTGTCCCCTGAGTGTATTTCTGAAGTTTTTTTGATTATGTTTCTTTTTGTGTGGGTGGATATCTATCCAAAAGGCCTATGAACACGCTACAAGTCACACCATTTGTTGAATCATTTTGAAATTAAACTAAAAAGTTTAATTTACGCTATAATCCTTATTGCGTAGAAGAGCTGTATATTTTTTGCCTCATGGAAAGTCTACTTCATTGTACTTTATACTTTATGTATATAAAATTTATATACAACAAATTATGGTTTTTTTACCCATATTTTAGCCAAAATTAGAGGTCTAATTCAAAAATTTAAAATTTTGTAATTATTATAAGACTGACACTAGCATTACTAAAAAAATGTTTCTTGAATTTTTCGATAAATATCAAAAAGGAAGTTTTGCAGATTAAGGTTAATGTTATCATTTAAGATTGAATATGAAAGAGTGTAAACATGATATTGGTCGCACCGTTTGACTGATAATAATGAAATTAAAGATAAAACAGTTCCTTTCTAGAAAATGTATATTTTTTGAACAAAATTGCTTTAAAAAATGACATATAGTATAATTTGTAAAATCAGAAATTTTTTTTTGAAAATACTTAAAATAGAACATTGACTTTTTTATTTCAGTGTGACATTTGAATAAAACTAGGAAGTTACTGCAAAAATTTCAATAATTTCAGAGTGTTCGTTTAAGTGAATACACATATATGAAATGAAACAATCCATAGGGCTTTACATAAAATTTGTAACGAAAGTAACACAAAGGTAGACTCTTAAATATCTCACTTTTATTCTTCGAAAAATGTCAAAATTGAAGCAAGTTTTATATTTTTATAAATGTTGAATAGAAGTGAGTTTTGTCTGTGTCTATCTTTGGTTCTTTCGTTATAATTTATATATGTATATATTCTTGCTTCTCCACCATTGTATTTAAAAATAACAATCAACTCTTGATTTGAACCAAGCCCTCAAAAGTTGATTTAAATGTATATGTATTTGACATTCATACTTATCGGTGCGAGAAGAACCATAAGGTATTCCAGTAATTTTAAAACGTGAGAAAGATACATTATTATTCCTTATGTCAGATCAAACCATGTACTATTTGGAGCATTATCTTCTAACATGAATATAGCATAATAAACATTTGATAAACTTAGAATATTGGAAGAGAAAATATGTTAGAAAAGACAACCATTAAGTTGCATCTCCAGTAACTTGTCCGATTGTTCTGGAACCATGATCTCGTTTTTGTTACAACTGATGAAATTGATATAAACAATTATAATAAATAATGTCATTAAATTGATTGCCTCTCAGTTATATAGTGCCTATTACTTATAGTAAAGTTGAGTGTAAGTCACTCCAATATTTTAACTTATTTTTCAAAATAACGCACTATGTCAATAAAAAGCACTCAATTTGCTAAAAGATATGCAATTTACCGGTGTTGGCTATTTCAACAGTTTAACGCGTTCAGTACAATTATCCTACTCGAAACAATAACTGCAGTACCTGCAATTAATTCCAACAGTCGAATATCAAAATGTTAACACAGTAGTAAGTTCTCTTGTATCTAGAAAAATGGGCAAAAATTTCATGATCTTAATCAAACTTAAATAGATGCATATTGTTAATACCACTGAGGTTAGTATGTTTTATATTAGAAATAGGTACAACCGTCATACTTGGTAAGATGATCCTGGAGTTGGAGCGCTTTCGGACGTTGTCCATCTTCGATCGCAACAAACCTACTGAGTGTTATATAGGGGGTTGGTTATCTGTTAAGTCCACTGCTATCCTGATATTATTATTTATCAGGATAATAATATCAGGATAGCAGTGGACTTAACAGGCAACCAACCCCCTATATAACAGCTCAGTAGGTTTGTTGCGATTGAAAATGGACAACGTCCGAAAGCGCTCCAACTCCAGGATCATCTTATGAGGTATGACGGTTGTACCTATTTCTAATATTAATCAAACTTTGTAAGTATCTGCTTTGGGTTTGATAAAATGCTAATAAGATCTCAAATATGCCAGTTTTGACATATTACAGTTAGCATGAGTTCTATAATGTACATACCTAAACATTTTCAGTTGTCTTTTATTAATACAATTTAATTTTAATGGTTCAGATACCATGAAAAAAATAGTAATTATTATAAATTTTACTCAATCATAGAATAAAAGTAATCTTTTTAGTAGTTTTCATTTCTTATTTTAACAGTTCTTACTTTAGAGTCCCCTGATTTTCAGAGGAAATTCAAACATCTCTTCTCAATGTCAGGAAAAAAACGGTTAACGATTAATAGATATTTATGCACCTAGGGGAATAATGAGGTCTATTATTTCACGAGTGTTTTAGTTGAATACTGAGGCAACATGAAGGAATCAAGGCTAATAATTCCCGAGGTGTAGCCGAGGGCTTAATGATGATTAATTCCCGAGGCGAAACCGAGGGAGATAACCATGCGAGGGAATACCAGCTTATTATTCTCGAGGGCCACACAATATTTATCTTCAGGAAAGGCTTATAATAATAATATTAATAATTTATTAAGTGTTAATTAATGTAATAACAATAATAATAACTCTTAATAATCCAAAATAAAGGTTTAAGAAAGATAAATAAAAGTATGTAAACAAAACAGAGTAGAATAATTAGCAATACAGCTGGGATTTAAAAATCAGGTTGCCACCCTAACTGTTCCCTATCTCATTTCACTTTCTATCTAAAATCCGATAAGAACAAAATAATTAATAACCTATTTATCTTCAAGGCTTCTGACTACCATAATGCACGGCCAATACATCAGGCTTCGTAGTTTTAGGCTTCATAACTTACAAAGTAGCACAAAAAGATTTTAGTTTACACTTACAAAATTAAAAACAATTCTTATTTTTTTGCGAAACAGTAAGTGTTTTATTTATAAATAATAGTAAAAGATATTTATTGTTTCTATAAAAGAAGATCTACAAAAAGTTGTTGTACATGAGTTCAATAAAGTAAATATTCAGTTTAAAAACATGGACCGTTCCAAAAATTGTGTTTTGTTTACTTCATCCTCAGTATTAATATATATACTTTATTACTATATATGCTTAAATACATATATCAATTTTTGATAAGACACAACTTGTATCACTCATCATACTCCCAGCAAGAGATAATTGACAAGGTGTTTCCCGAAGTTCAAGATCTCCCATCTATTCAGAATAACTGGTTTTCTGAACGCAATTCTTACCCCTACAAATGAGCAGGCAGGAAAATTCAATAAACAAGTTCTTGCACTATATCAATCTGACGAAAGAACTTACTAGTCAGTAAACAGAGTGATTAGTGATGAGGAAGCAGTTCATTATTCAATTGAATTTCTTGACTCCGTGACTGTTCACGGCAGTCAAGTCAACTTGGTCCGTGCGGCCAAACTCTGTCTACGGCAGGAATTGAAGTGAGAGACTGAGTGTTTCTTACATGGTCAACTGTATGTCAGACCATGTACTTGCTCAAGAGTCAGAGGTTCCAACTCTCTGTTCTTCCATGCACCTGAAGGAAAGACAGCTAATATGGTGTATCCAGAGGCACTTACTTAACACTATGCTAATAAGTATATTTTTTCCTATTCTATAATTTTTCTAATAATATCGTAAAACACCACGTATCATCTCTGAATTTTTGTAAAATACCCGTCAAAGACGGGCACATCTGCTAGTTTATTTATAAATGTTTTAATTACTTGTCTTTTTCCACATTAAACAAAAAAAAAATATGTTTTCAGAGATCACGGTACTCAAAAAATTGAAGAAAGGTGTATTTGTCGATCTATTTAATTTTTTATACGAAATTTAAAAAATGAATACTTTCTGTCTAAAGGACTTATTTCAGTTAACCTGAAATTAATCGTCTTAATTAGATTATATAATAACTACTGAGAATCTATAGTGCTTACATTAAAACTCTATTATTGCATACTTAAACCCCAACTTTATTTTTATAACATTCATGTTATTTAATCTTGCTATCATCTTAATATTTATAGAAATAAAGCAGTAAATGATAGAATTATATTATAACATATGAAATTGTAAGTAAAACGTGTAACTCAGAAACATATAAACAAGAGGATCACTCGAAGTTCTCAAATAATTTAGAAAAACGGCATCTTCAAGAAGAACAAAAAATATACAAGCAAGAAATAAGAAAGAGGTTCAATGTGATGGCTTGGTCTCATCGCCTACTCACCCTGATGGCATTGTGCCTGAAGATGGCGAGTTGCTGAAATAATTAAAAAATCGTAAATATTGTCTTTCTTTATGAGCTTCAAATTATCATTAATTCACAATAAAGACGAGAATTATGAATCAACGTCTAAATTTCTGTAAGGAATTTAGAAAAGAGACAAAGATCCTTCAATAAGAACGACTAGTCTTCGTTCGACTTGGAAATGGTTCTAATGACTCATTATATGGCCTAGGTGTGGCATTTGACATTAAATGATATACTTGAATACCATTTTTCTAGCAGCTTTCAAGTCTTTTCAATATATATTAAGAGAGAGAAGGTACTTTAAAGATTAATTTAATGTCTTGTTTTTACACATGAATAATTGTATTATAAGACATGTGCATTTAAAGTGAAGTTAGATAATAATACAAATACAACATTAATTGAATATGACAACGTGAAATAAAGTCGAATTCTATAGAATAATAGCTTAACACATTGAAAAAATAATATAATTTATTTTCGAAGTTGAATGTAAATGAGGGACTATTTAGTAGTATATAGTAGGCTATTTAGTAGACAAAAATTCGATCAAAGTTAAAATTATTTTTTACGATTTCATTCAATAATAACTTGATTAAATGATTGCATTTAAATGTATACCATTTGAAAAATGGTAAAAAATAAACTAAAATTAATTTTCTCTATGCTATTAAATTTCAACTATGGCTGGCACTTTTCCAGAGATATTAACAACGCTACGCAACAGAGTAGTAAGAAAATAGATGAAATAATTAAGTAATAAATCTTTCAAATGATCCATGGATTTAATAAAATGATTCCATTATAATCAATCATCTTAACAGAACATGATGTGCAATTGATGTTAATGTGACTAAGCTTTCACCATACCCAATCTCGTCTTTTTAACCTGTAACAGCAAGCAATAAAAGAACACTAATTTTAACATAATATAATTATTAATATTAGAAATATAATATACCGTCTTACCTCGTACACTGCTGCTCTAGCTCTCGGACTGGTTTCGGGTGTCACCCATCTTCAACAAGAAATGATCTAAGGAGTCCTACCTTTCTGATTATGTATTGGACAAACGGGAAGGACTTTAAAACTAAGGTATAAAGAACACATTAAAGATTATCTAAATAATACAAACAAATCTAATTACACAAACCACCTAACAGAACATGGTCATGAACCGGACAGTTTAGAAAATTCAATGGCCTTAATAAAGACAGGAGAGAAAGCACAAAGACTTAACGTAACCGAAGAATTAGAGATATTTAAACATAAAGAATAGGGTAATCTAATAAATGAACAAGTAAGTCATCAAAGCGATATATTATTTAAACCCTTAAGGAAAATGAGGCGACTATTTGACAGATTTGACAATGACGAAAATAATAGAAAAAGAATAAAATAGAGTTAAAATAATTAAATAATGAAATCTGGGCAGCATTGGGAAAGTAGGTAGGTTATATAATTAGAAATGTAGGACTCCTTAGATTATTTCTTGTTGAAGATGGGTGACATCCGAAACTGGTCCGAGAGCTACAGCAGCAGTTTACGAGGTAATACGGTATATTATATTTCTAATATTAATAATACTAACTTCTGTGGTAATGACAAAATGCATGAACATAATATAATTGTTTAATACAAACAAACAAAAAAAAAGGTCAAATTAATGTTGCAAAACAAGAATTTGTAAAACAGTTACAGATTGTCACAGTCAAAGTAAAGTATTACCATTTCAAACCTTTTGCTTATGTATGATTGTTTTTCCATTTAGTGAAAATTTCTATGAACCGCATTTTATGGAGCTTTCTACTTATAAAAGAACCATCATGTCTAATATAATGAAGTTGTAACGTCAGGCTGTTTGATATCAAACTCATCCTAGGGTAACAATCAAAGAAGAATACTATATATCATATTAACTCGTAAATTTTCTTCCTCACTCGATTAGTTTCCTACCTTCACGTCCAATTTCCAAAATGATACCAAGAGTTTTCGAAGGGTTATACTATATTTATATTTCCGTATCAATTCCTCCTACTCCATAATGTATCCAGTTAACTCTCCCATGATTAATATTCAATTTTCTTCCTTCTTACTATTTAAAAATATATGTAATTCAAATTCGACTTTTTACTATCTTTCCCCCATCTCCGTTCGTCTTTTGTCTATCTCTCCGTCCTTTTAATAACTTCTTTGAGTCTGTCAGTGGTTTAAATAAGTCATCTGTCGGGGTGTTAGTTAATTTATAATGATCTTATTAACTCCTGAATTTAAACAATTTGTAAAACATCTGTTCTTGTCGGTCTTAATGCTTTATGTAGTAAATCTATCAAGTTCTCCATAACATCCGGTTCATGTCTATGTTTCATTTAAAGTATTGGAAAAATTGGATGTTTTTTTTATTATATTTAAAGCATGAAAGCTTTCTTGATATAGTTGTTTTAAAGTCAATGCCGTATGCACTTTATAGTATTGCCCATTTTATTCTGTATAGTTTTATTAAATTTCCTATCTTTACTCTGTACTGAAAAAAACATATTGTATTGAGTTTTTGGTTTTAATGCAGTTAATAGATTTTTTTAAAAGAAGTTTTTAGTCTGTTAGTGGTTTTTTTAATGTAGGTAATGGTTCTAATGTAGGTAGGTAAGCTAAACATTTATTGCTTATTACTGAAGATAGTTATTTATTGGATACTCCAGAGTGACCTCTGGCAAATTGACGTGAAGATACAAAATCGGTGGATTGAGAAAAAAAAATTATCAGAAAAAATGGTGCATTCTTTTTTAATTGTTACTAACTAATTAGTAGTTAGTAACTAACAATATTACGCTCATACGAAGGTTTTAGAAATAGACACCCTAAATCATATGTGTTCGAATTCGCATGAACTGGGCTATTATATTTTATGTATTATATGTGTGTGCGTTCTCTAATGATGTCATAACACGATTGCTATAACAATTCTCATTTTTGGCACACTATTTTCGATTGCTTTAACTCTCTGTGAGCGAGCTAAATTTAAAGAAAAATAATTAGGTATCGATAATTACATATTGAGTAAATTATACATTGTTTCAAAAATATTTTGAATGCAACAATTTTTTCTTTTTGTTTTAAAGAAGAGGGAAATGCTTATATGGAAACTCAATCGCTGGGCTAACCTGAGATATCTTCTCACCTGAGATATATTCAATTAACAAAGAAACAAGAATAAACATGAAAAACTCTTGATTTAATAATTCTTGTTTTTTACAACCATTCTATGTTGTACAGAAAAAAAATCCTTTTTTAATGAGTCAGTTTTTAAAGTTTTTTAGGTTTGCACCTAAACCATAATAACCAATTTTGTATTTGAAGAAACATTAGTCGATCAGTTATATCAATATACTTAACAACATTTATATTTCCATCTCAATACTGTTGATACAAATACAATGTCCCTAATTCTAATTACGTTTTGTCCTTACTAGTAATTTGACGAAATGTTTTTTTAAACATTAATCACGCCAAGTATTTCGAAACAGTAGTGTATCAAATCTTGATGACATTTAGACATATGACATTATCTGACATTTAGAAATAATTCTGTCCTGGTTTATTATATTATCGTTGGATGAGTCATATTATTTTTAGGAAGCCAAATATATTTTTAATTCACTATCTAAAAAATGTAGTAGTTCTTTTTCGTTTGTGTTAATGGCAGGGGCAGTAAGAGACTAAGTGCTGATTTTCTATCAGAACATTTACACCATCTTGCAATGTCACAGCTAATATCATCGGATTGATTCTATATACGGAATCCTAAATGTTTCCTTACTTAAGTTGATTAGAGTAGGGGTTTTTAATGATTCATTGTTTGGACTTGGAACCGACGTATTTACGTTTTAAAAATTATATATTCCATATTTTCTACGAGTGTTCTTCGTGTATAATACTGTACACATCAAGTACACCTGACCTAAATAAAAGTTTATTCTATATACAGTTTTTTTTTAATTTTGAACGTTAATTATCATTGTCAAGCAATCACTTAGATGATACCTAACCCTGCACTCCATTCTTTGCTCTATGTGAAGTAAACAGAATATTTTAACATTATTATTAGTGATTTTTTATTAATATTCTTCTAAAACTGCGATTTGTTTCGTTTATTCCTGACATGTAGTTATAGCCTGTCAGTTACAAAAAATGGTATTCCATTTCCTTCCAGTTTTTTTAGTGTTCTAGTTCTTCTGTAGTGTGGAAAATGAGAAACTAGAATATCACATACTCCTATCAAAATTCACAATGTGTTACATACCAGCTGTTATTCTAAAAAATACTTTATTATTTAAATGAGTCTTGCAAGGTGATACTAAAACGACAAGTAATTAAAAAAAAAATCGTGCACAATAAGTAAATTTCATATAGCACACAAACATCAACAGATGAAATAGTACATATATATGTGATCAAATCACAATATGAAATGGAGAAAAAAAGACTCATTTGGGTTTTTGACTCTGACGAAGACCACTTGTTACGGTTGAAAGATCTTAGCCTTTTTTTCCCATTTCATATTGTGGTTTGATCATTGATTGTTATTTCACGTGTTTACGTGAAATCTTTATATATATACTACCGTATATTGGTAGCAAGTTATCTCTTAGGTCTTTATTATTAAACACTACAACTGCTTCTGTATTCAAAACATATTATCGAAGAGAATAGAAAAAAGTCTCCACATAAAGTAATTTTTGTTATCAGAACAACGCGTTTAGAACACCGAGTGTTCATCTTCAGGAACAATAAAGATTATATGGTAGTAACTTATTAAAAATGATTTTATAAATTGCAATAAGGAAGGTCAAGAAGATACACCTGATTATGGTGAAGACAAAAATGAAGTATCCTTAAAATTTTAAAGTCATTTTCAGGATGATAAGAAATTTAAATTATTTCTTAAGACCAAAGCAATAAATGAACCCCTGTTACTCAGGGGAGTATGCAGGCTCTCAAGTGCAAACAGCCGATGTTATTTTTAGAAAGAAATCTAACAGTATATCAAATAAGAATTTTTACTTTTATTTTGCCTAACATTTTGTAGTAAATATCACTATTTTCACCCTGATAATAATTTTAAAAGTTAACTTAGTTCTATTTTCATCAGACTTAAACCTGAAGTTCTATCCCTCCTCTCTCAAATTTTAGTCGTAGCCGATAACCATTGAGATGATCTAGTTGTGTGAATTGTAAACATGATCTGACTTTCGTACACCTCTCCTCATAACCGTCACTTAATGTCCCGTTCTCGTCTCTGCTTTCATAAGAAGGTATACATACCTCTTTGATCTTCACTCATATAATTACTAATTTGTTTATTGTATAAGTTTTTACCATGTTATAATTTTGATTGAAGATGAACTTGAAGAATAATACCACATGAATGTAACTCGAAGTTTTGTTAATAACACATATTTTATGAGGAGACTTTTTCTATAATTTCAAATAACGAGTAAACACCACATAGTGAATAATTGCACCATGCTCTAGACCGTTTCCTTTTTATGTACAATTAAGCTTATGAAAACAAATAGAAACAGCAGTTTTGAACAGTTTACCTTGAAGATTAATTACAGATCTGAATATGGTCGAACATTCTATCAATATGTCGGTATAGAAAATCGTATTTCTTTTATTCACTATAGTTGTAAGCTCTGTATAACGATCAGTTCTTCCTTTTTCATTTTTATATTGTAATATGTTAAGACCCGTTTCGATAAGGTTTATTTTTACAACAAACAGTCCAAATAATGATAAGACATCTTTTTATTTTTCATTGAAGTAATTACTCTAATACATCATATGAAAGGAATAGTCACACTATGTTCTTCCACGCTTGTCTTTGGCAAGTTTTTGTTGCAGTTTTCCATTATAATTATTTATACGTTAAATATTTTAAAGATTACTTATGTAATCTTTTTAATTAACTTTTTCTATTTGAGTAGTTTCTTTCTTAAAGAGTTTTTGATAATTATCTGAATGTTGCATGACAACCAAGACGAGTGTGTCTGAAACATTTTGAATCTACTCTTAGATTTTTTTTCAGTTTTGAGAGTAAGAAAACTTGCTGCATTGATTTAAATTGTTTACAGTCTTTTTTCTTAAGTTTAAACGTTTTATTCATGAATTTCAATTCATTTGAAATTTAGTGTAAAAACTCTACAATACAGAAATGACAAAACACATATGATTTCGTGTTTTCCAGTTTTTCTTAACCATATTTCGATCTTTCAAGTATAACTACAAATACTTAGGACTGCACCTTGATAGACGATTTACTTGGGCTTTCTATGCAAAAATAAAAAAAAAGGAACAAAATAGACGTTATAAAATTTTACTTCACTTAATAGATCGATGTTCAAAATTAACTTCTATTACTTTACAGAACTATGATTATGCATATTTGGACATATGGTATTGAGATATTAGAAGCAACTAACTATGATACAAACCCCTTTAATCCAACATTCTTCATTGTTCTTTCTATGAGCCGAACCAAACAATTTATTGAAACCTCAAGATCTTAACAGTTCAGCAAGTAACAATATCTCTTATAAATCCTTCCACAAAAAACTTCCTAACATTTGTCATCCTTTAATCTTAAAAATATCCTCTAATAAATATTTCTGTAAATTCTGAAAGCACCTGAAGAGGATGTGACTAAGAGACTTATTACTATAAACTGTCCTTAGTGACTTTTTCTTAAACTTATATTTTAGGATTTATTGAATATAAATTATTTTGACTTAGTTTCAATATATTTGAGGTGGGTCAGATTCACCTTAACAACCTCAAAAACGAACAGTACAGCTATCTAGACTATCGGCTGTCGCAAACGAGCAGAAAATAATCATGTAATCCAGTTCTAGCCATTTGATCTTCAGTCAAAACCTGGATCTACATTACAGTAGATAACCACTTGGTCACAAAGGGCTGTTATCACATCAACCCTGTCACATCTGACCCAGTGACCGGGTTGACTGTCTTTCAATCCCCTGTCTTCAATGTTATACATCTTAAGTTTGAATGTAGATACAAAATTATTGTAAATATTATTGTAGTTCAATGGCCTAAAAGAACATGTACTTTGTGTGGAGAATTTTGCATTAAAAAATGTTTAAAAAACACATACACACACAAACAAACAACCAAACAAACGAACAAACAACATAACAAACAAACAAAAACCCAATCAAACAAATAAACAGCAAGGAAACAAGGAAGCAAAAAAGCATGCAAACAAGTAAGCAAGCAAACAAACAAACAGGCACAGAAACACAGATTTGTTTAGCGTTTGAAACTATTTGTGAAATATTTTATTCTACTCAAGGAGTCTGAAACGTACATTTACGTTTGAATGATAAATCTCTCATTCAAGCATTATTATGGCTAATTTATTTAATAACAAAGCAAAAAGGATTTAATACTATTGTAAACTCAAAAAACTCAATAAACTATTAATTTAAACATAAATAACAAGAGGTAGAAACTTCTTGTAACAATATTTTTGAAGAAAAAGTATGTGAACACAAAATAAGCATTTCTTATAAAAGAAATTCAGAACCTATTAATATTTAGATAACAGAGCTGTCATAATTTTCTTAGCATTCATTAATAAATTGCAGTTGACCAACTTCTTTTTGACTAAGAAGAATTGGCAATATTCCATAAAATGATTGAACATTAGTTTTAGAATTAAATTTGTAGTCTTTTCATTCTATCATCAATGGTGACAAATTGAAATCAGCTAACTGTTCCAGTCTAATCTTAGCATTTTTGTTTTTTCACTGTTAATTACGACTGATATCAATATAAATATTTTTATTAAATATTGAAAACACTTCTCTAGTTTAAAAAAGTAATTTATGCTTCAGTATTATAATAAATGTGTATATTGATTTATTCTGGGCCGATTGCTTCAGTCGACAAAATCAATGACTCATAAATACAATAGTTCTACTAATTTGATGTTCATTGAAGCCAATCAACTATTTAAGCACATTAATATTGACATACTTGGTGCTCTTTCATTGTCGTAAACAGATTCTCATCGATCAGCCCCAGTTAAGGATAAGGCAGCAAAAACAGCAAATGTTCTGGTACAAGTCTGGTTAAAAGATTTGAGATAGTGGCACATATCAACAACCCATCAGGGACAACAATATGGTAGTCAACTCTTAAATTAGACAAATACTTCAGTTTTAAAAGAAAAATGACTACTGCTACTATAGCAAACAGTTTTGATGAGAGGGAACGTCGTACGTAAAAGACTGGTACGTCAACAATTTCCTGACTTGTTTTCAGCAAATGTGCATCAGTTATCGGTTAAGAAGATTTAAGACGTTTCTCAGATGAGCTATTCTACTCTCCACCAGTCCACTGTAAACCAACAGGAATTTCTTTGACAGGAATTACGGCTCATTACGAACTATTAAACTATCCTAGATATCCCAGTACAGCTGCAACAGTCATTCCTCCCTCAAACATCTTATTACTTGCACACTTTATCCTGCTAAGAAATTCATAATCTCTCTCATTACAGCCTATATGACTGTATATGGACCTTTGGTGGATAAGCGTCGAACCAACGCTTAAATTTATTTATTATTTGTTTAATAGGGACGGTATTTCTGTGGAAAAACAAATGCAAACTCCTCATTCCTATCCCAGCTAGAAATTGCTCCGACATAACAAGCAGAATGGTGGTCCAACAAGAGTATGATTGCCGGCCGAACTGAGTGACTGGGGGTAAGCGTGTGGTGATTTAATCTATGATGCAGAGTATAGGACATCGCACTCTTCGCCATTTTTGAGACAATTCTTTACTGCACTATGCTAATTATATTTCAAAAAGAATTTTTTTGTATATGAAGCTTTTTTTTTACCTATATTATTCGTATTTTGTTTCGGAAAGTAGATCGCGTTACTTTATATTCTCTTGAGTACATCTATTTCTGATATTGAAGTGCAATTCTTAACTGCATATCACCATTGCTCTTTTTTTATCCTTTTCTTGAAGTCATATTTCCGTATTCTAATTTACTCTTTATCCAGAAGTGCGTATTTTGTTTGTCTTCTTCGATAGCAAAGAGTACTTCTTTGATAATAGTCTCTTATACTCGTAACACTGCAATGACAATTATAATTTTAAGATTAGCTATTTCTTAATAGAGATATTAATCAGGGATATTTTTATAATATAGATAAGAGATTCTTAGTAAATAAAGGATATTAGATATTTTTACTGAAAGTCCCTTAAATTTAGACATGTTTGCTAATTTCCTTTTGGACACCAAACATTTCCTCTCTCTGCCTAGGACTTTTAAAGAGCAAGGTCCTATTTGATTTACTAACATGGCCATAAGCCTTCACGACTATACCATGTTAAACAGAAAGGTCCTGTTTAATTTACTAACATGCCCCTAATCAATGGTCCAATTTGATTTACTAACATGCCCCTAATTAAAGGTCCTATTTGATTTACTAACATGGCCATAAGCCTTCACGACTATACCATGTTAAACAGAAAGGTCCTCTTTAATTTACTAACATGCCCCTAATCAATGGTCCTATTTGATTTACTAACATGCCCCTAATTAAAGGTCCTATTTGATTTACTAACATGGCCATAAGCCTTCACGACTATACCATGTTAAACAGAAAGGTCCTGTTTAATTTACTAACATGCCCCTAATCAATGGTCCTATTTGATTTACTAACATGGCCATAAGCCTTCACGACTATACCATGTTAAACAGAAAGGTCCTGTTTAATTTACTAACATGCCCCTAATCAATGGTCCTATTTGATTTACTAACATGCCCCTAATTAAAGGTCCTATTTGATTTACTAACATGGCCATAAGCCTTCACGACTATACCATGTTAAACAGAAAGGTCCTGTTTAATTTACTAACATGCCCCTAATCAATGGTCCTATTTGATTTACTAACATGCCCATAATTAAAGGTCCTATTTGACTTACTAACATGGCCATAAGCATTCACGACTATACCATGTTAAACAGAAAGGTCCTGTTTAATTTACTAGCATGTTCCTAAGCCTTCACGGCCATACCATGTTTAAAAGGAAGATCCTATTTGATTGACTAACATGTCCCTAAACCTTCACGGCCATGCCATGTTAAACAGAAAGGTTCTTTGTGATTTACTAACATGCTCCTAAGCCTTCACGGCCAAACCATGTTAAACAGCGTGATCCATCGATTATCTTATCTCTTATATCATTTAACAAGTTCGTGACGATTTGTTGATGGTTTATCCATGATATCATGTCATTATGTAAATCAGGTATTATTTATTAATCTTCTTTTAAGAATTTTAATAATGTTTGCATGTATTTACTTATATTTTACCACTAACTTATTCATTCGTGTTATTTATTTAAATATTATTCAATAATCTTATTTACAAATAATACATACAAAATTATTTATCACTCAAGATTAACTTAACAACACTAAAAACCTTCCTAAATCATTAATTTATATCATAATTACTTTAAATGTTATTAGAAATAATAACACTTATATAATAGGTTAAATAAATTATTTGATTAATAATTTTGATTTTAGTACCAAATCTGTAAAACTATTTTGATTGATAAAAATGTTGATATTAAAGACTTTTTTATTGGTATAACAGTTAATTACTTAAAACCTAGAACTAAATAACCATTCTAAAAACTAAAAAAAAAAAAATACACAAGAAGACATTTATAAGCAGCTGTTTTTTTTTGTAAATAGCTGTGGTCTTTAGTGAACATTTCGAAAAGTGAAATGTAATTTTTGTTGTGTTTGTTATAAAGGAGTGAAAATTGGGTTTCTATTTGAGAGGAGGGAAGGAGTTTTTGTGTGTCTGTCTAATGAGATGGGGTAGGCTCCTTTTGAAACACCGCTAATAATATACGTCTTTGAACCGTGCCTGCTTCACGTCGTCGAATTAGTGCACCATCTGACTGTTTCCTCCCGCTCCATCCTCATCCTCTCAACAATTATTCATTTCAACCAAAACCACCCATTTTGTCCAGGTTAAGTTTAGACTGATCTAGTTGAGTGAACAAAGCTTTAAGGAATGCAACCAAAATCCGTCTGAATGAAGTTTGAATGGTTAAAACTTATGGATCGTTTGGACACTCTTCTGCAACCTTATAGTAAACTATTTAAAAAAAAATACTAAAAACTAAGAAAATTCCTGTTGAAAATGAAAATCTTCTCCTTTTTTTATGAGAATGTTTGTCGAATTTTCCCAGATTTCTCTACTAGCTGTCTGAGTTCTTTCCTTCTCTTTTAGGCATTTTCAGCAGTACCTTTCATTCACATTATTTCACCTTTAAGTATGTAACAGTTATGTTAAGTATGTATTAGTTCTAAAGTTATATGGTGTATGTGTGGAGGGGGGGGGGGGTTAAAAACTTTTCAAGATTTCTACTTTTTAGATATGTCGTTCCCAATATAGCAATATGAATTGGTAATATGAAACCATTCATTTTAGTCAATTCTGATGGGATGAACAGAAGGGGTTTTTCTTCAAATCCTAATTAATTCTTTTGGGTAATTTAAAAAATATTCTTAGGATGTTTAAAATGTAGTTTCCAGCAGCATGTAGAATAACTATCTAGAATATATGCACGAGTATATAATAATAAAGGCATGATACCAAAATCAATGCTCAAACCACAGTAAACAAATGAGAAAAATTGCCATGATCTTTCATCCAAAACAAGTGGTCATCGTCAGAGTCAACTGATGCTGATACTGAGATCTTAGTCATTATCTGATTTTCAAATTGTGGTTTAGACGTTGATATATATATATATATATATAAAGATTTGACATAAACACGTGAAATAACAATCAATGATCAAACCACAATATGAAAACGGGAAAACAAGACTAAGATCTTTCAACCGTAACAAGCGGTCTTCGTCAGAGTCAAAACCCTATCTTAGTCTTGTTTTCCCTTTTTCATATTGTGTTTTGATCATATATATATATTTATTTGTATAATTAAGGAGCAGATTTTCTTTCATACAGATTTCATTAAACACTTTTTGCACCTGTGTTTTAGTTTCTTTTCTTGTTAACTTTTCTAATTTTCTAATTAGTGTTTTGATGTTTTCTGAGGAAATTAAATATTAACTGTCCAAAAGTTTTATCTTTAACACTCATTGTTCGCAATATACATTTATTAACAATTAAAAGACGTTTCAGTCTCCATAGACCATCTTCAGGGTATTTTTTTTTAAAAATTTAACAGACTAAGGTTAGAAATTTATATAAACTAAGAATAATAATATATATAATAACATATATAATTATATTATATATAATTAATAAATATATAATAATAAATATATAATGAAGAATATATAATAAATATATATTATATTAATAAATATATAATTATATATAATAATATATAAACTTTTTTAATTAATTTATTCGATAATTGATAGAAATAAATTCACTACATACCTTGTGTTCATAAAGAGGGAAACTACACAACTGTATCCCTAGGCCTCAAAGTTTTTTCAAGCACAGATTTTGCAGGTTGAGTTTTTGGAACCATAAATACTGAAGCACGATGCCTTCCACCAGCAATGATTTTAATTTGAAAAATCAAATTAAATAAAAAAAAATAACTAAAAGTAATGTTGTTTAATGAAATATAAACCGAAATGAAAAATAAAATATATTTCAATTTTGACATGATTTTGATTTCAGATTTGGTAATTTGTAGATATACTTTAAACAATATTTTAATATATATATATATATTGATTAAGGATTGTCACTTTCAAAACAGGGGAGATATTTTTTGATCTTGTAATTTATTTTTTTGCAAATCGAGTTCTTTTATATGCAATAAAAGGGAATTCCTTCGTGTTATAAAAAAAAAATCATTAATTCGTAGAGAACTTTTACGTGATTATTTTAATTCTCACCATGCTGTTTTATTTGATTCATGGTGAAAAAAGACTGGACATATTAATGTCTTAATATGAAATTAAATATGAAATCACCGCCTTAATATTTTCTGACGAATTTAATCTTATATACCAAAAAAGTTAACTAGTTTCTCATATATCATGGCAAATCATATTATTGTGATATAAGAAGAAACTCTCAGCTTGATCTGTACACATATGTGATTAGTTTTTATTAAAAAGATTGTGTAAGTACGTATATATATAACGATAAAAAGATTTCACATAAACACGTGAAATAACAATCAATGATCAAACCTTCCAAGATGGAAGGGGAAGGGAATAATTAATTAATTCCTCCTGGAGTAAGCTCAACAGATCATTTACAGGTACATTGGTGAAAAGAGACTTCACATCGAAACTAATTAATCTATAATTTTTGTTCATGTTGACGCTTTTTAATTTTCTAATTAAATCAACATTATTTTTAATATGGCTGCCTGAAATTTTTCCAATTAATGGGCTTAAAACACTTACTAACCATTTGGACAAGCCATATGATGCCGAACCAACCGAACTCACAATCAGACGTATTGGGTAATTATCTTTATGTGTCTTGATCAACCCGTACATATATGGCAAAGAAGGTGCTAAAGAAGGTACTAAATTTATATCAAAATCCCCTTCTTTGCCATATATGTACGGGTTGGTCAAGACACATAAAGATAATTACCCAATACGTCTGATTGTGAGTTCGGTTGGTTCGGCATCATATGGCTTGTCCAAATGGTGCGTAAGTGTTTTAAGCCCTTTTATTGGAAAAATTTCGGGCAGCTATATTAAAAATAATGTTGATTTAATTAGAAAATTAAAAAGCGTCAACATGAACAAAAATTATAGATTAATTAGTTTCGATTTGAAGTCTCTTTTCACCAACGATCTGTTGAGCTTACTCTAGGAGGAATTAATTAATTATTCCCTTCCCCTTCCATCTACCACTATAATTGAGTTAATTAAGTTATGTGTGGTAGATTGTCATTTTCAATTAGAAAATAATTATTATACACAAAAATATGGTCTTGCTATGGGAAACTGTTTATCCCCTCTCCTAAGTAATTTATATATGGAGTTTTTTGAGAGTAAAATGTTAAGCTCAATTTTGCCCAAAAATGTTAAATGGTATAGATATGTTGACGATATTCTTTGCATTTGTCCCAATTCTTTAAATAAAGTTGATTTCCTAACAAAATTGAATTCATTAGTGCCAACAATCAAATTCACAATGGAAGAAGAAATAAGTGGTAATTTGCCCTTCTTAGATGTCATGATCAATAGGTTACCTAATGAGTTACGCTTTAGTGTATATAGAAAACCGATGAATGTACTTGCATATGTTCACTTTTTTTCTTCGCATCCAAAAAATGTTAAAATTTCTGTTTTTACAAATATGTTTTCGAGGGCGTTAAGAGTTTGCTCCCCTGAATTCCTTAATGAAGAGATTAATAACATTAGGTCAATTGCCCTTTCATTAAAATACCCCTCTTATTATATCGATTTAGCTTTGAAGGGTGCGAAAAAAACTTTCTCTAATACTTCAACAGTGCCCCCTTTATTATCAAATTCTATAGTTTTGCCATACCACGAATCATTGGACCCCCTTCCAAGATTAGCCAAACAACTTGATTTTAATATAGTGTTTTCTAATCGTAATAACGTGGGTAACATGTTAATAAAAAACTCTCCCAGCGAATTGGAGTCCGCTGGTATTTATAAAATACCGTGCAAAAATTGACATAAAATTTATATTGGTCAGACTGGTAAATCATTAAAAACACGTGTAAAACAACACCAATATAACGTAAGTAGACAGGAAAACAGTAGTGCCTTATTCTTGCATATAAAAAATGAAAATCATCATATTGATTGGACATATAATTTATTACCTATGAAAAATCGATGTTGTTAAGAAATATTATTGAATCGTCTCTAATTAAATTTAATAGATCAAATATTATAAACATTAGTAACGGTCTCTTCAAACTTGATACTTTCGTCACGAGGGCAATAGCCTCTTCAAAGAGGGTTGACAGCTAGCGGATAGTTTTTTACTTTTTCTTACTGTACTCCTTTGTTTCCCCAAACATCCCTTTCTGGACATTAGTCCTTTCCTGCACTTTCACCCTTTTAAAATACCACTCTTCCCTCCCACACTTCTCAACCCCTCACCAGATGTTCTCTGCATCTAGTGTTTCAGTTGGGTTTTTGACTCTGACGAAGACCGGTTGTTACGGTTGAAAGATCTTAGTCTTGTTTTCCTATTTCTTATTGTGGTTTGATCATTGATTGTTATTTCACGTGTTTATGTGAAATCTTTTTATCGTATATATATATATATATATATATATATATATATATAAAATATTCAATGATATATCAACCGTTGGATAGAATAGGTGTATAATAAAATCAGGATTCGGTCAATTTTCCAGGATCAAAATCAAACTCTCAATGCCGACGTTTCGGTTTTATTTAATATTCAAACAAGCACTGTCAAACCAAGTGCTAACTGATAATGTAATTATGATTTCACTGGATGTTCAATCATTATTCACTAACATTCCTTTGGATTTAGCATTTAATTTAGTAAATAAGCAATGGAATAAGATAAAATCACAGGTTGGAATGTCAAAGAAGGTTTTCCTATCCATACTAGATCTTATATGTGAAGCAAGGTATTTCACCTTTGATGATATTATTTATAAACAAAAATTTGGACTACCTATGGGATCTCCAATTTCACCAATCCTTGCTAATATAGTTATGATTGAGTTATTAGAACACTGTATTAATAAATTAGGTACGAAGGTGAAATTTATTAAATTATATGTAGACGATTTATTTTTAATTATTGAAAGAGGAGAAGAAGAGTATGTATTAAATACGTTTAATTCTTTTCATAATCGTCTACAATTTACCTATGAAATAGAAAAAGATGGAAATCTGCCATTTTTAGATGTAAAAGTTATAAGAGGTGAAAATGGCATTATTTTAACGGATTGGTATAGAAAGCCTACCAGTGCAGGAAGAATATTGAACTATCACTCCTCTCATGCTATAAACCAAAAATTCAATTGTGTTCAAAATTTAGTTAAGAGGGTTGTTGAAATTAGTAGTCCATGTTTTCTAAAAGAAAATAAGAAAAGGGTAAAGTCATTGTTGCAGAAAAATTGTTATCCAAACAACTTAATTGAACGTTATTGGTTTAAATATACAAGAGAACAACCAGAACATTCCAATCAAAACCATACTGAACTTGAAGTTTTAAATAAAAAGTATTTCAAATTTCCGTATGTTGAGGGCTTATCACAATCAATTAGAAAAGTTTTCAAACGAAATGTACCTGAAGTTACATTGGCATTTTATAAGAAAAGAAAAGTCAAGTCTTTATTTTCAAATTTGAAACAAAAAATACCAAAGGAGTTACAAAGTAACTTCATTTATGCAGTCAAATGTAAAGACTGCGATAAGCGTTATTACGGAGAATTAAGTCGTTTTTTAAAAGAAAGACTTTATCAACATTCTTATTCAATAAGAACTAATAAAAGTAACGCAACTGCTTTAGCATTCCATGCCTTAAACGAAGGTCACATGTTCGATTTTGAAGAAGCAATTATAGTAGATAAAGAACAAGATGAGCAAAGAAGAAAGACCCTCGAAATGCTATATATTAAAAAAGATCTAAGTTCAGTTAATCATAGAAGTGACATTACCAATTTGAACACTACTTATTCAGGAGTGTTAAGTTGATTTTAGTGAAATTTAATTTCCTTAGTTCCTTTTTGTGTTCTTTGAGTGAACAGTGTTCGGTTTACATGTAATTGTAATCAGTTAGTCTGGTCCAAGTTTTTGACCAGTTAAGATGTTAGTTCACTAACTATCTATTGTTACTTCATTTTATATAATGTAAATTTCATCATTTTTCTAATTCAAAAATTCTGACTTCTGTAAGTTCATAAAAATATTTATTGCTTTTCTATTACTTCTACTTGTATATATATTTTTGTTTTTTCACAACTGTAATATTCCATTTTGATGTTAGTTATTTGTTGATGTTTATATATGATTTCTTGTCATCCTTTGCTTGTAGGCCTATGAAAAAGGTTTTAAATAAAACCGAAACGTCGGCATTGAGAGTTTGATTTTGATCCTTGAAAATTGACCGAATCCCGATTTTATTATACACTTATATATATATATATATATATATATATATATATATATATATATATACGTACTTACTCAATCTTTAATGACTTTAATTTGAAAAATCAAATTAAATAAAAAAAGATAACTAAAAGTAATGATGTTTAATGTAATATAAATCGAAATGAAAAATAAAATATATTTCAATTTTGACATGAATTATATTATTATATTATTGTGATATAAGAAGAAACTCTCAGCTTGTTCTGTACAAATATGTGATTAGTTTTCATTGAAAAGATTGAGTAAGTACGTATATATATATATTTGTGTACAATGGCAGCAGGTTTTAATATATTATTTTAATAATTATTAAGCATATGTTATTAAAATAAGCAGCAGCTTCTGCATTGACCAGTTTCTTGTTGACACTCTCTAGTTTTCGTATCACTTTCCTGTGAGACTCTGGTAGCTTCCAAAGGTTAGCAAAAGACATTAACACACACAATAAACTTTAGGTCAAACACGAAAACACTTGAATAAACCACTTTTTTTAAAATGCCGTTTTAATCACTAAAATAACAAACTAAATAAACAATACGTACAAGCTTTCGGCTGTCATTCGCCATCCTCAGGTACAAACTAAAATTAATTAAGGCTAATGCACTGAAGTTAAAATAGAATAAAATATTTGAACGGTGTCTACACAAATACTGTGTGTATTTGTAAATACACCTGTACTTTAGGAAGTAAAGCTAAGGCATGAGAGAGGGGAGGGGGAGGTATGCATGGCGACAGGGTCGGCCAAAACTACCTGTGGTCCATTCACCTCCTCGTCTCCCTTACAAGTTTGAAACTATTATCAAAATTCTTGAAACTAGGCACAGAGTTGAAATCATTACTTTGGACATTTAGGCTAGGGTTACAATCTTTAATATATAGAGCTTGCAGTATATGTAACCTGCTAGGCTCGTGGTACACTTGTAGTATGGAAGTGCCCTCAATCAGGGCCTCCCTCGTCAGTTTTACTCGGTGAGCATCCTCCGTATGGTTTTTAGGGTCCCCAGTGCTCAGGTGGACAGTTAGACGCCGTGAAAGCTTCGTAGTAGTCATCCCTATGTATGAGGATGGGAGGGTTGCACAGTCCCCTATACTGCATTTGTACTCATACACAAGGTGACTACGTTGTAGCTTCGGGGTCTCAGTTCTCGGTCTATTGTAGAGTAGTAGGTCCGATGTCTTTTTACTTCTATAAAATATAGTCAGCCTTATCCTGTCCTGCACGTTGGTAGTCTGGATATTGTTATATACAAGTTTTTGTATGGCCCGTTTCTCTTGTCTATGTTCCGTACTAAAGTATCCTCTGTAAAACAGGCGGATAGTCTCTCCTGTAGGTGGGGCTCTCTCGTTACTAGTATACCATTTATTGCAAAATGTTTTTATTGAGTTGGCGACCTCCTGGTTCGAAAAGCCATTATTAACTAGCACCTGGGTCGATCGTTCTAACTCTTGATGTATGAGGTCCCAACTGCTGCAATGTGTGAATGCCCTTTTTATGTAGGCATTAATAGTGGCCTTTCTATACCTATTAGGACACTCACTATTGCCATTGAGACAAAACCCAAGATTTGAGGGTTTTCTATATACCTCCGTACTAAATCTCTGATTGTCTTGTTTCACCAAGACGTCCAGGAATGGCAACTGGCCATTCACACTACTGTCTATGGTGAGTTTTAGCCCGGACTCACATTCGAGCTGGACTCTAAGTAGTTCAATTTGTTCTTGACTCTCGGCCATGACAAAGATATCGTCCACATATCTAGCATAAATAGATGGCTTGTTAGTTCTTGAAAATAAATCTCTCTCGACTCTAGCCATGAAAAAAATTGCAAACAAGACTCCTAAGGGAGAACCCATCGCAACACCGTCTACCTGCTGATACATAGTCCCTTGTGGTGAAATAAAAGGTGACTCCTTCATGCAAAGTTCAAGCAGTAACTTAAGGTCTGTTTTGGGGATGTCGATCTTCGGCTGGCTGTTTATGGAATATATTTCTTCTAAAATGAACTGTATCGTTTTATCAACCGGAACATTGGTGAACAAGGACTCCACGTCAAGAGAAGCCATGGCGCCAACTGGGCTTGTCCCTTTCAACAAGTCTAAGAAATCTGTAGGTGAGGTGAGACTAAAGTCCTTAGGTACAAACGGTGAGAGTAAGGCATTTAGTTTTTTGGCCAGCATGTAAGTAGGTGTGGGAATTTGACTAATAATAAGTCTTAAAGGGGGGTTACCTGGTTTATGGGTCTTCACATTGCCGTAACAATATCCTAAACCACATTCACCAGTCAAGGGCGGCAAAGTAGCACTTCCTTTTCTTGCGTTGATTTTCTTAACTATCTTGTTCACTCGTTTCTTCAAATCCTCTACAGCTACCAGTCTCGCCGTCATCCCACCTCTGTTGCCATTCACTTAGGGCCCAATCCGACAGCTCCCGGAGCCTACATGTTTTTTCCTCTAATTAAGGATAGGCTGCATATGAAGAAGATGACCAGTGATTTTTGGATGACACAAATCCTAACTGGACACGGGGACTTTGGTCAATACCTCGAGCGGTTTCGCCGCCGTGAAAATGCAGCATGCTCCTGTGGGGAGGCAGTCGAGTCGGTAGGCCATATACTGGAGACATGTCAGCTGTACGGCCGACTTAGGTTCGATCTCCTAATGATCGCAGGCAAGCCTGTGAGGGATATCTACCCAGAGGCCTTCAGTACAAAGTATAAATTCGTAGCTTCTTTGGAAGCTACCAGAGTCTCACCGCAAAGTGATACGAAAACTAGAGAGTGTCAACAAGAAACTGGTCAATGCAGAAGATGCTGCTTATTTTAATAACATATGCTTAATAATTATTAAAATAATATATTAAGACCTGCTGCCATTGTACACAAATATATATATATACGTACTTACTCAATCTTTTCAATGAAAACTAATCACATATGTGTACAGAACAAGCTGAGAGTTTCTTCTTATATCACAATAATATGATTTGCCATGATATATGAAAAACTAGTTAACTTTTTTGGTATATAAGATTAAATTCGTCAGAAAATATTAAGGCGGTGATTTCATATTTAATTTCATATTAAGACATTAATATGTCCAGTCTTTTTTCACAATGAATCAAATAAAACAGCATGGTGAGAATTAAAATAATCATGTAAAAGTTCTCTACGAATTAATGATTTTTTTTTATAACACGAAGGAATTCCCTTTTATTGCATATAAAAGAACTCGATTTGCAAAAAAATAAATTACAAGATCAAAAAATATCTCCTCTGTTTTGAAAGTGACAATCTTTAATCAATATATATATATATATTAAAATATTGTTTAAAGTATATCTACAAATTACCAAATCTGAAATCAAAATCATGTCAAAATTGAAATATATTTTATTTTTCATTTCGGTTTATATTTCATTAAACATCATTACTTTTAGTTATTTTTTTTTTATTTAATTTGATTTTTCAAATTAAAATCATTGCTGGTGGAAGGCATCGTGCTTCAGTATTTATGGTTCCAAAAACTCAACCTGCAAAATCTGTGCTTGAAAAAACTTTGAGGCCTAGGGATACAGTTGTGTAGTTTCCCTCTTTATGAACACAAGGTATGTAGTGAATTTATTTCTATCAATTATCAAATAAATTAATTAAAAAAGTGATTGAATCAAATCAAATATATTTGTTATATATTCACTGAAAAATTTAACTTATCTTAAAATATTTCATGCAGCATAAGTTAAGGCTTCGTTGACGGAATATTATAAGTTTAAAAGGTTTGAGTTTGTGGTAGTGCTTTCTATGACCACCTAATAGTTTTATTCGAAATAAATTAACATGTTTCGAACGCGTAGTGTTTTTCTTCAGGTGTTGCTACAATAAAAACCAAAGATTATACCAACTTTGAAGAAAGAAATTAAAAATTGAAATATGAAAGGTTCAAGAAACATATCTGCTTGTAGTTTCTTATGAAGGTAACAAGGATAATGGGTTCTAGAAAGTGACGGTTTTGACTTTAATGACCTTACAATGGAGAGGGGGTGAGGTGGAATAGATGCGTTTACAGTTCAGAACTAGACTATTGATATTGTTTATTATTAAAATCAAACTGAAAAGCAAGACATAAAACTTTGCCATTACCATTTCAGGCTTATATGAATAGTTGAAGAAATTTCGGACAGTTAATGATTTTTGGTCAATCAGACAAAAAATAAATTTAGTGTTATGGATTCGTTGATCCATATTATTTCATTATATATAATTATTGATTTATATGACTAGTCATGTGGAAAAAATTAAAATTACTATGCAGACTGCCAATATATCTGAAATATATTGACAATCTGCCTTTTGTCAGGGTCAAAAGGTGGTTACATACGATAAGGCGTTTGAGGAAATGTGACATAAATTGTTACGACAGTTGAATATATTTTTGATGATGAGATATAACTTAACGATGAGATCATCATTATATCGAACTATCGGACAGTCATGCTGATAAAATACCTTACGTAACACCAATCAGAGTCCGCATATTCCATTAAGTGTCATGGGTTCACTTACTATTTTGGGAATAAACAAATAATTTGAATTTCCTCTCGTCCTAAAATGGATTGAAAATTATATATTTTTAAAATATTTGAAACTTTTACAGAAGGCTTTTTTTCCAAACGGTATCGAAATCCAACCTTCATAGTTGCGGAAGCTAAACTACTTTGAAGGTACTATTCAGTCAGTTCCTTCTTCCTTTTCAGCTAATAAATTTCTTAATTTAATAAGTTGATGTCATCAAAAGTTATTTATGATGTTTTAAAAGATATTTGTGGCTACTTTTTGTGATATTGATTTCGTAATAAATGCATTTGAAACTGTTTTCATAATAAAAATTTGTTTATATTGCTAATTTTTACTATGCGAATCCAGGAGAGGACTACATTTTTTCCACCTGAGGTATATTTCAATTCCATCGTTCTTTTTGCTTAGGCCATTAAACATTAATATTTTTTTTTCTTTTTTCTCTCTCTCTTTCTCTTTATTCATGTTAGAGTACGATTCTTTAACATACGTTTCCAGATTACCATATAGATTCCAATTTCTTAAAGTATTTGTAATTCAACAACATATACAACATATAAATGACCAAACCACAATATGAAATGGGAAAAAAAAAGACTAAGATCTTTCGACCACAACAAGCAGTCTTCTTCAGAGTCAAAACCCAATTGACAATGACCACTTGTTGTGGTTGAAAGATCTTAGTCTTTTTTTTCATATCATATATATTGTGGTTTAATCATTGATTGTTATTTGAAGTGTTTATGTGAAATCTTTTTATCGTTACATACAACATGTGTTTACATAAATAGTGTGATTAATAAAATGTTTTTTTTTCTTTATGATTTTCTTTCCTAACCTTTTTTTGAAGCGTTTTGACGGAAGTCTTCCATACCAATACTATTTGAAATTTCATTCTCAATAGAGGGTTCAATGTACTGCCGGAGCAGGTTTTCTCAAATTATAAACGTCGCTTACTTGGTATTAATTTTAATTTTGAATAAATTTCTCTACTAGCAACCGAGTATGATTGCTTTTTATACTTTCTGTAGTTATACTTTTATAAAGCAATTATACTCTGATCTGAAGGGAGTATAATTGTTCAATAAACTATGAAAAATTTCCCCTGCCTACATTATATATTAAGTAACAATACTTATCCTAAAAATGAGAAAATAGATTCTAAATAAGAATTACTCATCAGCTTGAGGCAATGATAATTTTTATTAACGAAGTTGAAGCCTCAACATGAATAACAAATACTAAGTATAATTTAACACAGATCCAGCCAACCAACTGTTATGTAAATTTATCAATATTTTAATTGAGTAATAATCTGATTTAGTACTCCATTTATACATATTATTTTAAAATAGTTTGGGGAATAGTGAAAAAGAAATTAAAACTAATTCCCCTTATGGTATTATAATTCTGATATAATTACATACAACTATAAATGATATTGAATCAATTATATATTAACATTTTATTATATATATTATAAAATGATAAAATATATATGTATTATAAAATTATAAAATATTGTAATAAAATTATGTATATTATAACATATATAATATTATATTATATATGATTATAAAATAAAATTTTTATTTTATTATATATTATATATTAACATTTCAAGAGTCCAGAGTATTTTTTTAATATAAAAAGTGTTATAATACACGTATAGCTTAAAAAAATCCGACTATTTAAAAAATTTCTTTGATTACATCATTTTGATAGGAAAAAATTAATGATAATCATTTGTGGGTTTTAAATGAGAGTAAATGACAGTAGAAAGTCATTGATAATTTCATATAGCTAGATATGAAAAGGTCAGATACTAATTTTTTTCCATCTTAAAGTTCCTGTTTTGTTTATGTCTTTCATCTGTAACAAAGTTTCATTTAGCCTACTAGTTATTACCTAGCATAATTACATTTTACGTTTAAACATAATTGCATTTCTGATTAAATTAAACTAAAACAATATAAAATATACTTCATCTGGTTTTGAAACAGACGAAAATGACGAAGGGAGTGAGTACTGAATGTGAATGTGGAGGAGATAAGATCTGGGTGTCGAGGTCCTCCGCTCAGTCTTATCATATCACACCATTCTCCTACACTGGCCTACTCTCTACCAGTCCCGACTTCCGTTTCTCATTCACCTTTTACAGTTATTTTAATGGCTTTAGCAATTTATTTAGTATATGGAAATTATATATAATGGAAAAAATATTGTATATTTAAATAACATGTTTAAATGAAGAAAACTTCATTTGCATTCATACTTTTTTTTTATAAAAGGTTGTAATATAACATGTTAATTTGAGTGTAGCATTGCCTCTAGTATCTAAGGTTTCTATTCGAATCTTGGTCATGATCTTTGACCATTTGTGTGGGGGATTCTCTTCTTCATGACTTCTCTCGAATAGAAGACTCTTACAACCGGGTCTGTACAATTTCAGGTAAAAGACCCTATTTTTATTAACGTTTCATGTTCAAATTACAAATTCCATGGTAAAATTAAACCGGCTCTGTAGCTAGCCACTATGAATCAATGCTTGGTTTGGTCGAGTGGAAAAGTATACCGTTTTCAAGGGTGAGTATTTCGAACAGGAGTAAAGTGAATTACTTAATTTCCTGTCTTTGTTGTTATACATTTTCTAAAAATCTTCCGTACTGCCCTTGTGCAGTTTCGGCTCGGCGTTGAGTCAATCGGTAATGCATATCTTTATATATAAATACATATTAGATACGTACTCTATAATTAAAGAAATAATGGCTTAACTAGTAAAAGAAGTAGGAGAAAACCTCAAGCACTTTCCAGTGTTGTACCGTTTTCAAAAGAATTTACCACTTCTTCTAAAAACGAGGTAACACTCAAAAAAGGCTTAAGGACTTTTTCCATTCTTTTAATTCGTTTTGTGGTACTTCCCCTTGATATATTATATATATATATTTATAGATTATATAAATTGAAAAAAAATTGATATTTTTTTATCGCTGCTTTATGAAATAAAGATAGATTAATTATATTTTCTAATATTTGCTTTAAACGTCATTAATCAAAATTTTATTTCTATTTTGAAACAAAAGTATTTAATTTGCACATTTAAATCAAAATATAACCTTTGATTCTATTATTGTGGTTATTTGTGACAATCGTTATTGATATTAATTTTACATGAAAATATTTTTAAGCTCGTTATTTCAGAATGCATTACTGGGATTTCTCTCAATTCCTATAATTTTCTTGCAAATTTTTTTAGCTTGTCCATCATTTAGCAATAAACTTTAGAAGCAATTAGGAATTATCTGGTAGGAGCTCAAAAGAATTAATATTGTCTTGAAATCTTACAAAACAGCATTACTTTTGTTAATTAATCTCTTGAGCAGGCGCACATCTTTAGTATTCCATGATCGCTTGCGTTCCATACAATTTGCTTATCATTTGGAAGGCAAATAGTAGATGTTAAAGCCACGGAGCAAACTTTGTTCATTTAGGCCGTGTGTTACTCATTTATATTACTAATATATGTATGGATTTCATATAACCAAATAAATTTACGTAATCATTTCAAATTGAATCCAACAGATTCAACTTAGCAGTTCGCTTAATTCATCCTCTTAGTAGTTTCTCGTCTCATGTTTCGATGGTGTGCTTTAGTCAATACCATTAATCTGGGTTCATCAGCTCCTTCCAGGATGAGGTGCATTTTCAATATCAAAAATACAGAACCAGTTTTGGCATTGGGGTTCTGCCAACACATCTCCATAAACGTCGCACAATTTGCCTCTTGCTTGAGACAGTATTCTTACCTTTTTGGTGACAAAAAAAAAAAAACTGTGCCAGCATGCTGCTTCTGGTTTGTTGTATTTAAGACCACCGGAAAAAAAACCAAAGGTACAAAATAAACCTTCTACTGAAATAAACGAAATTGTTCTAATTTAACCTTAATCTATTCTTAACCCTTGAGTTGTACTTGATTAATAATGATGTTAGCTAGACAAAAATAAGATCTTTAACCCTTCTGCAAAAAAAAACAACAAAATTATAATCCGAATAACCTTGGCCAATTTAGAGATGCAATCGTTTCACTCACCTTAGCTCACATTGCATCTTTAAATAATTTAACACATTAGAATATATATTAACTTTGTTTGAAAATTTCATGCTCAACTATGACATACCACATTATAGGTTTCAACAACTTGATGAAATATCCCTTTGATTATTTTATCCGGTTCATTGTATAAGTTGTTCCATAATTAATGGAGTTCATATCATTTTACAGCTTGAAAACTATTTAAAACAGCTATTATAGAATTATGCTAACATTCATTGTTTATGTTTCATGATTTAATTTTATTTTTGATTCGTTTGTTATAATAAGGATCAGCTTTTGTGCATTTACAATTTAAATTCAAAGTGGTATGGCATAATCTAATAATAAATATCTTGCGTTACTGGTACCCTTTTATAAATTTGGAATTTCTATAGGAAAAACTGAAGTAAGTAAATCCATCGTTCTATAATTAGAAAAAATCTGTAAAACATTGAATAATGAACATGCTCCGAAGAAGTTTCTGCACCAGAGTCTCTAGTAAAGTTAGATATGGAATGCATCATGAAATGAGAAGCCTTGATTTTTCAAGAAAGTCTATTCAGCTTCTGGTATTATATTTCCTTTGAGTATGTCCATTCCATATAAAAATGATATCGGACTACTTTATTGATAACATTTCTTCATTTACTTCCGATGATTAATGTCTGTAAGTACTATTGTTAGATCTGCTCCATATTGTATATCTTGATTTTTAAGAAATGATAAAAATTACACAACTACTAGTTTCCAATTCGACTTGATATTTTCAGTATTTAAATTTCACCTCGAGTTTTTCTAGGAAAACAGGTTTTCCTTGACATCTAATTAACACATTGTACTTCGAAGAATTTTACAGAAAATAAACCATAAAACTCCACTGTTGAACTGGATTTTTTAAATAGCTATAACCTGAATATGAACTAAATTGAGTAAACAGATCAACTTCCCTCAATATTTTAATTTTTGCGGATAATTTGTAAGTTATAATTTTAATTAGACTAAAACAAAGTACTCCAATTTTCTTAAACTCGTAATGGTAATCATATATAATACCAGCAAACGTACCCGACTTTGACGGAATCAAAAATTCAATTATACTTGGTATTCCAAAATATCAATTATAGTATTATAATAATACTATAATTAGAAATTATAGAATAGTAGAAAATACCATTATTGGTACAGTGTTAAACAAATGTCTCTGTATACACCATATTAGCTGTCTGTCCTTCAGGTTCACGGAAGAACAAACACTTGGAACCTCTGACTCTTGAGCTAGTAAACAATAGTTGACCATGTGAGAAAAACTTGGTCTCGCTAACTTTAATTCCTGCGTTAGATAAAGTCTCCCTTTGCGACTTAGTTAACGTCATTGCGAAATAGACTCTGACAGGACTTTGCAATAATTTCAACGGAAACAGACAGTGGCTCGGTATCAATGGTATGGGTGGTATACACACAGACTCCACATTCCACACTCAGTCATGATGGCCGCCTCTACGGCACATCTGTGCAGAGCACAAACTCCGAGTTACACATTTCCTGGGGCACTCAAGTTGCGTAACATGAAATTTGTTACTGATACTAAATCACAGCATGATGATGCTCCTACTTGAAGTTTTTACTCATTAGCAGGCAGTCCAAGAGCAGTCATGGAGTCAAGAAATTCAGTTAGATAATAAACTACTTCCTCATTACTAATCACTCTCTTTACTGACTTTTAAGTTCTATCTTCGGGTTGATATAGCGTAAGAACATGTTTGCTGATTTTTCCTACCTGTTCATTAGTAAGGCTTGAGCATTGCTCGTTTACAAAGCCATTTATTCCGAATAGATATTACATCTTGAACTCTGGGAAACACCTTTTCAATAAGCTCAAATAAGCATAATATTCATATATTAGCATTTTGCTATAAGCAAATATTCATGTACGCAAATGAAATTAAAGTCAACTAACAATACCTAATTGCTACCCCTGTATATTTTCAAAATAAACATGTGTGTGTAGTTAGCCAAACACGACTTAAAAGTTCATAACTTCGCTGCATCATTGAATATTCCATCCATCCAAAGATTAGATTTTAAGTTAGACATACACAAATCTACAATCAAAGTTTCAGTTTTATATGTCTTATGACGGCAATATTTTGTGGGCAAACCGACAGACAGAAATTATTCTAAGGGTACATGTGGCTACTCTAAAGAATGAAACGTAAAGAAAACTTGAAATGAGTTAGTTCTAATTAACGTGCTCTCAGTCAACAGCCAGCACGCAAGCCACTGGGCTACTCTGGTTCCATACCTTACTTTATTACCAGTGTTTATATTACGCAAATATTAAATTAAAAAAAATGTTTTTATTGTATTTATTTATAATACATTTGCACTACTGTCATCGACGAGGAAGCAAGCTACTGGCTACCCTGGCTAGATCCCGTTACTTTATTACCATTTTTTATATTATTCACATTTTAAAAAAAAAAATATTTATTACATTTATTTATAATACATTTGCACTATTGTCATCGGCGATCACGCAAGCCACTGGGCTACTCTGGTCCCATACCTTACATTATTACCAGTGTTTTTATTAAGCAAATATTAAATTAAAAAAAAGTTTATAGTTATCTATAATACATAGCAAACGTAACCGTCTGATGGAATCAAAAGTTCTATTATACTTCGTATTCCAAAATGTCATTAGAAATTATAGAACAGTAGAAGATACCATTATTAGTACAATGTTAAACAAACATTGCTTTCCGTTTTCCGTTGCTTTAAAATTCTGAATTTATTTTTCGTTCGTTGCGTCTGTAGCCTCGAAGATAATGCTAAAATTTCAAAACTCTAGAGTTAGCAGTTTGTGAGAAAAAAAATGTTTTCTAAGAAACGGTTTTTGGCAAAAAAAGTGACTTTCCCATTATGCATAATTCTTCCCAAAGAATAGGGATCTTCTACGCGATTGGGCCTATTTTTGTGTAAAATATCAACTTGATCCATCAAAGATTCTGGACCGTAGCGTGGTAACAAGCAATGCTAACACACTCACCCACCCACACACAGACATCATCCAAAAAAAACTTCATAAAACGACTTTTGGGACCTCAAAACATGTAGTTCCGTCCAAATCTCGAGATCGAATTTTTTCACGATCATTATACTTTACTTATAGAAAAGTAAAAAAATCTGGACTGGCCTACACTCAACTTTACTATAAGTAACTTAATATCAAATTTCTTGAGTATATAACACATAACGTCTCATTTAAGCATAACGTAAACATCTAAATGGGATATTATTATTAGTCTTTCATTCCTGAGGTAGTACAAATAATGATTGAAGGATATATCAATTTATAAGCTTTTATTTTTGTACATCACACAGCTGATGCAAATAATTTCATTAGTATACGAGTAACTACAGCAGTAATAACATTTTTGAAAAACCAAAGTGAACATTTCTTGATACAAAATATTCTCCTACAAGAGAACATGGCTTTTGTTCAAATAGCCAGTGGATTTCTTACATCGTTTACTTGACATCCTTCTCAATTGAATATTAAAGTAAAATTTTCAAATTTAAAACAGAAAAATACCCTTATTTCCTTATTTTCTCTGAAAAACATCATAAACATCGAAGAAAAAATGTTGTTTTTAGATGATTTATAATTAAAGATGTACGATAATTACATTCATTAATCTCCAAACGAAAGATTTCAATTTTGAATTATCTTTTACATTTTTGGTATTTTATAGAACTATTATACTGGGAATTTTATGGTTTCTAAGTATTTAATAAGATCATTTTCCTTCCCCTTTGTCAAATAACATATATACAATTTTTTTCTGAGTGAGTGTTATAATTTTCCTGCACAATATTATTCCTCTTACATCTCATATAAGTCAATATTCAATTTAAACTGTTCCTTTATAAAATCAATTTTATCTCAGTGAATTCGCTCAAAAAATTTCTAAGTCAATGTAAACAATGCAAAAAAATATAAAAAATTCGACAAGTACAGCAGGTGATCTCTTAGTCCAGGATAAAAAAACAGTTTTTATAGCGTTATTGATCTTTCCCGTAATTGAAACTTCATGATTTTTTTTTTATGAATTGCTAATTTTTTGTTCCATTTTTGGTCAAATTTTCATTATCTTTTAATGAGCCGCTTAGCGTCAAAAAAACATTTTCTGAAAACAGAAATCGTACTGTAACGCCCCTTTAGTGAACGTAATTTCGAAAAAAAATACTCACCTCATTGTCCACATAATGTTCTATTTGTAGGCATAGTTTCATTTTGATCCGTCAAACAGTATGGCTTGTATATCTCTCACAATGTTTGAGATTGAATTATAAGTCAAAATCTTTACAATTTATTGAAAAAAAAATATTTCCTGTTGTTTTAAAATTCTGAACATATTTTTCGTTCGTTCCATTTGTAACCTCAAAGATAATGTCAAAATTTCAAAACTCTAGGGTTATCAGTTTAGGAGAAATAAATGTTTTCTAAAAAACGGTTTTTGGCAAAAAAAGTGACTTTCCCATCATGCATAATTCTTCCCAAACAATAGGGATCTTCCTCCCTATGGGGCTCATTTTTGTGTAAAATATCAACTTGATCCATCAAAGATTCTGGACCGTAGCGTGGTAACAAGCAATGCTAACACACTCACCCACCCACCCACAGACATCATCGAAAAAACTTCATAAAACGACTTCTGGCACCTGAAAACATGTAATTCCGTCAAAATCTCGAGATCGAATTTTATCACGATCACTATGCTTTACTTATAGTAAAGTAAAAATTTGGAGTGGCCTACATTCGACTTTACTGAAATTAATATATCACACTCGCTGACAATCCAAAGTATTATCAAACACTTAGATAATGAATTTAATGATTTACTTTGTTTTTAACCTAGTTATTTTGATTTTATCAGTTAAAACAAACTTGAAATCAATGACCTCTCATTATTATTCTTGTGATTATTTTTATTATCATGTAACCGATGATGTATCTGAAAATTATGACTTTTCCAGATTACTCTCACCTAAATAGTTCCAATGTATATGAATACATTTGAGAGTCCTAGTTCAAAATTTTTAAAAAACAAGTGTTTGATGCCTATATTCTTTCTTCTTGAAAAAGGAATAAACACTGTTTTAACTGGATGTATATCCAGACCTTTCTCCGTCAACCATCTTTCGCTAATTTGGAGATCATGATTCACTAACTCAAGGCAGTACCCATCAATCATTACTCCCCTTAGAATAACGTGCTGATCTTAATATCCTTACGGTACCAAGTAAACATGCAACAAGGTTTAATATAAACCTTATTAAATCAAACTTTATCATTTGAAAACCAAAGTTAAATTCAGTACAAGAAGGAAGGGAATCTTTCCAAGGAAAATGAGAAGTAAACACCGACTAAAGCAAAAATAAAATGAACTAGAGAACTTGAAATAATTCTAGTTTAACATAACAATAACAGAAATATTGTTACCTCTTGAAACAATACTTTAAATTGAAACCTCTTTATTGTTATTTATTTTCTTGATACAATTTTGACCCATCAGAGTTAGAGCACATTATCCTAACTGATAGAGGCGTTATCGATTGACTGCCTTAATGATGTTCATCTCTAATTTAACAGAACGTCAATTATCTTGCTGACTCTCCCTTCTCTTTATCGCACACTCTTTTCGTACTCTCTCACTCTTACACATGCCCACATATCCATGGTTCGGTGTCTAAGGTTATCACCTTTCGAAACCTCAGCCTGTAATAATCATTTCACGCACATCTTGTTCTCTAATCTACAAAACATAACTATTCAATCATAGAAATGTAGTTTTATTTTATCGATTTTAATGTAACATAAAATTATGATGGTTTTATTTGACCTGTTGATCTTTACTTTTTCCTCTAAAATAGAGTAACGAGTAAATTATTTATTTTGTGCAATATTATTAGCCCAAGTAGAAACTCTTGATGAATGTGCATTCCATTTTGTGTTGTCATTTTAATTATTTGATCAAATGCCGTGTTTGGTACATATTAGACACTGAATTAATAAAATTTTGGTTATTTTACATACACCGAGTGCAAATGCCTAAAAGCACACTTCCAGTAACTATTTGAAACATTTAAAAACGAATATTACTGATTTTTGAGTATATATAGAAAAACTAAATATTAAATTTTTAATTATTAAATAAATATTTAAAATTAAATTTTAAATATTTATATTAAATATTTAAATTTTTTTCAAAATAATTTCTCATAAATAGCATACAAAGCTTTCATTACTTTCAAAAAGAATTCATCTGCTGTACTTAATATTTTTATCTTTTGAATTGGTGGCACTATTATTTTGTACTGTTTTAACGTCATTCCACTGATATACATAAAATCTATATAACACAAACCATCAAGAGTTAAGGAAAACGAACGCCCGTCTGTGAGATGAAGAGACGGGCATTCTTTTTAGTCGCAACCCTCTTTCTCAAACATTTTATAACACGCTTTAGAAAACGTACAAGAATTTTATTTCACAAATGAACAACCATAGATTAAAAATACATCTTTAGAAAATCATTCAGTAAGGTTTTCTAAAGTTTTCTTAATAAAACTGAAAAAAAAAAATTTATTAAAAGTCAATAATACAATGAATAAGGTTTATATAAATATTACTGGCTTGCTTGAAGATGGTAACTCAAAAAGATATCTTGTCGCAAGTTTCTTTTTCTTACTTTCAGGTCCATTTGACTTCTGATAATTTAGTTTCTTTTAAAAATGTCTAGAGCAGGGCTGCCAACTTTTTTTTTACTAGAATAATCTAACTTATAAAAAAAATCTAAGATAATCTAAAAAAATTCCTTAATAATCTGAAAAATAATCTATTGTTAAATGGTATAACATTCAACATTTTAGATGAATTTGCCTTAAAAATGGAAGAGTTCTAGCAAATACTCATCATCGTCTTCATTGCTTGAAGCTGCTGATGATGCACCCTGACCAGTGTCACTTGATTGATATGCTGCAAGCGTGTCAGTATCTTTTAAGACATTCGAAGACTAATCATAAGTTAAGCAACACTTTTCCACTCTCAGGAGTCCAAATTTTATTGCCAATATTCAATTTAAGAGTGGTTATAAGTAAAAACTACTCTTTTTTAAGAAGTTTGTGCCAAAAAAGTCTGTAAATAGTTAACGTTCTTCCACGTTCAGGAAATGTTTATTAGCGGTTCGTTAGTGATGCTCTAAGGGCAATGTACACTTGTGCAATAGAAAAATTATAACGTAACAGTGTAGTCAAAAGTTCTGAAGGAAAAGTTCGTAAAAAACAAGCAACGAACCCAAAGACAGATGGCACTGGTGATAGTAAAAGATTTTCGAACCATATCTTACGAGGTAGCCGTAGTTATGGTAAATATTGACCCCATTATGTTGAAATTAAAAGAGCTTTAGTATCACCTTAATTAACCTTCCGATCAGATGGTGCAAAATTTACAGCATTTGAGTTTAGAGAATGGACGCATCTTGCCATATCTTAAAGTTTGACATCATCAAGGAGGTTATGCGCGGTATGGAATTTATATGGAAGGTAGCAAAGGTTTTAGAAAGGATTGTTTGCATATTTGTGGCGTACCAGCGTGCACTTACCGATTACCAATTATCGAAAGTAAGAAATTTCGATTGGGCTCCTGTTGTAGCAACAACAAGGCAGAAATGTTTGCGATCCTGCAGACAATGATGTGGATTAATCAAATGTCTGCAGTAACAGAACTCATTAAAGCACTAATTGAAACTGACAGTAAAACATCCATTGAAACAATAAACAACAAAAGTTCACTGACCTATTTCTAAACAAATAGGAAACCAGCTCTCAATATTGAGGAGGAAAATAGGTATTGAGTAGACCAAAGCCATGTGAGGACAGCAGGCAAAGAGATAGTAAAAGAAGCAGCTACGGAATAGGGCATGGTCGTCAGCTATACAACAGCAACCATATCCTACCTGAAGAAGAAACTAGAATCCGCGACTGGAGAAAGATGGGAAGAGGAATGGTGAACCAGCACCAAAGGACTAGAAACAAGTAAATACTTTCCGACTATAAAAACAAGGAAGAAGCTTGACAACTTATTAATAGATTACACATTGACCCAGGAACTGGCCGGATATGGAAAACTGGACATTACTTGAAGAGATTTAATATTATTCGAAATTCAAATTGCATATATGATGGACTGACAACCAGACATGGAACGATTTAATCTATGATTGTCAAAAATTAGATCCTTACAAATGAAGTTTAATAATACAAACAATAAGTACTACAGGACACGATTGCCCAATCCAACAAAATAGATTAATGACAGATCAATTTGTGTATGACTTCAGAGAATTATTATCTAATATCCATCAGAAATGTTTTGAGTGAAATTAAACTGCCTTCAGATATTGTAATGAATGTAAATATTTTAGGTATTCGTATTGTATTGTAATTTTTATTAAGTCCATGGTATACTATTATATTTACTCCTAGAATGTGTAATATTTGCTTTGTATATTTTAGTTATATTTCATATGTTCTATGTAGTTGTATGTAAGTTATACCTACTGGATGCATGTGGTTAGAAATAAATTTCTGCAGAACAGGGTACTGTTGTGAGAAAAAAAAAGACTGAAAGCTTATGACCGCTGTCCTATGGGAGTCTGGCAACCACTTGCCCAGAAGTAAACGTATACTAGAACGAAACGTATACGAAACGGCATTCATTCTGATAAAAGATTCTATTAAATTCAATATAATGATTTGATTTTACATTATAATCTAGAGATATCTAAGGAGAGATCTAAAATATCTAGAATCTAGGAAACTGTTTTCATAATCTAAATGGGTCAGAAATAATCTAGATCTAGATTTAAATAATCTAAGTGGTAGCCTTGGTCTAGAGATGCGCTTGTCATTACTATTAAAGATTTGAGGTTTAGGATAGAAATGAGAAGTTTTTATATGTGGGAAAAACTTCTGAATGAAAAATTCATCTCTGAAACAGGGCGTAAGTGTCTATGCAAAATCCTAGATACTTAACATTCCTCCCATCACTATAATATTCCATTTCATCAAATATGAAATGAGCGACATATCCAACCCCGTGAACAGCATAAAAGGCAAAACCCTGTTAGTGTGGGATTTAGAAAAAAAATTGCAAGGCAAGATAAGTTTCATTGCTGGAAGAGAATTGAGTAAGAAAGTCGTTTTACTATGTTGAATGTAACAATTAAACTAATTTATTTTAAATCGTTAGAAAGAAAGATCTATTCAAATTTAATTTACACTGTTAAAATAAACAACTACACAAGTTTGTACCAATATTCTCAACAGTTGTTTTATCAAATAAGAATTATCTGTTCAAAATTCTTTAATAATATTTCATTTTAGAATTAGTTATGAAATTTGATTTCAGAGCTAAATAATTGGCATTTACCTTTTACAACACTCACATTTACAATGCTTTTGCCTTTCATAGTGTTCTAGAGCTGTAAAGTGTGACTCATTTTATATTTGAAACCCAATTGTGTTAAAAGTGATCCTATTCTCAGGATGACTCTACTTCAGAATGTCTAAATATTGTCTTACTCAATTATTTTATAGTCCAAAGCTTTAACCAATATCTGACACAAATTGAATTTGAAGGGACGCCTTCAGAAGATTTTCCAACTTTTTCATGTAAAAGCTGGAGTCATTTGAAGAATTTTCACAAAACGGAAACACTTTAACCCTGGATCACACCTGGGTCAAAAATTAGAAGCGGTAATTAAACAATGACGCTGCCCACCTTAATCATACAGTAAATAATGTTAATTGGTCTGCAACTTCATACCATAAGGACTTTATGAAAAGAAATAATATTTTTAATATAAACCACGTTATTGATTACATTTCTAAATACATGTTCAAATGTATCTAAATACATCTCCATAGATGACTGTGACAATATTTTACTAACATTTGTTGTGTAAATTCAAAGTGATGGGTTTATTTTTCAAAACATTATTTTGTACTTCAATTTCAACTCCAGAAATAGATACACACACATATATATACGAGTATATATATATATATATATATATATAAGCTTGTAGAAGTTGTAAAAATAAAAAAAAAAGTTTGTTTATTACAAAGATTAGATAATTCAGAAATAAATTAATTAAATTTTTAAAATAAAGAAAACTTCGTAGTGTCTAAAATTATATTGAATGAATATTTTCGGGAAAGAAAATTGAATTATGATAGCAACCAATTCCACATTCCTTGCCACCATCGCCCTAACAACTGATAAAGATATACAAGTGGTTCTGATGATAATCCAAGTTATTTTGATAACTACTAAAATAATGAGCTAAACGTAGTGTGAATAAAAACGAGGCCAAATAATGTCCAGAATGAAACATCTCGTTTTCATTTCACTGCGTCGTTCTGCAATTTATGAAGAAGATAATAAATATAAAATACCTTGATGTTTTAAAATTCAAAAGATAATACAATATTGCAAGCTATTTCATAGGAAATAAATGAAATATATGTATGTGAACCTAAAAATAACATATATTATTAAACTAAACTTTAAAACTACTTTCCTTTTGATTGAAAACTAAAATTTTCTTTGCAATTGAAAACGTATTAGAAAAAAATAACTCATTCAACCCTTAAGCACACAATGGGTAATCATTCGTGCATATGAGTTTGTATAGGTTGGGTAAACATTTTCTACACTTACTTGCAATTTTTTTTTTAAATCAGAGAAATTATTTTATTATCTTCTAAAAAAAATTTGTAACTGATCATTAAATAATTAATAAAAAAGTATTTTGTTCATTGTCATAATGTTGTATTTAAACTTCTACTTACATAAAATGAGTGAATGTTTACAATTAATTTAAAATATTAAAGTTAAAATGTAATGAATGTTTTACTAAACTTTTTTTTGTTTAATTTTTTTTAATATATCTAACATATATCAATATATCAAACATTTTAAATATGTGTAGTTAAAACTAATTTAGTATTTTATTACCTCTTACTAGCTTATATTGTAGAACAACCCTCCAGTGCATTTTGAAACTTTTGAATTAGTTTAGTTTAGTTATGTGTTTTTCAAAGAGTTTAGAATGATCATGTGTCTTCGACAGAAATATTTGTATTATCCAGTGTGTACACAGTACTGGTAACAATTCCTTACCTTCGGAACAACATGAGTTAAATCTCCCACCCATCAGGTTTTCATTCAAAAAATTTGTCAAAAAATAAAATTCACATTGTTGGCTCATTTCGCTTCAGTGGTGTTCCGGTACATCAACCTCATTACATGGATGAAGAGCAATGCCTTCATTATTTAGTGATTCAACCGTAAATTCCTCATTGTATTCAATGCTAATTTATAAACCAGTAAAGGATTTTTCTTCCGATGATCCATTAGTATCAGTCGATTTTCTTTCACGATCACATTCTCATCTGTTTTTTCTTTCTTCAGTTGTTCCAATGACTTTTCGATTAAGCATGATTAATAATCTATAAATGTTTAAATAGGAAGCAGAATATTTTAAAAATCAGTTAATAAATTCATACTTATATATGTTGATACATAAAAAAATACTCAGTAAATATAAAGAGAATGTAATTATAATAATTGTTGGTTTATAGGTGTTTCTCGTCACTACCTATAAATGACAATGCGCTGTCGGTACTTCATTTTGACTGGCATTTGTTGATCGCCTTTGTTGATTCGTAATTGACTGCCACACTCAGTAGTCTTCGGTTATATTTGAGTTGGACAAAGAAGCACTTGTATTTTATTAATATAGCTTATTGCCGCAATAATTTATGCAACCTTTGAAGCACTAACAACGCTAATTGAAAACAAGTATACACTCAAAATTAGTTCAATATCCTAATGTATTAAATAAAAACCAGCTATGCGTTTTTATATTATGCTGATGCTCATCCGTACCTGTCCTTTATATGCGTTGTATGTTTGAGGGAAGGTGAACAGATGATGGGGTAATTACGACCATCAAGGACTGTATTTGATGCCCTTATTAAATAAACGTAGAAATATAAAAGAGTGCATTTTAAACATCTTAACTGCACCTAGATTCTATAATCCAAATCAATTGTGGAATTTAGACAAGGAGACACCCATTTTGTTGAATTAATTTGATTTATATTTATAAATATATTTATATTTATTAGATGTAATTAGATTTATGAAAACAGACCTATTTCTACCACACTCTGAATAATAATGAAGTAGTTACTAAAGATACTCACTGGAAATCCTATTTGTCTGATTTATAGTCTGATATTTATCCTTTACTGATGTAAATACTTATAGTAAAGTAAATACTTATAGTAAAGTAAATACTTACTGTAAAGTAAATACTTATAGTAAAGTAAATACTTGCAGTAAAGTAAATACTTATAGTAAAGTAAAAAAAACACAAGTAAAAGGAAAAACCCTTTTTATAAAGTAAATACTTATAGTAAAGTAAATACTTACTGTAAAGTAAATACTTACTGTAAAGTAAATACTTATAGTAAAGTAAATACTTGCAGTAAAGTAAATACTTATAGTAAAGTAAAAAAAACACAAGTAAAAAGAAAAACCCTTTTTATAAAGTAAATACTTATAGTAAAGTAAATATTTACTGTAAAGTAAATACTTATAGTAATGTAAATATTTACAGTAAAGTAAATACTTACTGTAAAGTAAATACTTATAGTAAAGTAAAAAAAACACAAGCAAAAGGAAAAAACCGCATTTGCAGTCTCTAATTTTTGGTTTTTTAACATCCTTGAGAAGAGCAGAGAAATTAGAGACCAAACGTATATGCAGTAGCGGTGGGAAACCACTCGTTGATTTCCCAAGGTTTCCAATTTTCCACGTTTGGTCTCCTTCTCTTTCCTCTCCTGCAAACTACTGAAACCAAAAGTTAGCGACTGTACGTGTTTGTATATCCTTTTATTTGTGTTTCTTTACTAACTTTGATTTATGCTACTCGTTCGGATAGTTTTTACGACTTTCAAATTTATTGTAATATATATAAGTACTATAAATAATATAAGATGAAAGTCTTAGCGACCCCTCACTTATGTCGAGTAAACTCCTGTCGTCTCACGGGTGTTCATTATTTATCATTTTCAATGATATAATACATTTTTGTAAGGAAAAAGTGATCCAGAGTAATATGTAATTTCTGCTTCTAACAAGAACCAGTAGAACTACAGAGATCCGCTGACTGACGCTTATAGACAATCATTTGAAAAGTGGTTGTGGGAACTCGAGACTATGCCAAGCTAAAGAAGCGATGTGGCGTCTCACAAGTGTTCATACAGTCTCATCTCCAAACATATCACACTGATTATCACAAAAGACTTTCTCGACGCCGTCATTACTTTTTTAAACAACATTCAAACTATGTTCAGTAATTACTTTTTAGACAGTATCAGTTGCACCATCATTCCAATAAAATTTTAACATATTTCTAAGAGATTATAGAATACTTGCAATAAATATCAGTATAATCTGTAAATTATTTCTTATTATTTCAAAAATTGCTAAAGATGATAAACTTGTATACTATACAATATAACTGAGGGTAAGTCACGTACTATGCCAGCAAATTGAGAAGAAATTCTGTACTTGCACGAAATTCTCCACAAAGTATCTGTTTCATAGATTTTTGAGAACTTAAACCTTGTTTTAGTATATATATTTTCTTACTCCTAAAGAAGATGGAAAGATATTACTGTTTGTTATCAGACCACTTCTTGAGAGGGACCAAGTTGGACAATTTTTTTTAGTATTAATGTTTTCATTTGTTATTATATGATGATAATATTCACTTAAATTTTTCATTCGGTATGTTTAACAGATTCGGTTTAATACTTTTTTACAACTTGCTGTTTACTCTTTTATAAAAACTACAAAAATAAGTAAAAGATTAGTGGATTGGCTGACCACGTCATTGCCCCACTCGCCAGAAAGTAGTAGAGCTCTTCTCCAGTTTGGCGGGAGGTTTCAGCATATCAGCTGTATGCAGAATAAAAACTATCAGTACCATGGGAACTTGCTTGGCCCTCGGCATCTCGGACCCGAGTCAGTCATGTGGTATTGGCCTTGCTGAGGCTTCAATCCAAACCTAAAGTTGATTAGACACTAAAGCTTTTCTCTGGGTTCAGCTATCGCTTGGGGATGTAGTATTATCTTCCATGTTACTTGGAGAGCAACAGGATGTAAGCGAGAAAAGTGAAGCCTCTACCAAGTCGGCAGGGACCAGTCAAGCGGGATTGAGCTAGAAGTATAATCCTGGCACTCGCCTTCAGGTGAGTCCTGAATTCCGGATTAACGAACGGGCTATACCCCTTCGGAGGGGATACAAAAGTAGTTCTCAAAACACAAGAAAATTAGACGTCTACCCACTACTATATTTTATAAAAAAAGAATACCGAATCCAGTATCAAGTAGAGTTTCCTGCCGTAACGGGGAGGTCAATGAGACGTCTAAACTAGTTCTAACAATTGAAAAAAAAAAAGAATAAGATATCTTCAATTGTTAGCATAAAATTTATTTAATAAAATTAAAAAGACAAGCTAAATTTTTATGTGTAAAATTCACTAACCTGAACAAAATTGATAACAAATAATAATAGTAATACTATTTAGTTGTTCCAGTGATACGTAGATTTCTGGTACATATTATGACCTGTGATCATATCTAACAACGATATTCAAAAATTTAAAGAAATGAAAGGTAAATAGTTTAAATTTTGTTTGAAAACAAATATTTGTAAATAATCATAAAATTGTATAAGTATAATTTGATTTTTTTATAATTTGTTGATGGGTGCTTAATTTTCCCAGACATTTTTTTTATAGAGTCACAATTAAACAATTATTTCACTCAAAACACTTATCCATTTTATCCAGTAAAACTCGCTTAAACAGTTCCAAATAAAAGTAATGTACAGCACAGTTTGCTGTGGTGACGTAGTAACATTGTAATTAACCTGAACAGTTGAGTACAGTATAGTAAATGTACAACACTTGCACAGGGACTTATGCACTTAATTGTTACTCAACTCAATACAGCATATGGATGTAACTGAATTTCCAGTTTTTATGTAATTTTATTGGGAGACAAATATTAGGACCATGCACACTTCTGCAGCCAATACCGCCTCCTTATCTCCTCTGATGAGGTTTGCAGGGAACCCAAACAATTATCACAATATCACAAAATTTCTTATAATTTCACATAAATTTGAATTAATTATGCTGTATTGAGCATAATAAATTGGTAAATTAAAGTATATAAATAAATCTGTGTCATGATGCCATACATTACGTAAGTATTTTGGAGCTTTCTGGAATAGATGGGGATGTTCCTAGTAATACTCTGCGAGCTTCCGCTATCAAAGCCCAGAGCAAAACCCATATAAATTGGTTTTAAATAAATATCATAGATAAAAATGTGCTAGTTAAAAATTAAGAAAAAGCAAAGAAAAATGGTTTAACAGTAAATATCTGTAATTGTATTACATGATTTCACAATAAACACGTGAAGTAACAATCAACGTCTAAACCACAATAATAAATGAAAAAAATGAACGTTTTTCTCAATTCTTATTGTGATTTGGACGTTGATCAGTAATTGTAAAATACTATTTATAACAATATTGATCATATTTAAATTGCAAATAATAAACGAGTACAAAGCATAATTTGAATCTTAGGAAAGTTCAAATTACACAACAATATTGAAATAATTAATTATCAAATAAGCGTTGTCATGTTCAAGATAATTAATTAAAAACTTGTGTTACTAATGACAATGTACATACAAATAAGATTACAATGTTAGTATTAGTAGTAGTAGCAGTACCATAGTATAGTAGCAGCAATGGCAATAAGTAGGGGAAGGAAGAGGAACAGGAGGAAAAGAGTAGAGAGGTTGTAGACTTGATCTTGGCCTCATCTATGAATTTCTTTTTGTAGTTTAGACGTTTATATATATTATATACCAATTAAAAAGAAGATAGTACACAGATGGACACAGGAATAACTCACTTCTATATTTCGACCATCGTCGTCATCAGGAGGCGAAGAGTCCCGCAGGAAGGCAGAGCGGTCACTCAGTATATGTTATATATATATTAAACAAGTTCAAATTTGAAGAAGAATAACACACAGTGTAAAGAAACACACTTAATAACTAAAAATTTTCGGAAGATCCGTCTTCAGGAGAAATGAGCTAGAAACGGAACGGCAGGTAACTAATCCAGTAGTTACTAGTCCAGTCCAATTTGAATCGTAATTCCAATTTTATAGCGTATATATATATTAAACCATATATCAAATAAATTTATTCTTACCAGCACCTCCTCGTGTTGGTTCTTCGCCCATAACAGCATATCCTCTATCTGAAATCAGTTGTTATGTCATGAAACAATTATTTATACATTTGCTATTTAAATCACATAAGAAGAAATAAATTAGATACATCTGTACAGTATTGTGTAGCTTAAAGATAGAAATTAGTAAATAAAAGTATATAAATAAATCTATGTGTTTGATGTCACACCTTACATATGTATTTTGGAACTTTCTGGGATAGACTGAAATGTTCCTAATAAAATAGAAGAGTGCTGCAAATATGTCTTGATCATACATAGTTGAAGACTCGGTTTACGCTCAATACTTCAGACTTTAGACCAAGATGAATACCACCAGTTGTGACCAAAGGAAGAATCATACGGATATGCGTGTCCACCAAGAGCCTACATGATGCTCACATATAGAGCAACTCCAACCTAGACTTTAGAAGAAAATTCTGAGCTAGAAGGAGAGTCCAGACACAACAGGTCCTGGACCTCTGGGTCCAGAATACAAAAAACGGTTGTATTCTGAAGAAATTTAAATGTAGTAACATACATAATAATAACCTGGTAAAATTCACCATAATAATTAGTTGATTTTTTGATAACTTTTTAAAACATAGCTGAAAATTAAAAGTAGAAATGGACACCAAAGAGATTCTATTTCATCTTACCATCCTTGGTTTCAAATTTATAATTTTTTTTATTATAAAATCTGGCACCTATGTTAGGGCCAGAAGTGTCTTCTGAATTGATACTCCAGATGGATACTTCACTTGCGATGGGCTTTCTACACTTGATTCCACGTCAAGAGTCCACAATTTTTGCATACACAAGGATCATTAATGAGCAAAAGACATCTACTTCACATCTTCATCCAGGAAGTTTTTATTTTTTTTTTTGATTGAATTGTTAATTTTATGTCTGCTATATTATTTTTAAGCCTTTTATCAATATCATTTACTTCCTAAACACATGTAGAGTATATTTATTTTTCCCACATGAGACAACAGAATTTATTAGTAATTTTTCAGAAGTTGTTCGTAAGTATTCTGTAAATCATCAGGTTCCACGACAAACCATTTAAGCAATATACTAAGAACTTTAAAAGTTTCTATTATAGACTAAATGAGAATATTTTGAGCCCCAGAAATTACTCTTTTTTTTTACGTTTACTAATAAGAAATCAGATTGAACGTGCATAACGGGTTATACCTTTATGTGCATAACTACTGTGATAAAAAAGTCGAACTAAAATAATCTCTGTAACAATAATAAAAATCTGTAGTGGCCTAGATGTAACTTCACTAGAACTTCATCTAGTATGTTACTTCACTAGATGTAAGCATAATATCAAACTCGTTGATGATCAATTGAGTTTTTGTTTTATTTCAAATGACTATCGTGATGAGGCTATACACACTGGTAAAGAATTATCAAACTTATGAATAATCAATTTAATGATTTCATTTATTTTATTGTGGCTATATATATTTTGTCAGTTATAACAAATAATAAATCGTTGATCTTATTCAACGTTGTATAGTTTGGACATCGTTATCTAATTCAGACAAATTCTTATTATTCGGATCAAACTGAGGGCCTCAGAACTCTTTTTTCATCGAATTCTACGCAGTGCTACCATATCTGACCTAACGGGCTTCTCTTTTTCGTTTTCAGTATCAACTTTTTATTTTAACTGTTTTATTGATAAATCAAAATTATCCTTAAAGAATTATGTTTCACTTCTATTATAGGTTGGTTATAGGTGTTGTTCTGCTAAAAAATCTTTGACCTCTTCAAGGAGATTGCCTCGCTTTTAGATGGAATGTGATCAAAGGTTTTCGCAACTTGCAAACAGAGTCTGAATCATTTGTATGATGTTCATTGCATCTTGCTTAAGTAGTATTTAAGAAAACAGACTGGAGTTAGGTATTTTTGATACATTTTTATATCCTTCCATTGAAAATATAGTAATGAGGTTTTTAAAATAAATTAGACACTGTTGCTGTACTCATTTTTATCTATTTTCATCCTCATTCATTCATCAATCACACAAATCTATTCCAAACGGTTCTCTCCCACATTTTCCTGTATTCAATTCTTTCTAAGTATCCACATTCAATTTTTACTATTAACTTTTATTAAATCTTGTTGCATCACTATTTCAGACTGGGTTAACTTTTTTGAAATCAGGAAGCTTTCAATCCATGTGATCATTTGTTATCACTTTGACGCCAACTGTAAAATGCTATATTTACACTGATTATTCTTTGCGTTAGCATTGTATTAATATATTCTGAAGTTTCTGGATAAATACATCATACTTCCAGCTGATTGAATAGATACCAAGACTGTGCTATGGAAAGATTTTTATAACGAACAACTTTAGGGTAGTTCTTTTAAGCTTTCAAGCTTTTTCAATATTGTCATCTAAAAATATTGGACCTGATTCTTTTGTTTCGTCCTTGTGATAGGTATGTTGTCTGTTATGAATATCTATCTAAAACTTCTCATATTATTATAAATAGGAGTTTTGTCCTTTTTAATGTAACACGTCTTATATTGTAAGCTCATGCAAATTTGTTATATGACAGTATCCAAAACACAATTATAACTTTAAAGAATCACCCAAAAAATGACTTACAAATAGTAGCCGAATGGTCATAACAAATGAAAAAGTACTTTTCCTGTGCTTCACTATTACCTAAAACTACTGGTGTTCTTAAATATACGAATAATATATGTCTGGCAATTACATATGCTGAAGGGTACAACATATACATTAAATGCAATACTCACTCTAGACAGCCAACCTTCACTCTGGAGAGCAACATAAATATAAGGCCGTTTTACAAGGCCACCATAAAATACTGAGAGTATATAGTTCTCAGTATTTTATTGATCTTGCATATTATATTAAATATTATAGCATATATATTATATTGCATCATATAATATTAATAATTAAAACATCTTTTCTTTAAACTTCTTGATGAACTTTTGAAACAAAAATTCTATTGGACCCGATTCTAATGGCCTCAAAAATTTAATAGACCATTCTTAAATACAAAAAAAATAATTTTATTTATTTAAATCAATGTAAAAATACGGAACAAGCACAACAGGTAGAAAATACAAATACAAATTTGTAACAAGTACAAATACAACAGCAAAGTAGGAAGACTCCAGTTGAGATTTGACTCTGTCGATCTTTTTTTCTCATTTCTTATTGTTGTGTGGACGTTGATTTTTATTTCATGTGCAGATTGTAAGATCTTGTTATACCAGGTAAATATTAGTTCAAGTTAAGTTTTCAGTTTGTAGAGCCTTATTGATTTTTGTGACGATCGAAATTTCTTGATTTTTTTTTTATATTACTAATAATATAAAGTTACATTCTTTGATAAAATTTTCATTTTTCTACAGTTAGGCGACTAGTGTAAAAAAACATTTTGTGAAGTCATGTAAATGTCTCACAAAACCCCTTTTTGGGCATATGTATTTTTTTAAAAAGTATTCAACTCATCCACTCAAAATGTGCTACTTTTTGTTACGATTTCATTACAATCCGTCAATTTGTGTGACCTCTATCATGTTCACAAAGTTTTTGAATCAATCAGAAGTCAAAAATTTTAAATTTTGTAGAATCTCACAACTTTTAAATCCATTAAAATCTTGAGATTGAATTTTTCCACGACTGCTATATTTTTTCTCATAGTAAAAAAAAAATTAGTATCAATTACACAAAATTGTGTCAAAATAATGTATACAATTTTTAAAATGTATGTTCCTTACAAAGAGGGAAATAATAAATATTACCATTTATTATGACAACATTAATTGTTTTGTTTATCTTTTAATTATTATCTTAAAAAAGAAACCAAATACTTCAAAGATATTCGAACAGAGATTTGTATGACATCATTTCAAACTTCACACTTTTAATCATTGGTTAGGAAATATGGTTTTTACTTAGATTTCCACTATTCAAACTCCTTTATTTTAATGTTTTATATTCAACTGGAGCACCAACAAATAAGCATTTATTACCAACTCAATTACTCCCTTACTTACTTAAAAATGAGTAAGTACTAATTTATATATTAGTATTTATTTATTAAGTAAGTATATTTTTTTATGCTTAATCAATATAATATGTTGCTGTTATTTTACTTTTTCTATGTCATCACATTTTGTAAAAGAAAAATATATATCAATAAAAAATTTAAACTTAAACACCTTAGTTGGATTGTTACAAGAAAATGACGTTGATCTTAATCACTACTGTTGTGGTTGTTAACATGGATTATTTTCCATTACCTGGGAAGTCGTGGTTCGGAATCCATTATTTCATATTTTTAATTTCGGTTAGTAATAAATGCTTATTTGTTGGCGCCAATTGACTATAAAAAACATAAAAGAAAAGTGTTTGAGCAGTGTAAATCTAATTAGAAATCATTTTCCTAACTAATTATTAAAAGTGTCATGTTTGAAATGATGTCATACAAACCTCTGTTCCAATATCTTTTGAAGTATTTGGTTTCTTTTTTAAGACCATAATTAAAACAAAAACAAAACAATTAATGTTGTCTTAATAAATAGTAGAATTTCACATATTTAAAATATCTTTTTGACATATGATTAAAGAGAGAAAATGTGAAATAAATAAAGTTAAGCTCTACCAGTGGTCAGCAAACATATTAATTAAAAGATCAAATAGCATCCGGTGAGGTATTCTTTTGACAGGAGAATCACTTTAAGAAAAAGTTTGAAAAGGCCATTTAAAACAGATCATGGAATAAATGTACCAATTGACTACCGATATCAATTATATGTGTATTAATATTGTTTAAACATTGTTGCATTTGTTTAAATTAAGTTTATTTTTATTATTTTAGATTAATTTTAAAAAAGATTCCAGATTTCGATCATAAAGACAAATATAATCGTTTTTTGTTCACGTTCTTCTCGAGTCGAACATCCAGTGTCAAGCGACACTGACGGCTCGATGACGATGATATGCAGCATACAATATTTTTTTCTGTAGAAGAACCTTCATAGGTTTCTCTTTATTTGAATCTCTCACTTCTTGCTGGGTTTTTGGAGGTGCACGCCAGCAAGTTCCAATGATTCTTCATCCTCGTTTCATTCAGTCCAGTTGTTCATTTCCGTGAGGTTCAACCTTTTTTACATATTTATTGCTAGTCTCATTCTGTCTCTGGCAGCAAAAGTTCAGGTTCAGACTTGAATGGTATTGTTGGAACAAATCCCGCAATGCGAAATGGTGGAATGATTGAGAAGCTTCCATTCTAATGAACTACTGAGAGAGAAAGTAAGTATTACAAATGTTAAAATCATCTATTCATTATTCAGGCTTTTGAAAGTGTCAACTTCGCCACTATGTTTAAAATGTATGTTAAACACGTGATCTTGAAAGAATTGCACTCAACTAACCAGAGGTTAGTTACCTCATGGTCCGAAGTTTGACAAACACACACACACACACACACACACACTACATTTATGTCATATTTGTTTGCATTAGCGTCATTCAAATAAGTTACTAATTGCACCTAAAGTTTCTAATTTTTGCTTAGTATTGTTATCAGTAGAGAAGAGACAGGAAAACCAAGCTCACATATTAAGATGGTTGCAGACCAACAATGTTGTCACGATTTCGCCTGGTTAAAAGAATTACGTTGATAACAGCTTAGAAGTAAATAACATATACAAATAAAAATTAATTTGGGTGAAAGAAGGAAAAATATATACAATAAAAGAAGGAAGAAGAGAATAAATTATAAATTAAATAAGAACAGAGAGAAAAATAAAGTAGGTGGATAAGACACTCCTTTTTTTAAAAGAATAACCGTTTTGTTCATGATTTATTTATTTATAACTTACTTTTTTTTCTCTCAGTATTTTTTTACTTTTTACTTTTACTTTGCTACTAAGTAAAATTTAATATTAATATGATGATATTTAATGTTCACCGAACCATATCCAGAAAAATGAATTTATACACTATATTAGTTAAGTATAAACTCAATAAATGAAATAATTAATATATTTAACTATTAAGTTATTAATTAAGTATTAAATAATTAATACAAAAATTATGATAAAATCAGGCTTGATTTGAATAAAATAAATTTTGTTTTACAAATGTTCATTACATTACAGCATGTAATGAAATCTAATTAAACAATATTTTTTAACCCTATGTAATGTAATAATTTAGATTCATTCCTTCCAATTGGTGTTTCCTGGTTCAGATTTTGTGACTTTCCTAATGATGATGCCCATAACCTGGATCGGTTAATGAAGATCCCCTTATTTATTTCCACAACGACAGGTCAGCTCTTGGTCTTAAGTTGATAAGATAATGGTTTTCTTTTGAGTATTATATATTTTTTCCATTCATTTTATTTTTATTTGCTTCTCTTTTTTTTATCACTTTCTAATTTACTTCTTTTATTCTTCTTTACTTCTGATATCTTATTTTCTCAATTTCTTTTCTATTTAATATTTGATCAATAATCAACAAACTTCTATCATTTAAATAATGATTTTGATAAAATACATATACATGGTGTAGACCAATATACAATTAAATTTTCTTTTTATCTGTTATTATGTTATTACAATGTTTTAGAAAAACTAATTTTTTTATCTTTTTACTAGAATTTAATTTCAATTGGATAATGTATGTACAGCAAAATTTAGTTAATTTAAATTTTATATATATATAATATATAGTTTGTAGCAAAGTGGGCCTGATTTCAGTTGAATTGATTTGCCTTAAAAATGCCAAAATATTAAAATATTTTTATTTAGCAATACGTTAATTTTGATAGATAAATAGTCTGATTAAGTGAAAGGCTGTAAGAATGGTGGTTCTATGAAGGTAGTTTGACAGACTTTGATTCCAGCAGACTGATGTTTTTATAGGAAGCGACGATTCCGTCTGAGAGGCTCCCAGAAGCAGCAAAGCGGCGACTCAAGGTGGGCCCATCAATCTCTGTTCTCATCTAATGAACCAACCAACAGTTATTTTTAGCCCCAAACCCCCACCTCCCCTAAACATCTGTTTTACAATCTGTCATTTTTTTTAATACAGTGGACAGGACGCGACAAACAGTTACAAGCGTTTAAACACGTTCAAAAGGGAAAAAATAATTCCATTTAACTTTTAACAAGTCAATTTAGTTTATTGTTGACTAATTTCTTGTCAACGCCACTACCATTATTTCCAAAGATCAAATTCAATTATTTACCATTAAGAGATACTTTTTTTCAGTATGAAGTTTGTATACGCGAAGAAAGAATTATAGCTGTTCAGAAATAACAAAACAAAGAATCGTAAAAAACACTTTAAAAAACTTTAATAATGATCTTTCTGCTGCAAAAAAAAGTTTAATTTCTGCATATTCTCCCCTATCATATATTAAAACCGATGTAAGGATTTACTTTCATAAACTGATGGTCAAGAATATTCGTATTTTCAATTGAATATTCAATTAGAAATATAATTGAATGTCAATCAAAACTTAAGTAGGGTAACGTAAGTAATTCAATTAATTAGTAATTCAATAAACCAAAATAATAAAATATAAAAGGAAATAGAACAATGATATAACTAACGTCTTCTGTTGTATTAGCAACCATATTTTAAAGATTAAGAATGTCTTGACTCACCTCTTCATTCCAATTACAATTACTTGAAATGAACATGTTAGTTACTGTGTTTTTGCAACATTTCGAAAACATAATTAGTTTGTGGTATTTTTAAACTGTGAAATTCATAATTAATTAGTAAAATACATTTTAAAGTGGAAAAAAATATAATTTGTTAACTAAGCAGAAATTAAATATCAACCAGATTGGAGGAAATAGTAGAATTCTTGAAGAAGTTTTCATTCAACATAGATCTTAGCTGATAGACAAATACATTTTGAAAATCATAAACTGCATGTTAGTTTTAAGACAATGATGGATTTTGTATTATTTTATTGAAATTATTAAATATATATATATATAGAACGGACACTTTGAAGAACAAAGGACTCAATGAAGTCAATATAATGGACAAGAATTCGTTGTCAGGAGGAAATGAGAAGGGAAGAAGCAGGAGGGATTTGGTCCGACTGCCAGGTCTGCTGACTCTGCTTCGACCTTCCATCTGTCTATATCTTTCCTTATTCTTCTTCTCTTCTGATCTCCTCCTGAATATGAACTCTTGTCCAAAATATCCATCTTAGTAAGTCCTTACTCTCTTAAATGTTGTATGTAACTTGAGTTTTCCAAAGTACAGACGACCATCTTTTCCATATTTTGAAATATATATATTCATTTTTTTGATGTGTTAGTATTACTTAAACATTATCTAATACTAACGTTTGGTGTCATATATGTAATCTATAATGTTCCAGCTTAAAAAATATGTATGATTAATTGTTTTGTATTAATGAGTTTAATCAAAAACTGTTTATGTACTGTCAAATAAATGACAGTCATGATAGTTATATAGTTGTAATAATTAGTGTTGTGTAAATAACAATATGTAGTGTTATGTACTGTTAACGAATACTAAGTTATAAGTCATACTTAATAAATAGAACTGCAATTTGTTTTTGAGAAAAATTCGTTTACACAAGCTCTTTTGCGCTAATGAGGATAAACATTCTGGCATTGCTACATTTTAATGTTTATGAATGAAGCAGTTATCCAAAACGTATAACTGTTCCAATGATGTAGTGATTTATGGCATTTGGTACTATGTTACAAATATGTTTCTTCAAACATCTTTGGCTTACAACAATTGGCATTGGAGCAAGCTAAATAATTTCAAAGTGCCAATGGAATTGTAGTACTCTGTTGTCTTTTCAGTCTTATAACAGCATTTTAATATTTAATGCATCTGATAGAAACATTACAGCAATTTTTTTTTCTTTATAATATGAACCTGTCAAGATCTACTGTTATTAATGCCACCTGAATTCAGACACACAAAATCTGGTCAACACAAACAAACAAAAAGCCAATAGATCCAAACCAATGACCCTGTTGAGGCAATCAAAACAATCTTGCCAACATGACTTTTTTTTATTTATTACTCGTATTAATTACTTGAAACACTTGGGTTTCTAACAGAGTTGACTTCAGTTGAGGAATAGTGTTCACATTCTAGGCTTCAAGTTCTTCCACTACTACTTCTACCACTACCACGGAGGATATTCAGTGATAATTCCTAGGATAGGTTTACCCAACTGATAATAAAACCCAATATATATATATATATATATATACTAAATAATCACAATAAACACATGATGAAAACTAATGAAAGTATAAGCCACAAGGAAAAAGTTATATATATATATATATATATATATATATAGTTCACAAAGGAAAGAGAAAAACAAAAAAAAACGTACAATCAATTCGACACATTCGTCGTCATCGGGCAGAAGTAGCCCCTTAGAGTAGCTGAAGCCAAATAATAATAATAATAATAATAATAATATATATATATATATATATATATATATATATGAATGAATGATTTCACATAAACACATGAAATAACAATTAATGATCAAACCACAATATGAAATGGGAAAACAAGACTAAGATCCTTTCAACCGTAACTGATTCATTTATATATTTACTTTAAAAATGAATCAGAAAAAACTGAGTTGGGTTTTTGACTGTGACAAAGACCGCTTGTTACGGTTGAAAGATCTTAGTCTTGATTTCCAATTTGATATTGTGGTTTGATTTTATATATATATATATATATATATATATATATATTGGCTGTTGTTTCTCACTGTATCATTCCCTCTCCTCACGACGACCATTAAGAGGGTCTGAACATTGAAAGTTAATCATAATGTATTGATTTCACTTGCAATTTTGCATTTTTTTAATATATACCTACCTGTTAATATACCCTACAAAATAGAGAAAAGAATACAAAAGTCACAAATAAATTCACTTCAAAATCTGTTTATATTGTTTTATCAGATCATTTCAATTTTATTATTTATTTTTCTCTGATTAACGTTTTTGCAATCTCGTTATTCAGGATTGTTTGACTGATTTTCAACTTTCCCCTATTTTTCCAAGGTAGGTAAGTAAACAGAAAATATGCCCTCTGACACAGGAAAATAGTGAAGCTGGTAAAAAATATCAATGTTAAATTTTCTGTCTATACTAATACGAAAGTCTAAACCATAGTAAGAAAATCAGAAAAATTACTACGATCTTTCAACCAAAAAAATTGTTTATCGTCAAAGTCTCTGATACTAATAAGAGGTGATGCAGAACATCTGGTGTGGTACTGATGAGCTGTAATCTAATGTGTTTCCCAATCATTTTCTATTCGTGATTTTACATATAAGATTTAAATTCAGCACAGGAAATAAATAAAATGGAGAATTTTAGCATTGAAGGTTGCCCCTATGAGTATGATTTTTCCATCGATATATAAGGTGTGTGTGTATGTTATAGATGCATATAATTGGCTAAGCTCAATGGGAAGAAGACTTAGCTTATTGTTGGGCAATATTAAATCAGAGAGTAGTAATTAAAGGGTCAGTTTAGATTAAATGTTTGAGTGAGAGCCATTATCTGATTTGACAGGTAGTTGATTTACTAGAATGAGCCGAGTGAATGGAGTGTCTAATGTGCTTGTGACGTGCGTGGTAATGGTGTGAAGAGAGCGGACAGCGCGTCAGCTCATGCGATCCAAATCGGCCCAGTCTTCTGGCCTCATCAATCCAACATCTCACCAAAACAGCCAAACAACAACTTTTAAAAAGTCATTAGTTAACTAGTTTCATTTAATTATAATGCAATGAGATTTAATAATATCTACTATTACAAAATAAATTTAAATATTGCTTCAAACATAGTAAATAATTCGCTCTTTAGTATGTTCGCGAATATTGAAGTCCTATACAACTAACAGAATATGCGAATAGTCCACTCTGTTAGATCAATCTAATTGATATAGTTGTCTGTTATTAAATAAATCTACTGAAAAGTAATAACTCACTTCTCCTATTCCTTTTGCCTAGGTGTTTGCTTATGATGAAATTAATGAAATTGGCTTTAAGATTGGCTGTTTACTGACGGTGCAGAAAGTCCAAAGTAATTATTATTATTAGTATTTATAATAAAATAATCATAATAATAATACAATATTAGTATTTCAAGTCATATTTCAATAGTACATAATCCTTAATAAATTTATAACTATTAATTTTAATTATCAATGTTTGATCAAACTTAAATAAGTTTATGTAAGTTCTGAATTTCATGTTCAAATTTCGTAAGTTATGTCAAAGTTAGTTTGTACTAATCTGGTCGTTAGTCTGTATAACATACTCTGTTATCGAATGAATTCATTTATGTGCTTGTGCAAATTGCATTATACATCTAATGAGACAGGTCAACAAATTAAAAGAAGAGACGTATAGAAGGATCAGTGCACAAAGAATACTTTGCTTTGAGCAATAGTGAGCCGAATCCACTTCTAAAGTATATAAAATGTTGGTAAAAGGGATTTACTCAATATACAGCTTGAATGGCTGCACCAGCAGAACGCTTCTTCTCATAATGACAATCACACATTGTCAATATAGACCACAAAAAACACTAAAAAAAATTCACTTTGATATTTCACATCAAATATGAATATGCATATTGAAAAGATTTTTTTTTCCAACTCTACAAAGAGATAGATGATATAACAGCATAAAAAATATCCTTATCAGGGTACAAAGTGGCGAGCGAAGAATTATAAAATTATCAAAAGTTCATGTATGTTATTTTTATTACGTGATAACGTAATAAAAATAACATTAATATTTATATATTACAAACAACTGAATGATAAGTATATTTTGAATTATTTACCACCTTTCTTTATTGTATAGGGTACTACCTTTTTTATGCATGTTTTGATACTGTTGTAAAACCTATGAACTTTGGTAGACTTTTACTACAAATTAATGGCGCCCATATATATATATATATATATATATATATATCATTAGAAGAAAAAGACAGAACCTACATCTTTTTTATTTTGATACACGTCTTTATCAGGAGAAAAAGAACAATACTCAAGTAGCAAGCAGGGAGTACAGGTACACGTACTTTAATCATTACTGTTACCTGTGACCATAAGAAGAGAGTAAAAGGTGCGATAAGAATTATTTAAGAGAGATATTTAAAAAATTAATTATTAAATAAATATAAGAAAACATTAATACACGATAGAGATTGAAACCAGGACCAGACTTTGCTCCTGAATGACTGACGTAGTTCATATTGAAACTCTTAAAGACATAAAGGCATCGGTAATAGGGGATCTGTTTCAGAACTTCTATACGAAAAACATTGTTGGAAGCAAATCTTGAAAATTGCATGAGTGGTATTTGGGGGGGGGGGGGGGGGTGCATTAGACACTCCAGGATGCATATGAAACTTGAACAGCAAGGAACGGTCGAAAATAGATAATACAAGAAATAAACCATAGGCTTACCTACAGTACAGAATGACACCTAGAAGTCAAATTTCTGGCTGAGCCGCCCTCAGAGAAGAAAAAAAGATACTAAAGACACTGGTGGAGCGAGTGTTGATCACCAATCTTCACTTCTGATATACACTTGAATTATCTCCCTTCTCTATTAAGGACGGTTCAAGTGTGTTTATCTCCTATATGTGAACCTCTTGTCTATATACAGTAAATAAATTGATATCAGGAATCGGCCAGATTCCAGATTATTGATCGATTCATGTTAAACATTCATCAAGTATATATATATATATATATTTGAGTAGCAGTTTGCTTCTCAACGCGAGTACTTCGCACTTCTTCCCGATGACGACGGATGTCGAAATATCGAAGTGAGTTCTGTAGTGTCTTTCTGTGTTCTTTTCTATGTGTTAAAGTATATATATATATATATATATATATATAAACAAAACTAAAGTTTATCAGGACTCAGTCAGTTCTTCAGGTTCAAATGAAATTCTCATTGGCAACGTTTCGGTCTTTATTTAAAACCTTTTCCATAGGCAGAAGTATAAATTTTGAAACAGAAAAACAAAGTATTACATTACAAATTATTTTACAAAGAAAAATAATTTGTAATGTAATACATAGTTTTTCTGTTTCAAAATTTATACTTCTGCCTATGAAAAAGGTTTTAAATAAAGACCGAAACGTTGGCAATGAGAGTTTAATTTGAACCTGAAGAACTGACCGAGTCCCAATAAACTTTGGTTTTGTTTCTATTCCACGGTATATACTTTTATCAATATATATATATATATACAAGATTTCACATAACCACGTGAAATAACAATCAATGATCAAACCACAATATGAAATGAGAAAAAAAGACTAAAATCTTTTTTTCCCATTTCATATTGTGGTTTGATCATTTATATAAATCATTACCTATCTTCGGAGTGACTCACTTCTTTATCTCTCTACCTGATGAAGACGCGTTCGAAATATAGTAGTAAATTCCTAAGATCTCTTTTATGTGTATTCATTTTTTCTCTGAATCTAGATGTTATATATATATATATATATATATATAAAATAAAATAAATTCAAAACGAAGGAAACACACAGAAAGACACAGACATAACTCACATCGATATTTCGACCATCGTCGTCATCAGGAGGTGCGAAGAGCGAAGAGTCCCGCAGGAAGACAGGGCGGTACTCCCTGTCTCCCTGAGTACCGCCCTGTCTTCCTGCGGGACTCTTCGCTCTTCGCACCTCCTGATGACGACGATGGTCGAAATATGGATGTGAGTTATGTCTGTGTCTTTCTGTGTGTTTCCTTCGTTTTGAATTTATTTTATTTTAAAAAAGTCCGCTGGACCGTTTCTTTTAATTGTGGTATATATATATATATATATATATATATATATATATATATATATATATATATGTTTATATATGCACCCTCATTTATAAACAACTTCATGACTACGTCGCTTTCAGTAGATTTATAGAATAAATAGGAGTGAGGGAGCAGATTAGATCACAAGGCAATATCTGAATAGTGAACCAGGAGGATAGAAAAAATAATAAATAGGTGAGAAAGTAATAACATACAAATTAAATAAATTGAGATTGATTGATTAATTGTAATTGATTTTTAAATATTAATCATTATTAATGTTAGAGATTATGTTAGAGTCTGCAATGCCACTTCTTTCTGGGTCTAATTATAAATTTGTTACGATTTCCTAAATTTCTTAGGATTAATGATTCAATGGCCGATTCATACAGAATTATAGAACACAAATTTTGTAAATCTTTCAGCGACTTGAAAAATTCAAAGGAGGAACGGACTAAAAAATTAGTATTAAAAGTAACTCTATTAAGATGATTTGAATTCAAGGTTCTGTTTGCGACAGTGACGGTTTCTGGTCTTAGTCCTTAGTCTGTCTTGAGGACTTCGGAAGCGGTTCATGAGTCCATCTATATATGAATTAGTGGGTATAAAAATAAATTAGCTAATAACTTAATGCCAGCAGAATAAACATTATTGTAGCAATCATGAATTAAAAAAACTGCAATTTGATTTCTGGCAGTGGACAGTGACAGCAACATTTTTTTTTTCGATGTGGTAGAATAGTGTGCTTACACAACGACACTGAAGCCTTACTTGTGTTATTAAATCGACGAAAGAGTCTGTTTAGAAATGATTTCTTTTTTAACTCTTTAGACAGTAATTATAATCATTGTAGATGAAATATCAAAAGATGACAAGGAATGTAGCTTGTATAGGATAGAAGTATCTGCAGTTTAGGTGATGAAATATCAAAGGACGACAAGGAATGTAGCTTGTATAGGATAGAAGTATCTGCAGTTTAGGTGATGAAATATCAAAAGACGACAAGGAATGTAGCTTGTATAGGATAGAAGTATCTGCAGTTTAGGTGATGAAATATCAAAGGACGACAAGGAATGTAGCTTGTATAGGATAGAAGTATCTGCAGTTTAGGTGACCACCATTTTTAAAAGAATGATATTTCTTGAATTGTTTTCGATCAATCACAACAAAGGTTTCATTGAGAAAATGTAAGGGTCTTGTATTCTCATCTCGAGAGACCAGTGCAGTTTCGTAGTGGACTGTCAGTAGTGAACGTAGTGAATTGTTGCTGTCACTGTCCCTACATCACTTAGTTGACTGTTTCCAAAATTTAAATCAAAATCGTTATCATTTAGATTTAAATAATAATCTAATTAGAAAATATAAAATCATTGATGGCTGCGAGTGGTACATTTATTTTTTTTTTGCCAGATTTGAAAGGTTTTTAGTAACTTATATGTTATTAACACCTGAACAGAAGTGCAACATTTCGTTAACCATAATTTGATATTCTGTCTTTTTTTTTGGGAACAACGAAAATATAATGGTAGTTATAAATTTATTAAAAATGAAACTATATATATTTTTTCTGGATTAGTTCATAATTTGATATTAGACGTTGGAATTGAAATAAATATTGTAATTGTAAGAAAAACTGGGAAAGAAATTAGTTGATTAGTAGGATGGTGACAGTAGGGTTATTTACCGGGATGGACCGGCGAGTGTGGAGGAGGTTCCATATCCAAGATCACACCAGCACTGGTGTTCCGTATCATTAGCACAAGCCACGCCCACAACATGGCTGTCGACCTGCCTCAGAGGCCAATAGCACCCAACCCATCCCCATTGGTTGTTCCATACATCAATCTGGCATATCTCTCCCACTCACAGTCACAGCCCACTGTAGATTCGGTAATACATCTCCTTATTTTTTAGCTTCTTAATATTTCCAATTTATTTGGTTCCTTATATAAATTCATTATGCTTCTCCTCTGTTCCAATGCTGAACCAATCGTAAGCTATGTTGAAACATTAAATCAAATCGTGACTTGTTTTCGGTAAAAAAAAAGTAAGTAAATAAGACTATAGAACTTTTACAAACAAGCATCCATGCACTCATCTCTCCTGCAGGCAGATAATTGATATTAATCATACGTCATTCAAACCGCTTTATGCTTCTTAGCTTAATGTTATAGCTGCTAAAGCATTTTATTCTGCTGGAAATTTGATTCTGAGACGTGAAGTTCTCTCCGTACATTTCAAATAGTACATGACAATTATATAATTACAAATAAAGTATATGCTAGTGACGTCACCAACATCCTGATTGGGCCAGTAAGGCCTGTGTTTTACGTGTAACTTAAAATGTATTAAACAGTTGCAAATAAGCATATATCTGTTTCGCCATAGAGCCGGGCATCAGGGCAACGTTTTCACAAAGAGTTAGTTCAATATAAAACGTACAATAATGACGTCATACACGTGTTTTGGCTCGGTCATTATATTCTGCGTTAGGAGCGTGGGTAGCCCAGTGACAATACGTCTCTGGATTGGTAGGTCCGGTGTTCGATACCCACTCTCGATTTATTGATGCGGGAGGTAAAGACAAATCTGAGCACTTTAAGCCACTGGTCCCGAGTCTGTACAATGTCAAGTATTCGTTAAAGATCCCTACTCTAAATAGCCTTGAGTTAGGCAACATATAGGATTCTCAATGTATAAGGTTCATTGTGTGGTATCACAAACGGCTAATCTTTGATACAACATATGTATGTTGTCTCATGGGACGGCCACTGCAACTTAAGCAAACCTAATCTATCTTAGAGTCTAAATAAAAAATATTTCGCTCTTTTAAGATCTTGGAGAGTTTGTGTTAAACGATAAGTTTAGGAAGCAATCATCACGATGAGGCAACTATAAGTTTGTTTCTTATGGAACAATTAAACCATTGTTTCAAGGCACAAATATAGAGTGCTTTCCATAAATACTTCACTGATTTGACTGCATTTATTTGAATGTATGTAACACATCTTTTAAAGGAGGTATCATATTAATTAGTTGTTAAAAGAAAGAACTTCTCCATAAGTTATAAATCAGTGTTTCCATTATTATCACAACATATACTTAAATGAAACAGTTATCAAGGCAAAAAGCTCATGAAGTACATTACTTAAATACTCAATGTAGCATGAAATCAATTCATTTTAAAGTTTCTGAATTTAATTTAGTTTCTCGCAGTGTTGGCATTCGCACATCTTCCAACAGATATATCTGTATATCAGTGAAAAAATTGTTAATTCTGAGACTGTGGTAGGCTTTAATATACGACACGACTGTCGTCGCCTCACCATAAAAACCTCTCTTCATGACAACCACTGTATCATTTGAAATATTTTAAAAGTCAATAGTAGTGTTTATTGTTTTTTCATGCTTCATTCTAAATATATATAAAAAAGAAATCATGACAATGTCAATGAATAAATAAAGAGTCTAAGCTCTTTCGAGGTAGACTGTTATAAAACAATCTTTCTGATTACAAAACTTTGAGGAGCTCAAAACTAACAGCTGTCATTAAAGTTCTTTTGTTGAAGTCATCTCTTTTTTTACAGCCTATTAATCAATATTTATTTCGTGTTCATAGACGTTTTGAAAAACCTCGTTATACTCTTTCAATAAGATATCCAAACTGTATTGTTCCTATTTGTGATTAGGCTTTAGTCTTCCTCTTCAAGTGCCCTTCTACCACCATCGGAGTTCTTCTCCGATACATCCTTTTTCTCTTCCCTCCCATACACCCCTTTCAGGTCTCTTCCTTTAATTCCCGAGACCCATCATCGCACTTCTATCCAAGATCTCGTTCTACAACTGTCTCTCCCGCTTCTTTTTCTAAAAAACATCTGTAACCTATCTTTCCATTCTTTAGCAGATCCCGAAATTAGCATTTTATCTAAAGAACATAACTTCTATCCCATACCTAAAGTTAATCACATTACAATTTTGGAAGATTTACAAATGTTCTTCAGGTCATTATGATGAATCTGCCTGCAAACTATGTACCTCTCTCATCAGATTTAAACCCATTTCCCTCAATGAGCCAACACCTCTTCCAGCTTCTCAACCTCTCGCTGAGAAAAAACTTTTTATTTCCTCTGTTCTTTATAAAGTCTCTGACCTAGCATTTCCTAATACTTTATATCCTCCTGATAATTTAACGCCTTCGGAAAGAAAAGTGTTCAGAATGTGAAACGATACAGCTCCCTTATAATTGTGCCTGCTGACAAGGGTTCCGCGGTTACTCTTATGGACAGGTATGTTTACAATCATGAGGCCATGGGACAACTCCTCGGCCAGCCGAGGAGAACTCATCTTCCTCTTCTTCTCCTTCTCCTGATGATGACGCGGTTAAAATATTGAATGAGTTGTGTGTTGTTTCTACGTATTTGTTTCTTGTAATCGTTTTATATATATATATATATCAATGATCAAACCACAATATGAAATGGGAAAACAAGACTAAGATCTTTCAACCGTAACAAGCGCTCCTCGTCAGAGTCAAAAACCCAACTTAAAGATCTTAGTCTTGTTTTCCCATTTCATATTGTGGTTTGATCATTGATTGTTATTTCACGTGTTTATGTGAAATCTATCTATCTATCTATCTATCTATATATATATATCTTTTATATATATATATATATCTTATATATATATATCTTAGATCCTTTATAATATACAGCATTTCAAGCATCTTCCTTCTTTGCTCATCTTTTTCTTTTTCCACTCTAGTTGCATTTTCAAAATCGAACGTGTGACCTTCGTTTGTAGCTTGAAATGCTATGTATTAAAAAGGATCTAAGTTCGATTAATCATAGAAGTGATATTACTAATTTAAGTAACATTTATTCGGGAGTGTTGTGCTGAGTTTTAGTGAAATTTGATTTATTTAGTTCCTTTGAGTGAACAGTGCTGAGGTTACTTGTAATGTTATATTATGAGTCTAGTCGAAGGTTTTGTCCGGTTAAGATTGTTATTCCTTTAAATAATGTAAAATTCATTTTCTTAGTTTAAAAAAAAATCTTACTTCTGTAAGTTATATTGTTTTATTTATCTCTAAATACTTCTGCTTATAATATTCATAAGTTGTAACAATTCATTTCTTATTGTTTATATGATGGATGTTGATATATGATTTCTTATTATCCTTTGTTTATAGGCCGATGAAAAAGGTTTTAAAATAAAACCGAAACGTTGGCAATGAGAGTTTGATTTTTGAACCTAGAAAATTTGACCGAATCCCGATTAGATAATACACCTATATATATATATTATTAAAAATTATGCTAATTTTAACTTTTGTTCTTTTCCGGGTTAATTTTTTGTTAAGATTTGTTACTTTAAGAGCTTCTGAAGAAGCTAATGTATGGTTCCTAGGAACTCGTTTATATCCAGGTTCAACCTGAACAGTTGGGTTGTATTATAAGATTTTTAAATAATTTTTTATGTATTTATCCATATTCATTTGTTAATTAACTTAATTATCAAATATTTTTCTTCTTCAGCTGTTCCTACTGTCTTTTTCGTTTTTATTGTTGAACAATCTGTACTTATTTTGAGAAGTTGTTTATAGGATTTTGGTTTCACATACTACTTTCTTTCCAGAGGCAACTGTTAAAGTGATTGAAATATTGAATGTAAATTCTAGTGTCTAGTTTTCACTCGTGTTTATTTCTGTTTTTAATATATATATATATATATATATATATATATATATATATATATATAGTGTGTGTGTGTGTGTGTGTGTGTGTGTGTGATGGAAAAACCACAAGGACTACATAAAAAAGAAAAAAATAAAAAGTATTTACGTCTTATTTAATCCCTGTGATTTTCCCTTTATTAATAATTGAAATAGTATTATGATTATATCTATACTTTGATAACTTAAAGAAACACGAATGGAAAAAAGATACTTTGACTCACATTCAATATAAGGACCCTTTTAACGGTCGTCCTCAGGAAAGCAAGTTGAGCGGCGAGTAGACGAAAGTGAACTGGACAATTTCACAGGATATATGCAGGTTGGCCACAACGAAAACGAAAAAAAGTAATAGAAATAGGAAATAGTTGAAGAAGAAAAACAATGAGAAAAAAAATAATAATAATAAGGAATCTTTATTAATTTAAAATTTATTTCAACAGAAAATTGGTCAATTAAAAAAAATTAACATATTAAAAAAAATTGAATTTAGTGATAATTAAGTGAATTAACAACAAAAAAAACAACACCTCTGAATACTCGAGTTTATATTATAGTGGATTATAATGGTATACTTGAAATTTATTCAATTAATTGGATATAGATCAAACCAATTGATGCTTAGAGGTTTTCGGCTAAGATTGGAAGGCGGTTCCTTGACGATAAAAGAAGTGCTATAGGGAAGAGGAAATTATAGGGGAACTGTTATAAGAGTTATTAATTATTATAGGAGTTATTCAACTCCTGAATAACCGTACCCAGGCAACGAACACCATGAATATCAGTTGTGATTAAGAAAGTAGTATATATCCTCCTATGATGTACACCAACCGATACTACTATACTACTATTAATAAATTTAGAAGGGTAGCCAAGATCAGAAGTTTATTTTTATTAGTTAATTTTGGTTCTACGATTACTAATATTAAAAAAAAATTGATGAAGGCCAATGGACTAGAGATCTTGGCACGGCCTCCTTTACATGGGCGGGATGAAAACTATTAAATTGAAGATACTGTTAAGCTAATCTTGGTACTCTGGAAGGAAATGAGGTTCTCGGAAACTTAGTGCATAAAGCGAGTGGAGGAACAGAAAGTATGGAAGAGCAAGAGGAGAAGGTTTACTGTGTTGTTAGTCATTATTTGCCTATTATTTTTCTTTGTATCCTCCGTGAGTTGGCAACACTGTTGGAAGCCACTGAGAAGGAGACTTTAGTCTTCGCTTCCCTTCGGAGCAGCTCCGTATTAACTCCAAGTGAGAGGTGAGAAAAGGTAAGAGGAAAGAAAAAGAAAAATGTAAACAAAATAAATCAAGGTGAAAATTACAAGAAATAATAAAACTCTGATGAATAAGATTAATATTAAAAGAAATATATTACGAAAATATAATGGATGTAATAATGATATATGATACAAACATGAAAAATAATTCAAGAAATAAATATTTAAAACAAACAGAAAATTATAACCACTCTCTACATTCTGTTTTAGTTAAGTAATCAATCAGACTATTTGAAAATTAGTTTAATATTTGATTTATTTATATTGTATAAACGTATTATAACACTTTATCTTCATAATCTTTCATCCACACACATAGAGATATCATTGAAAAACTTCAATAATACCCAGGAGATCTCAAAACGTGTAAATTCGTCAAAATATAAAACTTATATTATTTAGATTACTATACTTTAATTATACTAAAGTCTATTTTTTAAGTTTGTAATATAATTAGAGTATGATATAAAGGTGCTACTCCGTTTTCTCGTGTTCTACTTTGCAACTAAATGACAAGTGAGGGGGTCAGGGTAGCACAGTGGCTTATGTTCTCACCTCTGGACTGGAAGATCCGGAGTTCAATGCTCACTCTGGCCCTCGATTTAATCACGCATAAGGTGAATAAATCTGAGACGTCGTTCCTTGGAGAAGACGTTAAGCCTACTTTGACTTTCCGTGTACCTAAGTCTTTCGGCCGAAACAAAAAAGACAATGTTAACCGTCAGCCCCGAGCCTGAATGATGTCATGCACTCGTTAAAAATCTCTGCTCTACATACATTTGAGTTTGGTAAATTTTCCAATCTTCAGGCTATGTGTGTGCTCTTGTGGAACTGTCACTGCAAACCTAAACTAACCTAAGTGACACCTGATATATAATCACAGTACTTGTTGTATTTTCGATAAATACATTTAAAGGATGCTTTTTTTATCTTTTTTTTCGTTGGTTGCAATAGTGTACGGCAATTAGGAAAAAAAAAATCGATTTTGTAGGATTTTCAAGTCTTGAGGTCCTGTGAAAACGAGGTCCGTCTCGTCCTACAGGACAAGGTCTCGAGGTCCTACCTCCACCCTGCATGTACCTGGGTGGATGTCTATCAAGAATATTTTAAACACTCCATAAGTCACACTGACATTTAACAGTTATATAATTCTTGTTTTGGGAAAAAAACTCTACTGTATTTGGGAAAATGTTTAAACATAAGAATAGTTCATACATTATGGTTATTTATAGTTCAAATTGTTTACTAATTAGTATCTACCCTTCTGTTGGTTCAAATAACTTTAAATTTTGAATTAAGCATTGTACTCGTATGATAACAATTTTGTAACTTTAGAATATTAGATGAGGAAATATTGCAGTAAAAATTACAACAATGAAGTTTCATCTGCAGTAACTGTCAGGCTATACCAAATCAATGACGCCATTTCTATTATAACTGGTGAAATGGATACTGCCGTTAAAATAAACCGAATATTAAATTAATTGTTTGTATTTCACGTGTTTCTTGTTAAATGGTGTCATGTATACATATATATTGATATAAGGTAGCATCAGATCTTCTCTCAAGCATATTTTATTGAAAGTGATAGCAGTTTCTATAAATACAGATATACTTAAAATAAACAGTGGCATACAGAAATAAACATAACAAAGGACTCACTTTTCAATATTTTGACCGTTCTAGTGGTCGTCCTCAGGAGAAGAAGTGAATTGAAGAGGGACGACAGTAAACTGAAGAACTCTCTGGTAGAAGGCTAAAGCAGTGTTGGCGCGAAGTAGAAAATAAATTCTATTCTCTCCTTCGCGGCAGCACTGCTTTAGCCCTCTACCAGAGAGTTCTTCAGTTGACTGTCGTCCCACCGTCAATTCAGTTCTTCTTCTGAGGATGACCGCTAGAACGGTCGAAATATTGAAAAATGAGTCCTTTGTTACGTTTCTTTCTATGTGTCACAGTTTATTTTAAGTTATCAGTTCTTTTGGATCGCATTTCGTTTATCATATATATATAACAAGATTAAACAACAAACTCGTGAAACAACATTCAATGTCCAAACCACAACAAGAAATGAGGAAAAAGATTAAGACCACTTGTTACAGTTGAATGATCTTAGTCTTTTTTTCTAATTTTTATATGTTCAGAATGCATAGTGCCACTCTCATCTCCATGGTATTGACAATGTTTACATGACATTCGGGTGACACTCAGCATCTTTAATGTTACAAGTTTTCATGTATAGGTAAAGGGTTATTTGCTCTAAACTTGTGGTTGCCAACCATTTTTTGACCTATCGTCTACTTTTTACAACGTTGGTGGTATATTACTCACCAAGACAAAACAAGAACATTTGTAACCAAATCTTATATCTACAGAGTTACAAAAACGAAACACTGAAAAGTCTAACAACGGTGTCAACTATAAACAGTTAATGAGAGACTTATCCTTTTTGTTTGCATGCATGCGTTGAAGATGATCACGGAATCGCGGTGGTTTCATTACATAGGTAGTTGTGTGTTGGTGGACGAAGTCCACCATTGGTCGACGAATATTGTTTACAGATCTTCTTCACTCTGGTTGGCATTACAATACGGAACTAACACATACAACGTAAAATATGCCCCACTGACTGATTGAAACTACGAATGAAACCGCCTATTATTACGCTTAGGAAACGGTCATGAGTCAACGACTTAGTCAACAGTCGCTAGTGATGAATGGCCGTGCTATCTCCCCTAAAAGTCAGCCTCACTGAAATGAAAGTAAAAGTAGAAAAGATTAGACAGATCGTGAAACTGTTTTTTCTTGTTCACCCATCTATCATCCAACGCCCACTGGCTTCTCACCACCCACCTGAGTTGCCGAATCACCCACGTTGGCAACCACTACCCTAGACTCTTGACACTAAAAAAAATGCCCTTATTCACTAGGCATTGTTATCAGTGCAGGAATGTGACTTCAATTAATTAAAATTTGTTACTGTCTGGTAATATTAAAGTAATTGGTAAGACAAATCATCTTTGTAGGAATGGCTATAACATTGATTGTACTGCGGAAAACATTTTTCGGTAGCTCCATATCCCATTTAAATTCTTATAAATCTACAGTTGCACTTCTTACACTCTTTGCAGTTAATCCATTTCTTGCACTTAGTGGACTTTTTGCACCAAAATCAATCTATGCACATCCTTACTGTATTGTCTTATACTCTTTGCACTTAATGTACTTCCAGCACGTTTTGCACTTTTTGAACTTCTTGCATTTCTTACACTTAATGTACATATTCAGGAGAGATATTGTAAATCTCTTCTAAACCCTAAGTAGAGTAAGCGCTCTACAATTATTAGTTTTTAAAATAAATTAAGTGGATTGTATACATAGCTGAATAACTTGTATTTTTTAAATGTTTAATACAATTAAAGACTGTATAATTTTAAAGAATATTTATATGTAATGAATGGATCGAGTATTCTAAGTTTTAATGATTTGAATAGTGAATTGAGTGTTCTAAATGATAAGAAAAATTTAAACTTCTTGAAATTAATGATATTCTTATGATATTAATGGAAATGGCAAATTAAGATTCAAAAAATACTAGAATTAGAAGAAATGCAAGAAGTGTTAGAAATGATAGAACTGCAAGAAGTACAAAAATAAGAAGCAAGCAATCAAATGTTATATTTGTTACAATTCTTGCACATTTTGCATTATTTAAAAATTCTCAGTTAACGCCTTTTTTAACATAATCTACTTTTATTTAGAATTTCAGAATTTAAATTTTTCTCCTTTGAATTTATTTTTCTTGCACATAATGTACATTTTGAATATGATGTCCTTCTGTAATGCACTTCTAGCACTTAATGCAATTATTGCCATTTTTTCACTTAATGCACTTCTTGCTCTTAATGTACTCTATACACTTCTTCTATATATTTTCTATACTAGTTGCACTTCATGGATTTCTTGCACTTAATGGATTTTTGCATTATTGCACTTCTAGCACCTTTTACTCTTCTTGCATTTCTGCGACTTAATGCACATCTAATTGACTTTTTCTTAATAAAATTTCTAAGGCAATGAGATCTAGTAAATCTTTTCCAAACAATAAGCAGGGTGGTGACATTCCTTTTGTGAACACACATGTAATTGTGATTCATTAAGGCTGATTTCCTTATCTTATTCATTTTATGACCTGTGCATAGGAGAGCATTTCTTTATGACAGCTGTAATAAATATTATTTAGATTTGTTGTAATCCTCTATGTTATAGCAAATAATCTCTTACCAATAACATGGGTTTAAAGGGGCCTCAGACCAATGTGTGTCAAAGATATGGCTTCCACAAATTTAAACTCGTGTAAAGTGGCTACAACGGTTTGTAAGCCTCTGACTGTTCTATGTTAGTTGTTACAAAACATTTTTACCTTTAATCAAGACATTAAAACTTTACAATGTTCAAATCTTTCAATAATTTTAATCTTAGCAAGACTAAACCAACAGTAAAACTAAAACAGATTATATTCCAATCAAATGTTTAAAACTGCATTCAATTCGTTCAAACATTTAAACCAAAATTTTTACATCACTCAAAACTTTGATTCTAAATCATTCATAATTTTCAAAACATTTAAATCATACTTACTTTTTTAAAAAAAAAACATTCCAAACTTTTAAATCTGTCAACACTTTCAAATTTTCAAAATAGATATTCAAATCTTTGAAAACATTAACTTAAATGGGAAACCCAGTTTCCAGTTGGGTTTTTGACTCTGACGAAGACCGCTTGTTACGGTTGAAGGATCTTAGTCTTGTTTTCCCATTTCATATTGTGGTTTGATCATTGGTTGTTATTTCACGTGTTTATGTAAAATCTATTTAAAAACCATGTACACTGTTCAAAAGTTTGAAAATATAACTAAAACAAATCCATCAATATCATTCAAACTTTTAAATCTTTCAACGTTTTAATTATTTCAAAATATACAAAACGTATAGCATTTAAAACTTTCAATATATTTAAAACGTTCAATGTTTTCGAAAGATTTGAAAACTTAAATGATTTGTTTCAATATGTTTCGAATGTGATGAATAGTATATGTGGTCTTTAAGTAAATATTTGAAGGTCTAAAAATGTTTGAATGTATAGAGAATGTATAGAGATTGAATGTTTTCAATACTGTGTTTGAATATAAGCTGTTCTGAATGGTTTTTGTGGTAAAACATTGAAAGTTGAAAGATTTGAAGATTATAAAACTTTAATGTTTTGATTGGGAGTAAACATATTTTATTATATAAAATCTTTTTACAATTTTTTATAATTTGAATGGAGATAAAGGTTATAACATTTTGAATTCTTCAGTTTGATCGGATTCAAAGTTTTATCACTTACTGAATGTTTTGTAAAATGTTTAAGTTATAAATTTTGAATGCTTAGAATAAAATGGAACATATGAATATTTTAAATGAAATATATGTGGGATTTTTTCAGGGAAAATTAATGTAAAAATGTATTAGAAGTTTTGAATATGTTTATAAATATTTAAAAAATAGAAGAATAATAGCACTAATAGTTTGACATTCAAACATCAATTAAATCACATATGGGTGTGAAGTCTACATGTTTTCAAGTAGACTTCGTATTTTTCAAGTAACAAGAAAATGTTGAAACAAGTCGTTGCATGATGGAGGTGTTTCTAGTCAACATGTTTTTTTAAAAAATAAATTTGACTGATCTTTATATTATTCTTGTCCTAATATGTTGCCATTTTAACCTTACACAATAATCACTTCTAAGTACATGATAAAGATCTAGGAATAATGTAGTTTAGGTCCAATGACTATTGAATCAAATTGCTCATTCGGAAGAATATCATTCCAATAGTTCGGAAGAAGAATCATTGGAATATCTTAAATAGTTTTGAAATACAAAATCAGAGGTAAAATACTTATTGACTCAGTTAGAATATTCTTTACTTTGAGTAAAATGTGTTCGAAATATCTATATCTACATCCAAAAGTATGCATAACTTCAGTGAAATATAGGATGTGGTTTTGAAGTCTTATTGAATAGCGCCAGGAGTGAAACGATGAATTTTGTAGGTTAATATAAAATCATAAATTTACGACGGCTTGTTTACAACTAATTAATCACTTAAGTGATTGAATCCTAGGGATGGACCATAAAAAAAAATAAAACAGCCTTCTGAAATCGAAGGGATCATTCAAAAGATTCTGAATTATTATTTTACTCTTCTTTTCTATCCTAAACCAGCATTGTACCTCACAGTACGAAGCTCACAAAACCAAACATGTAGTCCATATCAGCTGTAGAGAGGTTTTTAAAGGTTATAAGCGGGTTATAACTCTTGAATCTTATGAGTTCCGGTAGGCAATGAGTTAAAAGGAAATATAGTTATTTGTTAAAAATAAAGATGAGGATTCGAATGTGCTTTAATGTGTTTAAATGTTCGTTCTCATCCCTTAGGGAATACGACTCTGTTGCTTGTAAAAGAACTTTAGGTATTGTTGCGCACGTTGATGCAGGTAACAAAATGTTGGTTATTGTGATTATTTCTTTTGGTCAAATTAGGTTACTGATACTTTTTTCAGAATTCTAAATCAATGTTTAGGAAAGCTAATATTTTTATTTGAATAAATAGGAATAATTAAATCAGCGACAGTGTAAAATTATAGTAATTGTTCAAATATTGAATAGTAAATATTCGTTTCGTCGCCGTGTTGATTTTGAATTTTTGAATCTTCAGTTGTGAAAGCATATTTCGAAGATTTAGTCATTTGGTTTATTCTTCTAAATGGTTCTCTTAAATTGGTAACTTACGTTTTAGTGGTTACTGGTTCATACCATGTAACACCCATATATGACTAAAAACCTATATTCTTAAATTCCTTTTGACTTATATTCTGGTTTATCTAAGCCATTTTGTAAATTTCATCCTCATATGATTATCTTACTTTATAAATTATAATATTTCAGTGTTAAAAATACTTTGAAGTATAGCTATATTTTAATCAAAGAATTGTTAATTAAGATACTAAATTCCTTAAAAATTATTGAAACTGGTTCAACTTATAAATTAATATAATTTAATTTCAGGCAAAACTTCAACTACAGAAAGGATGCTATATTTGTGTGGCAAGATTCACGAATATGGTGAGGTAGATAGAGGGAACACTGTTACTGATTATCAGGTTGTTGAAAGACAGAGAGGTATTTTATGTTATTGATATAATTCTTTTTTATATGTGGTGCTATTCTATTAATTATGTAATTTTATTTACTCGTTTTCATCTATGTGTATGTACTGAAGAAAATATTAAGTCCTTTATATACTGCTTGTTTTTTGGATGTTCTGAATGCAGGACTTCTTAATTTATTTAATAAGTGTTAATTGACCAAAGAGATATAAATTGTCATAATTTATAAATATGATTATTAACGACGACCGTTTGATCGTGGTATGTTATTTGAAAGTTGACATACAATAGTAATAATAGGCAAAAAAAAGTTAATACGAATTAATACATCATGATGATAAACTTATGTATTATCGTTTAAGTTTGAAGTGTATATCTTTGAAATTGGGATTTATGTAATTTCGGAGGATTTTACTTTGGTTGAAGACTCTTGGCTAACCTTATTGATGATGGCAAAGGTAAAAAAAATGTAATACACTGCGAACAGTTTTTGTAGGTGTGATTGGTGGCAATGATTTTCAATTAAAATGAATTTCTTCATGAAACCTGTTTCACATTTAATCTGTTGTCATTCATTTGCCTCTGACTTGTGTTAAATTTCCAAATATGTTATGGCATTTTAATTCCTGTATAGTACGCCAAGTATATTAAGTAAACAGTCCAGTTCTTCATCTCTGCCTGTACTAAACAGCATGAAGAAATTCATGAAACTTGTCTCGTTAGAAGTATGGTGGTCTGAGGGACTAAGATCCTTCCAATTATACATGACCCACACCGCCTAAAAATTTTAAACTTTCATGTTTAAACTGAGTTGGGAAATGATGGACTGGATATGCTACTGCCTAATATTTGTGAAGAAAATGCTGAGAAGAATGCAGAAAGTGATAGTAAAATCCCAGCCTGGATTCATACACGACTCATCTTTCTCCTATCCTTTTCTAGTACTTTTGCTTCAGTTATTTCTCACCATCGACGACTAAGGTTGTAAATCGCATTCAGATAAATTTTAATCTTTCACATTTTGAAATTATTTATTTAATCTTTCTGTCTTAGCGTTATATATGCACATTTTATCTTTTATTTTCTTTATTTAACAATATTTATCAGTTATTTCTTTAGTATATACACCCAGATAACTTTTAACTTTTTTACAGTATTTATATCACTTTCCTATGTATATTAATTTTATATACATATAAAATTATGTTTTCTCCATTTATTTATTTCGCTTCTTCTTTATTTATCTTTATAGTTTATTTATTCATGACATAAATAAATAACTATAAAATGTATTTATTTATGTCTAGTTGTCGAAAAATGTTCTTTGGACAACTTTTGCTTCAATTGTTCCCTTATCACAGAAAAATTATGAGGAAAATGGAAAATATTAGTCCAAGTGTTCTTGATACGAAGCTGCTTTAACTGTTGTGACTTTTGTAATGAGTAAATGTCCATATGAAATGTCAGCAATAATTAGTTTTTAAAATATGAAGAGGTTTCCATAGGAAAAATTGTATGCTTTGAAGTGGTTAAGTAAATATACTGTGATGTTATTTAGTGATAGACAGTGTACATTGATAATCTACACTATGGACCAATTGAATATTTAAAATAAATATATTTTAAAAATACTTTTTTCTTTTTTTTTTTTAAATATTTCAGCAAATATCTCATAAATGTTTTATATAAAATATTTATATATCAGTCTTGTTATATTATTGTTGATATTTTATTACTTCTCTTAAAATTTGGAAATGGAAAGACTTTTGGCTGATTGTTAGACAAATGAACTGAAATGTGCACACAAACTATACCTATCATTCTACAGACTATTCAGTCTAACACTTCCGAACGTTTTTCAAAGTTTTGATAGAACAATTCAAATTGGTATTGTTTATGAATGCAGAACATAGTTTGTAACCAATATCAATTTTTTTTCAAACTAAAAACATCATAGTTAAAACTAATCTTTAATTAAAGTTTTCCTCCGCCATTTTAAGTGATATAAAATTCTTTATTAATCAGAAATTCAAATTTTTTTTCACGATAGGATTTTCACATTTCTTATTCCTAATATATTGTAAATTTCGCTTTGATTTTTGAATTCTGAGTCGGTAAAATAAGCAGTGATACAACTCTTTATACTACCTGTGAAAAGTAAATGTAAATTTGATTTTTTTTTTCATTGGAAAAATATCAAATATTGGATTGCAATAATTGCGATCGTTTTCGTGTAGTATATAAAAAATGTTTCATAAGTGAATAAACACTGGTTTCTTTCATAACCTTTGATAACATTATGATGGAAATTCTTTTAGTTTAAAAGTAATTCTTATCCTTACGTAATTGTTGGTAATTACATGCTATATATTCTAATTAGATTAGTGTACAATAATATTTGTTATTTAAAAGGTTTCCTAAACTTAGGAAGGATTTCATTATGTCCTTCTTTCGATATAACTGAAGTATCCACAAGCTATCACGAAATAGTTTTTATTATCTTTTATTGTTTTTTGAAGTTGTTTATTGCTTTTGAAGAAGTAAACACTGTTGATTACTAGACTAATCTCTTTTTGGAACTTAGGAACAAAAATATAGTAGAGGATAAAATAAATCTATTACCTATTTTTAGTAGGTGAAAAATTACTAATTATTAAATTCAAATTGCATGTTGCAGGAATTACAGTGAATTCTGCGACTGTTTCGATGAAATGGAAAAACCATGAGTTTAATCTAATTGACACACCTGGTCACTATGACTTTTCTGTTGAAGTTGACACAGCTTTGATGAGCATGGATTCTTCAATTTTAATTATTGATGCAACGGCTGGTAAAAATACTTTATATCTTTCACCCTGTTATGTTAATTAATTAATAATAATAATTCTATGTTTAATCATTTTGATGGTTAGGTTATAGGAATGTATTATTAGAATGGAAGCTGTCATACATTTTGTATTTTCCTCCCAATTTCGTAACACTTCCATCTTCAAGAGCCTACTGATTAACTTTACTTGATGTTTTGTCAGATGACTGACTGATAACTTCTAGTAAATCTAATCTATAGACTTTTAAAGATGGACTGTACGTGTTCCAAAACTGGTTGTTTAAAGGAGAAGATAGACGATTTATGTTGGTTTCCTATCCTAATAATGGTACTGTATTTAGTCATGTATAATTCGTGTAGGTATTTAGCTTCTAATTGTTGTTTTATTGTTGGTAATTTTATTTTATTGTTGGTATTTTTTTTTCTTTTTTAGGGGTTGAAGCTCAAACTGCAAAAATATGGTCTGGAATATGTGCTAATTCTTTGCCGTCTATTGTTTATCTTAATAAATTTGACAGGCCAAATGCAGATTTTTTCAAATGTATTGAATCACTTAGGCGTAGTTTTGGTATTAACATTTTACCATTGCATTATCCTGTAAAAGGTGAGCAAAATATTTTAATCTAGAATTATGTAAGTTCTTTGAGATTTAATCAGGCATTAACATGTTAACTTAGAAATCTACACTTTTGTTTTTCAAAAATGTTATTACTGCTGTAGTTATACTAATGATATTATATGCATCAGGTTTGTGATATACAAATTGATTAGTGGTGTGATATAAAAAAAAGGCATGTATATTGATAAATGGATCAGTCACTATCTGTACTACCTCCAGGAATGAAAAACTAATAAACATCTCTCATTTAGATATTTATATTATGCCTAAATGGGACATTATATATTATATATCCTGGAAGTATGATACTGTTTACCTAGAGTAAAGTTGAGTGCCACTCCACATTTTTTTTATTCATTTTTCAAAGCATGTTATTTGTTAATTTAAGTGTGTATTATTTATTACCAAATGTTTCTCTTTTTTATCTGTTTATGTGTTGTTAAATATTTTATATTTATTTTTATTAAAACTCTGTTTTAATTTTGTAAAAAAAAAGTTATTCTTTATTCGAGGTAGATGATACACTACAGAAATAAAAGTTTTATTACATTCTATAAAAATATACCCTATTTATATATAATGTTTCATTTTAGGTAATGATGGACTAGAAGGAATTATTGATTTAATTCATTTGAAGTGTTTGGATGCGAGCAGTAATATTAGTAGTCCAGAATTAATATCTGATGATTTGAAGAATATATTGTCTGATATACATTCTGAAGCAATCGACACATTGTCTACTGTAAATAATGAAATTGCTAATAAAATAATTTCGGAAGGGAGAATGGATATTTTTTCTACCGATGAACTTGATGAAGCCATACGTCAGTGCACAATTAATAGGGTTAGATAACGTTCACTATAATTAAAGCTTCTTCGTTAATCAATTATCATTTTCATTATAGTTCCTAAATACAAGACTAATCATAACATATTTTATTGTTGAATGGTTATAGAAGATGTTTTTTAGGGTTTTAACATAATGTACTTCATTGTTTTCTGTTGAAAGTAACATCTTTTCTAGTTGGGTTAAATACTCAATTAATGTATAGATTTTAGTAATAAATTGTTAATGTTAATATGTTCTTAAAAATTGATACAAATATGTACGAGAAACTCGTATAAAGTAAACTAGAGCTGTGTTTCTGGCACAATTTTTTTTCTTCTGAGATATTTTATGTTTAGGAAGTAACATTAATTTGTTCAGAAATAATTCTTAAGTGGTGTATCTTCAATAGACCATTGAAATTGTCATCCTTTTTTTTTTCACCTTTCACTTATATATGTATTTTCACTTATTTGAATAAATATTTCCCTCATATTAATACAAAATTTTCATCACGTTTGTGAATGATTTCATTAAATTAAACAATTTTCGATAGGGAAGTGATGAAACGATGTGTTAACATGAGTTTCCCCTTTTAATGTAGCCTTTTGTCGTACATGTTTATTCATTTGATGTGAAATATTTATAAATCCAACTTCTGTTAGTAGAATTTGCTTGAGTATTTAGTTAGCTCAATTTTTTTCCTATGTATTTAATGTTACTGTTATATTCTTTCCATAAATAAAAATTATTTTAGTTATTTTATTTAATTCTTGAGTGTTTTGCTTGTTAATTCTAGAATGTTTTACCAGTAATGGTCGGCAGTTCATACAAAAATATTGGTGTTGATTCTCTTCTAGATGGAATAATTAAATACTTACCATCTCCTACTGAAGTTACATCCTACAAAATATTCAATTCTTTCGGAAACGTATTTTTTGGAAGAATCTTCAAAATATTGAGACATAATCAAAGAGGGATTATGTACTTTGTGAAAGTTTTGAATGGATCCATCTGTAAGGTGTGAGTTTTTCAATTGTTTATCTTTCAGTGATGCTAAGGCTGCTGAATATTTCCATTTTTGGAGTTCGTTTTCAAAAATTTTTCCTTTTGTTTAGAAATATCACAGAATTAACAACAGTGTTAATAGATAATTTTCACTTTTATGTAAAAGTGGATTTAAAAATCATATTACATGAGCTTTTCAATGGATCAAGTGTTAACTTGATAGTAGGATTTGCTTTAGTATTTAGTTACCTTGTAACTTTAGTTAATTGTTCTATTATACCATATGAAAGAGTTTGATATATTTATTCTTATGGTTAAGTGTAACTTATTTTTAAATAAAGGTATATAATATTTAAATATGATTTGTAAAGATTTTTTGTGTATTTTATAGGGGGATGATGTCTATATTCCAAGGACTGATCAGTATAGTTCTTTAAAATCAATTTCCTCTCCGTTTGCTAATGAATTTGAAGATAAGAATTCAGCTTGCTTAGGTGATATTATTGCAGTTACTGGATTAAAGGTAATTGTTTCTGAAGATTTTAAATATTTCTAAGATTGTATTCAAGTTGTGACTATTCAGTAAAACGTAGCACCGTCATGATCGAATGACTAATATCATTTTAAAAATAAATGTTATTTAAGTCTTTGTTAATGTGGCAGAAGTTGCAATGGAATAAGAACAAAAGATCTTTATTGTAACTTCTGACACATTCACCTAAAATTTATTTAATATAAAACACTTAAGACTAGGTATAAATAGTGATAAAAAATTGTCCTTTACTATCATTTGAAGCCCGTCAAAATATAACTTTTATTTTTTATAAATCTGTTTTGACATTTTTCGTGCATATTTAGTAAGAAAACTTCGTTAAGACTGTTAGTGCTGACAGTTCTTATTCTACTTTAACTTTAATTTATTTTAATATAATAAAATTGATAATGGATATAAAATATTAATTAATTGTGAACTAAAATTTTCATACATTGTGTTTCATTGTTCTGTAATAAACATCTTAAAGGGCTATATTTGTTTGTATAGACTAAGAATTAAATTTTGTGAAATTGAATAATATTTTATATGTAATATGTTGTATATATATAACAGATTCAATAATATATCGACCGTTTGATAGAATAGGTGTGTTCTCTAATCGGGGTTCGGTCAATTTTCCAGGATAAAAAATCAAACTCTCGTTGCCAACGTTTCGGTTTTATTTAAAACCTTTTTCATAGGCCTACAAACAAAGGATAATAAGAAATCACATATCAACATCAAACATATACACAATATGAAAATGGATTGTTACAACTCATGAATATTACAAGCAGAAATATTTCAGAGATACATAAAACAATATTACTTACAGAAGTAAGAATTTTTTAACTAAGAAAATGAAATTTACATTATTTAAAGGAACAACAATGTTAGCCGGACAAAACCTTCGACTAGACTAATAAGATAACATTACAAATAACCTCAACACTGTTCACTCAAGGGAACTAAATAAATCAAATTTCACTAAACCTCAGCACAACACTCCAGAATAAATATTACTTAAATTAGTAATATCACTTCTATGATTAATCGAACTTAGATCCTTTTTAATATATAACATCTCAAGTGTCTTCCTTCTTTGCTCATCTTTTTCTTTTTCTATTATAGTTGTATCTTCAAAATCGAACGTGTGACCCTCGTTTATTGCATGCCCAGCTAAGGCTGTTGCGTTACTTTTATTTGTTCTTATGGAATAATTATGTTGGTACAACCTTTCTTTGAGAAAACGACTAGTTTCACCATAGTAACACTTGTCACAGTCTTTACATTTGATGGCATAAATGAGGTTACTTTGTAACTCCTTCGGTATTTTTTCTTTCAAATTTGAAAATAAAGATTTATTTTTTCTTTTATTATAAAATGCCAGTGTAACTTCAGGTACGTTTCGTTTGAACACTTTTCTAATTGATTGTGATAAGCCCTCAACATAAGGAAATTTGAAATACTTCCTATTTATAACTTCCAGTTCAGCATGATCTTCATTTGAATGTGCTGGTTGCTGTCTTAAATATCTTAACCAATATCGTTCAACTAAGTTCTTCGGATAACAATTTTTCTGTAACAATAATTTCACCCTTTTCTTATTTTCATTTAAAAAACATGGACTACTTATTTCAATAACTTTTTTAACCAAATTTTGGACGCAATTTAATTTTTGGTTTATAGCATGAGAAGAATGGTAGTTCAGGATTCTTGCAGCACTGGTAGGTTTTTTAAACCAATCCGTTAAGGTATTGCCATTTTCACCTCTTATAACTTTCACATCTAAGAATGGCAGATTTCCATCTTTCTCTACTTCACAAGTGAATTGTAGACGATTATGAAAAGAATTAAATATATTTAATACATTCTCTTCTTCTCCCTTTTCAATAATTAAAAACAAATCGTCCACATATAATTTAATAAATTTCACCTTCGTACCTAATTTATTGATACTGTTTTCCAATAGTTCAATCATAACTATATTTGCGAGAACTGGTGAAATTGGTGATCCCATTGGTAATCCATATTTTTGTTTATAAATAGTACCATCAAAGGTGAAATACCTTGCTTCACATATAAGGTCCAGTATAGAAAGGAAAACCTTTTTCGACATTCCAACCTGTGAACTAATCTTATTCCACTGTTTATTTACTAAATCAAATGCTAGATCTAAAGGTATATTAGTAAACAACGACTGAACATCTAGTGAAATCATAATTACGTCATCACTTAGTATTTGATTTGAAAGGGCTTGTTTGAATTCTAATGAATTTTTTACATTCAATTCATTCTTGTTAGTAATGTAACTAAGATATTTCTCTATATATTTAGACAGTTCATAAGTTGGACTTCCAATGAACGACACGATAGGACGGAGAGGAAAACCTGGCTTGTGTAGCTTCACTAAACCATATATTCTTGGTGCTATTCCATTGTAAGATTTTAATTTCGAAGCTTGACGTAGATCTATACATAGTGTCTTCTTCAGTTCATCAACTATCTTGTTTACTTTATTTCGTAATGTTGATGAAGGATCTCTTCTTGTAATTGAATATGTTTCACTATCTTCTAAGAGAGTTTTCATTTTTTCTTTATACTCTTCTTTTTTGATTATCACAGTATTACCAGATTTGTCACTTTTACAAACCACAATTTCTCTATGTTCTCTTAAAAACTTATAAGTTTTCTTATAGCAACTTTCTATACATGCATTTTGCCTTTTTAATCGATTTGAAAAATTATTTAATCGGTTTCCGTGGTTTGTAATTATATTTACACATTGGCTTCTAATTGTATCACTGTTTTCCACATTTATATATATATATATATATATATATATATATATAATTGATCAAACCACAATATGAAATGGTAAAACAAGACTAAGATCTTTCACCGTAACAAGCGGTCTTCGTCAGAGTCAAATCCCAACTTTACGAAGACCGCTTGTTACGGTTGAGATATTTTAGTCTTCTTTTCCCATTTCATATTGTGGTTTGATCATTGATTGTTATTTCACGTGTTATGCGAAATCTTTTTAAATTTATATACGAGTATATATATATATATATATATATAGTTCAATATAGACAAAGAAACATAGAGAAATCAAAAGAACACACTTACAGTCTCTAATTTTCGGTTTGAACCGTCTTCAGGAGAGATAAGAGAGGGAAACCAAGCGCACTGCTTCAGAAACGGTTGGAGACCAACAGTGTTGCCGCATGCGCTGTTCGTTAATATGTATCAATTTCCCTTAATTCTTTCAACTTTTTCTTTTATTTATTTATTGTTTTCATATTCCATTAATTTAATGTAATTATAAATTGATTCCTGTCTACCTTATTTTCTGTGACCGGGCGCGCATGCGGCAACACTGTTGGTCTCCAACCGTCTCTGAAGCAGTGCGCTTGGTTTCCCTCTCTTATCTCTCCTAAAGACGGTCAAACCGAAAATTAGAGACTGTAAATGTGTTCTTTTGATTTCTCTATGTTTCTTTGTCTATATTGAACTATATTTGTCCGTTTTGGATCGTATTTCCAACGAAAAAGTGTATATATATATATATATATATATATATGGATGTATTATATGATCAGGATTCGGTCAGTTTTCTAGGTTCAAACATCAAACTCTCGTTGCCGACGTTTCGGTTTTCTTTCAAAACCTTTCTTAAATTAAGTAGTAGTAAACCAATACTTACTTACCATTGCGTCTACAACGTGCTTAGTCTCCCTTTCTCTTTTCTCCTGAAGACGGATTGCCTGAAAATTTGAGTTTGTAAGTGTGTTTCTTTACTCTGTGTGTTACTCTCTTCGATTTTGAACTCGTATTGTGTCCAGTTTGGATCGCCTTTCCGTTTATTAAGTGAATATATATATAGATTCAATAATATATCGACCGTTTGACAGAATAGGTGTGTTCTCTAATCGGGGTTCGGTCAATTTTCCAACTGGAAAATTGACCGAACCCCGATTAGAGAACACACCTTATATATATATATATATATATATATATATATATATAGATAGGCATAAATAGGCAGCAGATCCTTTTTTAAACAAGTATCATTAAAATTAACCGCAGTCTCGGCATTCACGATCTTAAGACTGAGAGATTCGATCCTACGAACTAACCTCCTGCTAACAGGGTTCAACTGGAAAAGGAGTTGGCCAAGTGACATGTTAAATTAAAATCGATGACTCATGCTTAGTCATTGCTATAAATAGATTAAAAAGATAGTGCAGGTTAATATAAAGAGAAGGTCAAAGGTCAATAATGAAAAAGAAACAAGCGGTTAGAATAAAAGAGTTGAAAGGTCAACGGTATAACTGGACTAATAGAGAATAAAGAGATTAAGAAAATGAATAATAATAATAATGTTAATAATAATAATAATTAAGATTAATAGTAAACTAGAAAAGATATATTAAATAAAGAGTTGAAAGAGAGTAAGAATTAATAGGGAAGGTATAGTTAGTTAGAAATAAAGAAAAGAATAATAATAGTAATAAATATAAGAAAAGAAAACGTATTAAATGCGCAAGCTTTCGACATCGCAGATGTCATCGACATATATATATATATACAATTAAAAGAAACGGTCCAGTGGACTTTTTTAAAATAAAATAAATTCAATTGAATTTATTTTATTTTGTATATATATCAATGATCAAACCACAATAAGAAATGGGGCTAAATTTATTACCTATGAAAAATCAATGTTGTTAAGAAATATTATTGAATCGTCTCTAATTAAATTTAAAGGATCAAATATTATAAACATTAGTAACGGTCTCTTCAAACTTGATACTTTCGTCACGTGGGCAATAGCCTCTTCAAAGAGGGTTGACAGCCAGCGGATAGTTTTTTTTACTTTTTCTTACTGTACTCCTTTCTTTCCCCAAACATCCCTTTCTGGACATTAGTCCTTTCCTGCGCTTTCACCCTTTTAAAATACCACTCTTCCCTCCCACTCTTCTCAACTCCTCACCAGATGTTTTCTGCATCTAGTGTTCAGTTGGGTTTTTGACTCTGACGAAGACTGCTTGTTACGGTTGAAAGATCTTAGTCTTGTTTTCCCATTTCTTATTGTGGTTTGATCATTGATTGTTATTTCACGTGTTTATGTGAAATCTTTATATATATATATATGTATGTAATTTAATTTTCATAGTTACTCGTGAATAAATGTGGATTGTTTTTCTTTTTTCAGGATATTTTCATTGGTGATGTAATATGTGAGAAGCGTTCTATTTATAAAAATGCTTTAGAAACATTAAAAAATCAAAAAACTCCATCTACCTTAGTAGCGAAGCATTTAGTAAACAATTTCAGTCCTCCTGAACCAGTTATGTTTTGTTCATTTGAACCTGTATCTTCAGTAAGTTTTCAAACTTGTAATCGTAATGTATATTTATTGGAGTGCTTTAAAACTTCGTAAATATTATATTTCTTATTAGATCCTGTATATAAAAAGTTAATACATTTACGACTAAGTTTTAAAAAATTAAAATAAAAAGACATTTGATATTTTGATGGTTTTGTGGAACAGTGTCATTATTTCTATGGTTATCCGGATTTTCTTTTATTTTTCTTAGAAGTCACTAACAGTTGTTCAACCGAAAATGTTAACATCCCCTATGTAAACCTTTTCTTAAGTACTCATTGGCAGATATTGAAATTTATGATAAATATTAGGAATAAAAGTAAAGTGTTCTTGATTAAAGCATAGTGACCTGAAATTCAAGCGTCGTTGTTACAAAGTTATTTTAAAAAAAAATGTGTAATTCAGCGATTTTATAGTATTAAAATATGCCCTAAAATTTTATAGCTATTATTTCTTGGGTATGCGTTGTTCAAATGTAATTAACTTTTCAAATTATGGAATATTTGTTGAATAACTCTTTGTGTAGTGTTTTTTTTTTAATTTACTTTGATATTCCATATTGACATATTTGATTTGATGGTGTTCTAAGATATATTTATACTTCTCTGGTGATGATATTATGAATCTACAGTACTTCAGGACCCTAAAAAAATACACTTGAGATTTGCCATGCCTGAACATAGAACGCTCAAAGTTAGTACTGATGCTACAGCTAATTGTCCATTCAGTTATTTCAGGAGTGAATTGACTTGAGCCTTTGCTATTGCAGTAGACTTATAAAATGCCTTCTTTTTAAATTTAATCAACAGCAAATATATTTGATATGTTTCGTTTTTATGAAACTATCTATCTCATGCAAACATTTACGGTGCGGTGGAGGAGGAGAAGAATTTTTCAAATTTAATGTTATCAATGCTAAAGAAAGCATTGTTACATCCCTTATTAATGTACAGCACTTTTTTTTTTTGAAAATTAGGAAAAACTCATGAAGTTTACATCAATGAATTATTTTTTTTTTTCAAAAGTTGATTCCAATAAATCAAAACTGCATTATGAGCGACTTCACTGTTTTAAGGTATATAGAACTAGAATAACCTGAAGTCGTTCAATGTGATGATAAATTGTTACCTACTGTGTTCAGAATTATGTACTGCTACACTAATGGTCTTATTTCGAGCATGTAATGATCTTGATTTTGTAAAAAATCCCTCTATTAACTCTTAGTGGAAGAATTCAAAATCAGATCAGTTTATTTCTACAATATTCATTCAATTTCCTTTTTATCATCGTATGAATTTTCATTTTCAATTTTTTAGAAGTTCAATTGTAAATACTCATAATGTGAAGGTTATCATTTCAGTGAAAGTAAAGAAACATTTCGTAGCGGCCTTGAATATCATTAGTAAATATGAATAAACTACGTTCTACTATTCCACTATAACTACTATTTACTACCTTTCACACTTTTGTAAAACTTCTCTATTAAAATAAATTACAACGCTCATACTTATTCACTTCTAGTAGTTTTCCCAAACATTGCTATTATGAATAGAATTTATTGACAATCAGAAAGTAGAATAATTTGTTAATTTTACAATTTGTTTTAAGAAGGTTATTAGGCTATATTAGGCTATTAATTGTAGGCTATTAGGATAGAAACATTTGCCAGAATTTCTTTTACTCATATAATTTGAAGTACCAAATTCTTTTCCAGTATCTATTAACAGGGTTATATTTTTTACAGTCGCAACAGACTGCCTTCAGGAAAGGTATAGCCCAAGTACAACTCGAAGACCCAAGTTTTCATATTGATGAACACAATGGTGATTTCACTGTAGGAGGTAAAGTAGTATGAATTAATCTATTTTGATTAAGTATGATATCTCAAGTTTTGATACAGTTTAGTTTTGTTGGTCAAAACGTTATTCTCTCTCTCTCTCTCACACACACACACACACACACACACACACACACACACACACACACACACACACACACACACACAAACACTACATTCTCACTCAGTCACTCACACTCTCTCTCTCAAAGGAAATTTCTGTTGATTTTATTATATTAAGCATATAACATGATTTAAGTATTATTTTTAAGTTTACTATAAGTAAAATCCAGTGAACTTAGAAAAATCCTGGAGCAACCTACACTAACTTTACTATATGTAAACATATCAGACTCGTTGACTGTCAGTTGAGTTTTTGTTTTATTTCACTTTAACTATCGTTATGAAGTTATGATATACACTCTGTTAAAGTATTATCAAACTTATACTTGATCAAGTTAATGATGTCATTTGTTCTATTGTAGATATAAACATTTGGTCACTTAAAACAAATTTGATATCGTAGATCTAGAACAATCAGACAAGTTCTTATTATTTCGATTAAACTGAGGGCCTGAGACTCATCGGTCTTGCTCAGCCCTACCATCTCTGACCTGTCGAAATATTCCGTTCTTCTTCCCAAAATTGGCCTAGGATTTTAATTTCTTTATTGACTTTCTTTATTACCCTTAAAGAATTGTGTCTCACTTTTATTACTTATAGATATGGTTTGCCAAAAATATTTATTCCCGTCAAGGAGATTGCTTCCATTCAGCTGGAATGCGATCAAATGTTTCGCGACTCTCAGACTGAGTCTGCGTTATTCATATGATGTTAATTATATCAGCTGGTGATTAGTTATGTGAACTTGCATAAGTGTGCATAACTAATATTGAATGTATATTAATTCCTTATAAATGTAACTTCAAATTGGAGTGAGTTTTTCAATTTAAACTAGACTCTGTTGTTGTACCCACCTTTTATCTGCTTTCTTCTTCATCTATTTATTAAGTGCTCCTTAATTTTGTTAATCTATAACAAACTGTTTACTGCCTCATCTCCATATATTTCCTTGTCTCCAGGTACCCTTAAAATAGATTAATATATAATGCTGGTTCAAGGAATAATTATAGTACTTAAAGGATTTCACAGGCGTCGTCGAAGTGATCACAGGTGAGCACCTGGGTTGGAAACTTACTGATTTAACTCTTATGTGAGTACCTTCTCTCTGAAGTTATATTATAACTTCATAAAGATAGTTAAAGTAAAATAAAAAAACCTCAATTGATAGTGAAGAAGTTTAATATTATGTTTACTCATAGTAAAGTTGGTGTACGCCACTCCAGATTATTCATCTTAAACTCCTATCTGTAGAGCTTTGAAACTTCGGATAGAATCCATAACTGAACAAAAAATCTGAAATTTTTAAAACAACAATGAAAAGGCATTTTTCGATTAAAATGTAAAATTTTTGACTTATGGTTTAATGTGAAAGCTCTTATACAGCTCACACTGTTAGAAGTGATATTGGGCTAACACGCAAAAATAGCAGCTTTTCAGGTCATAAGCTAAGTGAAAGAGGTGAAATAAGCTGAATAGAAAGAGGCTTTATGGTATACTATGACTTTATGGTATGATTTCGGAAATTTTTTTGCGCTAAACAGCTGAGTATAAAAAATGAAATTTCGTCAAAAATATGAACTTGATATTAGTTTGTTATAAAAATATTTCAGTAAATTTAGAATATCCGTAAAGACTTTGAAGTTATAAAATGTGAAAACTCTTCTTGGAATAATGTATAACCTGCTGTATTTATTGGTTTTGTTTACACTGAATATTTCATCAGCATCCAGTTAACAGAATTAAAGAGCTATTCAGATGGTATAGCCTTGGAGCTTATGCACCATGATGTCTTAACTGGTAGGTGATAGGGGCAGGAGAATGATTTAGATATAAATCTTACTACAACAGTCCTTATACCTTTTCAAGGAGAAAGAAAGTAGGTCTCCTCGAACTCCTTATTAAAAATACTGGAATAGCACTCTCATAGGTATGCAAAAATGTTGGGCCTCTGTAGACTTTAGGCGAATAACTAAACTGGAAAAGTCATTTAACTCATACCTTGTCTAAGGACATAAAAGCAATGTCCGCTTCAAGGGATTTTGTGGTAGAACATGGAATCTCAACCTCAAATCTACATTTTTGGTTCTATAAAATTACTGTTACTGCTGTTAACCAATGGTAGCATATGCATCGGCTGAGAAATGGAGAAGGTTTTCAAATTAACCTTAATACAAGGACAAGTGTGTGTATGTAGTTCATAGGGCATCAGGAACAATAACAACCTGCTCTACCTTCAGCTTAGAAAAATTGTTAGTCTCCCTTCCTTGTATATTTTTATTAGGAATGAGGACATTTGCTCTTGGACATGTTTCTCAAATGATAACCAAAGAAAATTGACTATATTATTAATTAACTGCCTAAACTCTACTTCACTCATTGATAGTCCGTCCATGAAATAACAACTTAATTTCATAATGATTTCATGATTGAATCATAGTCATTCAATGGAAACATTCATTCCAAATTTTCACCAATTATCCTAAACAAACATGCTCATTATATTTCCATTATGATTGGCAACATGTACCAACATTACAAAATACATCAAATTGATTGTTCATTATTTCCGATAATGAGTGTCCTTAAGTAAAGCTGAGTGAGACTCTCCAGATTTTATTTTAATTGTAAGAAGTAGAATGCTTATAATTAATATACTTTAATTATTTTTATTGAGGTTTTTACAAATAAGAACATTTTATTCAGAGGTCTAAGCGGCTATTATTTTTTTTTCAAAAGTTTAACATAATGAGTCACATCTTTCAGATATACCATATGTTATTCATGCAAGTAATTCCTTTATGGAGAAGTTCGATAAGAAATAAGGGTTTCGTATGTCCTTCCTGTCTTGATTGAGATATACTGGCTGTTTGCTTATTAATGTCTGGTTATCGTTAATATCATGGTCAGTAAATATGATGTTGTAATATGTTGACTACTTGAAAAAGAAAAATCATATAATTTCGTTTTCGTCATTATCGTAAAACAAAAGTTCAATAAATATCTTACGTTCATTAATCTGTATTAACAATGTTACCTCTTAATTGTTATTAAAAAATTACATTTTTTTCAGTTCAAGGAGAACTCCATTTGCAAATACTGAAGGAAAAGTTTTCTTCTTACGGTTTGGAAGTTTACGTTGGAAAACCGCAAATGGCTTATAGAGAGGAACTAATGTTTGATGCTATGAATGTTTCTTTTTCTGATGTTTCAAAAATGGGTTCGTGACTATCCTTACTAATAATTATTATTAGATAAACATTAACAATTTATTTTTCTCTGTATATACAGATTTTCTTCCTGAAAACAAAGTAAACTGCATTTACTATGAAGATAATATGGTCCTAATAACTTATTCCCAAAGCCGAACCGTTAGTTACAAAATAATGAAGAAGAGTCCCAGCGCCAGGGATCCTATTCTGAATGAAGCTAATCTGATGTATGAGTACACGTGTCATATTGAAAGCTACGAAGCCAGCATAAACTCGTGCATTCGAATGACTAATTGCTTATCCAAAAGAATTACTATACCACTTTCTGCTGGTGCTACAAAAAAAAGAAAAAAAATAAAAAAAACAAAGATTTTGTTCATAAATAGAAACTGACTTTTGATCATCCCTCTTGGTGTTGGTCAATAGAACCAAAATTATTAGTATAGAGAACGACCATTTTAGATTAAAAATAATTGAATCAATTATAATACAAGAAAATGAGTCAGAAATAAATATTCAAACCGCCAGTACAAAGAAGGTCTTAAAATTCATTACAAGTAGGACCACCTTACTGAAGAAGAATTGTAGTTGTAGTAGTTGATACTGAAGAAGTATTACTTGGCACATTTTGATCAATAACGTAACATAGCTTATGTTAATGGAAAGATCAGGAAGGACTTCCGGAATTTCGAAAAAATTACGCAAGAAGAAAATCCAGGCTAAATATGGCGTCTATTTAAAGATATATATATATTACACACACATATATATATATATATATATATATATATATATATATATATATATATAGTGACAAAAATTGGTACTTATAAAAGATTTGTCATGGTATGAATATTTATTCATTTTATGTGGTATAGTGCCATTACTCGTTTGAACTATTTTGATGTATGACATTTTTATAGATTAAATGTAAGGTGCATATGAACAATATAATATAAATAGATGACTGCATAAATTATGGTTAGAACTGATATTTGGGGTCACTACCTCCCTTGACATTTTATATAACGAACATTATAAATTGTTTTTCTTTTCAGTTTAGAGATGTCCTCAAATTTATTTTGGTTACTGTTTCATAAAACAACCTTTTTGTTCTTGATTTATTTGTTTATTTCACCAAAATATATATATGTATACCTCAATGTTTCTTATCTGGATCACATATATTCAGCACTAAAATTTTGTACAGAACCAGAAAGTGTCTTTATTGGGCGATCTCCTTTGTCGAGATAGTAACTGGTTCATGTTACGAAGTTAGTATGACATGTCGACGACTTTTATCTGGAAGTACTATAGGTTTTCTAGATATCTATCTGGTCGAACCATTAACTAACCACTGCATTGTTTCCTTGGCGGTCCATTACTCAGTTCCTTTACATCGAGTTGTATTAATGTTTCCTGTCATTGTTGAGGTTGAATATATTTGAGGCATTCATGAAATTATCAGTTTCTCTAATTAGAGGTTTACTTGATTCAACTTTGAATAGTTTCTATCGCATTAGTATTTGAAAACATTATTTTTTTGATTTAAAAAGTAGCTACATGATATATGCATCTTAAAAACAAATAATTTATACAAGTTGTTATACATGGTGAAAATGTTCATGTAATAAACGTGTCTGTTTGGGTGTATTGTGCGATTCTGTGATCTTTTTGTACCAAATAATAGGTACAATAAATATATTGTTTGATTGAAGGTTCCAGGGAATCCTGTAACATTGAACTCTCTTTAGTAAGAGGTAAAAAGGAAAAACTTTTAATTATTGATGAAATACAAAACAGTGGTTTATTGAAAATACCTCCTAAAATGTTGGCTGCAGTTGAGCGTGGAGTAAAATCTGCTTTATCACGTGGACCTCTTCTTTTCTTTCCAGTAAATGTTTTTAACTGTTAATACTAATTAAGTTTCGTTGAAATGTTTTTATAAAATTAATGTCCATTTTATTGAACAAATGCAATGTTTATATTCCAACTTTTAGGCCTGACTGAAAGAAATTTACTAACATTTTGTAGATTGCTTTTTTTAATCACTGATAAGAGTTATGAAATAAAATGCTTTTGTTTGGTAAAATCTGACAGTTTTCAGAGAGTGAGATTGCTTCCATTGAGAATTCATATTACGATTATTGAAATCGATTGCTGTCGGGGAAAATGTAAATTTTTAAAGTAAGCTGTCTTTATATGAACAAAAGAAAGCAATTACATAGTTCAGACCCTACTCTTTTGTTTTTATTTGTTCATAATTTCAAAACATGAACCATTACTAATTTATTTATTATTGAAGTTCATAACTTCTCTTGTAATTTTCAAGGCAGTTTATATGCTAATTTTCTTTTTGAAACTGAGGCTCTTGTTCAGTTTAGGTGCAGATCAATTACTTAGAAGTTATTGTTATCTTAGATCAAAGATGTGTGTTTTTACGATTTTGGTAGTAAACGCATAAACTTTAATGTTAACACTTTAGTATAACGACACAAGATATAAATAGTTCTTAAAGGAGAAGCTTTTATAAATTCTAAAGTAATGATTTTCTATTTGAACTTTCATTAGGTATTAATTTTTGGTAATTCATTTTACGTACAAGTAAAGTATTTCACCAATAATGTTCATTATTACACTTCAAGACAAATTTATGTTTGCTTACACTGATATGACTTAAAGAGAGAGTATTAATTAAATATATGCATACACTGTTAAATGCTTCAGTATTACTTTTGAAATATTTAATGTTTGTTTGGTTAGAGTATTAACTTGGTACTTTTTCTCGAAACAATTTCATTTGATATTGATGTTGTAATTTTCATTTTCAGATAGTAAATGCTTATGTTATTCTCCATAAGTTGGAACTTATTCGTTGTCGTTCTGAAAGTTTCATTTCTGCTGCCGTGGGGAAATGCATTAAGAAGGTTGGTAGTTGAAGTTATGTTTGATAGAACGTTATAAACAACTGTAATAACGTACTAATTAAATATTTCTGTTCCAGGCATTTGAAATTACTAAAAGTCGAGTCTCGGAACCATGTATGGAAGTTAATATACTTCTGGACAATAGTCTTTTTGAACAGTACGATACAGCTATTAGAAAAGATCTTATGAGACGGTCAGCTGTTAATATTACAGTCACTTCTTGTGGATCCCAGATGGTATGATTCCAGGAAGACAAATTTCATAAGTACAAGTTATTTAATAGTGAAGTAGTAGTATGTGTTTATCTTATATACTTTAAAAAGCAATGTGTTCCCTGATAAGCATCCAATATGATTTTCGGGGTGAATGTCCCGATCACGAACAATGATGCCGTTTGTATAAGTTATATTTGATATATAGAAACAAAATTTTTCTGTGAAAAAAAAATTGAATTAATTTCTGAACTCATACAACATAGAGATGTAAAGCATGATTATGAAGCTGTGAAAATGAAATAATTACAGAGTTAGTACATTAAGTAATTGCTTGAATATACTAATTTAAGTAAGTAATTTAAATATTTAATATTTTAGTTGGATTGTATTAAGCTTTTGTATTTTTTGTTTGCAGGAAATGAGTGCTATTGTTCCATTGAGACTGTTAGTAGGATATACAAATCAACTGCATACCATCTCAAATGGACGTGCTAGTTTATGCATGAAGTTCTCGGGTCATGAATTGATGTCTAATGAAGAGGAACAACTTCTTTATGATCAGTTAACTAGTCGTTCGTAGTAATTGTATCCATCAGTAAATGTGTATATATTTGTATATAAATAGCACTTTCTGATTCAGTTTTATGTATAGTTTCCTTTTTAAATGTTGAATTTCGCGCTTGACAGTATTTGTATTGGGAACTGAAATTCTGTGGAATTTTAGTAAACGATTACTGTTTAAAGCAAAACTAATTCTATCAAGAATGGGACTAAGAAGTCCTAAGTATGTAACACGTTTGTAGCCTATTTTTCTTAATTCTTGTTATAAATGGTTCAGTGGTAAAGTATTAAGCTTTCGTAAAGCAGGTCTTCGGGTCAAGGTAATATAAAAGTACCGTTAAGTGAAAGCATAAGTACCTTAACGATTCAGGTTTGGAAAGATTTTGTGTCTGTGGACTGAGTGACATGCAGCAAACAAACTGTTTTGACAAAACTTGATGTCCAACTTGATCAAGAGTTATTTAGTTCATTTGTCATTTGGGATTTTGATTAGGCTACTGAAGTATTGATATCTCTGCTTATTTATGTTTGAAAATCGAGGTCCCCTCAATGTCATAAGATTGCGGTATGAAAATATACTTTGGAATTATTTATAAGGGTAAAAAAAAAACTAATTTATCGTAACTGTAAGCTTATTCATGTATTTTAAAAGTATAATATGAAAATATCAATAAATATAAAGATTTATTATTGCAATTACAACTATCAAAACAGAATTTTTGTTAACAAAATATAGCACGTATACATAGCATAGTTATGCATCGGCATGCTTCTGCAATTATTACTACTTTAAAATAATCAACAGATAAATAACACAATCATTTAACCTCCATAATTATCCATGATTGTTATAATAGAGACAAAATTCAGCAGGAACACTACACTTGACAATCCGTGAGAGAACTGGGCATGGACGACCTCCGTTACTGGGTTCTTCCTGTGTGCAATAAAGTTATTTTCAAAAATTTAAATCTTGTAAAAAATTCTGTAAACATGATTTACTTAAAAAATAGTTCACTAAAGTTTAATTGAACGAAAGAATTTGCTAAAAAAGGTTTCATAAGTTCTTTTCAATTGTATCAGTGGACTATTCGACATGTTCATTCGTTTCTGCTAAAATAGTATCCGTAAAATAAAGATAATAGAAAGTGTTAAAGAAATAGAAGAAGTTAACGATAAACCTCCAATGTACCTGACAAGGGTACGTTGGAGGTCTAAATTACATATTATATAAACTGTAACATTCCAGTCGTATTCAAATATAACAAATGAATGTACAATTATTTATTATATTTAATATAAAGTTCAAAGCATTCACTAAATAATTAATGACTGAATAAGAACATTTATGTAAGAAGGATATTAGGTTTGTTCTAGCAACATTTGAAAATATCTTACTGCATCAAAGTGAAATTCGGAATAAAAAAAAAAAAATTCAAAGAGCACACGGTAATAAAATATTTCAATATGGGATTAGCACACCACACACAAATAAGCACCACGGGAACATGTCTTTTGTGGTACAAGTATGTTTGTTTGATAGAGTTAAATTTGGTAAAATGTTTTAAAATATGTATATTTAAAGCACTGCAGTATAAGTAAGTAGTTAAGATAGATAAAAAAGAATTTAGCCACTCTTTTTGTCTATTCTAAACACACTCATGGTCATCTTTCTGTTGAAAGGTTTTAATTTTTCTCAAAATTTCTAATGTGATTTTGTTTTTGTGGTTCAGATATTGGGAAAGTTTTTCAAACAAATAATTAATAAGTAAGCTTAATTTTTACAGTAAAGAAACTTTTATTACGTTCACTGACATGCCAGCGATGTCTGAAGGAGAACTGTGCAAATGAACATTATTATTTTTTTATAAAATGTATCTTGTCTGTTAAGAAGGGAGTTTGAAGATTGTAAGACAATTAGATGAACAGTTTGTCATTTACATAGACTCGATGTTTCTTTGCTGATAGATTGTGTTTATTTAGTTCTAGGATGAATAATAAAAAAAAATGTCTGCAAATAAAGTAAACTAAAATGACACAGGCTATATCGTATAAAAAAAACTATTGAAACTAGGATCTGAACGTAATAATTTAATCTAATTGTAATCCCGAAGAAAAGTAAATTATGTGAAGGAACTTTAGATTAAATCCTTACATAATGAACTTGTAAGTAAATCTGATAATAAAACCCCTCTAACATATTCATTATTTGCGCTATCAGTTATTAGTGTAGAATTTACTCAAATGGGGAAAATGTGTAGAGAAATTAGTCTCTACACAAATGATTTTTATAAAAAAAAACAACGAAGTGTTCGAGCCCTTAGTAATTGTATTTTAAATGTCACGTGAAGAAAACCACTAAGTGTTCGAAATGCGTTTTATTGTTTTTTTTTTCATAAAACTTAATTGTGTGGGAACTTTCTTTCATGTGCTTATTATATAACAAAACACATCTCAGAATATTATCATTACTGTAGAAGTAAAAAAGAAATATATTTATAGTAAACGTTGTACATTTTCCTGAGGCTATATTAAATTAAAGAAACTGATCAATTATAAAAATATTAGTGTCTAACTGTACAAATTATCAGGTCATTGAACCGATTAGTAATTTAATACTATATCTTAACATCACAAGAAGGTGGAAAAGTTAAATAGCTGTGTAAAGTTACATTACTGTCTAGTTTGTGCTACTACAAGGAGAACAAATCAAACAACTCTCAAAGCCAAAACCTCTGCTGGTGTGTACAAGCGAAAATCGATGGAAATTTAACTGTTCTCTTAGTAAACTTATTAATCACTTATAAACATTATAAGTTACAATATATCTTAACAATTCATCGTGGACTAGCTGACGCATAATAGAACTGTCTAAAGAGACAACCGAAATGATAACTAGTGTTGGCACTATTCCTAAATTTTTCCTGATTCCGATACCAAGTATGATTTCCGGAAAAGGTTAACGATTCCGATTCCTGCTTAGTTTCTACCTGCATGTGCTCAGCTACTCAACTATCTTAATTAATGTTTTGTGTTGACCTTTTTGTTCAAGGTATAAAAAATGGCAGGAACATTATAAATGAACTAGATACAGTTAATGAAAGGTATAAATGGTGAGTAGCCGCCCGGGGTGGACTACCTTCCTCCTTGTTACTACACTGGAATTAGAGTGCACTGTCAGAAACATTACTCCTTATTCTCCAGGGTTGCCAAGTTGCCATTTTTTGATCCAACTTCGATAAATTTTACTTCTTTTCAAGTGGTTGGTAAAAAATACATGGTTTGCGTTATCCTGTAAGTTGGCTCTTTTTTGACTTTTTCAACTGGGAAATAATCTGCGAGTCATGGGAATGAAACAAAAACAGACTGAAATAATAGACATTTTACCAAGTAACCTATAAAAACGACTCCGTTTGATGAATTTAATTCCAATCTTTCCCAGTGGTAGGATTACGGTGGCTACTTTTGATATCTGGGTCCTTTGTGACTTACCCTAACATTTTAGCAAAAGACTTACTTTTGTTAATCTCATCTTCTTCATGTCTATAGCTTAATCCAACCGGAACCTACTTACATCATTAAAAATTCCTTATAGAAAGGCTATTGCCAAACTGGCAAATATAGGTAATAGTCGAGACCAGCAGCAACGGTACTGACTGTCAGCAAGTTACTATCTAAACGACACTATCCCCATTCATTGGTACGTTTTTTTCTTTTTTTAAACTGAATAGAGTTCTGGTGTTGGGTATTAGGATAATATTTTTTAAACCATATACACATCACTCACAATAAAAGATATAAAATGAATTATTTATTAACTTATCAAAAGATATATATATATATATGTGTGTGTGTGTGTGTGTGAACTGGGAAAGGGGACCCAGAAAAGGTCTTGCACGGGCACATTTTTTTCCTCTCAAGGACGCTGCAAAATATAGAGACAAATACTTGTATTTTTCTTGGCCTAAGTTACATCTTGCTCAAGGAGAGACAATATATAACTATAGTTTTTATATGGCAGTCCTGAAAGAATGTTTTTGGCCACTATTATTCTCTTTAGCACATAAAGTTGTTTTTAGTGGCATCATGTGGGTTTTTAATTATCGACAGTTTCGTCTTTACTAGCTGTCAATTAGGTATCGAGTACTGACAATACTTTCCGACGGCAATGTGTTAAGATGCCTGAAGCATTCCTTAGAAGACTGAAGCCCGAGTCTCAATATTAAAATACTGATTTTAGTGAAATGTCTCGTTCTAAGAATTAATGAAATAATTTTAACAACTCAGAGAAACAGGAAGCGGATAGCAGACGCCGAGTTTATTCGTTTCTACAGGGTGACAGGAAGCACGAAAGCTTATCTTATAGTAATGATAAGGAGTAAATAGTGTACCATTTACTTGTACTGGTAGTAATAGATAGTAATTTGAACCTTTCGAGACTTATCAGTGTGTACCCTGAAACTCATCATTTATTCTGGTGATATGTCCTTGGGAACTTAACAAGCCTGATATGGGAACTTCGAATTGCTTGAAAACAAATCGCAAGGAACATATAACCATTAAACAAAAAGTCGTAAATGATGAAGCAGATACTCATTTTAACACAATGTCTGAGAGAAGATTCACTTTCTATATAATATATATATATATATATATATATATATATATATATATATATATATATATAATTGTTAAGTTTAGGAGGGTTCTCTGCGCTAATAATTCTCTTGCCGACATCTAAATTGTGGAATATCTTTTTTTATGGTGCTAAAGACAATAATAATTGCCCAAGGGACATAACAAAAAAAACGAGCCTTAGGCCAAAACGTCGGTAATCATAAGGTTGATCTTCGAAGTAGCAGTAGCCGTCATTGGAGAACTCTGTTGGTTGAACTGCTTGGCTGGTTCAATGCTTTTACTGGTTAATATGGTGAACACCACTGACTTGATAATGGATTCTGGGGGTTACTTTCCTTAATGTGAAGGGCTTCTAGAACTTGTAGTTTGGCTCCGTTGCTATGTTTCTCTAGAATTACGATGTTGTTTACTACCATCTTATCGGTGAGGATGTTCTTTGTTTTTCTTGTGCATGTTTCTTAGGGGCTCCGTAGCTTATAGTGAGTCGTTCAGAGAGCTTCGTTGCAGATTTCCCTATTTACGTAGCACTTTCCCTCGCATAGTGTACTTGTACACAAAATGGTTTCACTGAAGATCTGGACTTTTCATCTTCGGACTGTTTCGCATCACAAGGTTGCAGGCCTTATATTTTTATAGTAACACTTTCATCAGCGTTTACATGCTTAACATGAGTTTGGATGATTTCATGTCGGGTCTTTTCATGCTGGTGGTAGTCATGTGACCGTGTGTTAGATCTTGGCAGACTGTATGTCCATAGTGTGGATACCGTTTAAGTTACTATGCCACAAATCGAACTGGTGTCTAATGGCATGTTGGACATCCTTATTCGAGTAGCCATTATTCACTGGCACTTGAGTGGCCCTATTAGCTCTTCAAGTGCAATTGTTATCAACCACGCATAAATGCATTTTATGCAGAAATAATTAAATACCTGCTACTCCCACATCTACACTATGAGGCCCATTTTTCAGTGAAATATCAATTTGGTTCATCAAAGATTCTGGATCGTAGCGTGACTACAAACTTCGGATACACACTCACCCACACACAGATATCATCGAAAAACCTTAATAAAACGACTTTTGGGACGTCAAAACATGTGATTCCGTCAAAATCTTTAGATCGAATTTTTTCACGATGACTATACTTATAGTAATATAAAAGTAAGATTATGCCGGTGTGGTCTAGTATAACAGTAAATTTTATCATGATCTTAAAAATTTTTCAGAAAACAGTTTACTCAAATTTCTCAAAATGTATTATTTCATTGCAGTATAATAATGTAATTAAAATGTTTGAATGTACATGTTCATGCATTAAACTTACAATAATAGTTCTGTTTCTTTTCCTGAAGCCATTTGGACAAGGGAGGCAAGAGGACCATTCACTCCATTTAGAAACTCGACAATCCTTTATTTCTTTTGAGTCAATTTGATTTATTGCTAAAAAAAAGTAATTCATAATATTAAGATTTTTAGTATTTTGTTTATTGTTCTTGTTTAAACATTAAATGGTAAATCTTTTTATCATATTCAAATAAATAATTATTTAACAGCTTACATATGTACCTACCCATAAGTGCACTAGAATCCCATCAAAAGGAAAAAGAAGCTAACTCCTGAGGGCTCCTTTATTTCGCAGTTTTGATCAGAAATTGGAGATCTTTATGTAGATTATTAGAACATTATCATATTATTTAACCAATGCATGCAGTTGAAATAATTCAATAAAACTAGATAAGTATTTTTCCTGTGATTATTTTTTGTAAATTAGAGAAGTCCTTTAAAAAACATATTCAAATAAAAAATCTGTGGCGCTGTAATATACCGAAATGTCAAAAACAAATTTCAATTTCGTCGTTTTCACCCTACCATTCATTCTTAATCCATTATAATTAACATACTGGACAGACACTATTCATGAATGGCAGTTCACAGAGCAGGCAGTAAGATGTTAAATTACGTTTTTACTAGTTTACTAGGCTCTGTGAAGACATGTAAGGTCCTTTAAGAGGACAAGTACTGATGAGCACCTGTTTGTCCTCACCTTTCCTCTTTTCAACACTAGTCATACCTAGCTGATTCAGTAGTGCTCTATATGTTTTGAGAAATCAGGATTTCATTTTAAAATGGCTGTAAAATATTTAAATAGCTTTCATAAAATCTTATTTTATTATGAAATAAATATGCTCTTTACAGTTTAATTCAATGTAAATAGAACTAACAAGTTAACTTGTTTACATTGAAAGTGAAATAGACAACTTTGTGAGTAAAGGTTTTAAAAAGTATATCTTTGTTGATAACCGGTGAAATAATTTCGGAAGCAAAACTAAGTCAGGAAGAATAAAGAGGGTAGTTTGTAAGATCCCTTAGAATGAAAAATATAGACCGAAATGTTATACTCGGGAATTAGCATCAATATTTTACAACCAGAGGCTAGCTTGCATATTTAGTAAAATCTTTTAGTACAAATTGAAAAAAGAACAAATTAAGAGGCCACCCGGGTACATCGGCCCAGGTACTGTATATCAACTGCATCTCTCTCGTGGGGCCAGAAAACATATATATCCAAATATGACGACCACACTACTTTTCAATCAATGTTAGCAAGTAATTTGAATAATAAAAATGTTGCTTTAAAGAGTTCATCTCAAATTCTTCTAATCTATTTCATGAAGTTTTCAATAACTATAGTATCTAATAAAAAGGATACTTAAAATATGCTTCTAAGAACTTATGCTTGCAACAATGAAGGCCTCTAAAATCGTAGCCCTAAAAAACGCCGTTTGATAATTAATGTGGAGAGATTTTGAAAAGTTTCAAGTCCTATAAATGAGTAGATATAAACAATGCATCTGAAAGTTTTATTATGTCTAAGATAATACTTTGAAAGTAGGAAGGAAACAATCGCTATCTTGTTTTTCTTTCACTTTACTGTTAGGCTAGGTTAGGTTGCAGTGGCCGTCCCACGAGAGAACATAAGCCAAAGATTGGCCATTTAAATACTGTACAATATACATTTTGCATTGGGAATCCTAAATTTTGTCTAACTAAAGTGTAGTTAAAGTAGAAATTAAACCTGACATCGTACAGTCTTGGGAACGGCTGCTTAACGTCCTCTCCGAGAGACGACGTGCTCAGATTTTGTTTTCATTTTCAATAAATTGAGGACCACGAAGGGTATCGAAGGCGGATCTACCAGCTCAGGTCGAGCACGTAAGCCTTTTGTCTAAGCTGGCTCCCTACTTTAATGATAATCGTTGAAGTATTTAAAAAATAATTACCTTCATTTAGATCATGCACTGAAAACTTATGTCTATATAATATATAAGGTAATGCATGATCTGTATACATTATAATAGACATATAAAAACCCTTTAGAGCTATCTGACGAATTGTTTCTTCTACAAAAACAATGTCAAGTAACTGAAATCAAAAATAAATTTGTTAAATTATATACTTTACTGTAACATCTCAACGAAAGTGGACTCCCGAAGATAGTAAAATCCATAACAGGTAAAAGAAACAGTCGTAAACACGAGATATAGGGTTCATTACTTTAATATATAATAATGTATCCAATAAACCCTGTAATTATTAATTACTTTGATCTCCTAGATTTATCATATAATCTATCCTCCTTCTGGATAGATTAACAATAATGTTTTGTTCATTATTATGAACATGTTCATAATTTATTTTCTTCATATTATATTAACTCTATTCATTAAAACCTTCGATAGTTTATTGTAAAAGTCTAAATCATTAGTAGTATACTTTTTTTATAATTTTATAACATTTAAATAAATTTAAAGTAGAGTTTCTAAGAAGCTAAACAACAATGAACAATTATTTTCAATAAACACTTACATTCTAGATGTTCTTCTGGTATTCCACAAAAGTCATTACACTCGTCTTCGGTCTCAAACTTATTTCTGTTTCCACGACATCCACCATAATCAAAAAGGATACACTTTTTCTTTGATGGTAGATATGCCCATTTCCTGAATTCTCCTCTGCAAGGTCCTTTAGTAGGCTCCAATAAACAAATTTCTATAAGAATTAATTGACTTTAGATAAAATCAAATCATCATTTATTTAAAAATTACATCATTTAGACGTGGAGAAAAGAATCAATTTTTATTACAATGTTTGGAATACTGGATGCGTTAGTCTAGGATATATCTTCAGTTTTATAGCTTTATTACTCTTTACGGGAATAGAAATTTCAGCAATTTTTTTTTATAAATATCTTATTTTCTGTTCAATATTTGTGACAAATTTTCAATGTTTTTTAATGAGCCGTTAAGCGTCAAAAAAACATTTTCTGAAAACAGAAAATGTACTCTATCATTGGTTAATGTAATTTTGAAACAATTACTTGAACTTATTCCCTACCTAATGCTCTATTTTTAGGTGTAATTTTATTTTGATCTGCCAAACGGTATGGCTTACATTGCCCCTAAAAGCTTTCAGATTGAATGATAAGTTAACATTTTTACATTTTATTAAAAATAAAATATTTCCACTTGTTTTAAAAATCTGAAGATTTTTTGAGTTATTACTTTTGAAGCTTCAAAGATAGTGCCAAATTTTTAAGACTCTAGAGTTAGTCATTTAGGAGAAAAAAAATATTGTCTAAGACACTTTTCGGCTGAAAAAGTCACTTTCCCATCATGATAATTGCTCCCACACAATAGATTTCATCAACACTATGAGATCTATTTTTGTGTAAAATAACAATTTGATATTTTATAGTCAAAGATATTTCATATTTTTGATATTTTATATTTTTATAGTCAATGATTCTGGACCGTAGCGTCTACACCCAGGGGTGCACAACCCGTGGCCCTCAAAAGAGTTAAATGCGGCCCTTGATAGCCGATTACATTAAATATAATCCGTTACTAAAACTTGTATTCTGCAGATCTTAGATTGTAGTTTAACTGTAAATTTTTGTGCAAAAAGTGAAAATCAAACAAGTATAAAACAGAAAACAGAAAATCTCTGTTCTATTCTCCGATTAGCGACAACTAGCTTCCAGCCGAATATAAATAAGTTATGAAACGAAAAACAACATCAAGCATCACATTAAATTTACTGGCAGCTAAGTAGCAATAAATATATATATTACATACTGTTTTTTTGCATTGTGTTTAGTTAGCTTTACTTTATTACTCTTTCTGTGAATGCATGTCCATATTCATATTGTTTTTGGACAGTAAAAATTATATATACGAGTTATGTATCTTGCGGCCCTCGGTGCTACTGAATTGACAATTATGGCCCTTATGACGAAAAAGGTTGGGCACCCCTGGGTCTACACAAACTTGTGGATACATCCCCCCCCCCCCCTCACATAAACACACATAGACATCACCGAAAAAACATCATGAAATGACTTTGGAGGCCTCAAAACATGTAGTTCTGTCAAAATCTCAACATCAAATTTTTTCAAGATTATAGTAAAATAAAAATATAAATTAATGTAAACAAATCCAACAAGTAGAGCATGTTGTGCCAGTATGCCAAGCGAGTTTCGTGTTATTAGGGATGTATTACTTCTTCCGACGAACAAATCTTGTGTTTTTTTCTTACCTTTCTAATTTTATGTAGATGCTCTATGCAAGCGCTAATATTTTGTAGTTTGTAGTTTTTCGGAAAAAAATATTTTCTGAATTCACAAAATGTGATCGGTATCACATGTCTGTATGACTCCAAAATTAAATACAGTTCATTTTTCTATTCAGAACTAGTTTTTTGTTCAATTTATAATAGGCAATAAAGTCATTTTCTCATGAGACATCATTTCCAAAAACTATACAGTCATATATTTTTTTAAAAACTTATCGAAAAATATAAAGGCTATAATACTATTTTTGGATGTATGTAATATCAATTTCATCCGTCAGGTATGGCCTGTATCTCACAGACATTTCGATACACATCCAGGAACAGACATCATGAACACACATAAACAATCAAAAAAACTTCAAAAATAGACCAAGGCCACCTCAAAACTTGGAAATCCGTTAAAATATGCAAAATCGTTATTTTGCATACGTAATGTTTTACTTACTTTACTTACAGTAATTAAAGAAGTATAAAATATACCATGAAGTTGTTAGTCATGAGTTGGTAGAAAATACCTTTTGAAAAAGTGCAATTGGTGTGGCAGTTGTGGGTCTCAGTTGTAACAACCTTGCTGCGACAGGAATATCGAGTATCAGTTAACTTGCGAACTCTGGTTCGAACTCCTTTGCCACAAGTATTACTACAGGGACTCCAACGACTCCATTCTCCGACACTGCAACCACTTCCTCCCTACAAGGTCAAGTTGAAAAAGGTTTCATTTTAAAAATCAGTTTCAGAAATGTGACTTCTGGTAAACAGTCGAATTAGTTATTTTATAATATAATAAGAAACTATCTCATAACAAGAGTAATACACACATGCTGAAGAGATGGTTTACAAGGAGGTAGCATGCATTTTTCCTTCTCCATTGTAGGAACATGCATACACTTCTTGATCATTTGAAGACTTTCATTCAAGAAACTTCTACTTCTCAAAATAAAACCAATTCCACAAGTGACACTGCAATCGGACCATTCCGACCATTTCGTCACTTCGCATTCACCATCCTTTGAAAGTTGCTCAATTTCTATTTCTTCCTCATCACCTCTAAACAAATTAAAACATTACTTTTTATGAAGTTTGTTAAATGTTTAAATTATTGCATTAAGTTTTAAATAGTAAATTTAAAGGTACGGGCATAGGGGTTGGTCGGTGAGACACATTTCTTTGGAAACAAGCTGCCTGTCGCAGCTAAACTGCGCCGCCAATGCAGAATTTTTGTAAGTTCTTGTTCGTACTCGGATCCCTTTCCCGCAAGTGACACTGCATGATGACCAGTCCGAGTAATCCCCCACGGCGCATTCCTCTACAACAGTCATTCATTTTGCCTATTGAAAGAATTAGATAACTCTAGTTCAATAGAAAAATTACAAATAATAATGTGAATTTAATAAACTATATATTGTCTATTAGTTGTTTCACCTTTTATCAACTATATGATAAATAATTTTAAAGAGATTTTAAGTTAAGAGGTTGAAAGAAGACATTAATTGGTTATTTCAACATTATAAGATTACATAGATCTTTTTCTGTATACTTGCACAAGGAGTAGACCAAGGGCAGCTTGCCAGTATAAGGTCAACGAAAAGGTTTTATGTGGCCTTCTTTGCTCTTGTTATTTAACCATTATATTTTAGAACAAAATGATACTAAATTTAAATAATTGTGCAACGCAAAATATATAACATTTCTTACAAATGGTTAATCAAGCGACTTCGTGGCGTCGCAAAAGTTTTCATTGACTGCGATTTCAGTGTTGTTTTGTTATGTTAAATGGATAAACGTATACATTATAAATTCTTTATAGCAAAGAATTTATTGTGTACTTTTAATAAAGATTAATAGAGTGGGACTTTCAATTATCTGATAAATCTTTTTCATATGCTTAAAAATAAAGTGGAAGCTATGAACTATGAACTTGTGGAGAATTCACAAAACTGAAAGTATGTAAAAAGTCTTGGGTGGTTTACACTCAACGTCGCTATAAGTAAGCATTATATCACAAAACCACAATTGTGTGTTGATTTGAATACGTCTATCGTGTATATGTAGTATCAAACTCTGTTAATTATTATCAAATTCATAGATAATCAATTTAATTATTTCATTTTTTTTATTGTTGTTACATTCATTTCATTAGTTAGAACAACTTGGAATCTTCGATTACAACAATCAGATTGTAACAATAATGTACAATAATATTATTAATGTACAATAATACTATTATTATTGTACTGGGCCCTCAGCCAGCAGTTTATCGTTGCTAGCATTGACTTTAATAGTTTTACAAATTCAATTGTTCTTCAATATCATATTAAATCTGTAAAAGATCTTCTTTATTTCTTTTACAAAACTTCAAAACAACAATTATGTTTGACTGTTTTTTTTTAAAAATATTTCTAAGTCAATGCAAATAAATCCAACAAGTTTGGCAGGTAATCCATTATTCCAAGATGGTTTTTCAGTTTTTTATTTACCTTTATTGCCCTTTATAGTTATTGAAATGTCTTGAAAGTTTTTTTTGCAAATTATTAATTTTTGTTTTATTTGTTGGACAATTTTTTTTTTTCTGTAGATAATCGTTGTTTAATCTTAAAAAAACTATTTTCTGAAATCATAAAATGTGGTTTCTGAAATCGAAAAACGTCCATTTCCTTCCAGTGTCATAAATGAAAGTACGAGGGCGGGACAGTTATTTAAAACTTGTTTTACACCATTAGAAATGATTGGTGAAGAGATACAACAATGTGTATTGTGTATGAAAGTTTTGACACCTGATTGTATCAGCCAAGTAATTTGGAATGCTATTCAGGAACTAATTAGTAATAAAGATTGGCTAGTACCATACAGAAAAACTTATCTTCCTGATTCCGTGGATATGATAAACATGATGACTGATGGATATGTTGGGGGACTTATTTCATATGACCCAATTGTCTAATAACTCAATTAGTCGCATAATACTTATGATGGAGAACATCAACTATCAATTACTCGAAAAAACAAAGAAAGGAATCAATTTGGATCAGAGTAAGATGAAGGTAGGGATTAACAAGAAAGCTCTTTTGATATGCTACATATGATTTAAAACCGCAATAACATTACAGAATATATTCCTATTTGAAGTATGGAATCCTTAATACATTCACATGTAAAGATAAGGTAGAATAGGTCAAATTCGTTCTTGGTTGTACCCATGGAGTTATTATCTATTAATACAAAGTTCTTTCCATGGTTGATATGGAGTAAGATTACAGTCTTTTATCGAAAGCAAGACGTCCGTGCACTGTGGACTCATTGTATTTTCATAGAGTTGTGTCAAAACATCTGAACTCAGCACTGAATCAAATGTTAGAATGTACACTGAATGTAGCCAATTTTATAAATACTCGCCCATTAAAAGTTTGATTTTTAAAAGGCTGTGTGAAGATAGGGTGTCAAACCTAGTCTTTAGCACTACGGCTGTGCGCGATGCCTCTCTCGTTGTAACTTTTTATCATGCCATTTAAATCGCAGTAGTCAATTATTATTTTTCTCAAAGAATGACAAAAAAATGCCAAACATTTTCCTGGTGAAGATTTCTTTAATAAAACTGTCACACTTAAAAAAAATTGTTGAAAAACGGAACACTCTAAATCTCCTTCTGCAGAGAAAAATATACACCTTTTGAAATTAATTCAAATAATTTAGTCGTTATTAAAAAGTTCCATTTATGGAAAAAACTGAATGAGGGTATAATAATCAGTTGTTTGTAACATTCATCAATTTTTTACGTCAAATGATATTGATGTCTCAATCATTATTTTGATAATGATTCTTTGCCTTTTTTGAAAAATATTTTGTAAATAAAAAATTCATAAGTTTGCATTTATTCAAGATCAATTTAACAGTGGAGTTGTACATACATTTATTTCTACAGAAGAAGAGAGTCCAATGTGGTTGTTTTGCAATAACGGCTTCTGAATGAAATGTACCAGCATGAAAGTGATAGTATTTTGAATTTAATTAAAAGTTGAATATTCCCTCTGAGTGATGACGCATAGCAGTATGTAATTACATTTTCGCATTTCCTTGAATCTATGTTTTCGATGATTACCATGATAAAGATATAGTATGAACCAAAAATCAACGTGGAAAAGGAAATAACTGTGGCAGTGTCCAATTTGAAAAACTCAGTGATCTGAAGCTCACTCATTCTTTTAATTAGGTGTAGGTAATCATTCAATTTAACTACTCTGGGCTTTAGTCAATCATATGAATGGCACATACATTTGTTCAATTTAACACATTAAGAAGATAACCTTTTCAATTTTGTATGTAACAAAGGCCTACGCATTACTTTTTCTTACTAATACACTTAACCTGGTTGGGAGTCGTGAAAGTTACATTATTCAAACAACAGTTGCGACTTGAAAGATTGTGGAAATTACTGTTATTGTATTTAATACAATATTGTATTAAGTAGTCTGGATTTGAAGCAATTCATACTATTTTAAACCCATTGTTGATAAAAGGAAGTTATATAATTGCGTAATCTGCGATCCGTTTGGGGAGGGTGTACATTCCAGGTAGCGCATGTTTTGGAATGATATTTTTTACTTTACTATAAGTACAGTATAGTGATCGTGAAAAAATTCGATCTCGAGATTTTGACGGAATTACATGTTTTTAGGTCCCAGAAGTCGTTTTAAGAAGTTTTTTCGATGATGTCTGTGTGTGTGTGGGAGGGTGTGTGGGTGGGTGAGTGTGTTAGCATCGCTTGTTACCACGCTACGGTCCAGAATCTTTGATGGATCAAGTTGATATTTTATCAAAAATGGGTTTCATAGAGAAGAAGATCCCTATTGTTTGGGAAGAATTATGCATGATGGGAAAGTCACTTTTTTTGCCAAAAACCGTTTTTTAGAAAACATTTATTTCTCCTAAACTGATAACCCTACAGTTTTGAAATTTTGACATTATCTTTAACGTTACAAATGGAACAAACCAAAAATATATTCAGAATTTTATTAACAGGAAATATTTTTTTTTCAATAAAATGTAAAAGTTTTGACTAATAATTAAAGTTCAACGCTTTTGAGAGCTATACAAGGCATACCGTTTGATGAATCAAAATGAAACTATGCCTAAAAATAGAACATTATGTGGAAAATGAGTTGAGATATTTTTTTTTAAAATTACATTCGGTAAAGGGGCGTTACAGTACGATTTCTGTTTTCAGAAAATGTTTTTTTGACGATAAACGGCTCATTAAAAAATAATGAAACTTGACCAAAAATGGAAAGAAAAATTAGCAATTCATAAAAAAAATCTCATGAAGTTTCAATTAAGGGAAAGAGCAATAACTCTATAAAAACTGTTTGTTTATCCTAGACTAAGAGATCACCTGCTATACTTGTCGAATTTTTTATATTTTTTTACATTGTTTACATTGACTTAGAAATTTTTTGAGCGAAACCACTGAGATAAAATTGATATATATATAAGAACAATTTAAATAGTTTATTGACTTATACGAGATGTAAGAGAAATAATATTGTTACATGTAAAAAAATCACCTCCAATAAACATAAATAAATTACCTTTGTCTTCCATGGCATGATGGATTTGTCTCATAAAATGCTTTAAGAAATATATATATTGCGCTCTTGAGCAAAACTTAATATCAGTTACAATTACATTATCATTGTGAATGTAGTACCTTTTCATGCTATTTAAATGTGATGAAAGACTCTTTCCTCAAGAAAGAGGACTTATGTTTGTTGAGAAATATCCAGTTTCTTTTTAAAAAATTCTAGTCTAATAGTTCATATTTATTATTTTCAAAAATTAGAAACTCCAAACTATAAAAGATTTAAATTATATTGAATAGCTGGCTTTAACGTCGATTTGAGTATAAACTGGCCAATTACTAATATATTTTTTTCTCAATATACATTCATAGCAAACTTATAACAGAGTACAGGAGGCAGAAAAAGGATAGCACTCACTCAGAAAAAATTCGTATATATGATATTTGACAAAGAGGAAGGAAAATAATCTTACTAAATACTAAGAAGCCATAAAATTCCCAGTATAATAATTCTATCAAAGACCGAAAATGTAAAAGATAATTCAAAATTGAAATCTTTCGTTTGGAGTTTAAGAAATGTAATTATCATACATCTTTAATTATAAATCATCTTAAAACAACATTTTTTCTTCCCTGTTTATGATGTTTTTCAGAGAAAAAAAAGGGTATTTTCCTGTTTTAAATTTGAAAATTTTACTTTAATATTCAATGTACGAGTAGAAGGATGTCAAGTAAACGATGTAAGAAATCCACTGGCTATTTGAACAAAAGCCATGTTCTCTTGTAGGAGAATATTTTGTATCAAGAAATGTTCACTTCGGTTTTTCAAAAAGTTATTACTGCTGTAGTTATACTAATGAAATTATTTGCATCAGCTGTGTGATGTACAAAAATAAAAGCTTATATATTGATATGTCCTTCTATCACTATCTGTACTACCTCAGGAATGAATGATTAATAATCATATCCCATTTAGATGTTTACATTATGCTTAAATGAGACGTTATGTGTTATATACTCAAGAAATTCTATATTAAGTTACTTATAGTAAAGTTTAGTGTAGGCCACTCCAGATTATTTTTAATTATTATTAAAATCATATAAAAATGATTTGGTTTATAAATATTTTAAAAAATTGTTAAATTGTATTTCATTTATTCTGTTTTATAATGAACGTTCGACTGAACTACACAATCTACTGAACAATCCGAAAAGATAACTATTCCTCAGAAATCGACGCTGAACTCCCATGTCCAAACATTTAGCCAACCTTTGGTATGTCTACCACTGCACCAATGCCAGGCGACAGGAATATACAAGATTACACGGGACCGTATTGCTCCGGATACGAAAATTCTATTGAATTTACTTAAGGTCTTCGTGCCCCATTTAGTTGTCAACATAGCTCCACACAATAGCTAGAACAGATCTGTTACCAGTGATACGGCGTATCTGCCCCATATGAGTGTGAGACTCCTAACCCCTTGCCACCTTATATTCAGTAATAGATAATAATCACTCATGATTGTGATTGAGTTAAAAAAGGCCGGTAGTTCAGGAGCACCACAAGTGACAAAACTACGCTACATACTACGCATTACTTCGCCAATGATTAAAACATCTCTCAATATCCCAACTATTATCTTAGTTATTTAAATTAACCTTTACATTAAGTTAAACTATTAACCATAAAAATAAGTTTGTCATTACATAATGCAAATCAAAATACCTCGAAAACTTTCTTCAGTGTTTTCTGTGTAAGAAATTTCTTTGTATAATTCATCTAGGCTGAGGTCTCTGCATGATTTTGGAATAACTTTTTCCCTGAATATATATAACTTTGCTAAAGATGGCATTTCTTTTAAATTTGGATTGTAAAAAGGAGCTCTCGAGTCTTCAGGATACATGGTAGTAATTCTCCTAATTTTTTCAAATGGGTCTGCTGGACTTCTTGGACTCTGCAAAAGTTTGAATTCCATTAATTTGTACTAGTAAATCTCACTTAAAATTGGTATATTTAAGATGATTAAAAATTGTTTTCAGTAATTTTATTGTAACTTATAAATAAACCAAATTGAATGCACTTTATGGTATATTTTACTTGTTATGTATTACAAATTTTGAGGTTACAAGATTTGTATCACCCACATTGAGTGCATAATTCCTTGATGAAAGATTAAGAAGACCTAAAATTGCTGTATATTTTTGTTAAATTCTTAGCCTTTACAAGAGAAGCCAGGGTAGCCCAATGGAAACATACTCGATCCTGCAGTGGTAGATCCTGCAGTTCAATACCCATTCAGGCTCTCGATTTATACACGTAGGAGGTGTCCCTCGGAGATGACGTTAATCCCTCGGTCCCGAGCCTGTACGATGTTAAGTACTCGTTAAAGCAGCGTTTTGATACTCTAAGAGAGTTTGAATCAATGTCGGCAATGATTTGTGAAGTGTATAACATTTTGCAATGATAATATTGTAGGTGCCTTTGAAAGACTAGTTAGTCTGTATGCAAGTGATCTTTCCTCTGACTTGTGCTCATAATCCTGTCATTTTATGGAATAGTAAGAAGAACAGACAAATTGCAGTAGAGAAAAGCCAACAGATATTGCTCAAAATATGTTCAAACTGCTCCATACAACTAATGTTATAACTGCATTCCGCAATACTAAAGCGGTCTTCCTAACATACTTGTCACTAATCATTAATTTCTCCAAAAACCCCAATTCCCCAGCTAATAGAGTTATCTTGGTATACTAAAACTTCTGTGCAGTGAAAGAGAGAAGTTAGACAAAGCTGACTTCAGTTTTATGATTGATGAGTAAGCTACTTCCCATACACAAAAGTTACAATTAAATCATGTATACATAAGCATATGCAACTTGCATGAACTTTTTTAAAATAAAGTATTTCCTAATCAATATTTCTTTTTTACAATAATATTAATTTCATCATTAGTTGAGGCTATATTCAAAACTCCTGAAATTGCATAAGAGCTTTAAGAAATTTAATTCGCCTCCGAGAGAAAAGCAGAAGTGTTCTATAATCAAGATAGCTCTAGTTAGATTTTCAAACCTCCAAATCAGTTATAAGCTTCAAATAATCAAATATTTATCTAAGCATCAAAGTAAAGTGAGAGTAAAGAAGTTTATTGTCAGTTAAACATGACTAGGAACAAATTACTGGTTAATCATATAAAACGCAAATATTATTATAATTGATATTATTAGGGTTATCGAAGCTCATTGATTTATAATAATTTTAATAATTATTAACATTATTAATTATTTAGAAATAATAATTGGTCTATTAATTACCATGTAAGTTATTCCTGTATCAGCACCAGCATCATACGGATACAGGTCTATTACCATACTTTCCAACCACGTGCAATTCTCCAAGCAGAGATTGAGCCCTGAGACGCCAACGATCCAATCCGGAGAGGGACCTACAAGCCAAAGTTAACTTTTACATTTAATATCAATTTATTCATTCATAGAACCCTTTCATTAGATATGACAATAATTAAGACATACAATAGTCATTTTTGGTTATATCATGACCAAATATTGGTATAATTAGTTTAAATATTATTATATACCAATAGTGGGATAAAAAACGGTATAATGAGGACCTTCAGCATAATAAGCAAAGTCATTGTTTTTTTTTGCAATTATAGTATGATGCAAATAAAATTAAACGTGGATAATTAGTTTGCAAAATTTTCAGAAAAGTAATTAGAATTAATATAAAAAAAATAATTTTACGACTAAGAATATTTTTATTTCTTTTATATTAATTATGAAAAATGATTATATATGGTTATATTTTTTATGCAGTGGTTTTATTGTATTTATGATTGAAATTACAATTAATTAAATTCTTTTCTTAATTAGTTTTAAACTCCTGTCTTCAAGTGAAAGATTTAATATAGAGTCCCATCACATTGAGAAAGACTTAAATATATCTTAAATAAATACTTAAATATATATCATTTATTAAAGAGTTGGAGAATGTATGAATGGACGGAGGAATGCAATGTGGTCAGCTACGCGTCCTCCAGTATTTATTAACCGTATTTCGATATTCCAAGACCAGCCACCAAATACTTGGGCTCTAATATTTGATAGAGACGTCATACTTGGGCTCTAATATATGATAGAGACGTCATACTTGGGCTTCCAATACCAAAATAAATTTTTCTTTGTCGTGTCTATTTTACTTTGATCTGAAGATCCCAAAGTTCACCACTTACTAATATCTTGTGATAACTTGTCCCGCATATATTTCTTTCAATTTTAATCACTTAGACCAATGTATTTCTTCTTCCATTACCCTTAAAAATCTATCAACATCTCAAGAAGATGTGGCCAGAAGATATATTGGAATGAACATATATTATTATTCCCACATTTCTCTCTATAGGTTTTCTACTTTGAATTGTCTCTTGTATATGATCCAAGCCAGTGACATTTTTCTTTTCTCCTGTTATTAATTATCAAAATTACTGTCATAGTAACTAGCAGTGTAGTTTAAATTGCCGTCACTTTTAGTATAATTGCAAAGGAAAACAATAGTTTCAACATCTAATAGAAACAAAATACCTTTTATGCTTTCATGAAATCATCCACTTTCGTGGTCAATTTTACTAAGGAGAATATTTAAGTTCTACGCTATGTGGGAGTACAGTCTTCAAACCTAATAAGTTATTGTAAGAAATTTACTTATATGATACAAACCATGAGAATAAGGATAAATTTAAAATTAATACTTCAAATAAATTGTTAATAACTTTTTGAGTAATAATGAAAATTTACTGTTATATACATGCATAATGTTAGTACCACTGAGGTTATTATGATTTACATTATTAGTATGAGAAACCGTCGGACCTCGTAAAATGATCCTGAAGTTGTTGGAGCGGTTTCGGACGCTGTCCATCTTCGATGGCAACTAAGCTAATCCAATTTTGTTACGATCGAAGATGGGCAACGTCCGAAAGCGCTCCAACAACTCCAGGATCATCTTACGAGATCCGACGGTTTCTCGTACTAATAATGCAAATTTACTGATATGTTCAGTAGAATTTAGTTTTACTTTACTCTAAGTAACATATAGTGATCGTGGAAAAAATCGATCTTGAGATTTTGACGGAATTACAAAAAACAAATATTGAGAATAAAAATGTTTGTATCTATAATTTTTAAAAATTTCAAACTTCCAGCTATAAATGTTTTGATTATATTGAAAAGCTGGCTTTAAATTTGATTTGAATGTGTAAAACTGGCTAATTACTAATATATTTTTTCTCAATATACATTTATAGCAACCTTATAACAGAGTACAGCTCGCAGGAAAAAGATAACACTCGCTCAGAGTAAATTCGTTTTTATGATTTTTGACTAAGAGAAAGAAAAAATATTTTATAAAACACTAGCAAGCAATATAATTCTAAGCATAATAATTTTATAAAATTCCAAAAATGTTAAGCATAACTCAAAACTGAAAACATTCTTTGAAAAATAATAAATAAAATGATCCTATATCTTAAATTAAAAATTACCTCAAAACGACATTTTTTCTTACATGTTTCTGACATTTTTCGGACAAAATAAGAACATTTTTAAATTTTAAATGAGAAACTTTGTCTTAAATCTTCAATGTAGAAGGAGGTCAGATAAACTATGCAAGGAAAAGCCAATGTTCTCCTGTATGAAATTATTTCGTAACACGATATTTACACTTTCGCTTTTCAAAAATATTATTTCTATTATGTCTAAATAAGACATTATATACCCAAGAAGTTTGATATTATATTCACTTATAGTAAAGTTGAGTGTAGGCCACTCCAGATTTTATACTCTTGTGAATTGAATGTAAAGACTAAAATACTGCCTCAAATACATTCTCGAACAAATAATGTTTGCCTTAATTCATTTTTAGATTGTTAAACACTCTATTTTTTATTTAGGTTGATAAAAATAGATATATTTTGACTTACAACTATATTTTATAATTCAGTAGTATATTCAGTATTTGTCTTTATGAAATAGCTTAATCAGTTTACATTAAGAACACTTAGTTTAATAAACTAAGTTATTATTATTATTATAGAGCTACATGTTCCACCGGAAGGCATTATAATCTTCAATGGTACACTATACTCATTAGTGTAAACTGATTACTTATAAACTAAGTGTTAATTAGTTAAATAAATATAATACTATTTTACCAAACATTGATGCCAGGGAAAGTAAATTTCTTCTGGGATCAACTCTGAATACAGCTGTGGTATTGCCATTTAGGTTTGGATACCAGAGTCCAGCGGCCTTTACTATACTCCTCAACTGAGTGCTCTAAAATATAAGGTCAAATAGATTGAGATACTATCAAATCTCCGACAGAAAACATAATAAAATTAACTTACAGCATTTCTTAGTTCAGTTTCTAGTTCCCTTACTATACCGAACTCGGCTAGTTGACGAAGACCATAAGAAGCAGTCTTTCCCTCCTCCCACACAGTGAAATTGCTTGTATGCGAAGCACCAATTACATCAGAGAAGTGAGTTAGTTGAAGTAAAGTAGGAAAGTTTTTGGGATGTCTTTCGGGTGACCATAATCCTTCAAAAACTATCTAAAATGTATTACTTTACTTATATCAGATCAAGAAAAGCATGCAAATCAGCAAAACATTCAAATTAAGCATTTTCTTACAAGCTATATTTTTTAATATACATCAAATCATTTTAATTCTTGTTATTCATTAATTCTATATTAGAAAATAAGCCAAGTGATTTTTTAAATTTATTTCATACTTGAATGAGTTCATAAAAACCTCTTATGGGTATATTAAAGCATTTAGTAAGAGTAAGATGTTCTTTGAATATGTGTTTACTAATGCAGCACTTAGTTAAGGTTTGTGGATTATACATTAGTCGATGAAATAACTATGGTTGCTGAAATAGGATTTGCCATCCGGGCTGTTCAAGAGGAGGAAAGTGTCGTCATTTAGTTATTAACACCATTTCAGCTGTGAATAAACTATTTTACCAGCTTGATTCTACATTGGTAATACTAAATTCTACCTTAAACAAGCTTAGAATAGGGACCTTTAACATCGTATAGGCATGAAACCAACAGTTTTATATTATTTTCGAGTGATAAAGTGCATTAGATTACCGACTTTGGTAAGATAATTAGATAAAAAATTTGGGGTATGGCTGAAATTCAAAACTTTGATAATCTATATTCAAGGATGCTGCATTCAAATCTGATTCTATAATTGGAGTAAGAAGCAATGATAACCTTATCAATACTGGTAGCTGATAAAATAGGGGAACTTCTGTAAGCCGTATGACCTAAAATTAGTAGTTTTTGTGGTAGGAAAAGTTCTTGAAGTCTTGTATATTACTATCCTTTCTTTGGTGGTGTACTTTGTGTAGGTAATTTGTAAGTACAGCAGCACATCTAGCCCGGCCATAAGACGAGTGTTCAATTGCACAGACGTACCAAACTAAGCATAAACGGTGATTATCTAAGCAGCAAATAACTTTAGATTTTTTTTCATGGGCAAAGGAAAGTCATTAATTCTTGTGTGCACCGTTCTTTGAATAGGATGTGAAACCCTATGATCCTTTTGAAAAATTGTACTTTTGAATAACTGTTTTTGATTGAAATGTAGAATTATAAGATGAAGTAAATTTTAAAGAAGTAAATGCTATCAGTATCAGAGGTATGGGGGAAGGGGAGTTTAATTATACGCGGTGCGTGCTAGGGGCAGCATTTTAAGGGTGCTAAAATAGTGGAAATATTAAAATGAAAGCTAACAAAAATCTTGTTAGAGTACTAATTCCTGAGCTCTGGCTTGGAGGTTTTAAGTCACAATGAACCTAGCATTTTCAAGAGTTATTAATATGAAATCACCATTGTTATTTCATATATGTATGCATAGGTGCTTATACGCTTTCTGTTATTGCAGGGGATTAGCAATTCGCAAAGTGTTAAAGCTTTGTGTTGTAAAGATTTGTGTTTGAGTCAAACTATTTGCCCAACATATATCACTTTTAATGTCGATTTTAATGCCCAGCAAAATCAAAAATTCAAAATCTTTTGTAATCGCTTGTACCGCCAAAATGTTTTAATTATACCAGTTAGAAATTTTCATAAAAACTGATGAATATACCGGGCTGCTGTAATGATTATTAAAACACATTCAAATACTAAAGTGTGTCAAATCCCCAAGTGTAAACATGGTACAGATTGGTGGTAGGGAGTGAAGATCATGCGATTGTTCCAAGCGGCAAAAGAGTTGTTCTGCCGCTGGATACTATAGTGTACTCATCAAGTATATTTGGCTTCCTCTTCTTTAAATTGTTGTAAATGTTATTTTTATATGCCACAAAATGGCATCTTAATCAAAATTGCTAAAAATATGTTGGTTAAAATTTAGCATGCCGGTGAGTACATAGAGAAATAACTACTGGTTATATATTGGAATGTGGGCTCTACTTAATTCTAGTATTATCAAAGGCTGGCAAACAAATTTATTGGTAACTGGTCACAGATGAGAAGATAACAAAAGTCATGTGTTATCACATCCGTCTGTGATAACCCAACTCTAGTTATCCCAACATTGTCCCCTATTGCCTACTATTCTTCTGTGCAAACTCAACCTTAAACAAAATGAGTTGGAGTTTAACTTCAATTTGTTAATCAATTCTAACCAACTGAAGTAGGGACAAAGTAAAAGAATAATCAGAAACATTTAAAACAAGTATGGTTTTTTTGTATAAGTTAAAATACTATGTATTTTAAAGTCTATTTCAAAGAAACTAAAACTAAAAGCTGGCATTTTTGAAATAACCCAATTAATATTGAAGTATGACCCCGGATCTCTATGTTTTGAGCACAGAGTATTTTAGTGGCTCAGGGCTGCCAACTTAGATTATTTAAATCTAGATCTAAATTATTTCTGACTCATTTAGATTATAAAAACAACCGTCTAGATTATAGATTATTTGCTGAATTATTTTAAACCTCTCTTTAGAAATTTCTAGATTATAATGCTAAATGTAATCGTTATATTGAATACAAATGGGTGCCAGACAGCAATAGGAGGGCGGTTATAAGCTTTCAGTCTTTTTTTTCCTCACAATGGTATCCTGTTATGGAAGAGCTTATTTCTAACCGCACATATCGCACTACGTATAACTTACATACAACTACATAGAACATATGAAATATAAATAAAATATACAAAAGCAGATATACACCTTCTAAGAGTAAATAGAATATAATAGCTTGGACTTAATATAAATAACTATAAAATATGCACATATACCTAAAATATTCATATTCATTGCAATATTTCGTATATAAGGTAGTTTAATTTCACTTAGAACTCTTCCGATGGAATATTAGATAACAGTTTTTGAAGTCATGCACAAATTGATCTGCTATTAATCTATTTTGTTTAATTGGTCAATCGTGCCCTGTAGTATATATTGTTCTATTATTAAACTTTACTGCTAGGATCTAATTTTGGACAATGGTTTCATGTCTGATCAGTCAGTCTGTCACATATGGAATTTGAATTTTGAATAATATTAAATTTCTTCAAGTAATATCCAGTTCTCCGTATATATACCAGTTCCTCAGTCAGTGTGTAATCTATTTGTAATCATCAAGCTTCTTCCTTGTCTTTATAGTCGGAAAGTTTTTACTTGTTTCTAGTCCTTTGGTGCAGGTACTCCATTCCTCTTCCCATATTTCTTCAGTTTCAGATCCCAGTTTCATCTTCAGGTAGGATATGGTTTCTGCTAAATATATATATATATATAAAACTGACGACCATGTCCTCCTCCGTAGCTGCTTCTTTTACTATCTCGTTGCCTGGTATCCCCACGTGTTCTTTGGTCTACTCAATACCTAGTTTTCTCCTCGATACTGATAGCTGCTTACTTATTTCTTCAGCAATAGGCCACTGAATGTCTCTGTTATTTATTGTTTCACTATCAATGAATGTTTTACTGTCAGTTTTAATTAGTGCCTTAATAAGTTCTGTTCCTGTACTCCTGAGAGTGGAAAAGTGTTTCTCAACTTATGACTCGCCTTCCAATGTCTTAAAAGATACTGTGGCACGCTTGCAGCATATTAATCAAGTGACACTGGTCAACGAACATCATCAGCAGGTTCAAAAAATGAAGACGATGATGAGAATATGCAAGAACTCTTCCAGTTTTAAAGCAAATTTATCTAATATGTGTTGAATATTATTCCATTTAATAATAGATTATTTTTCAGATTATTAAGGAATTTTTTTAGATTATTCTAGATTTTTTTTGATAAGTTAGATTATTATGCTATAAAAAAGTTGGCAGCCCCGCCCTGACTATCCTACTGTGATACTAAATGCATATCTTATTTTGAATGTATGGCCATTGGCACGGTCATAATGTTTGATTTTTGGATTAGTTAGAAAGGTTTAAACTTTTATAATCACACACATGTTTTAGGTTTAAAATATTTATAAAATGAGGAAGAAAATATAAATTTCCACAAACCGAAAAAAAATATAAATAAGCAAAACAAATTTGGAGGTACTTTAAATAAAATATGTATCAAGGTGCATCATTTTTAAGGGTTCTTCTTAATACATGTATTGTCAACTGAGGAACCATAATGGATGATACCTGTATCTGAATTAATTTTTCAATTTATTAAATAACACTTATGTTATATCGACTAGACAATACAATACCCATTCTACTGTCAGCATGTTTCAATTATCCAACATTCATAATCAGGATACCCAGTCATGACCAAACATTCCATAGTCCAACTTCATCAATGAGTCATTATATGTAGTTGATTTGACTTGTTGTTTTTTTTCTTTGGTGATCAATAAACCAATATGGCAGTGTTTACTGCGAGGGGAAATTATAAAGTAAGATCAAGATGAGTAAGAAAAATTCTAAAAATCAATAATTTTCGAAGTTTTAATGAAAAATCTTAAAAAATCAGCTCAAAGGGCCTCAAAACGTGTAAATCCATCGACATATCGAAATGGAAGATTTTCATGATTACAATACTTGAGCTATTCTTGGTAAAAGTTAAAATGAAACTATTTTAATAAAGACCTGGGATTTGAAGTTCCAACGATAGAAAAGGACTCACACGCACAATGATCAGCTTGTCTACAGCTAATTATAACATTTATTAGAAATAATTTATTTTTCCACTGTAGGTCGTGTAGCTAACACATTACCCTATATTTGGCGTGATCACAACTGCAGCATGATTTGGGTTGAACATCTTCTGGCTCCATATCTATCACACACAATGATTTGCTATTCAATTTCCATCCTGTCTTCATTAGTACTGCTCCTCTAAAACAAACGTTCTCAATTGATATCATTTTTATATAGTCAAAATGATCATCACCGAAATATAACACTTTTTTGAATATACACTTATTTAAATTCCATATAAACTAAAATATTAAGTTAAAACTATATTTTTTATTGGAAAATATTCGATTTAAGGTAACTCAATTTGAAGGTCTCAATAATTAACTAATTTATAGAGAGTAGGGTTGACCAGGAGGGGTCTGAGGACACTTTTCTGAAGCATCGTGCAGTAAGAGTGCTTTCAATCGGGTAGGTTGTTTTTAGTTTTGAAGAAGAAAGCTAACTCTATGACAGCAGCATAAGAATGGTTGGTAAGTAGTCTCTGAAGTATCTTGAATACACCACTTATAACAATTAATAATTTAGGATAAAAACAATTTAAAAGGTAAGCCTAAACAGTATCGTTATGCCATATTTGAATCTAAACATTGAATGGACGTATTTTTTTTTTGCATTTACTTTGCTTGAGGAATAAAGAAAACTGCAAAGCTCTCCTAGAGTTTCTGTACGATCGCTGTTTTGTTTGACCAGAGCTTTGAATTTGAATCTCTTAACTCTAATTTGTTTGTGTGGTTCAAGTATGGCTGGTTTGGACTAGATTTAGTAATGTAGTCGCTGATATCTAAATAAATAAAAAAAAGATTTTGTCTGTTCATTGCTTAGAACTGACTCTTTTAAGTTATCATTACGTTTTATACAATAAAGAAACCGAATCCCACCTTAAAAAAATGTCTGTTCACAAATTTTGTCACAAGTATACTCCGATACCATAAGGCAGCGCTTCTAAAAAACTTTTTTACTTCAGGGCGCACCTATGAAACCAAGCCAAAACTTTGGGGCGCACCTATGAAACCAAACCAAAACTTTGGGGCGCACCTATGAAACCAAACCAAAACTTTGGAGCGCACCTATGAAACCAAACCAAAACGTTGGGGCGCATCACTGATTTTAATATAGAAAATTTAGTCCTGTGATTTGATAACAGGAAAATGATTGGAAATTAAAATGTATAGTTTTTTTTAAGAAAAAGAAAGAAAGAGAGAGAGAGAGACAGAGAGAGTGAGAGAGAGGGAGGGCTAGTAAAAATGATTTAAATCCCCGAGTAAAGGCACAGATGAAGTATTATCCATTCATGCTTAAAGATTAAAGAAATATACCTTCCAGTTCAAAATATGAAGTAGCCGAGACTTGACTCAGACTTGAAAACCCCATACTTGGTGTTTTCTCAAATAAATTAAAATGGTGCAAAAACTAAAATATAAATCTGTTATATAAACTTAATCTTCCATTATCTTGGGGCGCACCTGGCTACCTTCCAGGGCGCACCAGTGCGCCCGGCCGCACCGTTTGAGAAGCACTGCCATAAGGTATAGCAAGCTGAAACTTTGGCAGTAGATCTCTGTATGCCTAACTTAAAATCTAAGATTTGAATAGATCGGAAATTCATTAGATCGGACTTTTAATTTGTGTTTTGTGAGCTACACAGATATTATTATTTTAAAATTAAAAAATATATAGGTATTTATTAATATTATTTTAAAAAGTGCCTGATACTGTGGCAAGTAGATATTGTTGTTAGTTGATTTTAATTTCGCTTGCGTTTAAGCTGCCAGCAAGAGATTATTGACAAGGTGTTTCCCAGAGTTCAAGATATACCATCTATTCAGAATAACTGGTTTTGTGAACGGGTAATTCTCACCCCTACTAAAAAACAGGCAGGAAAATTCAACAAAGAAGTTCTTACGCTATATCAAGTCGAAGAAAGAACTTAAAAATTACTAAACAGAGTGATAGTGATGAAGAAGCAGTTCATTATCCAACTGAATTTTTTGACTCAGTAACTGCTCCTGGACTGTCTGTTTAAGAGTTAAGACGCTGACTACTAAATCAGGTATCGGAATATATTTTTCGATGTAAAAAGTTATAAAAAATATATATTTTCCAACGTTTTTGGGATAGCCATATTTTTTTTCTTTTCAAAAGACACGACTCTTAGTTCGTGCTCTGCACAGATATGCGGACACATAGAGGCGGACACCATGACTAGGTGTGGTACTGGGGAGTCTGGGTGTATACCACTCATACCATTGATTCCAAGCCACTATCCGTTTCAATTCAAATGGTTGCAATTTCCCGTCAGTGTCTGTTTAGCAATGACGGTAAATAAGTCGCAAAAACTCTATCTACGTCAGGAATTGAAGTGAGTGAGACAAAGTGCTTCTCACATGGTCAACTGTATGTTGCTTGCTCAAGAGTCAAGAGATTCAACTATCTGTTCTTCCATGCACATGAAGGTCAGCCAGCTAATGGGGTGGATGCAGAGGCACTTACTTAACACCGTACTGATAATTGTATTTTCTACTATTCTATAATTTCTAATAATATTTTGGAATATCATCTCAGAATTTTTGCAAAATATGCCGTATTTGTAGAAGGGCACGTTTCAAAGTAAAGTATAGTAAGCAAAATAAAACTTAGACCAGCATAACTCTCAGATAGTCGTTAAATTATTGGTCATGCCTAATATCCTTGATAACAAATACCTGTAACTATAAGTTAATTTTATATTCCTATCTACCTTATACTAAATGAAATCACTGTGTTAAAACAACTCGTCCTACATATCTATATTCGGATAAATAATATTAAAAGAATAAATTTATTTCATTGTTTGCACCTGTTAAACTATACATTTTCTCAAAAGATAAATACTTTGTTGTTGTTGTTGGGTAATACCTCTACCTCTTAGAAATCGGGTACGTTATAACTTTTTCATGGTATGTAAAAAGTAATTTATATAAAAATATTTGATGAAACTTAACACCTATACAACATGTTCAAACAATATTAACCGACCTTAACAACTGGTTTAGTGTTTAAATTATAAGTAAGAAATCAGAGAAGAAGAAATAGTGTTTTTAGGATGAAGGTTGAAGATAGAATTCAAATATAATTGATGGTAACATGGATATTTCGAGGCCTTGAAGAAGAGAGTTCTTGTAATTTTAGAATTTTATTCCCTGGAGATTTTGATTTAATGCCTCTGTGTGACTTGGAGAAGGGTTGAGATTAAGAGCGTTACCCCTTTATATACAGAAGAGTGTATGAAAGTCATTACAAGACATATGGCAAAACTTATTTTTATGTTATCAGTATATAAACTTATTTTATATGGATAATTATTCTAGCCTAATTAAACAGCTTTTTCAGAGTCACTATTCTTTATACTGAGGCTAAACTGAAGGAAGTTAGTCACCCAAATGCTTGTAATTAAAACTTATTACAGATTGAAAGCTTACGTGAAGGTGACACAACCAGTAGTTGGTGCCATCCAAAGCACAGAGACAGCCTTCCGCCAGGTCTTCTTATTCTGCACAACAGTATTGGCACAAGAAGGTGAAAACACAGCGTCATCGTCTTGAATCACTTGGAAGCTACCACTTCCTTCCGTTGTCAAAAAAAAATCAGAAAAGGGATTCTCACCAGCTAAAACAACTAACCAGAAATTTCGTTTGAATAAAACTGTTTAAGATCATTGAAATAAATAACTCATTGAAAACTTTTTATAGAACTTAGCAGTCTACAAGTTAACATTACTTGAGTAGTTAGTGATTAACTCGTGTAGAATTATACCAGGGATGCATCATTTTTGTGAGTAGTATCGTATGTATTCAGAATTTGAATTCAAAACAAAATAATGGCCAATATTTAATTTATTTTACACTTCACTGGATGACACTTCATTTAACAATTGACATAGATGTATATTATAAAATATTTGCTCTTAATTTTCGTGCAATATCAGGAGTAAGATAAGAGTAAGGATAGTTACTGAAGCTTACATCAATCTTTGTCGATCATTAGCATTAATTATTATAATGATCAGTTGGCATTTTAACTGATTCCAAAAAGAAATAGTTTTATGAATACAACTATAAATAAAAATTGGAGAATAATAAAGTCAATTTTTATAAAAGTAAATTTATTCTTACCTAATGACAATAAACTTACAGCATCAACTTGGAAAACGGCATCACCTGCCTCCCCTAACTGCACGTCCCTTGATTTATGCCATATCAATGTGATCTAAATATTACACACATACGTGAAATACATTACCGAACACCATGGAAAACAAGAGGTATACTTTTATTACATGAAACTGTCCTCAGCGATCATATTGGAAACAATCACAGAAATGAAAACAAGCAAGCGTCATTTGCACTCGCTCAATCCAGTGTGTGAGCGATTGAAAGAAAAGTAATATATGGATTTTAACAACAACTGTAGTCTGAATGAACACAGAACTGAAGTAACCAAGCAAGGTAACCAAATTTTACCAGACAACCAAACAGACACTAACACAATTTTTCATCTATCAAGATAGATGACAATTTTTCATGATAGATGAAAAATTGTGTTAGTGTCTGTTTGGTTGTCTGGTAAAATTTGGTTACCTTGCTTGGTTATTTCAGTTCAGTGTCACGTGTTCATTCAGACTACAGTTGTTGTTAAAATCCATATATTATTTTTCTTTGTAAAATAATTTGTAATATAATATTTAGTTTTTCTGTTTCAAAATTCATACTTCTGTAAGTTTTCTCACTAACCTATAGTCAAAATTTCCATTGTAATTTCTTAATTGTAACTAATTCCACTTTTATGTATGTTTGATTTTTGAATGATTGTATTATTTTTTATATTTCCTCTGTTTTTGTAGGCCTATAAAAAAAGTTTTAAAATAAAGACCGAAACGTTGGCAATGAGAGTTTAATTTGAACCTGAAGAACTGACCGAGTCCCGATAAACTTTAGTTTTGTTTATATATAAGTTATCTTTTGGGTCTAGTGGAATGCTTTTTTAAAAAAATAATATTTATTAGTTTCCAAAAGACTAACAATTATTTTAAATATACTGTGTATGAACAACTTATGTTATAAACACAGGGAAGTCTGAGAGAAATACCACATATAGAGTGTCACAAATTACAATTATGTCTGTCTTTAATAATAAAAGGAGCTTTGGCCAAACCAGACTATGTTGAGCTACGTGAAGCATCAGGTCCTGACCGTCAAACAGGTGGACTGGAAAACAGGCTGGCTTCAGGGGTAGATTGTGCTAGGTGGTCCAAAGGTCCTAGGGCAGACTGACGAGTGACAACGTCTCCGTTGGCTTCTCAAGATGATCTTCGTAGAGGGTGGGGCCGGACGCCTATTTATGGAGTTTATTAGGTGAGTCAGCATTGCTGACTCTTGGGTTCCCATGGGAAAGTAGGCTAGACGACAGAGATGGGCCCTTGTTTTACCCACTTGAACTACTTGAACTGCCAAGTTAACTCCTCCGCCCTTAGAAGGGAGCACCGCCTGTTAGGGTGACCTCTGGGCGTAAGGGGTTTGATCTCGCTGCTGGTACAGGTGTGGTTAATCTCCACAGTGCTGCTAGGTTCTTTCTGTAAAAGAATAGGATAAGTCCTAGTATTAACAATAGCACGTATAAAATTCCTGACCATACGCTTGGGATGTGGAGGTTGTACTTGGTCTCATGTTCTTGGTACATTAAAGGCTCTTTGAAATTAGGCATCGTTAGGGCTTTAAATTTAATTATGTTTCTTGATATTTTGGTGTCGTCGAGATCCAGTTTTAATTCTGGTAGTAAATGAAGTTGCCCTGTCGTCTTCGTTGTTGGCTTCATAGTCTTCCCTCTATAATTTATTGTTGTATTACTTGCTTTTATTAGGAATGTTCCTTTAAGTGATCTAACTTCCGTATTTTCTAATGGTTTAATTTTTATACTCTCAGACTCCTTAAATACTCCTAGAAATTGATTTATTTCTTTAATATAAATTAATTCATTGCCTTCTATATTTGTTCTTGTATAGCTGAATTTGTTACTTTGCAACTTAGTTAGGATATCCTTCTCACAATCCTTTGCTTGATGTACCTCTTCATTACAAAGAAATATGCTACCTCCTGTGCACAATGCATCCAATGCTAAAATTGAACTGTCATGTTGCAAGAAATACCTATTCTCAGTCAATATGGTAACATAATTTCCATTTACAATAACAGGTATTGATATTAGTTTAAAATATTGATATACTTCTTTTGAGTACAAAGGTATATCTAAAAAGAAAATTACTTGACCATTTTTATTTTGACAGTTAACGTTAATTAGCGATTCTAAGAATAACATATTTTCTTCCTTTAACTCTACTGGAAATTCACCTGGCAGGCTATATGCTTTAATTGTCTTTAATTCTTGATACAATTGCCATGGTGTGATTATGCTAGGGTGAAGTGTGTGTAACTGTTCATTCTTTGTGAACTTAGTGTTATAATTTTGTTAATAGTTTTTAGTTATAATAATGTAGTATACGTCATGTCAATCAAGATTAACTTAGTATATTTCAACCGAAAATATTTTGACATTGTGGGTTATGTTTTTGATGTACTGGGTTCGTTCAGTGAAGATAATTGACCTGAAACATTAGTTTTGATTTATACAGTTGTTTGTGTGGCCTCTTAATATTACTTAAGTGTATGTGCTCGCGTGTATTGTAGTGTGTTGGTTCTATGGAACCAGTTTTTAATTCTCGATTTATATGTTCAACAGTTTCTTTTTTAAATTTATTTTTTGTCTTACTTTGTTTTTGTTTGTTCGCAACAAATACTTCTTTCGGTATTACCGGTAGTGTTTCCCGTTTTTTATTTAGTGTAGAAATGTTGTGTTCCTTGTTTTTGGTTAAAGTTTCGTTAATTTTCTTGTATATCAGTTTTGCTTTGTCGCGATGTTTCGTTATGTAATCATTTACGAGTTGTTTCTCTAGGTCAATGCTTAATGCTGACGTGTCGTCTATGTGTCCGGTAATAATCTCGAATGCAGTGAGGTCTGTTGCTGAGTAGATAGAATTGTTGTAAGCCAAGATTGCGTATAATACTTTGCCTTCAATAGTTTCTTTACTAAATTCCTTTTGATTATTTAATATTCTAATATGTTCGATTAAAGTTGAATGGAATCGTTCTACTAATCCGTTACTTTGGGGGTGTTGTGAACTTGTTAAATGTAAATTTACTTTATGTAATTCTAAGAGTTCTTTGACTAATGTATTGCTAACTTCTAATCCGTTATCAGTAATTATTGTTTTAGGTACATTGTGGTGGGTAAAGTATTTTATTAATGTGTTAACGACTTCTATTCCTTGTGCAGCTGTTAGCTTATAGCCTTGTGCATATTTTGAAAATGAATCTACTAATGTTAAGAACTTGCAATTGTCTAGTGTCATACTGTCCATATGTATTGTCTCGAATGGACGCGACGCTGTGGGGGTAATGTTGAGTTCTAAATTTAATGGATGTCTATCGTATTTAGACAATAAGCAAACGTTACATTGATTAATAAAAGTTTGAACTGATTTCCTTAAATTTGGCCAATAATATCTCCTTCTTAACTGGTTTTCTGTTTCATCTAAGCCTCTATGATTCCTTTTTCCTAAATGGTATGACTCTATAAGTTCTGTTATATCGTTTTCGTCCGTAACATCGATTAATGTCTTTGTACATTTGATAAAATTAATTTGTGAGTCTTTGAAATATTGCTGTACTACGTTACAAAATTGCTCGTAGTTGTTATTTCCAAAGAATAAATGGTATGTTGTTTTAGGAACTGTATATGTTTTAATAAATTGTATTGCATCCTTTTCGAAATTGTTTTTTGATAATTGTACAAGTGTTCGTTGTTTATTTTCAAAAAGTTTTACGATTTTTACTTCCGCGGGGCTGTGTTCTACTTGTGAAATTATTACTTGATTTTTTCCGTAATTTACTGGTTCATCGCTTATAGGAATGATTGCTACTGTGTTTCCTTCTGCGTTAGAGTGTATTGTTTGATCATCTTCTGTGGTAATGTCTTGTGGAGTTTCGTCTGAATGTACTATAACTGATTCATTGTCTAACTCTGGGTTGTTTTCTACGTTTGTATCAATTTGGACTAAATTTTTAAGGAAATTATCATCTTCTTCTGTTAAGTTTATTTCTATTCTCGATAATGCATCCGCGTTTTTGTTCAAACTACCTTTTTTGTATACTATTTCATAATCGTATTCTTCTAATTTCAGTACCTGATTAATTTTGAATTGGGTTCTTTCAAGTTAAATAACCATTGTAATGGCTTATGATCAGTAAATATTTTGAATTTTCTGCCAAATAGGTAGGGTCTAAAGTACTTTACTGCCCATGTTATCGCTAATAATTCCTTTTCTATTGTAGCTAAGTTAGATTCCGATGAATTCAAGGTTCTGCTAGCGTAAGCTATCGGTAGGTCTGCACCGTCTTTTAACTGACTAAGCACTGCTCCTAGTGCTACATTACTCGCGTCTGTGGTTAAATTAAAAGGTTTTGAAAAATCTGGATATTGTAAAATAGGTTCATTTATTAATAAATTTTTGCACGTGTTGAAACTACTTAAATATTCTTCGTCCTCGATATTAATTTTGGCTCCTTTCTTTAAACATTTCGTCATCGGTTTTGTTAGGGAAGCAAGATCTTTAATAAATTTCCTGTAATATGAAAGTAAGCCTAAACATCCTTTTATCTGTTTTTGCGTTTTCGGTAAGGGGTAGTTTTGAATTGCTTTAATTTTATCTGGGTTAGGTTTTACGCCGTCTGGGGTTACGATATGACCTAGGTATGCTACTTCTTTTCTAAGGAATTCTGTTTTATCGAGTTGAATTTTAAAATTTGCTTGTTTTAGTCTTTCGATGTGTTCTTGTAAGCTAGTACTAAAAACAATGATGTCGTCTAAATATACTGCGCAAGGGACTCCTCTTAAGATATCATTCATTACTCTTTGAAATGTTCTGGGGCTATTTTTTAAACCAAAAGGCATTCTGACAAATTCAAAATGTCCATTTTCTGTGCTAAAAGCTGTTTTTTGTGTACTTTGTTTTTCTAATTTAATCTGATGAAAACCTGAGGCTAAATCAATGGTAGTAAAGTATTGACATTTTCCTGGTTTATCTAGCAAATCCGTAATGTTTGGAATGGGCTAACGATCATCAAGTGTTTTCTCATTAAGTTTCCGATAATCTAATACTAATCGCCATTTCTGTTTTCCTGAAGCATCTACTTTTTTGGGTACTATCCAAAGTGGTGAATTCCAAGGAGAATGGGAAGGTTTATTATATTTTGGCTTAACATTTCCTCAATTTGTTTCTCTACTTCTTACTTATGAATTTCTGGATATCAGTATGATTTTGTGTATATTGGTATTTCATCTGTCGTTCTTATGGTGTGTTTGATTTCGTTTGTAAATGTTAAAGGTTCGTTAGTGACATGAAATATATCTGAATATTGTTGGATTAATTTTTTAATTGCTGTTTTTTCTTCAGAATTCATATGTTCCGTTCTAATTAGAGAAAGATCAAAATTATTTTTCTTACTACTTAGGAAATTCATATTTCCTTCGTTTCTTGGGATATCAAACTGATTTAATACAAGAGGGTTTAATTGTTGAAATGTCTTGGTATCTTTACTGGGGTTTCTTATTATGCAATACGTTTCGTGATTTTTTATTTCTACTATTCCTTCTGGAATTTTAGAGATTTTAATTTGGTTTCTGGCAAATGCGCTTTTCCGTTTTTGATATTTTTAACTTTTAACTTAATTATTTGTTCGGTTTCTGGTGGTATCACGATGCGTTCTTTGACTTGAGTTTTATTTTTCTTATCAACGGTTCTAAATTGAATAGGGATTTTTTGTAGGGGCATTATTAATATATTATCGATTAAGTCAATTCGGGCTTCTAATAGTTTCAAGTTGTCTAGTCCTAATAGTCCGTCAAAAAATGTGTGAAAGTTAAATAGGTGGAATTTAAGGGTCAATTCTTTACCAACAAATATGTTTTTACTTGGAATTGAAACACTGTATTTTTGTATTGATGTACCATGAGGAGAGGTTATTTGGCATGGGTCTTCTTTTATTAGTTTTGGGAAATATGTTTGTGCGACTTTGTCTGTAAAAAATTATTTCGAACTACCCGTGTCTATTAGAATTTTTAAATCTGTGTGTGGTAATATAAAGTAAGGTAAAATGCTATAATCATTGTTTAAGTTCATTATTTGTGATTTCACTCCGAGGCTGTTTCCTCTAAAAAATGACTTTTTTCTTCCACGTGTGGTTCTGTTTCATTTGTGTTTGTATCCTTGTCATCTAAAGTGTAAATATCATTTCTTATTCTGTTAAAAGTACTCCTAGTCGATATCGACATAGGTGTTGGTTTATATGAGTTTTCTGTGTTTCTGTGATTATGCCCACTAGTGTTTGTTGTAGGCCTTCTTATGTGTTGTTCGTAAAAATTTGTTTGCTCTGGGTATTGTCTTTTTTGATATTTGTTCCAATGTAGTGGCTTTTGTGGTTCGTTGTAAGGTTTTTAATATGTAAATGTTTATCGTTACTATTTTGTGCCGTAGTTCTAGAGGGCGCTGGACCTTCAAACAATTAGAGATGTCCGATCATAGATTGAGAGAGGTCATGGAGAGGTGGGATATTACCTTACGCAATTTCTTAGTGGACATGGTTACTTCCGCGCCTACCTGTGCAAGATAGGGACGCACCAAACATCCGAGTGCCTATATTGTCCAGCGTTAGATGATGTCGAGCACACATTCTTTTCTTGTCCCAAATGGAACAGCCAGAGGAGAGACTTGATACAAAGAATAGGCATATTCTCCCCAGAAACGATCATTGAAAAAATGATGCGGAGTTCTGGGGCATGGAATATGGTAGATGGCCTAGTCAGAACGATATTGACGACGAAAAAGCGATACTTGGAAGAGCTAGAAGGATAATAAAGCAAGTATGCCTCACCTAAGGTAAGCTACGACCAAGCCTGAAGTAATGTGGAAAACAGTTCCAGGCTAGGTCCTAGGTGAAAAAGGGGGTGTTTTAGTTGGTAGTCTGGTTTATACTGGGAGCCAAGCACTATGTGCGTAAATGCATTTCACCTCCTTACCCAAAAAAAAAAAAAAAAAATTGTGTGCCGTAGTTAATTGAAAATCGTTCGATAGCATGTTTAATGCTTCGCTTAGAGTTCCCGGGTTTTTGGTGCGCATTAAAGAACCTATGGGTTCTTTAAGACCCCGTAATAGGACTCTCAAGGCAAATTTTCTGCAAAATTCACAAATGATTTCGGCATGATCATCCATTATGGATGTTTTCCAATGTGATATTTGTAGATTTAACATTTTTTGAACGCGGTCATAGAATCTTAACGGATCCTCGCCGTGATTTTGTTTTAAGGCTGACATTTCTATGGCTAACGTGAACCCGTCTCGCCTATCTTTGTAACTATTCAACAGTGTAGATTTTAATTCTGCCCAATATGTAATTCTCGCATTATTCACTACTTCTGCAGCGGAACCTTTAATTTTTGCCATGATACTGAACATCATAAACTCGTTTTGGAAATTATCTTTATCATTTACATCATAAAAACGATTTACAAGTTTCTGGCAAATTTCAATAAATCTAGGAAGAAGTGAGGCTTCTCCAGAAAATTCAGGTATCATATCAATATATTCTTTCCTTAATGTTTCTGCCATGTTGTATATGTGTGGTGTGGTGTGACAAAAATGTAACAACAAAACAATAAAATTCAATAAATTCACACAAAAGAAATTCAATATGTTTGGACAAATTAATTTTCAGAATAATATTCAGTATATGAGTATCAATATAATTTTTTTTTATACCTTTCTCGAAGAGAAGAAAAAAAGTATTTAATTACTTTCAATAAAATTGAATGATTTATCAATATAATAATATTTCTTTATAACTTTCTCAAAGAAAAGTTTTTACTATTCACCATAGAATTCAATAATACTTTATTTAAAGTATAAATGGAAAAAATGCTTCAATATTGACAATCCTAACTTCTGTATAAGACAGTTCAAATTTTAACAATAAATGGGACTGTACTCACAGGATGTAGGTGATTTCAATCTGCATTATTCCAATTCTCGTACCTTCGGATCTTCGTTGGTGATTCTCTTCTTTGGAATTCTTCTGACCAACTGTGTCCTGTATCAACTGCGCCAGTTATCTTTTGTGTCACCTTGACTATGAATGTATTAGAATATTTAATTTTACTTTATTTTTGTTTATTTGAATACAGCACTAGTAACTCACAAGTTTATGATTTACTAAGCAGGTTCAAATATTTTAAAGCTTAGAAAGAAGTTGTAGTATTATCACACAAGCCTGAAAATGATTCGTAATAAATCAAAACATGTCACAACGAACAAAATACCAAGTGTCGGAAGGCTGCTTCATGAATCAGGAGACGGGCAGATGAAAATCGTATGCAGAATATGAAAAGTTTAAAATTAAATTGATAAACATAAAATACGGCGTTCTATTCAACAAAATGTATTAATATATATGGTATAGCTGGAGAAAGGTGTCAACCGTAGAATAGAATAAAATAAAAGATAAGTTCAGGAATCGATGAGTTTTCAAAGTTCAAACCAAGCTTTAAAAGCCGTTTTAGTTAAATCTTTTTCATAGACATTTTCTCCACCAATTCTTTTTATATATTCATAAAAATCCATAATTGCAATTTCAAATGTATAAGATATAAAACTTGATAATGGTATAACTATAGAATAAAATAAAAATGTTTATCAGCAGTTAGTCAGTTTTCCAGTTTCTATTTAAACATTCAAAGAAGATAGTTATGAATAAGATTTTAAATAAAACTTTCTTTTATTCTATTATATTCCACGGCCGATATCTATCTTAAGTTTTATATATTATATATATGGGATTGCAGTTATGAGTTTTTAAGACGGTGGTTTTTGTAAGGAATAGAAGAAGATTGGTTAAAGAAAAAGGAAGAGAGAAAGCGTAAAAACTGCTTAATAACAGTAGTACTGTACTCAAAAGAAAAAGAAGACGAAGAATTCATGATTATCAATAATTTCGGCAGTCCTTCTCTACCAAGAGATGTTAACACTCAGCGTAAACTCACGCTCTCTAGAAGAGGCAAATCACTAATTTTGCTTTTATCTCCTGCCCTAGTTTCAATGTAAATTCGAATTCAAGATAACTTTCAGTGAAACTGACGACGGAATCAAGTCCACAGCCAATAATGGTAGTGGTTAATACTGAATGAAAGAAGAGCCGTGCAAAAGACTTCCAGAAGTGGAAGAAATTATGGAAGAAGTAAAACTAAGCCAATTACTGTGTTCAATTGAAAACGTATTACCTTTTTTTTAACCAAATTAACAAGTCATTATTCTGAAAACATCGAAATCATTATGTTTTTAGATTCTTGGTAACTTTTCATATTGGTAGGATAATCAGCAACATTTGTTTTCAAAGTAAACAAAAAGTAATATTGCAATGTGAAAGAAAAGTAAGTTTAAATCCTGTAATATTATTATGAACTTCCGTCGTAGGTCGTATCTTGTTGGCGGAGTCGTCTGACTGGATTCACACAGGCTGCATCATCGAATAGTCCCAAGATACAAGGTATGACGGAAGCTTATAATAATATCATCTTTCCAGACTTCTGTATTTACTATAAATGTAATTAAATTCAATTGTTAGAACTAAGACATAACAGTCTCATAGGCTAAACAAAAAGACATACATACAGTTCTGTCTGTTAGACGCATTTGACCACGGGAAGAGTGAAACGTTTCACCTGTACACGATTGCACGTCTGAAATATTTCGTTATGTACTTCCGCAATATGATACAATTCAGTTTAAAAGAATAGTTTATTATTTTATTTCCAATAAATATTGTTTGTTTTAATGCCGTAGACTACCCATTTTTTATTAACTGCAAATAAAATTCCTTACCTATATTATATAGTACTAGCAAACGTACCCGTCTTTGACGGAATCAAAAATTCTATTATACCTGGTATTCAAAAATATCAATCATAGTATTATACTAATACTATAATTAGAAATTATAGAATAGTAGAAACTACTATTATTAGTACAGTGTTAAACAAATGCCTCTGTATACACCACATTAGCTGTCTGTCCTTCAGGTTCACAGAAGAACAATAAGTTGGAACCTCTGACTCTTGAGCAAGTAAACTATAGTTGAATATGTGAGAAAAACTTGGTCTCGCTAACTTGAATTCCAGCGTTAAATAAAGTCTCCCTTTGCGACTTAGTTAACGTCATTGCGAAATTGACTCTGACGGGACTTTGCAATCATTTCAACGGAAACAGACAGTGGCTCGAAATCAATGGTATTCGTGCTATACACACAGACTCCTCAATACCACATCCAGTCATTATGTCCGCCTCTATGGCATATCTGTGTAGAGCACGAACTCAGAGTCCTGTCCCGTTGCACAGTTTTGGGGCACTCATGTTTCGTAACATGAAATTTGTTTCTGCTACTAAATTGCAGCATGATTGGTTCTCCTACTTTAATTTTTTACCCATGAGCAGGCAGTCCAGGAGAAATAAATTCAGAGTCAAGAAATTCAATTAGATAATGAACTGCTTTTTCATCACTAATCCAATCTCTTTACTGACTTGTAAGGTCTTTCCTAGCGTAAGAACTTGTTTGTTGATTTTTCCTGCCTGTTCATATTAAGAATTGAGAATTGCTCGTTTACAAAACTATTTATTCATTATAGATAGTATATCCTCAACTCTATGAAACACCTTTTCAAAGATGTCAAATACGCAATATATTCATATGCTCCAATGAAATTAAAATCAACTAACAATACCTACTTGCCACACCTGTGTATTTTCAAAACAAACTTGTCTGTGAAGTTAGGAAAATACGCTTAAAGCCCTATAATTTCGTTTCTGTACTGAATTATGAATCTATTTAGAGCCCGTATTTTAAGTTAGACCTACTAAAATCTACTGTAAAAGTTTCAGCTTTATATGTCTTATGGTAGCTGAGTTTACTTGTGACAAAGTTTTGCGGACAAACAGACAAACCGACAAACCGGCAGAAATTTTTCTGAGGGTGGATTCGGTTTCTCCAATGTATTAAACGTAAAGAAAACTTAAAATGAGTCAGTTCTAAGCAATGTACAGACAAAATCATTATTTTATTTATATAGAATCATTTCTCAAAAACCTTCCCTTTAAACAAAATTCTAAATGTATAAACAGTTGGTGTCATATGGTTTAATATTACACTGTCAAACTTTATCTCTGGCTTTTACTCATAGGACGAGCGAACGAGAAGTTCTCAGCACCAGAAAACACGCTTTCCATTAATTTGGCAGGACTCCCAGTGCGAGTATTTAGAGCCATTCATTATTCAAAAGTGCATTATTTTTTTTTTCAACCAAAAATGCCTAGTTATCCTGGCGAAATGAAGGAAGCAAAAGTTACAACTGTTGTACCAGTACAGGTATCAGTGTTTTTTAAACAAAATGACTATAAGTCTAATTGATTCTAAAAGGCATATTACCATCAAGTGTTGATCAAGCTTATAAAAAAGTTTTAATTTTGGGTATAGATGATTTCAGACAGAAAGACCGATTTGTTTAATAACCCAAAACTTAACTTTCTCCGATGAACGATAGTATAGTCCAACAACGTTATGGAGTTTATCGGTAACCTGGCAATTGTTATGAGCAGAAATATTTACTTATGATTAAGTAAATAGCAAATCTTGAGTGTGAATTCTGAACATGCATTTTGTTGCAGAGTTTTTTAAGTTGAAGGACAAACGTAGGAGTGCTTTTTATAGCATTAGAGAACATCCCTTGATTACGGTCAGAATCTCAGCCAAAAGCACATACTCGTAGTTATGGTTCAAAGAAAGTATACTGTATATTCTTTAAAGAATAAACTTTTTACAAAATCATAATAATGAATATTAAAGACGTATTGGCTACTTATTTGTAATATTCTTGTTTACAGGGGGTTATAAAATGAAGATGACATTTACACGTTTCTAAGTTGTTTGAAACTATAAAACTTTGAGACATTTTCTATGATTATCCCATAAAACAATCATTGAAACTAGGACTCTCTTGTGCTCTGTAGTAATGATGCACACATTTAATATATGAACTCATATCAGCATAAATACATGAATCCTCTCAGCGAAAAGCCTGGTGCTACTTTAACAGTAAAAATATTGGCTTGACAGGAAGAGGATAGAATAAAAATGAAGTCTTTCAGTAAAAATTAACTGTTAGTTTGACAAAATTTAAAAACATTTCCGTATTTTTCAGGAAAGTAAGTAGGACAAAAAAAAAGAAAAGAAAAGAAAGGAGAAATATAAAATAATTGAAAAAAAATAGATAAAATTTGAAAAACAAATTAAAAAGTCAGAAACAAAACACCAATTATATTATTTGCTTGTATTTGTACCTTGAGCAGAGCAAAACCTTTAAGAGACTCCCAAGGTTAAATCACTATAGAAATGCTGGACAACCTACTTCAAATTTTAAAGCACTAATATATAGTTACATTCATAAAAAAAGTTATAAAAACCAAGGGACTCTGTAAACAATGAATTCACAGTGACAAAAAGTTATAGGTATTTCATGGCATTTTGATAGCGTTCAATCCGGAAAAGTCTGAGACATTTTTCTTGGTTACTTTATTACCGTAATTACTTTGAAATAGTAATAAAATATTTTTTTATAAATAAATCAAATTATATATATAAAAATGGTGATAACGGTTTTCGACTGTGTAATTCTTTATTCCAAAAATTGTATTATTAAAATTTGTGTTAATATTTATTGCCTGTTATCATAAATACAAACATTTAACATTGGAAAACGGCTTCTAATCCATCAAAAGGAGAGTGAATTTTTCGTTTAATAATTTATTACCTGTATAGATTGCAGATGGTACAGCTCGGTCAGGATTTCCCTCCAAAAAAATACTACATTCACCTTTCTTAGTTACTTTAGGGAAATCTTTACATCCTTCACTGTTCATAAAAAATATTATAGTAAGAACACTGATGATGCACTTCCTAAAAATCAATTAGTGGTATTAGGGAAAATGAGAAGAAACTGGTGAAGGTTGCAGTCACTTGCCTCATGTTGGAGACGTGAGGGAGCGACGCGTGAACCTCTCCTCTCGCCAGATAGATTACTGGTCCATTCCTAGATAAACATCTCCCACTATCTAACTTCCTTATTTAACAAATAGAAAACTAGAGAAAACAAGGCTGCTGTTAGTTTTTTTCTGGTTTCAGTTTCTTTAAAATGTAATTTGATTATTCATGTCTTTTTATTTTTTAAACATTCTTTCTTCATTATACATTAATGTTTATACACTATATGACATATTACAATAGGATGTAGATATACATATGTATCTATTGAAGTACATTGTACTAAATATTGTTCTATATCATACCTATAATGTAATATACAATATATGTATATTTACACTTTTTCGTTGGAAATGCGATCCGAAACGGACAAAGATAGTTCAATGTTTCAACCGAAAATTGGAGACAGTAAGTGTGTGCTTTTGATTTCTCTATGTTTCTTTTTGTACATTGAACTATACAAAAAGATTTCACATAAACACGTGAAACAACAATCAATGATCAAACCACAATAAGAAAATGGGAAAATAAGACAAAGATCTTTCAACCGTAACAAGCGGCCTTTGTCAGAGTCAAAAACCCAACTGACAGTTGGGTTACATGGTATTCCAAAATATCATTAGAAATTATAGAACAATAGAAAATGTTATTATTAGTACAGTGTTAAGCAAATACCTCTGTATACACCGCATTAGCTATCTGTCTTTCAGGTTCATGGAAGAACGAAGAGTTGGAACCTCTGACTCTTGAGCAAGCAAACTGCAGTTGACCATGTGAGACAAACTTGGTCTCACTCACTTCAATTCCTGCGGTAGCTAGAGTTTCCCCTTGCGACTTAGTTACGGTAATTGCGAAATAGACTCTGAAGAGACATTGCAATCGTTTGAATGGAAACGGATAGTGGCTCGGAATCAATGGTATGCATGGTAATACACAGATACCTCACTACCACACTCAGTCATGATCTACGCTTCTATGGCGAACTCAGAGTAGTGTCACATTGCGTATTTTCATCTCGCTATGTCTCATGGTGGCTGAGTTTACTTGTGAGAAACGTTTTTGATTAAACGTCCATAAATTCACTTCTACGTTGAATTTCCAATCAATTCAGAGCCTATATTTTAAGTTAAACATGCACAAATCTAGTGTCAAAGTTTTAGCTTGCTATTTCTTATGGTGGCTGAGTTTACGTGCGACAAAATTTTGTGGACAAATCGACAAACAGAAAGACATTTTTCTAAGGGTGGATTCAGTATCTTCAATGTATGAAATCTAAAGTCAACATGAAATGAGTCAGTTCTAAGCAATGTACAGATAAAACCTTTCTTTTATTTATACAAATAAAGCTATAAAAACTGAATATTCATCCTGGACTAATTGATCACCTGCTATACTAGTCGAATTTTGTTTACATTTATTTACACATAAGCATTACACATAAACATGTAAAATTATGCTTAATACATAAAGTTATACTAAACATATAAACATGTTACTTATTTACATGCAAACTTTTAGTTTGCATAGTAAACAGTATCATGTATTACTGCATAACTGCATTAATTATCAATATACACGCTTATTTTTGTTTAAGTTGTATGTTTTTGACACAACTGAATCATATCATATCCTTGGTGTTACCAAATTTTAAACCGAAGAATTAGCTTAAAATTAGAATCCGTTTTGTAATATAGAACGAAGAAATTTATTCATCATACTTCAGTATTACCCAAAGATAATATCATTCATAAACGCAAGAAAATCTACATCCGATATTTACGTTTTGTTCAAAGATGAAACATATAGATTGGTAAGAGTATTTTGTTCGGCAAATCCATCATACCATGGAAAGCATAGTATCAGTTAATCTCCTAATAGTATAGCATAAGATCTCCTCTTAAGTCATTTCTACTTTTACAATTAAACCTCTAAACAACAATTTTATTTCAATCGATTCAGTTAAAAAATGCAGTGTAAAAATTGAGTCAATGTAAAAATGTAAATAATTGTAACATTCTGACAATTAGTAAACAGTATACATTGACTTAAAAATTGTTGAATTCAATTGACTGAAGTAAAATTGATGTTTAGGAGTATAATGAAACAATTTGAAATGATTGAGTCACTTAATATGAGGTGTAAGAAGAATAAAATTCTTACCTATAAAAAATTAACTCCAATCAAACATAATTTCTAATGCTTTCTATTGTATGATGGATTTGTCCAACTAAATGCTCAAACAGTCTATATTTGCACCATTGAAAAAACATAATATTAGATGTAGACTGACTCTTCCATTCTATATTACAAAAGGGATTCTAATTTTAAACTAATTCTTCAAGTTTTCAAGAAGTTTGAATTGTGTTTACTTATAGTAAAGTTGAGTGTAGGCCACTCCAATTTTTTTAAAACTCACTTCAATTCCTTTGCCCTTTACTTTTGGATACTTGTATTTCTTTGAAAGATCAAGTTTGTTATCTTTAATAATGATACCTTAAAAATCTGCAGTAATTTTTCTTGTGAAGAGTACAAGAACTGGTTTGGTTGGGCGTAGATCGGATCCTTCTGTTTTTACCCATATTCCGACAATCTGGACGACATATAAAGGAAGCATAGCCTGAGAATGTTTATCAGATCACCAACGAATAATGACCACAATAAGGTAGTAACCCCCCACCAGGTTATATTTACCTATGGTTGAAGGAGATCCTATATTGATATTAACATTCTTTGTCTAACCACTTCTGAATTAATTCTAAAGTTGCTAAAGTGTTATTTTTGAGTTTTTGTGATGTTACGATTGAGTGGAAGGTCGTAGTATTAAAAATATCTTCTATATTTGGGAAAGAATCCAGTATTATCAAGCAGATCTGCTCAGTTGATCTCCCTGTAGGATATTAAACTATCTCCTCACTGGATATTAATAGGAAGTAGTTACAAGACCATTTTATTTTGTTATGAAGAGTTCCAAGACAATCTATAATTTTTAATATAAATCAAAGAATTAAATTCTTAATAGGAATTTACAAGTGGGACTTCTATATTATAGCATGATCTTTTCCTTTGAGAGATAAGTATCCTGGAAAATGAGTTATTGCAAGAAATTCTGTTGCCTGCTCTCCACTTTCAGTGAACTTGTCATCTCCTTGGTTGTCATGCGCGTCCAGATGATAAAATTATCTCTTAGCCATTAACTGGCAATCTTGGTTGACTATTAACGCCTTCGCTGAAAAAATTTCACAATATCCTTATTACTGATTTAATAAATTCAGTAAGAAGACGTTTATAGTTTATAAGTTTTTATTTACCCGAAATATTAGCTTTCTTGAAGTTTTTCTTTTTATTGGCAACTATGGTGTAACTTAAATTGAGAGATACAAACATTATTACATTTACACGACTAGCTGTGTCGTGAGGCTCATTAAACATCATCATGACCTCATTCAAACTTGTGCTTCATTTTTAAAAGATCAAGACAGAGATTCTAGTCAGTTGATGTGAGATGTCTATAGCAAGTTTTAATAATATCCGCAATACGTAAGACAAAGAAGGTTTACTTAACACACACCAGTTCTTCACCCTATCATCGCCAAAGTAAGCTCGACGTAAACTATGAACTTACCTTTCTCTCTCTGTTACTCCAGACCCGGGCAGATTGAAGAATTCAGCTACCCCTTCCGTACCACATACTCTCTTATTATTTAGCATCATAACGACTATATTGAAACCAATGTAGCTTTTCTAAGTTCTCTGTATATGATGTCGCTAAAAATAGATTTAGCTTCCTCTGGGCCATCAAGATTACTACCTTCAGTATAGATGGTGTTAGTTGTTGGTATTCCTCTGATCTTAATTAGTCAGACTATTAATAGTCAGAGTAATTAATAGACAAAATACCTGACTCTGCAGTTCTTGTTGTGAAGGCCTTTTTTTGAAAAGGGCGTTCTAGTTGTACCTGTAGGTCCAATTCTCATCTCCTCCTCTTCATCTGAGGAGTGAACTTAGGACGCTTCACCTTTAGCTTCTGTTTATCTCCAATAGAAAGAAGGGATTTTCCCGTAGCCACTTTCAGATAATGGTCAAAAATAGGTGAAACGTTTTCTAACAGCTCCACTGCACCTCTTGCATATGGAACTTAACATTTTGTGTGATCCTCATTGCTTTACTCCCTCTTCTTCACCTTTAGCAAGGAAGATAAGCTCTTGAAAGTACTTCCCTCATCTCCTTTTTAAGCAGTTCTAAACCTGAAACAGAAACCAAACCAATTTTGGGTTCAAATTCTGCTGCTATTGAAGGAATTTCTACCTCTTTGCTTTGTTTCTCATTTTTAAATAAGGTCTTAAATTTGATTTGTATTACCCGTAGATGAATATAATACTTGACTGTACTATACGCACGTATAAAACAGCTTTCTGATTTAACTTTTTTATTATGAAAAGAAAATGTAGTTGGTAATAATATATTAATATAAAAATAATAATTTATTAATAATGAATTTTTTTTTATAAAAATAAATTATAAATACTTTATTATTTTCAAAGAACAGATTTTTTAATGGAATAAACAATAGATTTTTGTAACCTGTATAAGTGAAATTCTCTGTAAATCTATATGTTAAACATACCCAATTTGCTTTATTTATTTTTATGAAACTTTTTTCATAACCAATCTTTATAAAATCATTGGTTGTTAATTCAGGTTGACCCTGTGGAGGCTTTAGATAGGCCAACTGATTGAAGGTTAAAGGGATAATGTCAGAGTTAGGATACAATGTTACTTTACCTGACATTTGTTTGCGTTTTGGTACCCACCTGGTAGTCAGTGGCAGTTTTATCAATAGAAATAATTATGAATCAGTTTTCTCAAAGTTACTGTTACGAAATTAAACGATGGTTTTCTAATTCCCGTTGAAATAAAAGTTGAAAGCTCACTTCAAAGTTTATTAAGAAAAAAGAAAAGATATTTCAAATAAAATTCTAAAGGAAGACAAATAAGACTGGCAATTAATAACGTGAATATATCAAGTAAGGGAGCTTTAAAAACTCTTCATAGTGGGATTGTCCTACTAGAAGATGGTATATACAGAGCAACAACTAGCCGACTTCAATTACGCGTCAAAACTGAAACATTTGGCATTGTACTTGAAACACATCATCGAAACGTCAGTACATACGGGTTGAATAACCAACCGATCTTAGTACAATGTGCAAAAGATGCCAGTACTACAAATATTTATTTCTATTGCTCAACTCATTCAATATTAATTACTCATGCCGTTCGTCTTTGGATTTATATGGGTGTAAAACATGTTATAATTATTTTATGTTAAAATGTTGACAGTAACGTAACTACTATGGTGGGATCTCATAATATAAGCGGGAGCCCCACTCCCTTCCCTGTAAAATTGTAATTACTAACAGCATTTATATAATTTTCTCAAACAAAAATAAAAATGAATTTTTCATTGTAAAACATAGAATTTATTAATACCCAGAAATTTATAAAATATAAACATCTCATTTCTAATTCATTCTAAATTACTCAAACTTCAAAACCCTATTAAAAAAAACAGTATAATGACTTAGATTATTAGCATAATTATTTTTTTCATTAGTTAATTTCTTAACTAAAAAAATTTCGTATCAATTTCCAGCTGTACTGGAAACCATAAAAATAGTTTGTTTTATTGACCCGACTCTAAATATAGTCGCTGGTATTACTGGTATTTCTATGCTTCGTCTCCTTTCTTTGGGACCTTGCACCTCTCTAGTTTTACACTAAACCAACCTGGTTGCATTATTTAAAATTTATTAAAAGATATTTCATCATTCGTAAGCAGTCAAAGGACATATTCTTCAAAAATTTAAAAATTCAGTTAGTTGAATTTAGAGCAAATATGTCAAACAAACTTTGAATAATTAGTACTGACAACGTTTGAGAAGTTTGAAAACCGTTCTTAAGAGCAAATTATATAAAGTATCATTCTTTCGAATCGTTAAAAAAATAGATACTTTAAATATTGAATTATCCAATACAGTAATTTTAATGATAGTAAGTTAAAAATTCCTTACGCTTTAAAGTCGTGATCAATTGAAAAAAATGAAATGACTCAGAAAGGTGAAATATTTTTATTGAGCAAGTTATTCGGAGAATGACTCATTATTGCTAAGAGCTTTATCAGGTGTTATCAGCAGGGAGTGTACCTGATATGGCGTCAGTCGCGATGATGCTGTCTCCTCTATGGCTACTGGCGGTTCTCACCTTAAGCCTGTGTGAACATGTGCAGTCTATCGGAAGATCTTTTCGTCCCGCCAACCCTTTCCAGCAATACAGGAATAGACCACAGAGTATATACTGTATGAATATTAGACATTCATTGTTGCTTATACTTTATGATCTCGTTTTTATATATATGTCTGTTTTTCCACTGATGATCTTAATCAAATATTCATAAAATCGTATTATGCCAATGCTTAATGCTATATTAACATTTCTTAATAATAATTAAAACTGTATGTATGTATGGTTATGTATGCAATACTGTCCATTTTTAAATAATTCACAAGGCCTCAAATAATTAAGTGTTTTGTACATATTCTAACTCTGGAGTAAGCTCCGGTTTGGTCTATGACCAGGGGAAGAAATAAATACTCTTTTTAACTAAAGCAAAGTTATATTAAGGCAATTGGCATCCTGATAGGGTAAATGTTTCTTTTTAACTCGTGATTCAGTTTACACGTAATGATGATTACTAATTGACAACTGACCTCCCCACAAGTAGGGGGCCTCTGGTTTGCAACTGCTAATTACGACGTCGACTATTGTCCAGAATTGGTCGTTAGTTGATAATACAGATACTTCAATACTTCACCGTTCTATCTTGAAATTCTCCATCTTGCCACTTATGTATCAAAAAATGACATCGCATAGAAAATAGAAGAAAATTATTCCTTTTTAGTTAAAGTAACAAACGAAGTCTATTTGATTCAACTTTATGTCCAATTCAATTGTTCGGTTAGGTCTAAGTTCTTAGTTTTGGTAAACAAAGGAGTATAGTTTTTAACAAAACTATGTAGGTATAGTTTTTCGTAAATCCATTCTGAGATAAAATTAGTTTTGTGTGAATATTATAAAAAATGTTAAAGGATATATCCGATATTCAGTTGTTAATCATATATTAGATATTATACTTAAAATATTACAAGTGAAGGAACAATGAAAAGAATATATATATATTCTGGGAACAGGTATGGTCAAAAGGTATCCTGACCACAGGAAACTCTTTCCTCTAGTTTCCTGGTTCAGACTTTCTAATCCAGTAAATGACCTAAACCAGGGGTGGGAACCTTTCTTGGAGTACAGGCCATTTTAGTATCATCCACATTCCATGAAAAAGCCACTACGAATGGATAAGTAATTCTTATATAATAGTTCTACTGTAAAATCCTTAAACCTGTCATTAGATTACTCGATCAGTGCATCTAAAACTGTTTATCATCATTTAAAAGATTCAGCAGTGTCTTCACTGCATCCTTCATTACCTTTGTTAACTAAGGAAAATGATTTTCTAAAGTCTTCCACTTTTCAAGTAATGACTGATACAAGTAATAGTCTTCTCCTAAATGCCAGAATTTTAGTCTTTATTACCATAATTGTAGTTCTTTATATTCTCAAACATTTTTCTCAACAAACCGCAGAAGGCCGCAGGTTCCTCACGCCTGACCTAAACCTTTTCATGAGAGAGAATTTTATTTACACCTTCGCTTGGACAAGACATTTATTCTATTGCGATGTTTAGTACTGTTAAAAGATAAATACTATTGTGTGCTTAATTAATGTAGTATGTAGAACTCCTGATGTAGAATGAACCTGGAAACATAAACTATGGGGTAGGTACAGCGGACAAGAAACGAAAATGAACACCGGATTTGTTATTATCCTTTTTAATGTCAAGTATATCTATTTATAAGATATATACAAAAAAGGGATAACTGAAGACTTTATCAATGGCATTGTCATAAAAATACATTCAAATTTTTTCATCATCGGTTCAAATAATCTTACTGTTTCTAATGCTATTTCTATGCGTATTCCTCTGTTTACGTGGTTTACGTATTCTCTATACGTATTCAAAGTGGAATTGAATTGGAGTAATAAATTACGGAATCGAGTGTGACCCATTTTGAGTCTATAAATTCCTCTATTTATACATTCTATTCATATTCCTCTGTTAAAATTTTCAATATATATTAATTAGTTCATATACTCTTTACAATCAAAATTGTCATAAAGTTGAAAGAAACACATCAGTAGCATGTTTAAATACCATAAAGTAAAAAATAATTTGTTTTCTAGTTCAAAGATAGTTTGTGCAGTAAGTTAAATACACTCTATGGTTTAACATGAGTAAATAAAATAATATTAAAACAAACAGGTCTAGGTTTATTATTTTCTTTCACTCACGAGAATATTATGTACATTTATATTTCCTACTTATTTATTTAGTATAATATTACACATATTCTTACAGCTTTTGCAACCTTTGATTCAGTATGTAAAGTTTTTTTCTGTACATACTTATTATATTCTTTATATTCATGCTTAATGCTATTATTGTAATGTAATTGTTGTAAACACCATTTCAAATCAGTTATATCAAATCTTGACAATAAAAACGACGAAGCCAACGTTTCAAACACTGGGTAGTTGGCTGTCATTGTGATTGTTCTCTTTTTTGAAAGCCTGCAGGCTTCCACGTTTAGTATTGTTCTAGGATAGGAAAGCGTAACTTTGCACCTATTTGGTAGAAGGCGAGTAGCCTTACCGGGTTGATCCTACAGCAGGAGTCCTAACTTTTATCTTACTCAAGTTGATTGGTGGTAGGATCTATAACAAGTATCTGACTTCGTTAAAAGGTCGGAACCGATAGTTTGACATCCTCTCCGGAACAGTGTCCCTAGATTTTCCAGCTCCCTTATGAAAAATCTAGGGTCATGACCAAAATTCGAAACTCCAATCTCCTACACTTGATTTGTTAGACTACACAAGACACCACTTTCTTTGTGTAAACTCTAAGCAAATTTTGAAACCTAACCGGAGCTCATTTCTCTACTCACATTCCTTCGATGCTCTTCTTCCTTACTCTAACAGAAGACGTTTACCTGATAGTATAGATTTTTCGTATCCTTTACTTTTGTTGCTTTTGTTTACATACTCATCTGATATATTTATAAACACAATGTACTAATTACGAAGTAATAGGGTAAAACTATTTATACAAAGGTAAAATATCTAGCCAATGAAACGAAAGTATAGGTAGAGTAGAAAAGAAATTACTAGAAGAGAAATAGAAGGGTAGAAGGGGAAACCGCAGACAGTAATCTCGACACCACAACTAATTAGAAGATGTATCATGGCTCTTAAACATGAAGTCCTAACCATCTGTGACTCATACATCACTATACTTTGATATGCAGTTAAAATTATGTTTAGTTAAAGCCGGATTTATTGATTAATCCGCTTATAAGGTCCAACAATGTGTATAACATAAAGAAATATATACCACTTTATCCAAAACATTGAAAAGAAATATTAGAGGCATTATCAAGACTTCAAACGAGTTACTCTGATACCATCAATATACAGACATGTGAGCCTGTTGTATTTAGTACGACCATACAATGCTATAGGGGAGAAACACCTTCCTGTATGTTCCCTATGTAACTCAATGCTACTCTATAAATTCTACGCATTTTTTTTAAACTTCCAGATTTTTTTAAATCACAGTATAATGTAATATTTTTCAATTCTTAATTCATCAAACTATTGTTACTGATTCTAGATCAACAAATCATAAAGAAAAATAATGAAGATGTTCATTACCAACAATTAACATTTTAGCAAAATCATAATTTTAAGAAAACGTAGCTAAAATAGCAAAATAGTTTTGTTCAACAGGATATTGCAATAATGAGTACAATAAGTATCTGAAACACTGTTTTAGCAGTAGTATTTTGATTCATATTCTCTATACTCTATTATAATAATGAGTTGATTTTCAACTCATGGTTTTTCAACAAACCTTGAAAAACTGTTTCATAGTTGTATTTTCATACATTTTCTCTATACTTCATTACAATGATAAGTTCAATAAATCTCCGAATATGGGTTTTTATTATTCTTATTTTGATACACAGTGTCCTGTACTTCATTACAATGATAAGTTCAATAAATCTCCGAATATGGGTTTTTATTATTCTTATTTTGATACACAGTGTCCTGTACTTCATTACAATGATAAGTTCAATAAATCTCCGAATATGGGTTTTTATTATTCTTATTTTGATACACAGTGTCCTGTACTTCATTACAATGATAAGTTCAATAAATCTCCGAATATGGTTTATTATTCTTATTTTGATACACAGTGTCCTGTACTTCATTACAATGATAAGTTCAATAAATCTCCGAATATGGGTTTTTATTATTCTTATTTTGATACACAGTGTCCTGTACTTCATTACAATTATAATTTCAATAATGCCTGCAAAATGTAGTTTTTTTTGCCAACTTCAAGAAGGAGATCAATGAAAACAACTCAATTTTCTAATCTATGAATACTAGGACTTCTGGAAATTCGTCAGAATACGTGATTTTAATGGTAGACTGTTGCGTTTCCGTTGTACCAATTGGCAGACTATGTGTGAATACTTATTTCAATTCACCACCTTTAAATATGTTAGCTTCTAAAGAGCCCTACCTCAGGCCTAACAACGGAAAAAACTATTCTCAGCGTTAAATAGTTAATTTTAGCTTAAGAATTCAGTTATGGTGTTCATCAAAGTTATAATATGTTTGTTATTCATGCAAATTTATTTTCTGCTACAAATATTTTATTGCTTTTAATAAAAATAATAAAACATTATGATTAAACTGACCACAATATTCACCTTTGTGATAACTAGCAATTATCCTTTGAAATAACTGGGAAGTAATAATCGTATTTAATACAAGAGAAACTCATTTAGTTTTTCTAATCATTATTGAATCCGCGAAATAGATAGTTTTGCATGAAGAAACACTAGATCATTATTTTAATTCTTTTTATAATAATGTATCATTGAATTAACAAAAATTGTAGCAGGTTTTTAAATAGAATACCTTAAACGTTAATTAAAAAAAAATTGAACACTGTTCATTCTGAACAAAGAGGTATAGAGTGTCAAATTGAGCAATAATGCCTGTTATCTAGAATTATCAGATCTGAAATGTCAACGTTTTCACTCCGCCTCTTGAAAACCCACTTTTTTTAAAACTAATGTTACAGTTTTAGAAAAATCCATTAATGTTCTTTGTCAGACAGTCAACAAAAGGCACAGCAATAAATTAATAATATTTAATTACAGGTTAAAGCACTTAGAGAAAAAATCGTGAGAACTGACATAACTTCAGTAAATTATTGCAGTTCTAAGTGTTTTATTCCGTAATGTAATGTGTTGTCCTCAAGGACCATTTTTTTTAAATATCAATAATATTTAAATATTCAAAACTGTTTGTCACATTTCGTATGGTAAATTTAATTAGCACGATTTGAATATGCAAAACTTTTGACTTAGTTCTGATAGGAAACATTTGTCTGTAATTTTTTTAGACTATTTTTTGTTGCTTCGCTATCATAACAAATCATCTCCAAAATTAATAATATTGTAACTATATGAAAGTAAACTTCTTCTATAACTCCACTCCTAGCGAGATTATAAAAGAAATTTGGTTTGGTTAAGTTTCAGCGGTAGTCCGACGAGAGAACACACATAGGCTACAACACACTGTCACTTTGTGATACTACACAATGAACATTATACAGTGAGTCTTAAATTTGACCTAACTCAAGTTTATTTAGAGTAGGGATCTTTAACGAGTACCTGGCAGCGCACAGGCTGGAACCGACGGCTTAACGTCCTCTCTAAGAGATAAGTGTTCAGATTTTTCCACTTCCTGCATGAATAATTCGAGGACCAGTGTGGGTATTGAACCCTGGATCTACCAGTTCAGAGGGGAGCACGTTGTCATTAGGCTACGCTGACCACAAACAGAAATAAACTCAGGATATATAAGCGATAATCAGTTGAAAGTGACAACCAGCTCACAATTATCCATTTGAAGAATATTAAGTCACTGCTAAAATTGGTTATTGCTCAGATTTGTTTTAATTACAGAAACTATTTTATTGTATGTATATTACTTGAAATAGATGATACAAACTTTATTTAATAGATTATTTACATTTGTGATAACAGGTAGATAAGGCTTGAGTCAATACTGATTAACCGCTTATCGTTCCTGACTTACTTTTTTTGGAATAAAGATAAATTCATATCCATTAATTTACCAAAATAAACTTCTATATATGTTTATAAACTTTGATACTCTTTTGAGCAAAGCATGAATGAATTCAAAATCAGTGATAAAAGCATAAAACATGTTCCATTCTTCTCTATGCTGTATACAGAAATATAAATATATCGGATTAATAACTCGAGGATATTTGTTTATTGCCTGGAAGTTCAGTTGTTTAAAGGTTAATGTAATTGCCTTTATAACACTGACTACTTGTTTCATTCCTAAAAAGTACAATGTAATTTGGGTTGTGTCATCACTTATACTATTCTATAGACCCAGGAAACAACCTGATTTGGTCGCAAATTGGGACTTCATTTCTCATTAAAATTAATAGGAAAATAATAAAAGCATTAAAAGGGTATAATTGAAAAAAATCTATAGATTCATTTACATACATTGCAAACAGAAATACTAGTAGTATAATATAAATATGAGGTATCTGAAACGTAAACTCATTCTCACTCTCTCTCTGTCTCTCTATCTATCTATCTCACTAATACTTAACAAATGAGATATGAAGATGTGATGAGGTAAGAGAACTCTGTTCTTCTTGAACAGAGAACTATCTTCTTGGAGGAAGAACTTTTTCAGGGGTATGACCTCTTTTGACTTTCTTCTCCTTCTTTCGTTGAGATTTTAACCTAACAGAAATCTAATAAAACTGCCGTTTACATTTCTTTAGGACGTTGTGGATATGGGAAACAATTTGCCCATTAACTAAACTAACATTTGACGCAGTGAAAGTCAGTTCAGCTGTTTGTTGAAATGGGTACACTGTGGCGCCACTGGAAGAGTGGTGTAATCGGACTCCTTGATGTATGTTCGTTCAAAATATGGCCATTGGGAAAGAGTTAATTCGTTTTTAGCGTATGCTATGCAGAGCGTATCCAAAATAAATTTTTATCAGAAGGGAGGGAATAATGTTTGATATAAGGAAGTGGTAAAACCATAAAAGACTTGAATTTACAGACGTTCAGATAATATTAGTATATGTTGGTAGCAGTTCTTCTAATATGCATATATTGTTGAGCATGACTGAATATCTTCTCATTAAGAATGATAGTTTCTTCTCATTAAGAAGATATCAGTTGTGCTCAACAAAACATATATATAAATCATTAGTTGTGCAATCTGTAATTGTGTGGTATTTACTCCTTATGAGGTAAAATGGATAAACAAACAAAAGTCACCACACAAATGAAGTTTCATTTGTGTTTTATGTTTTATGTTTATTGTTTATGTTATTGTTTATGTTTATATGTTTTAATTTGTGTTATATATATATATATAAGATTTCACACAAACACGTCAAATAACAATCAATGATCAAACCACAATATGAAATGGAAAACAAGATTAAGATTTTTCAACCGTAACAAGCGGTCTGACTGGTTTTTGACTCTGACGCTTGTTACAGTTGAAAAATCTTAGTCTTGTTTTCCCATTTCATATTGTGGTTTGATCATTGATATATATATATATATATATTGAAAAAGACGAGCCAATTTTGGACATTTCTTATTGGTTGTGGGTGTTTTTCGTTAGACACCTTTCTCCTTCGAACACTCCGTCTGCTTGGCCGCCTCAGCCTTCACTCCAGGGGAGGGCTCACAGTCCCTACTTAATTTTCCAATAGAGTTGGATGAAGGTCTTGGCGTCCTTGCTTGGAAGTATACATCGTCGAATTTGGTGTTTCCTATGGGCTTAGTCGCAGTCCCTACTTTAGGTTCACAGAGGGCAGGAATGGCATAGACGTCCTCACATAGAAGAGTTCCTCGTAAGAATCTGGTCCGGGCTATGGGCATTATGGGTTGAAGTTTGAGTATGTCTGGCGTTTGTAGTTGGAGCCTTTACTGCAGTGCTTTCTTAAGGAATGAGTGGCGCCTTCCTCGTGTCCCCCTCATGTCGTTGCGACCGGTTTCGACCGTTCCTCGGTCATTCTCAAGCTGGTGGGTGTCGTTCCTGGCTGGATTGTGCGTTATTATTGAAAAAGACGAGCCAATATCTAATATTCAATATCTAATCTGGCATTATAGCATATATATATATATATATATATATATATATATATTAAAAAGATTTCACATAAACACGTGAAACAACAATCAATGATCAAACCACAATAAGAAATGGGAAAACAAGACTAAGATCTTTCAACCGTAACAAGCGGTCTTCGTCAGAGTCAAAAAACTTTGTCAAAAAACTCGTTTTTTGACTCTGACGAAGACCGCTTGTTACGGTTGAAAGATCTTAGTCTTGTTTTCCCATTTCTTATTGTGGTTTGATCATATATATATATATATATATATACTTTGAAAATAGAAAGAAACGTGAATGAAAAACAGATACCAGAACTCAATTTCGATAAGAACTCAATATAGCTTTAAATAAGTACGAAAATTATATGAATGTTTGAAATCAAATGTTCCAGAACGATTTATAGATAGGTTTGAATGCTGAAGGAAGTTGCGGTTTTGAAGCTAATTTTTGATGAGTCCGGCAATGTATTGGTCTAGTAGCCATTCGTTTTAGTTCAGGTGAGGTTTTTATAGAAGACTAAAGAATATTCTTCTGGCTGGAAAATGAAAATGGTTCCATCATTGTCCTCTTGAACGCATCCGCTTCAATCCACTTCAAGCTATGGAAATATGAGTTAGACATTCTGGAGAAAATAAAATATGAATCTAACTCTATCACATCAACAACCAACTTAATCAGGATAATAGATTTACAAAGTAAACCATTCCAGATGGAAGTTACCATCGACTTCTAACGCCTCGTGTTGTGTTATCACTTACCAAGTGCAACCCCGGTATTTCCCATATTTTCCTGATAGACAGAGGTAACTTTAATGTGTTGTATACCTATAACTATCAATGATCAAACCAAAATATGAAAAGGGAAAACAAGACTAAGATCTTTCAACCGTAACAAGTAGTCTTCGTCAGAGTCAAAAACCCAACTGACTGACAGTTGGTTTCCCTTTTCATATTGTTGTTTGATCATTGTTGTTATTTCACGTTTTTATGTGAAATCTTTTTATACCTATAACAATGTACTAATGATACCATTACTCCACATTTTATCCATTTTCATAAATAAAGGCCTTTCCTTCTAATGATTATATAATTTAAGTTAATTAAAATAAAATAATATTCCATCCAGACAGGAAAAGCAGACGTTTTCAGACTCAAACCACACATTATTCTCCTTGTTTAAATAATCCTAAAGCCTTTTCTTAGATTTTCTATTTCTGTGCAGAAGTTTAAAAGAACTGACAGCCCCAACTTTACTGGTGCTATGACAATTGTATATCCCATCATACAATCCCGTATGCTAGAATGATGTGTAAGTGAGTTTTATTTCAACACACCTTCGTCAGAGGACTGACCTAATTACCCTACGCAACTCAGTAAATTGCCAAGAGTTTCTTCATTTTTACCGTAATCATCTCACTATTTAAAATAGCATTATACAATATAGTGATCTTTATTACATTATATTTTTTTAAGCTATTTGCGTGGTATAAATATAAAATATGATTCATTGTTATATAATGCTTTTTATATTTCTACCCACTGTTTATAAGTCACTTTTTAACATAAAGAAATTACATAAAAAAAAGATTATTTGAACACAAACATAATTGTATTTTTACCTCTGGATTTTAAATATTTACGGAACAGCTACTTTAACTCTCCATTTTCATGTCACTGAATTATTTTTAAACCCTCTTGATAATTTATTCCAAAAATAGTTTCAAAGCACAGATTAACAAAAAACAGTACACAAAAATACAAAACTGTAAATATTTAATTGTTTTATTATGCATTTTGTAAATTAATGACTCTTTTTTATTGAATTAAACAAAATATATCTGTATGAACCTACATTTTTTAACACTTTAAAGTAAACTTTAGGTGTTGGATTTTAAAAGTTAGGAAATAAAATTAAGCGTAAATTATTCAATGAATGTTAAACCAAAGTAGAATCTGTTTTATTATTGAATGTATGCATTTATAAATATAGGGATATTCCAATATGCATGTGATAAAAAAACAAGCTATGGATAAATCGAGAAGCTGCAGTCTTTGGACTATAACGGTTACATATATACTTAATGGAGTTTATAATAAATATTAATGCCGAATTGAATTAATTTTGTATTGCCATTTTTTTGGCACATGTTTATTCTAATCATTGAGATCCTGAATTCAGGTATCAGCAACTTTTTTTCTTATCTCAGGTCGAACTGACATTATTTCACTGGGTCACAGGCCAGGTTTAAAATATAAAAAATACGCTGTATCACTGGCAAACTGGAATTTATATTAACAACATTTAAAGTGTAAACACATCTTTGTCCTTTGACACACATTTACTTGCATATGACTCCATAATTGAGGTGTTGAAATCGTGTGCCTTTTGCTTTTGCTAGGACATTCTGAGACTTATTACCAGACCCGTATATCTATCAGTTGAAAATAGTGTTAGATTTCTCTAATATACAGAGGTAACTTTAATATGTTATATACCTATTTAATACCAATTTAATAATGATACCATTACTCCATGCATTATCCATTTTTATAAATAAAGACCTTTACTTCCAATGATTATATAATTGAGGTTAATTAAAATAAAATAATATTCTATATGACATTTGCACTTTTTGTATCGTCACTACAACCTCATATGACCACATAGTCACTGGGTTTGACCGAAACTTGGCACGTCTGCGATCCCTAGATACCAAAATATCTCCTTTATAACAAAATAACTTTATTATCATGATTATAGCAAATCATGACAGCACTGATTTGTGTAATATGATTGTAACTGAATGTTTTCATTATATTTTTCATCAGTTTTGCAACAATTAATTTATACTACGTACACTATAATACCTGGTTACAACCTATCATTACAGACTTTTAGTGATAATCATGTATATATTCTTATTTTCTTAGCGAGAGACGATGCAAGATTTAATCCAATGGATCCCAGAACACCCGGTGGCTACAATCCCTACGATAACACCCCCTACGTGATCACTGCGGCGAGGCTGAAGGAGATCAGGTCTCAGTTCATGTACTGGTACTCAGATGACAAGGCCACTGGAGATTACCAGGAGAATATCCATTCTTCTAGCACTCAGTTACATAAAAACCTTAATTTTCAACTACCTTTTTTTGGTTTTCGCTTCAACTACACTAGGGTATGTATTTTTTTCTTCTTCATGTTTTAAATAAAAATAATGCGTTTATAGTTTGAAGTATGAATGAATACACTAAAGCTACAACATATATACCACAGAGTATAAAAATAAACATTAGTTAATTAATGAACATTCAAGCATCGATTGATCATTGTCGTTGTTATTCTAATTTAGCGTGCTTCATAAAGATTTGAAACGTGAAAACAAAACTTGTGCTTACAACAATAGACAAAGTTTAATCTCTGCTATTACTATTCGTGGATTACACGTTAGTTTATTTTTGTACATTAATATTCTACCTTCACTGTAAAGTGGGTTAGCAGTTTAAATAATTAATAGCTAAATACGATTGAAAACTGCACATAAGTCTTCCTTACTCCTTTTTTTCACTTTACTATAAGTAAAGCATAGTGATCGTGAAAAAATTCGATCTCGAGATTTTGACGTAATTACATGTTACATGTAAAAAAATCACCGCCAATAAACATAAATAAATTACCTTTGTCTTCCATGGCATGATGGATTTGTCTCATGAAATGCTTTAATAAATCTATATATTGCACTCTTGAGCAAAACTTAATATCAGTACAATTACATTATAATTGTGAATGTAGTACCTTTTCATGCTATTTAAATGTGATGAAAGACTCTTTCCTCAAGAAAGAGGACTTATGTTTGTTGAGAAATATCCAGTTTTTTTTTACAATTCTAATAGTTCATATTTATTATTTTATTAGAAGCTCCCAACTATAAAAGATTTAAATTATATTGAAAAGCTGGCTTTGACTTCGATTTGAGTATGTAAACTGGCTAATTACTAATATATTTTTTCTCAATATACATTCATAGCAAACTTATAACAGAGTACAGGAGGCAGGAAAAGGATAACCCTCACTCAGAAAAAATTCGTATATATGTTATTTGACAAAGGGGAAAGAAAATGATCTTATTAAATACTAAGAAGCCATAAAATTCCCAGTATAATAATTCTATAAAAGACAAAAAATGTAAAAGATAATTCAAAATTGAAATCTTTCGTTCGGAGATTAATAAATGTAATTATCGTACATCTTTAATTATAAATCATCTTAAAACAACATTTTTTCTTCAATGTTTATGATGTTTTTCATAGAAAAAAAGGGTATTTTCCTGTTTTAAATTTGAAAATTTTACTTTAATATTCAATGTAGAAGGATGTCAAGTAAACGATGTAAGAAATCCACTGGCTATTTGAACAAAAGCCATGTTCTCTTGTAGGAGAATATTTTGTATCAAGAAATGTTCACTTTGGTTTTTCAAAACTGTTATTAATGCTGTAGTTATACTAATGAAATTATTTGCATCAGCTGTGTGATGTACAAAAATAATCTTATATATTGATATGTCCTTCAATCACTATCTGTACTACCTCAAGAATGAAAGACTAATAATCATATCCCATTTAGATGTTTACAGTATGCTTAAATGAGACGTTATATATTATATACTCAAGAAATTTAATATTAAGTTACTTATAGTAAAGTTGAGTGTAGGCCACTCCAGATTTTTTTATAAATTATACTAAAAGTACTCAATGAGTTTTGATCCACAGTCAAAGATACATACTGGACAGGTATTAAATATACACCACAGAGTACCCGTGTCCCTGAAAGATTATAACATGACTATAAATTGCGTTTCATGTGGCCAGTAAGGCTACAGACTGTAAAATACTAAGGGTTCACATTACCTGTTATGAAGAGAAAATAAAGCGAAATTCACAGTGTTCTCAGGTACTGTCGTTATGAGTTATGAAGAGAAAATAAAGCGAAATTCACAGTGTTCTCATGTACTGTCGTTATGAATTATGAAGAGAAAATAAGCGAAATGCACAGTGTTCTCATGTACTGTCGTTATGAATTATGAAGAGAAAATAAAGCGAAATGCACAGTGTTCTCAGGTACTGTCGTTATGAATTATGAAGAGAAAATATAGCGAAATGCACAGTGTTCTCATGTACTGTCGTTATGAATTATGAAGAGAAAATATAGCGAAATGCACAGTGTTCTCATGTACTGTCGTTATGAATTATGAAGAGAAAATAAGCGAAATGCACAGTGTTCTCATGTACTGTCGTTATGAATTATGAAGAGAAAATAAAGCGAAATGCACAGTGTTCTCAGGTACTGTCGTTATGAATTATGAAGAGAAAATATAGCGAAATGCACAGTGTTCTCAGGTACTGTCGTTATGAATTATGAAGAGAAAATAAAGCGAAATGCACAGTGTTCTCAGGTACTGTCGTTATGAATTATGAAGAGAAAATATAGCGAAATGCACAGTGTTCTCATTTACTGTCGTTATGAATTATGAAGAGAAAATAAAGCGAAATGCACAGTGTTCTCAGGTACTGTCGTTATGAATTATGAAGAGAAAATATAGCCAAATGCACAGTGTTCTCATGTACTGTCGTTATGAATTATGAAGAGAAAATAAGCGAAATGCACAGTGTTCTCATGTACTGTCGTTATGAATTATGAAGAGAAAATAAAGCGAAATGCACAGTGTTCTCAGGTACTGTCGTTATGAATTATGAAGAGAAAATATAGCCAAATGCACAGTGTTCTCATGTACTGTCGTTATGAATTATGAAGAGAAAATAAAGCGAAATGCACAGTGTTCTTATGTACTGTCGTTATGAATTATGAAGAGAAAATAAAGCGAAATGCACAGTGTTCTCATGTACTGTCGTTATGAATTATGAAGAGAAAATATAGCGAAATGCACAGTGTTCTCAGGTACTGTCGTTATGAATTATGAAGAGAAAATATAGCGAAATGCACAGTGTTCTCATGTACTGTCGTTATGAATTATGAAGAGAAAATAAAGCGAAATGCACAGTGTTCTCATGTACTGTCGTTATGAATTATGAAGAGAAAATAAAGCGAAATGCACAGTGTTCTCAGGTACTGTCGTTATGAATTATGAAGAGAAAATAAGCGAAATGCACAGTGTTCTCAGGTACTGTCGTTATGAATTATGAAGAGAAAATAAGCGAAATGCATAGTGTTCTCTTGTACTGTCGTTATGAATTATGAAGAGAAAATAAGTGAAATGCACAGTGTTCTCAGGTACTGTCGTTATGAATTATGAAGAGAAAATATAGCGAAATGCACAGTGTTCTCATGTACTGTCGTTTTGAATTATGAAAAGAAAATAAGCGAAATGCACAGTGTTCTCAGGTACTGTCGTTATGAATTATGAAGAGAAAATAAGCGAAATGCATAGTGTTCTCTTGTACTGTCGTTATGAATTATGAAGAGAAAATAAGTGAAATGCACAGTGTTCTCAGGTACTGTCATTATTAATTATGAAGAGAAAATAAAGCGAAATGCACAGTGTTATCAGGTACTGTCGTTATGAATTATGAAGAGAAAATAAGCGAAATGCACAGTGTTATCAGGTACTATCGTTATGAATTATGAAGAGAAAATAAGCGAAATGCACAGTGTTCTCATGTACTGTCGTTATGAATTATGAAGAGAAAATATTGAAATTGTAAGGTTAAGAAGTATTAAAAATAGTCAAAGTTGTCTAATTATTAACAAAAGAGAGCGACTGTGGCAAAGCAGAACTGATATAATACGAGTAACATAGTCATGGAAGGAAAGAGAACTGACCATACGCAAATTCGTTAATTGTTTATAATCACTCTAAAGATTTATGTCATAGACGTTTAATGTCAGCTAGGTAATTTTTTGAGGCTTTTTAAAGTGGCAATTGGGGGGGGGGGGAACAAATGCAATAAGGAAATCGACACTGCAAAGGAATAAAAAGATAAATAGATAGAGGTGCATGTGAAGTCAGTAATGTAGGTGCTCCTATGGTCAAGATGAAAGTGAAAGTGGAAAAGAAAGTTCAGGATGAAGGCAGAAGAGAAGTTAATGAAATGAAAGGATAATTTGATGATTATTTAGCAGATGATGATTATGATTTTTTGGTACAAGAATTGAAAGAAGAAAACGATTTGAACTGTTCAGAAGCAGATAAAATAAGTAATCTAATGGTAAACATAATGAAATGTGCATCTTTCTCCTGCTTTGATTAAATTTTAAATCTGATTTATAGTAATAGAGAATAATATAAATCACATTGGCAATAGGTTCAGTTATATAAGATATAATCATAATTTTGCAGTAGACTTAATGCAGATAAATATTAAATATACCACCCAACGGTGGTAAACTGTTTCATTTCAATTTTAACAATCTTAATCTGAATTATTTTATGAAATAGTAAAATATGAGTTTTCCATCTTTTACATATCGTGGGTACTTGTATCTGATTTTGTTTGTTGAGGTAATATTTCTAATAGTTACCCTTGTAGATAGTCGGGTTAAAAATAAAATTTATTGCTCATTTTTTGTCATTATTTTGTTACTCTTGCATTGTGAGATTTCCATGTTTATAAAATATATTCTATTTTACAAAATGTCTGTTTCAGGTTTCGATTAATGGTTATTTAGAATTCAGTGATCCACCTGATCGTTTTAGCTATCCTATCAAATTCCCTAATGCTGATTGGCCAAAAGAGAATGATCCCTCATTTATAGGAATATTTTATAGCAAATGTATGAAAGGAGAACTTGGTAAAGATGACATCGATCAAAGGCAACCCGGTGTTTATTTTAGGTATTCCAGAATTGTTTTTAAATTAAAAAAAATACTATTATTTAACTATCAGCTACTATTATAATCAGAAAAAATTAAAATAAACAATGCTTTGAATAAAAACACACTATACTTTCTACGGCCTGCAGCAAAAGAAACTATTTCTGACATCTATTTTAGAATCTGAAGTTCTGCATAATCTTTTTCTTCATGTACACCACATATTATGAGAGGCTATATCTGGCCGGAAGCAGTATCAGTGGTCGCCTCATGCCCACATCTACTCTATCATTTCCCAAGGATACAACTGCTTTAACGGCCTAATTAATTCTCAGTTGGTTGTTACTAGCTTGACTAAATGGGTGACAATCTCTACCTGGGGCTAATTCTGTAAGCTTGCCCATTTTCCACTCAATTAGCTTTACATTACCTGTACTAATTAACATCACGTCTCCAATTTGAATATTTTCTTCTTTCTTTTTTCTTTGATGGACGTAGAAATTCCAAATATTTCTATTTAAAATGTTTCCTAATCCTTCTATAACCTTGCTCTTTTTCATAGAAATGAAATCTATTTGGAACGGTCTTCCCAAGCATAAGTCAAGAGTCGATTGTTCATGAACGCATCATATTCACACAAAAGTGTCAATATCTTCATTATAATATCATAAGTCAAGTTTTATGTCCAATAAGTCTCTTCCAAAAGAAGCCTCCCTACTAGACTACAGTAAGGAGATTCAAATTTCCAGTTTATTTTATGTTATACACATTGTTCTTGAACCTTGGTACAATCCAATTGATTTAGAAGTATCCTACGAATTATGGTAGAGTTATTGTCGGAGAACATTAGAAATGGTTAGCCTCGCTAATTGTTATTTATTATCAAAATAAATCTTTTAATAAATAGCCTGCATCAAGGCATCTGATGTTAAGGATGTTACTAATGTAGATGTTCAGCGATGTATACGGTGCAGGCGAACAGAACAACTCAACATTTTTTTATCATATTCAAGGACTATACAGAGGTTACTATTCTGTAGTAGTAAAGAACTCTAGTGCAATGTACTGGAAGTTGTTACACTGCTTCCTCACATGTAATTGCTTGAAATCTTGGATATATTGTACAATTTTTAACAATAAAAGCAACAGTTCTTCTCCTTTGCAAAATTTGAAATATTTATAGAATATTAAAAATGATTTGCTTTCCTCCTTAGCAAAATCCAGACATTTTAGATGATCGCTAAAAGTGTATCTCTCCTGCATAAATATTTTTCAAGTGTTCAAATTCAGCAAACCTAGTCATTGGTCGATTATGGGTAAAATAACTGGATAGGCAAATCCTGTATTTTCCTCTAAAATACAATATTTTATGCTTAGCAACTCTCTTGATCCAAAAAAAGAGTGAATTGTTTTTACCATCTGTGTTTTGTACATTTAAATAGAACGAAACGTGACTATCTCAGCTTTAATGAATTTTTCACTTCTGACACATTGATCTTGAATTTCCTTTTCTGATTAAGCACAGAGCCTCATGAATCTAGGGTATAGAACACAAATAGTATCTAATACTCTAGGAGTTATACACCAAATTGTTTAATAGCTAGAAAATCAGTAAAGTTAAATGAGTAAAGGGGAAAACTGATACTTGTTTAGCACTGGCAGTAACAACTAATCTTCCTTCGATAACCCTCCTGATAACAAATCTGTTGGGGATTTCCAATACCACGGACATGATGTCTGTCAGTCTTTAGGTTTGCTTTGTTGCCGAATTTTATTTGTAACAAATTCATCTGTTATAAACAACTTCTTTTTATAACAGTTATTTTTTAGATTACTAGTCCACTAGTAGGTCCAGTAATCCAAGCTGTGAACACTGTAAAATCTATCCAAAAATGAGTTTCACATATTGCATAATTCAAACTTGTGGCTAAAAAAATAATTGAAGACACATAAGGGCTGCCATACGAGTTAGACTCGTATTGGCGAGGCATTGGGGCAACTCGTAACTTAGCTATCATCAGACATGAAACTTTTTCCATAAAAAATGCAAGTTCCAAAACTATGTTGGTTACAAATAAATGAAACAAGCTGGAATTATTCATATGTATACGTCTTGAAATTTACAGACTTCAACTTGTCAACTGTAGTTGAATATACTGCAGCAGTAGTTTTTAACCTAAGCAGGAACAGTTAATTATTAATCTTATCAAAATTATTTTTTTAATTTTTTGAACGGATAATTGGGAGAAAGACAATCTTTTCTGATTGTTATCTTTTCTTCTAGAAACTTATTTTGATTCACGTATAATTAAGCTGGATTGCCTGGATTTAATACTTCCTAATTGGTATCAATGACCACAAATTGTTTCAGAATGGTTCGAGATTTAAGAGGAAGGACTGATCGCTTTGGAGTGGAAATGAGAGAAAGAGTCAAATGGGATATCAGAGAGGGAATAGTTGGTGCTGAAGCCTTCGACCCGAAGCATGCTATCATTGTAACATGGAAGAATGTCACTTTTACTGGCGGCTTTGGATCAGCTGCTTCTGTTGTATGACAAAACATTTTACTGAATTTAATATAAATTATTACCATTAATAAAGACAATTATCATTGTTATCTTATTATTATTGGTTAAAGACAATAGTAGTTTTTTTTCAAATACTGATAAAGCAGTATTTTTAAAATTGTTTATTATTTTTCGTTGAATCTTGGAAATTTTCGTCAAATCAGGAAATAATTTGTCTGAGTGACATCTGCTTGGTGAAGGTACGGGTGATGAAGTACTCTTGGGGCTGAGGATCAATTCATCCTCAAGTAAATCATGCATCACTACTGGTTCTTGTCACAAATAGCTTCCGTCAATTTCATGAACATTTACTCTTCTTAGTTTCAACAAAACCACTACTAGGATGTATATATAGATGGTATATTCACCCTATTTGTTCTGACCATGATCCCATTAGGATACTACGTCTTACAAGATAGATGGGTAAAATGTGGTTAAAGATGAATGAGTAATCGGGAAAATAAAGTAACCCTGGAGTTAAACAGTTCTGTTCTTGTAGAAGGATGAGCATCAATTGACGAAATCAAATTCATATGGGAGAAAAGATTAGAAAATTTGATAGGTGCCTCTAGAATAATCGAGGGTGTTTGGTTAAGTTGATAGAAGTAGAAGAATTACTGAAGTATAGAGAGTACTCGTATTGTGGATAATACTGATATTTATAATAGTAATAGAATTGTGTTATAACTAAAAGTGACAGAAAAGCTGAAAATTTCAAAAATGTCACAAATATTTCAAACTAAACCTGCCAAACGGCCAGGTTGAAAAAAAGTCATCAGCAAAACGGATATGAAGAATGGGAAAAAGGTTGTTCAAGATTTTAACTAAGAATTTAACATAGAAGTTATTATTCTCTAAGTTTATTTTGATCTTGTCAAAACATATATATTCTTCAAACAACTTTTCCTTATATTCTTAAAAGTTATTAACTCTACTTGTGTACGCTAATATACTTTTTTGAATAAAGAAACAAAAATTTAATCTGTGAAATGCTTTAACTTTATTGTCTCTATTTAGACTAAATTTAATTTGATTAAAATAATTATAATCCATTCAGTTACTATAGGCGGTTACGTAAGAAAATATTCAATGAAACTCTGAAATGTACTTAGGTTAACAGTGTTTTAATTAAATATATTGAAATATATCAGTTGATATGAACACTGATACTCCGATATTATTTTGAATGACCCAACTCTGGATTAATATAATTTATACTGTCTATTTGAAATGTAGGTTTACCTGTATGTTAAAATCTACTCTTCTTTCTTTGTTTTTAGACAAACACATTCCAATTGGTTTTAGCAACTGATGAAGTGTTTTGTTATGTCATATTCAACTATCTGAATATTAAGTGGACCAGTCATACAGAAGCTGGAGGTGACACGACAGGAGGCGAGGGAGGAATACCTGCATTTGTAAGAATAAATTAAGAATTATTTTTGCACAGTTGTTAAACATGTTATTTTTTTTTTATTTCTAATGGATTCCCGAAAAGGGAATATTACTGATGGTCCCTTATTAGCTGCTTGAACATATATCGAAAGTTTTAAATTCTCACTTGCTAAAATTTATTTTAGAGCAGCAATCTACAAAAATGACTGGATATTATTCATTCTTGAAAGTAACTACTTTAAAAAAATAAAACAAACACTTTAAGTCCCATTTGGAACGAAATTTCTGATCATTTTCTGGATTACTGCAATAGACCTTCAGGACTGTGAGGTAAACCGGATGACTACCGTACTAGTCTGGACTCCAAACACATCAAACATGCTACTATACAGCCTTATTAATTTATTAAGCAATAAGTTACATATTATGTAACATTTGACAAATCTTTAAAGAACTCCTCTGATTACACAACGCTGCAACTCCGAAATGGTTGCAAAACCTGCTACTCAGCATCTGTTTCTTGTACAGCTACCTTCCCTAATTATTTGAATAAGTCATATTGATATATTAGTTCTAATTTTTCAGGTTGGGTTTAATGCTGGTAATGGAACTAGGTCTTATGAATATAACCCATTTTCTCAGAAAACAACAATTCGTGATTTAACAAACAGAGGTTGGGTCAATGGATTTCCAGGAAGACATATATTTAGAATTGATGAGAAAATTCTGGTTGGAGCATGCAATAAAGATATAGGTATGAGTAAATTTTGTTCATAAATATTTATAATAATACAAAAAATTAAATCATTGTAACACTTATTAGTTAGACATATTTAAAAAAAAAATATCCATAAACTCAAATGAAAAATTTTGATAAAATGTAGAGAGATATTTCATTTTTATGCTACTTAATAGTTTATTATATGGAAAAGTCAAACAACTCTTTGTCATGAGTTCCATAAGCATTTATGTTCTGTCTCTGTACTGAACATTTTATTAATTGTCTTAGGATGAGTTAAAATATGATTTATTCAAAAGAAGAATTGGCTTAAATTCAATGATTAGAATAGAGATTTCAAGAATTAAGAGAGGCTTGCTTAAATGTCAGGAAAATGAGTAATTATAAGCAGGCTAAATTAAGCTAAAAGAAAGGGTTAAAAAGTTTTACATATTAAAATTAAAAAACTTCTTTTTATGAATTTTACCATGTTTAAAATTGATTGCTTTTATTTACAAATTACCGGACTTTAGTCTTACCGGACTTTAGTCTTACCAGACGTTAACCTTTCCCAGTTAGATGCACAGACCTTTGGCAACTCAACTCAGAGAATCAATAACTAATCTTCACCATTATCTTCTACTTGCTTCTATACATAGAAAATGAGAACAAGACTCTTTCAAGTCCTTATGATTACGCTGGAATGGTTGAAATATGTTGACTATAGTAAATGTATTATATTTTTGTAGATGAAGAAACGACAGTTATAAAGAAAAGTTGACAAACTTATTAAGAAACAGATATATTACCATATTTTTAACTATGCATGCATATGAATGCAATATTCAGAGAAGGAGTCAAAATCTTGTGACCAAAATAACTGGTCTTAGTCTGTTCAAGTGTGACTCTTACGAATGCCAGTTATTTGGTAGTTTAGACACTGATTATTTTACTTCATTGGTTTATTGGGAAATCTTGTTATATATTTATATTAGCAAACGTACCCGTCTTTGACGGAATCAAAAATTCGATTATACATGGTATTCCAAAATATCATTAAAAATTATAGAATAGTAGAAAATATCATTATTAGTAAAGTGTTAAGCAAATGGCTGTGTGTACACCGCATTAGCTGTCTGTCCTTCAGGTTCATGGAAGAACAAAATGTTGAAACCTCTGGCTCTTGGGCAAGCAAACTACAGTTGACCATGTGAGAAAAACTTGGTCTCGCTCACTTCAATTCCTGTGGTAGTTTTCCCTTCCGACTTAGTTACGATCATTGCAAAACAGACGCTGAAGGAACCTTGCAATCGTTTGAATGGAAACGGATAGTGGCTCGGAATCAATGGCATGCGTAGTATACACGCAGACTCCCCAGTACCACACCCAGTCATGATGTCCGCCTATATGGCGTATCTGTGCAGTGCACGAACTGAGAGTCGTGTCCCATTGCACAGTTTTGGGCACTCAAGTTTCGTAACATGAAATTTTTTACTTCTACTAAATCGCAGCATGATTGGTGCTGTCCAAGAATAGTCACGGAGTCAAGAAATTCAGTTTGATAATGAACTGTTTCCTCTTAACTAATCACATCCTTGTAAGTTCTTTCTTCGGATTGATATATCATAAGAACTTGTTTATTGATTTTTCCAGCCTGTTCATAGTAAGGGTTGAGAATTGCTCGTTCACAAAGTTATTAATTCTGAATAGATAGTACATTTTGAACTCTGGGAAACACTTTTTCAATAAGGTCAAATGAGCAATATATTCATACACGCAAATGAAATTAAAATTATCTAAAAATACCTACTTGCTACACCTGTATATTTTTAAAATAAACATATCTCTGAATTTAGCCAATGACAGCTTCAAATTTCTTAAAACTTCGCTTCTAAACTGAATTTTCAATCCATTGAGAACCTATATTTTAAGTTAGACATACACAAAACTACTGTCAAAGTTTCAGCTTGATATATCTTATGGTGGCTGAGTTTACTTGTGACAAAATCTTGCGGACAAACCGACAGACATTTTTCAAAGGGTGGTTTCGGTTTCTCTTAATAAGGTGTAGCAAGTAGGTATTGTTAGACGATTTCAATGTGATTTGCGTTTATAAATATATTGTGTATTTGAAATGATTAAAAAGGTGTTTCCCAGAGTTGAAGATGTACTATCTATTCAGAATAAATAGCTTTGTGAACGAGAAATTCTCAACCCTTACTATGAACAGGCAGGAAAAATCAATAAAAAAGTTCTTACGCTATACTATATCAATCTGAGGAAAGAACTTACAAGTCAGTAAAGAAAGTGAGTCAGGACATAACTCTCAGTTCGTGCTCTGCAAAGATACGCCATAAAGGCGGACATCATGACTGGGTGTGGTATTGGGGAGTCTGTGTGTATACCACGATACTATTGATTCCGCACCTCTATCCATTTCTGTTCAAACGATTGCAAAGTCCCTTCAGTGTCTGTTTTGCAATGACGTTAACTAAGTCGCAAGGGGAAACTTTATCTAATGCAGGAATTGAAGTGAGCGAGACCAAGTTTTTCTCACATGGTCAACTGTAGTTAGCTTGCTCAAGAGTCTTAGGTTCCAACTCTTTATTCTTCCATGAACCTGAAGGACAGACAGCTTTTGTGGTGTATGCAGAAGTATTTCCTTAACCCTGTACTAATAATGGTATTTTATACTATTCCATAATTTCTAATGATATTTTGGAATACCAAGTATAATCGAATTTTTGATTCCGTCAAAGACGGGTACGTTTGCTAGTTTGAAATAAAATATTTGGTATCGAGTTTGTCAAATTTGGTATTTCATGCGTATGTGCACAAATAACATTATTGATACATGTTAATCACTAGTACATCTGTCATTACACTATCCCTGTGATTATTGAAGTTTACTTCGAATTATTATATGTATCTAAATTATTGCAGCTGGTACTACTCTTCCTCTTATGTTTGCTCCTGAAAATGGTAACATGCTTGGCGGAACTATAGTAAACATAACCGGACCTTGCTTTACGCCTGACATGAAAATCAAATGCAGGTACGTTCATACTGTAACCACTACATAAACAACTAACTTTATGAATTCAGTTCATTCTACCATCAAGTTCATTTGACTTTAAATTACTAGATTAGATAATTGCATCGATAAAACTGTAACTTATTACAAACTTCTTTGGACTACTCTTACCATAAGGACAGTCATGTTATACTTAGAAGTCTCACGTCCCTAGAGTTCAGTATATTATAACAAAAAAAACAAAAAACAAAAAAAAAACGATCCACAACCATAGAAAGAGCGGAAATGACACAACTCAATTCTATATTTCGACCTTCGTCGTCATCAGGGAAGAAGTGGCTTTCAAGGAAACATAAACAAATAAGTAAAAATATTAAATAAATACACTGCAATAGTATAAATATTCTATATTAAAACAAATCCAAATCATTATTTTATACGTCAGCTTGTTGAATCCATGTTATAACCATAATAGGTTCTGAAGCCACTAAACCGTTGCTGAACCAGAACATCAAGGAAAAGTAACAGGCCATTTGCACTTTTCTTAACAGTTAACCTGAGGCCTGTTGGTTTCTGGATGCTCTTTCAAGGTTCTGATTTTACCTTAACGTCTTGGACCAACACAAAGATATCGTCAATATATCTTTGTGTTGGCAAAGATAGTTCCTTCCTCGCTACCCATGAAGAATAGTAGGACAAGCAGTCTTGTACGTAAGAACGTGTTTCCCCGGAGCTAAAGATAAGTCATCTGATGTATGAGTATATATACAACTCAAGGAACTATACAGCCCTGCCTTCCAAATATATCACATGACGAACACTAAGCTCTACAGGCGTTTTACCCTTCATCTATTGGCCACTGTACCAAAGCAACATGAAGAAAAAGTTTATGAGAATCTTCTGACACAGGAGAAAATGGTTATATATATATATATAAAGATTTCACATAAACACGTGAAACAACAATCAATGATCAAACCACAATAAGAAATGGGAAAACAAGACTAAGATCTTTCAACCGTAACAAGCGGTCTTCGTCAGAGTCAAAAACCCAACAGTTGGGTTTTTGACTTTGACGAAGACCGCTTGTTACGGTTGAAAGATCTTAGTCTTGTTATCCCATTTCTTATTGTGGTTTGATCATATATATATATATATATATATATATATATATATATATAGCAGTTTGCTTCTCAACGCGAGTACTTCGCACTTCTTCCCGATGACGACGGATGTCGAAATATCGAAGTGAGTTCTGTAGTGTCTTTCTGTGTTCTTTTCTATGTGTTAAAGTGTATATATATATATATATATATATATTTTGATTTCACAAAAACACGTAGAAAACAATCATTGATAAAACCACAATATGAAATGGGGAAAAAAAGGACTAAGATCTTTCGACCGTAACAACCACTCTTCGTCAGAGTGAATAACCCAACTGAAACACTAGATGAAGAAATATAATTGTGAGGGGTTGAGAGGAGCAGGAGAGAAGAGTGGTATTTTAAAAGGGTGTAAAGTGCAGGAAAGGACAATGGTCAAGGAAAGGATGTTTTGGGAAACAAAGGAGTATAGCAAGAAAAAGTAAAAAAACTATCCACTAGCTGTCAACCCTCTTAGAAGAGGCTATTTCTCTCGTTAACACTGAGTCAAGTTTGAACAAACCGTTACTAATTTTTATAATATTGGATCTATTAAATTTAATCAGAGAGGAATCGATATATTTCTTAACGACATCGATTTTTCATGGATAATAAATTTAGCTCCAGTCTAATCAATATGATGATTTTCATTACGTATGTGTTTGTGTGTATATGTGTTTATGTGTATGTGTGTGTGTGTGTGTGTGTGTGTGTGTGTGTGTGTGTGTGTGTGTGTGTGTGTGTGTGTGTGTGTGTGTGTGTGTGTGTGTGTGTGTGTGTGTGTGTGTGTGTGTGTGTGTGTGTGTCTGTGTGTGTGTGTGAATGCTTGTGCGTCTGTGTACGTGTCATATATATAACTAAAAAATAACGAGGAACCTACAAGAGGACAAAACATATACCTCTTGTATTCGTTAATTGGTACAGTTGTTTACTATCACTCTTAAAGTGTGTCTCTAAAGATCACTGCAGCATCTCTTTTCGAGACTTTTCAGCTAATGAGAGATATGAGGTATAAATAATTTCATACGTTCAATTCTGTCTTTTTTTTTCAACCATGATGCAATTCCTACTGCTCATTATTTGTCAGTTGATGCTTGAGCAAAGTCATAAAATTGTAGCTTGAACTTGAGTGTGAGATTCCTTTAGGCTTGGACAGTAGAATGCCTTTAATGGAACACATTTTTCTAATATTTTTTAGCATATCCACTTGAATTATTGAAATTCTTTTAATGAAGTTGTTTTCTAGGTTCGATATAGAAACAGTTACAGGAACAGTTGTGGACAGGAATAGAGCAATATGCATTCAACCCTTCCTTATGGCTGACGGTTATGTAATATTTGATATTTCAATCAATGGAGATAAATATATATGGAAAGGACAATATTTCGTAGGTATGAACAACTCTATTTTTTTTTTTAAACCGATCACTTAGCGGGTGATAACCTCAGCTGTTTACCGGCTTTTTTTTTTGATCGGTGATTCTACAGATTCTACATTCGGAGTCCTAATTTTTGCCTAACTCAAGTGTACTTCGAGTAAGGATCTTTAACGAGTATAGGCTCGGAACCGACGGCTTAATTAATTCACCTCCTGCGTGAATAAATCGAGGGCCAGGTGGGGATTGAACCCCGGGCTACTATCCGAGAGGCGAATACGTTAACCACTGAACTAACCTGGCCCCTTGTGAACAACTCTTACCTCCTGCAAACTTTATAGCCATCTTAATATGGTAACAAAGATTGTTAGTTGGTAATACTGTTTAGAAATCTGTTACACTGAATGGTAGTTGGTAACTACTGATTGGTAGTTGGTTACAATGAATGGCAGTTAGAAACACTGAATCTTAGTTGGTAACACTTTTTAGAAGTTTGTGACACTGAATGGTAGTTGGTAACTACTGATTGGTAGTTGGTAACACTGAATGTTAATTGGTAACACTGTTTAGAAGTCGGTAACACTGAATGGTAGTTGGTAACTACTGATTAGACATCATTTCGTGACACGAAATCTATATTTTTGTTTTTCAAAAATGTTTTTACTGCTGTAGTTATACTAATGATATTATATGCATCAATGGTGTAATATACTTTTGTATATTGTGTATATTGATTGATAAGTGGATCAATCACTATCTGTACTACCTCCAGGAATGAAAGTCTAATAAACATCTTCCGTTTAGATATTTATAATATGCCTAAATAGGACATTATTATACCCAAGAAGTTTGATATTATATTTACTTATAGTAAAGTTGAATGTAGTCCACTCCAGATTTTTGTATCTAGTAATTCTAATATTGTGGTGATTTCATGTACAAAATTTCAAATTTCATGATAACCAGATGAGTAGAAAAATAGTTTCTCTTTTGACATTACTTTAAATGAAATACCGCTACTTTATATATAGTCAAGTAAAAGATACTTAAGTATAATCATTCGTTGATCTCAACTTATCTTACAAACGGACAGTGTATGTATTAATTAACAATGATGTATCGTTATTTTTAGAAACACCTGCAACAGCAACCAAGAAAATATTTTTTGAAGGTTCATCTGTTCACGAAAGGTATCCAAGGGAAATTAAAATAACTTGGAATGCATATAATTTAACAACCAATTCTGGTTCGACTGTGCAGATATCTCTATGGGGTTACAGAGAAAGGACAATTAGACCAGAATTAGTTTACATCGATCTTGTAGAAGTAACTTTTATTTTCTTATGATATTTATGATTATTTTGTCAACTTTAATTTGAAACGTTTAAACCATTACTATTTGTTGTAAAATGTTAAAAGCCCCGACTTAAGTCGAATTAACCATTATTTTCCTGTTATGGATTTATTTATAGTGTGTATGATGAATATATGTATTCATAAAATAAATATTTTTTATTACGAAACACGAGTATTGTTCAGCAAGAACATTTTAAGGATGTTAGATGTTTTCTTTTTAAATATAATGATCGGATTATATATAAGACAATGCTATTTTCAAATTATTTTATACAGTAAATACTTTTTATGTTTTTTTTATTGCTGTTGCAATAGTTATTGCATTTTTTAATGAATATGAAAAAAACCATGAATTTGAATTTCACACAAATGTAAAAGGCATACGAGTACCCCGAAGTATTCCTGTGTATATCTTACAAATGAATCTAAAAAGAAATTTTAATTCTTGATTGTCTTGATTAACTAATGATTGTCACCAGAATTAGAAAAGAATAAATAAACAAAAAAGAGCTACACTATATTTGTTTTATGCTCAGAATTTTTATGCTACCTCATTGAAATTAAGTATGAGAGTAATATACTTACTTATTTTTGATAACACTCAATAAATGAAATATATTTCAGGCTGGAGTAGCTAACAGTGGAAAGTATACTATAATCCCAGCTAGCTATAAAGGAAGGAATAATTGGGATAAACTTGATTTGGGTTTTGGTTTTCTTCAAATAAACCTCACGACGCCAATTTTGTATAATGATTTACCTGTTACTCCGTAAGTTCAATGGATCATTACATTTGTTTTAATAGATAATTTAAAAAAAAATATTGCACTATAATTTTTGTTTGAAAAAATCTGGTGGGAGTCACCGCTCGATTTCAATTTCCCTAATTCTAACCCTATCCCTCGTGTAAACAAGTAGTTACAATAACAATTAATTTAACAGTTTCTTTTCGTTTAAGATACTGTTATCCCTCTTTTGTCATTTATGTATTGTGGAATACTTCGACTAAATTTCAAGTGAATCGGAATTTATTGGATTCAACCTATTAAGTGAAAATGAATACAATGCGTACTAATTCATAAAAATCTGGAGTGGCCTACACTCTACTTTACTATAAGTAACTTAATGTGAAATTTCTTGAGTATATAAAACATAACGTCTCATTTAAGCATAACGTAAACATCTAAATGGGATATAATTATTAGCCTTTCATTCCTGAGGTAGTACAGATAGTGATTGAAGGACATATCAATTTATAAGCTTATTTTTGTACATCACAAATAATTTATTATTTGCAAATAATTTCATTAGTATAACTACAACAGTATTAACATTTTTGAAAAACCAAAGTGAAAATTTCTTGAAACGAAATATTCTCCTACAAGAAAACATGGCTATTGTTCAAATAGACAGTGGATTTCTTACATCGTTTACTTGACATCCTTCTACATTGAATATTAAAGTAAAATTTTCAAATTAAAAACAGGAAAATACCCTTTTTTTCCCTGAAAAACATCTTAAACAGCGAAGGAAATGTTGTTTTAAGGTGATTTGTTAATTAAAGACGTACGATAATTACATTTATTAATCTCTAAACGAAAGATTTATATTTTGAATTATCTTTTACATTTTTGGTTTTTAACAGAATTATTATACTGGGAATTTTCAGGCTTTCTAGTATTTAATAAGATCATTTTCCTACCTCTTTTTCAAATAAGATATATACGAATTTTTTCTGAGTGAGTGTATTATTTTCCTGCACAATATTATTCCTCTTACATCTCATATAAGTCATTAAACAATTTAAATTATTCCTTTATAAATATCAATTTTACCTCAGTGGATTCGCTCAAAAATTAACTAAGTCAATGTAAACAATGTAGAAAAATATAAAAAATTCGACAAGTATAGCAGGTGATCTTTTAGTCTAGGATAAACAAACAGTTTTTATAGCGTTATTGCTCTTTCCCGTAATTGAAACTTCATGAATTTTTTTTTATGAATTGTTAATTTTTTGTTCCATTTTGATCAAATTTTCATTATTTTTTAATGAGCCGTTTAGCGTCAAAAAAACATTTTCTGAAAACAGAAATCGTACTGTAAGGCCCCTTTAGCGAATCTAATTTTGGAAAAAAATATTTCAACTCATTCTCTACATAATGTTCTATTTTTAGGCATAGTTTCATTTTGATCTGTCGAACAGTATGGCTTGTATCGCTCTCACAAGGTTTGAGATTGAATTATAAGTCAAAATTTTTACATTTTATTGAAAAAAAAATACTTCCTGTTGTTTTAAAATTCTGAATATATTTTTCGTTTGTTCCATTTGTAACCTCAAAGATAATGTCAAAATTTCAAAACTCTAGGATTATCAGTTTAGGAGAAATAAATGTTTTCTAAAAAACGGTTTTTGGCAAAAAAAGTGACTTTCCCATCATGCATAATTCTTCCCAAACAATAGGGATCTTCGTCTTTATGGGGCCCATTTTTGTGTAAAATATCAACTTGATCCATCAAAGATTCTGGACCGTAGCGTTGTAGCAAGCAATGCTAACACACTCACCCACCCACCCACACACACACAGACATCATTGTAAAAACTTCATAAAACGACTTCTGGGACCTCAAAACATGTAATTCTGTCAAAATCTCGAGATCGAATTTTTTCACGATCACTATACTTTACTTATAGTAAAGTAAAAAGGGTGTCAGTGAATTGATTGTACGCATTAAATCAAAAAAGAATAATTTTAACAACTATCAATATTTAAGATCAGTTCTTAATTTTACCAATGGAAAGAAGTTCAAAGAAATTATACCTTATTAGATCTTTATATGCAAAAAAACTTACTCGGCAGGTATCCCTGTATCGCTGAAAACAGAATAATAAAATATAAACCTAGTGGCAAACACCAATATGCACAATATACACACCAATATTACACTTTTAAAGTTTTTTAACTTCTTAACATATGTTCTTACTTGAACGAGTTGTTCTTGTTTGAATTTCAATGTTTATTCGGTTCAGATAATAAATCAACAGATATTGCAAACAAAAGCTGTACAGAATAAAATTTATGATCAACTATGTGTTTTCAGATTTCCTCTAGAATAAAATGTTCTTATAATATTTGGATATCCATATATTGTTATCAATTTTTTAATTTCATTTGTTATATATTTTATAGCTTATAACTTTCACAGACGTAGTCACCATCTAAAAAAGTTATCCTCAAAGAGCTCACCAATACGTAATTATGGATATACCTTTCTGTTTTATTAATAGCTTTAGCAATGACAGTGTGGCTGCTTAAAACTGTAGCTCTCGAGCTTTATACATTTCTCACCGGCAGCGCTGATGACTGACATTATTACTTCAGAAAGTTATTATTTACAAAACAAAAGGTTTTTCTGTTTGATCAAAAGTTTGATCAATTAGGATCAAATTTAATATTTGTTATCAATATTTACTGACATAGACAAGAGTTCTTTAAAGGCTAGTTTATTACCATTCCAGAAAAGAATATCCTATATTACTTATTTTTTTATTTATTTACGATTAACCCTTATAAAATCATCAGAATGGAACATTTATGGAAATGTTTAAGATATTGGAAAGAAACTTAGAACTTTCTCTTTCTCCGGTTTGAAATTTAATGATTTTTCAATGCTGTTGATTTCTTTATGATACATTAATTTATATATGTGGCTCTAATATATTACTACTAAACTTATGTTCAAAATAATTTTTGCAGTAGCTATTTCAGAAACATTTCCTTTAACCAAACAAGTTAAACCATTGGAATTAAGCAAAAAAATCTCAACATATTTAATCGTAAAATTACGATTGCTTTAAAATGAAACCATTTTTCATTTATAATTTTTTGACGGACTATTGTCTTGTAAAAATAATTTGAATGGAATAAGGTTATTAAATACAAAAGATTAAGTTCAAGAATAATTTTAAGTGAGATTAGCAATTAAAATATATCATAATGGTAAAAACTTATATATAGATGTATTTATTTTTAGAGTGATATGGAGTCAACCGATTCCTTTGGGGTGGTACTTCGCTCCTCAATGGGAAAGAAAGTATGGCAGTAAATGGTCTGAAAACCTTTGCGACGACTGGCTGCAAAGTGATAGATTTTTGAAGAACTTTGCCTCTGAACTAAGCCAGTGTCCATGCACTTTGGATCAAGCCTTAAGCGATAAAGGGCGATTCTTTCCGGATTTCGATTGTGATATTGATGCAAACCCGGATTGTTTTTATCATAAGGGTGCTAGACATTGTATCAAAACAGCTACTCCAAGGTAATCTAAAAATAGTAATGATAATAAGGAGTACATAGATAACAAGAACTGTATAACGACATTTTATTTGTTTGATTGTTCAATAGTGTGATAATTTAATAGTATCAACTTTCTTTTACTATATCATTCCAACTGATATTTCCCTACTATATCAGAACAAAAGACAGCAAGAGATATTTATCAATTGTCATCATTTTGAATAATAAAATTGATGAGATTTAATTAAAGAAAAAATTGAAATTATGGTTTATTTTATCAAAATGTATTTATGGTTTACTTTGGTTTTGTTGTTAATAGCATGGAAGGTTCAGAACAACAATGCTGTTACGACAAGAATAACTATTTAATGATGTCTTATGATCAAATGTGGGGTTCATCACCGAAAAGATCATTTAACTATGGGCTTTTACCTTGGACGGAAGCAAATAAAGTAAGTTATTGACAACTCACATTAAGCTATGTAGTACTCAGTTTCCAATAATAAAATTATATGTATATTAATAAACATAATATCACAGTTAGTACTTATTGTAGATGGTTATGGGAAACCTAAACCATTTCACCTTGAAGAAATTCCTATTATTACAGTTTTGGTACCTGTCCTTAAAGCGGACTGAATGTATTTATACCCTGGATATTAATATATATTTCTAATAGATTTATATTTTGTCATCAAGTTATATGTGCTCTCAGTAATATTATTCTGTTTTTTTCTAAACTAGATTTATGTTGTTGTCTCTTATTGTCCCTGGCTTCCTAAATTAATTTAATATCTTCTGTATATTTAGTTTAGAAAAAAAATGGAAAAGAATTATGCGATATAATCATAAGAAAATATAAATTGATTAGGAACACATATAGTAGTTAGGCATCAAGGAAGAATCAGTCTATTCTGTAAATAGACAAAATGAAGATTTATTTGGTAAAATGGTTTAACTTCCCATATAAATGAATGAGCAAAAATAATCACTTGATTAGCACCTGATTTATTTCAAAAAATTATGTGTTAAATAGCTCTGAATATTATTGTATCAAACATTATTAAATCAAATGATTAAATTAAAGAATCCTTTATCATAGTAAATATTAAGTCATATTATGGTGCATTATTATACTAACTTGTTTTGTACAGTAACTTAGTTTTTAATAAAACTAAGTTTTTTTTATGGTTTACTTCGGTTTAGTTGTTAACAGCATGGAAAGTTCAGAACAATAACCATAAAAATAAGTATTAAAATTATTGTAAAAAATAATTATATTAAAAATGTGTAATTATTTTTTAAAAAAAGTATGTTACTGTGTTATTCTCCATATGTTACAGCAATATCACGTTCATTTTAATTCAATAATTATTGTTATTATTGTCGAAACAATTGATATACTAATATTTAAAAATTTTTATTTATAAAAAATATATATACTTATATATTGAATAAAGGTTCTAATTTTTATGTTTTATGTTAAAACATAATTGGTGTTAATGTCTGTTTGATTTGGTTTGGCTACCCATTTCATAAGAAAAATATTCTTCGAGTACAAATTATAACAATAGTTTATTTTATAGTCCGATAAATTAAATGATTTTAATATCTGAATAAAAAATGAAAGATTTAAAACTGTTCATATGTTGGAAGAAAAAAAGAAGTTAACTAAGACGGTTTACTTTTGAAACAAACATTAATATAAATTTGCTTCCATTAATAGGTGCTATTAATTCAGGGTAAGTACCATATGTACTTATAAACAATGTTTTCTAAGTGCAACGAGTACATGCATTCTAAACTTGAATGACTTTTTCTTTCGTGATAAACTTACTGGTTTAGTTTTATGGATAGATAATACTTGAATGTATTTATTGATGACATTTGTAGGTTCCAACATTGTCACAGTGGTACCATGATATGATTCCATTCTATTACTGTTGTATGTGGCAAGAAGAACAGGCTGTCGGTTGTGAAACATACAGGTTTGAGAGGCGACCATCTCAAGATTGTGTAGCTTACCAGTCACCATATGTAGGTAAAGTCCCAATGTTTCCAACCATGGGCTATAAACAAAAAAAATTTATCTTATCAAAATGAACATATATGCTATACTACTTTTCTTTATCAAGGTTTGGTCCAGCGTCAAACAAATCTCAAAAAAAAAACACTATATAAACAAAATATTTTGTCTATATTTCAAGACATTTCAGGGATTGGTATTTTTCCATATTTAAGATCTATAAGGAAATGAAAAATACCAAGCCATGAAGATATCTAGAAAAATAGATTAAACGTTGGCTTTAAGGTGTTCTTTAAGAACTGTTTGAGGCGGCATCTGCATTGATGATTTTCTTAGAAAGATGCACTTTTTGCCTAGAAAATCATCAATACATAAGCCACAGTACTTTTTAATAGTACTTGTTTAAAAGAAGACTTGCTACCAGTTTATACCTATATATATATATATATATATATATATATATATATATATAATATATATTTTATTTACAATAAAAACAGCTAATTTTTTGTATAATAAACTTGGATTTATTTATGAAAGTATTAAAATAAAATGTCTTTGGCATGAATATTTAAATAGTACTTTCAATTAAATCATACATCAATTTATTCTCATAAAATTACTGAATATTTCTGTTATATCTTATAACATTATATTAAGTTAAAGTATACTTTTAGGTACAGTTTTTGGTGATCCACATTTTATAACGTTTGACAATGTTGAATATACATTCAACGGAATGGGTGAATTTGTTTTGGTTAGATCAGTTTATGATAAATATGAACTGAGTATCCAAGCCAGATTTGAACAAGTTAGACCAAACATGTATGGTGAAGTACCTGCCACATTGCTGACCTCAATTGCAGGTAATTTCTCCAAGCAGTTCTTAAATAATTGAAAGGGAACAAAAATAAATTATTTAATATTAATTTATTTATTACTTAGCTCGTGATAATAGATCAACCACTATTGAAGTACGCTTGAGACCAGAATTTGCCCGTTGGCGTTACAAACTAGACGTTTTTGCTGACAAAAAGAGAGTATACTTTGACAGACCCTCGCTTCGAGTTCAACGATTTAAAGGTCTCTGTCTTATTCTTAATTCAATTATCTTGTATTAAAGAAATAATAATGGTGTTTTTACAGGTGTTACGGTGTACCAACCATCCCAAATTTTAAACCAATCACAAATAATAATAATGTTCCAATCAGGGATTGGAGTAGAAATTTTAGAGAACAGAGGGTCTATGGGTAGCAGAGTATATCTACCTTGGACATACATTGTATGTATCACTTTCAAACAAAATATTATATTTTAAATAGCAAGTTTTCGTAATAAGCTTTAATAAAATATTTAAGAAGTATTAATATGGTAAAATATTTTACAGAATAAAACTAAAGGTTTGTTAGGGAATTGGAGCTTCAATGCTGATGATGACTTTGTTACTCCGGATGGACAAATCCTTTCTCTAGATATGAATGACTTTGAGAGAATTCACAAAGATTTTGGAATGAAATGTAAACTATTTTTTTTTCTTTTTTACTATAATGAGGGAAACATTATACTCTTCTGCTGTTTATACATTTATTATTATACTGATGTAGCTTCTCGACCACTGATTTATCCAGATTCAGAGCAAGGGTTCTCGAGGATTTTGGTCAATAAACTATATTATTATACTTTCAATCATTAAACGAGTTTGTCTCACTATAAATAGTAATACTCTTACTTTTTCTGCTTGAAATTTTTTTTCAACTCTAAAGATTAATAACATAATTTCAGTATCTTAATACATTTAATACTTTCTAGAAGATGTTTATCTTTTCAAAACATAATTAATAACTTCTGTAACTGTATTAACATTATATTCTAGTATATTGGAAAATTTGTTTAACTATTGTTTAAATGTCAACTTAGATTGAATATTGAACTTGTGCAACTTTTAGAATGAATTGAAGATTTATTTTCCTTTATAATTCAATTCATGATACAGCATGTTATTCACATACAATTGAATGTTTCTCACCTAGATTTAATAAAACTAGAAAATTTTATACTCTAAGAATATGTTATAATTATGTCCTTCTGGAGGACATAATTGTTCCCATATCCATTCATAAATTAAAATGGTGCATTATATTCCTATATTGTAGAGATATTCAGGATATCAATAAGTCTACCGAAATCATAACAAAATTATAATTAAATAATTATTTTCAAGGGGCTCTAGAGGACAAGGAAGACCATAATAAAGGAGTGTCGCTATTTATTCATGATTTAATTCATACTTCAAACTATTATCTGAACAAGTCATTTCAACCGGAATGGAAAAAAACTCCTGAAGAAATTGTTACTTTGGCTAACAGGTAATTGAAGTTTAGTTTAATTAATTAATTGAATTGTTTAGTTTAAAGAACTCTCTAATAAAATCAGTGCCTGTACCAACCAATCATATGGTAGTGACTGCAAACACATGTTAACAAATAAATAGAAAAAGAAATAGTAGCAAATGTGGTGTTGTTTATAAGTATATATATATAACAAGATTTCACAATAAACACGTGAAATAAAAATCAATATCTAAACCACAGTAAGAAATCAGTAAAAAAAACCTAAAATCTTTCAACTGAAACAAGCGGTCTTCATCAGAGTAAAACTGATACTCAGGCGTATAATACATCTATATGGCGTAAAGTAAAAGTGATCATAAACTACTATAAAATGCATTTCAAGTTTTGAATCATCTCACTCTAAACAGAATAATACTATGTACCTGTTAATATGATTTATTATAAAACAGTTTATCACTTATAATTCCATCTAGCATTCATTCATGAATCATAAAAGAAGTTAATTAAAAAAAGAATTTTAAATTTATTTATGTAGTGATGTTGACTGCTGAATGGAGAATGTAAAATAATGGTTAGTTTTTACTTATTTTCCAATAATTGGATCTTATCCAATTTATTTTAACGTGATAGTAATGCTATCTTTCTCATAAAACTTTTGAACGATCCTGTAGTTCTTTAAAATTTAACTGTTGATTTTTTTTTATTTTAGGACCAAGGACATCGCTATAGCTGAGGATATTTGTTCAGACAGTTATCAGTGTGCTTATGATTATATACTAACTTACAATAGGGACTTGGCCCAAATCACTCTGAAATACTTTAGTGACTTCACATATTTAAGAAGTATTATTACCTCAAGAGGTGTGTAACGATCCTTCAATTCCTTAAAACTAAAAACTTGATGTCTTAATAAATTTGATTACTGTTTATATTTATTATTTATATTATATTTATTAGTTTAAACATTTAATTAAGAAAATTAAATAAATATAGCATTTGTCATTAATGATTTATTAATAATTATTATTATAATGTTATCATGATTATTATAATAATCATGCTAATGCTAATAGCATTAGCATGATTTATTAAAGCTAATTAACAATAAAAATAGGTAAACTGAATTAGTTATACTAACTTAATTAATTAATTAGTTAACTGAATAGGTTATACATCAATCAACTTTGTTAAATTTTAAACGTTTCAGCTTAAACAAAAAATAACCAAAACGTTGTAATTATAGAAATCATATGAATTAATATGTTGTTTCTATAACTAAAATGTTTAACTATATTACTTTTTATAATAATAATAATAATGTAAATGATTTTGCCCAAATAAGAACTTTTTTTAATCCGTATGTTATAAAAATTAATTTAAATGTTGTTTGAATTGGATGAGCAACTTGTTAACAGATACCTGAGACCCATGAACAATTGATATTTTGATATGAATAGTTTTAATAAAATTTAGTTTAAATAATGAATTATCCTATTTTGATTTTAAAGTGTTTAATTTGAAAAAAAAAATAAACAGAAAGAGCATGGTAATTCAAGGAACTATTCGGATTAACAACTTCATATAACTAACTAAAAATGTGCTACTACTGAATTATTCAGAAATAAATTGGTCATTTGCTACAAAAAAACTGAGATTTTATTGAATTGTATTAAAACTGGTATAAAGTAAGGAATATAATTTTTATTGTAAAAGATAGTTGTGAAAATTTATTTTAAGTTGTAAACACATATCAAAACAAGACTAACAGTTTTCTACTTAAGCATTTTTTTTTATTTCGTACCAAAAGTACACTTTAATTCAAAATGACATATCACAGGAAAGAGAGAAAATATATATAGGAAATATTCCATGCGTATTTCGGGCTGCCTGATTATGAGTTTTTATACAAATGAAAGAGTATCATGCATATTTGGCAATTATGATTTCAACTGAATGAACTGATCGGTTTTTCGATAAATATTTGTAACTAATCTCTATATTATTTGTTTTATCAGTTCTGACGTGTGGAGTTCTAGAAACACCAAGATTTGGAAGAAAGAGTAATTTCTTTTTCACACCAGGAACACGCATTGTATTAGAATGCAATAAGAATTTTGTTTTGGTTGGTGACCAGAGGCGGACTTGCACTCAGGATGGAAGATGGGATGGCATATACGGTTACACAGAATGTTTACGTGAGTTTTAATATTTTTTTACCTCATTAAGTTTCTCTAAAAAAGTTAATATATACATATACTAAAATAATGAACTAAAAATTGCATTACATTTTTTATCAAGGTCACACCGAATCTACAAAGTAAAACAAATGAAGTGAGAATTCATGTTCATTTAACCTTTATTAACTTCTTCATGTTATTCTTACCGAACTTCTTACAAATTTGTGATAATTATTTTTCTCTTTCCCTTTTTGTATTCCTTAGCTTCTTAATTAATTAACATTATTAACACTCATTCCTCTTGTTCTTCATGTTCCTGTATTAGCAGCATGGTTTTTCCAATACATCAGGAAATTTTTCACAACACTTAACAGTAGTTCATTTACAAACAAAATCTTCTTTCATGCCAATATCAATTGAGAAATTTTCCCTTTTCATTTTCCCAAACCTTTGAATGTTTATAACAACCGTTGCATTTTTTGTAATTATACAATTATTAAGCTATTTTAAAACATGTTTTGCTTTATTGTCATTAATACTCAATTTTCTTAGCTTCATGTGAAATAACTTATATATATTAAAGTAGGTTACAATATATATTACAATAGGAATCAAAAGGTTTTCAATTGTAGTTTTCTTTCACTTAGAAGGTTTTCCTTATATTACCTCACTTTTCATGAATTGGTTTAATTTTTCAGTTATAATACATGTCAGATAAGACTGGGCATTAAGCAAAATATGGAATTCTCTAAGCAACTAAAGTTATCATTATTATATTCTTGTAAATATATTCAATTTGCTTCATGTATTTTGTATAATCTTGGTAGTATCAAACAATTTTATTAAAAAGTCAATCATGAAACGTTTAAGTTATCGATAGTATACAATAAAACATCAAAAATTTAATCGAATGTCTTTTATAAATAGGTATTGTGACTGTAAGCTCAAATGTTTTCTTGTGTTAAATTAATAATACATAATAAATATTAAGAAAGTATATAAAACAATCGTGTAAATACATATATTATACGTCTAAAAGAAACTAAAGTTCACATAAAATAAGAAAAGAGACCTATAGTCTCAATTTTAGGTTTAACAGTTCTCAGGAAAGAAAAGACAATTTTTTTTTATTTAATTTTATATAGTATATAATTAGATTATATAATCTAATTCTTTTTCTGAAAATTTATTCTAAGTCACCTTAGAATGAAAGTTTGAACCTTCTTTTTGTAAACTTTATAAAGTTTTATAAAGTTTACAAAAAGAACAATCAGCGCTTATCGGTTTATCAACTCGCAATTAACCTATGAATTGTTAAATAATATATTATTTTATTTACTAGCAAGTATAATAAATGTATTGACTAACAAAATCAAAATTCTGCTAACAAATACGCTTCAGCTATTTGAAATGTTATCCAGAAACTACTTTAAATATATCTTTATGTTGGAAGAATATATTAACAATTTAAGCCTAAATTTTATGAAGTAATATTAAATAATGTTTTCACACAAAAATCTAACGGGTATAAGAATACATATATCAAGAACTTTTCTATTTATGCATATATAAGTGCATGAAATAGAAATCAATACATAAACCACAAAATAAAACTTTAAAATGAAGATCATTCAACCAGCAGGTTCTCCTCAGAATGTTCATAATTCATACTTTAATACGTATCTGGTTCAAAATGAGTAAAGGTAAAGAAATAACGAAATACTAACACTTGTACCCTTGAATTTTCGGTTCAACCGTCATCAGGAGATAAATAGAGACAAAGTATATCGATGCAGAGAGGTTGGAAACTTACATATATAACAAAATTTCACAGTAAACTTGATAAATAGAAGTAAACGTCTAAATCACATTAACAACTTCAGAAATGGGTCCAAGATCTTTCAAGAGGCAGAGTCATTTCAAGTGTAACTAAGTTGTTTTAGTTGAAAGATCTCAATACATTTTCTGAGTATATATATCCACTGATTTAACACAATGAAATATAAAAATAAAAAATATTAAATCATCAGAGGCATTTCAACGAACGTTTTGGGAGAGCTAGATTGAATAGGTAAGCAGCAAAGTAAGTTCAGGTCTTTCCGAAGAGGTTTATTGTGAGGCTCCAGAGCATTCCATATTTTCCTACTTCATTGTGATTAATCACTTGGTTGTATACGAGTATTTTACATGTATACATGTAAAACTTGTTATATAAATATATACTAAATAATATATATATATAATAAGATTTCACAATAAACATGTGAAATAAAAATTGACGTCTTGCTTGAAGAACAAACCTTCTCCCTTAATACCTAAACATTACTTAATGAATTCGAAACTGAAACCAAGTATCATTAACGTTCTGGCGATTACCACTGAATGGCTGAGACATGTCAAAAGAAAATATGTTCTGTTTTGTGGACAAAGTAATGTGAGAGTCATTTAGTAAAATTGAAAAAGCTAATTAAGAAACAGATATCATCCAAATATTAAATATCATCCAAACGACTTTGGCTATGTAGTTACGAGACTGACGCTACTACAGATGAACTGTGCAAAAGCTGAAGCCACATGACTAACTGTGTAGCGGCTAACGCTATCTCTTCCCTTCCTAGTGGCCTTCATTTGTATTAGAATATAAAAAGATTTCACATAAACACGTGAAATAACAATCAATGATCAAACTACAATAAGAAATGGGAAAACAAGACTAAGATCTTTCAACCGTAACAAGCAGGTCTTCGTCAGAGTCAAAAACCCAACTCAACAAGAATCTTAGTCTTGTTTTCCCATTTCTTATTATGGTTTGATCATTGATTGTATTAGAATATACTCAAGCAGGGTAAATTATAAGGCTTTGGACAGAAGGACGAATTGTCGTGAAATATCACTACTAACTTGGGTAAAGCTACTGAAAATTATTTTTTATCAAAAAAAAAGTTTATTCGAGTAGCAATGAATATTTATCATATGCGCGAATTTTTGAGTGGTATAGATGTTTCGAGATGGTTGAGAAGCATTGAGGATGATGGAGAAGCAGTACTCCCAGGACATTCTTTCATATCAGAAACGAATAAAAGTATTGAAATAATCGATAATGTGAACCAATATAACCGTCTTTTTAGTATTCGTGAAACTTCTGGTGTAGTAGAAATTGACAAAGAAGTTGTCAGTCATGTTATAAATTAATTTTAATATGCCATAAATGTGCGTGGAAATAATGTTAAAAATCTCACATTCGAACTAAAAGGAAAAACAATTGCATTGACACTTTAATTACCATTCAAGACATCCCAGACTTCTTGAAAAAAGTGATACTATGAGATTAATCTTAGTTTCCAAATTATGATTAAAAAACTAAGGTTAAATGCATGTATTAGGAGAACACAGTTTCACTGAAAGTTAAATAAACGTAAATGAGCAAATAGAAACTCAAAGACTGATGATTGGATTTTTTCAAATCCCTCCACGATATGCGCCTGAATTTTTTTTTCGTGCATCAGGGAAAGGAAAAAATAATTTGTTCCTTAGGACATTTCTTTAAATTTTAATTCAAATTCTTTAAATTTAAATTAAATTAAATCCATTTTTTTCCGTACAGCTCAATATTATTGGCTCTTTTTTCGTTATTCTTCAGTAGAAGTGTTACTTAAAACTAATTTAGGACATTTTTGGATATGTTCTCCGGTTATACTCGTATCTTCCCCTATTCAACATAATTGGCAGGCAGGGTTAGTTTTGACTCCGATTCAACAAAGATGGGCTTGTAGATAATCATATTTGGTTAACATCCTAAAGTTGGCTGTAATTCCTTTCGGGGCAGTTTTTCATACTTCCCGTTCGAGACTTCTTGATGGTAGGCCGTGAACACATGTTTCATCTTTTCCTTTAGTTCGGCTTTCCCTAGTTGGCAGGCTTCCTTGCCGCTTTGTTGGCTAGTTCCCTGATGTTGGCACCCACTGGTATGTCATCGACCACTCAGAGTTTTCGGCTGAACTAGAAGCAAACAACAACTTTTATCTGTTGTTCAGCATCAAATCTACATTAAGAGAAACAAAATTTCAGACGGTTAAAGCCATAAACTCACTCACAGAAGAAGACTTCCAACACTGTTTTGAACAACAGAAATTTTCTTAAAACGGTGTGGAGTGGGGGAATATAGACAGTTTTAATAAGTAAATATGCATAAATTAAAAATAAAAAGTTTTACATAATTATTTTCGTTATTGTATAACCACACTGGTATATGAATTGAATAAGAACTGATAGCAAAATTTACAAAATTATATATAAAAACAAAAAAGTTTTTCTACATTATTTTAAGAAAATACAGTTTTATTTCTGCTATTTATTTTCCACTATTGTCTAGAAATTTAATTTCTAACTTCAAACACGTCAATTTCGTCAATAGATTCTTTTTAAAATTAAACAGGTAGGTTTTTTTCTAGTTGACAGTATTCATACATTCTTTTTTTAATAATTAAAATATATTTATTATCTAGAGGTTCAGAATTGAAATATTATTTTGTCACAGGTTATGTGGAGTACGATTCACGTCAGCTTGGAAAAACTGCACTCATAGTAGTCGGCATCTTGCTACCTTTGTTTCTTACAATAGTTTGTACTGTAGTCCATCTGTATCGTAAATCACAGAAAGGAGACGGTTCTTGGACATATCTATCTAGCAACATTAATGGAGATTTCTTTAAAAGGAGGAAGTCTCAGACTGGTGACTCCGGTCGTAATGAAAGGAGTCACAAGTCAGCACCACCGACTAACACAGAAAAGAAACACCAACGTTATGATGAGGTTTATTACACAGGAGAACCTCTTGTCAACGCTCCTTATTACCCTTTTCAAGAAGATACCATTCAAACTAACTTGCCCCCTTATGACTGATAATTTAGAATTTTTATTTGTTAATTATCGTTATTGAAAATCCCAAAATTATCCCTTATTTCAATTTTTTTTTTTTATGAGTAATGTCAGTTTATAATACTATTTTCTAGTAAATCAGTATTACTTAGAATTTATTTATTGATAACTCTATGATGGGGACACGAAAACATTATCAGCATTATTATTAATAATAAAATACAAACTTATTAATTTACAAAATATAAATTTTGTGTAAGGGATACTTGGTTTTTGTAAGATTAATGAATATTTTAAAAATTATTTGTCTTGGTAGAATATACTTAAGTTATTAAAAAAACCAAAAGAAATGTTCTTTGCATTTACAGTTCGCTTATTATAAATATTCATGCATGCTTGTGCAAATATATACTATTTTATATATTTCTATAATATATATAGAATTGTATTCTATAGAATATATAGTATTCTATAGAATACTATTCTATTCTATAACATATGATAATGTTAGTAAGAGAGATATGCTGGTTTTCTAAATCAAATTGTTTTAATGAATATTAATTATTAACATATTTGTTACTTTCTTACAAGAACCATTTTTCCCTAAACTACTAACCATAATTCAACTGAACCCACTTGTACCTATCCGTTCTATAAAGTTAAGCATTCGTGTAAGAGCAGGAATTAAGTTCCGTTCCCCATGGTATACAATATTTTCTCTAAAATTGTTTTTAAAATCTTTATCTTACTTTGTAATTATATATAGACAAAGGTAGCAAGATGTCAAGCATGAGGAAAGGAAACTTAATTCTTTCTCATATAAAATAAAATTAATTTTTGAGAATAGTATAGTATTGTACATTATGTCATAAATCTGATATATCATTACTTATAACATTTTTAGTGTCTGTAAACTATCTTTTCTTTCCATGGTCATTATTAACTGAATTACTTATTACAATGTATCAAAACATGTATATTTATATCACTCTTAATTATGTTTAGATGTTATTATAAATTCATATTGTCTAATTTTGTTGAACATTTGACGCTTTGGAATGGTAGGTCAGGAAGAATATTCATTGAGAACCACAGGGAAAGCTTGGTTATTTATCGGCCTGGTGCTTGTACCAATTATCATCACTATTGTCTGCATTGGATACAGATTATTCAGAGGACAGAGGCAAGGAGTCTTAAAAAATATCAAGTAAGCATTCATTTTTGCTAATGACATATTAATAGATTTTATAATCACAAAAAATTCAGTAGGTTTGGCAATATAAGAGCTATTGATTTTTAAAGTAGCAGATGTCTATTTTGTGACAAATAAAGCTAAATTTCATGACAAATGAAGATAAAACTCTGTTTAAAAAAAAAAACAAAGTAACTGTTATTTAATGTAAGTATACACTTGTTAATATTGATTTATTTGGTGTCAATATCTTCAGCGTATCTTAATTCCTAATACAATTTAGCAATAATTATTTTTTTCATAAAATTGACTTTACGCTTTTTTTTAAAATTAACCGATATATCACTTATATCAAGAAAAATGATTTTATTTTGACAAGCTGCCCATAAAATGTGTAAGGTATTAGTAGTTTTAATTTTATAGGTTAAATTATTTTTTTATTCCTAACATCCACTAGGCCTTCATCTTTGATCTGTTCAAAGGGTTGACAGTGTTGTTCATTGTGGCACCCATTCCAGTTATGGGCGAGCCGCCACATTACCGAGTTGATCCTACATCGGTAATTATGAATTTTATCGCACTCAAGTTGATTACAACTGAGATTTTTAATGAGAACCTGACATAGAACAGTCTCGGAATCAACAGTTTTATATTCTCTCCGAGAGATGCTAACAATTACTCCCTTTCTGCCGTCTTACTCCGTAATATACACAGAGCCCTAATTCACAATTCTGACAAAAATTAAACTCTCATAAAACCTGTCTAAGTAACATTTAACTGACGAGAATTAAATTTTGCAAGAACAAATAAATGCGTAATAATAAGGGTAGTTGAGGTTGTATGTTTGTCTTGTGCAATTTATGTCATATACAAATGCAGTGTAAATACCATTAGAAAACAGATTACTATTTTTTCATGATCCCTGTGCTTTGTCTGATTAAAGTGCAATGTCTAAAGTCATGCAAAGCTGCAATTGATGTTGCTTTAATTTCAAGGATTCCTGTGTTCCTTATGAATTCATGTATAAATGTAACCATTCTGATAACAATATCAAGTTAATCAAACTTATGTTAGTATAAACAGAACCATCCCTGCCTTGAAAAAACAGTTTTAATATGTGAATACAGATGCTTCAAAGAGTCAACAAAAAATATAGAAAAAATGTAATATATGCATTTATATCTTCATAATTCAATATCTTATTTTTAATTATTAATAATAATAATAATAATTATTATTATTATTGTTATTTAAATCTTCATTATCTTCAATATGAGGCTCAACTTCGATATGTTAGACTAAATAATTCTTCAACTTCTCTTCTGATCTTTATCAGATGACAAACTTATCGTAACAGTAACAGATGACGCACATCGTAACAGGTCTTTTGTTCTGTTCTACGTAATTGTTAGTTTTACATTCTGGTTCGACCACAATTCAAGTATTTTAACATGCTATACATCTGCTGAACTTTACTGTAAGAGTCATATGTAGAAGAGACAAATATCAAGTAATAATAACATGCTATACATCTGCTGAACTTTACTGTAAGAGTCATATGTAAGGAGGGGAGAGAAAAAAGTATAACTAATAATCAAAGATAGATAATGATGAAAAAAAGAAAGATATAAAAAAATTAAGGAATAAAGTAACTCATATATATAACTGAGGAAAAAAGGAGAAGGCGAAGGAACCATAAGGCACACATGAATAAATTAAAAACTGTGATTAAAAGATAGGACGTAGATATATATAATATATAAATATCATGATCAAACCACAATAAAACATGTAAAAAAATAATGATAGACGTAAGATAGTTATCGTCATACAAAAACATGCTCCCATTGGGTCTTTTGCTCTCGAAGACGGATTACCCGATGAAATTTGAGTCTTAAGTGTGTTTCCCTTCTTATGTGGTTTGCTCTTGATTGTTAATCTCGAACTCGTGTTTATTAAAGCTTTATATATATATACAGTAAAATTTGTATCATTAAAGTAAACCGCAGTCTCGGCATTTACGATCTTCAGACTGAGAGATTCGATACTACGAACTAACTTCCTGTTAAGAAGATTTAACTGGCAAAGGAGCTGGCCAAGTGACATGTTATACAAAATTAATAAAACAGTTAAAAAAGAAGAATTTTTTTAAAATATATAAAAACAAAAAAAGATATATTCATTTGGAACGAAAAGAAAATGTCTTTCTTTTTATTTTTACATATTTTAAAAAAATCTCTTGTTTTTTTTATCCATTTTATTGACTTTATCTAACATGTCACTTGGCCAATTCTTTTTCCATTTAAATCCTGTTAGCAGGAAGTTAGTTCGTAGAATCGAATCTCTCAGTCTGAAGATCGTAAATGCCAAGACTGTGTTTACTTGAATGATACATGGTTAAAAGAAAATCTCCTACCCATTTATACCCATATAGTAAAATAATGCATATTATTAAAATGAAAGAATATTAAAAACATGTCTTTCTATTATGAAATGTCTGTAATCATTTATATATTGTTGGTTTGTTTTTATATTTCATTACATCTTCATTCATTTTTTTTACAAGTTTTATTTATTTTCACATGTTCTATCTCTTATTTTACATCGGTTATTTTATATCTTTCTGTTATTCATGTTTACTTTTCTTCATGATCAATTGTTTTTTTTTCTCCCCACCTTTCAACAGGGCCTGCACTGTTATGTGCATCTCCTAATGACTGTTGAAACTGAAAATTTGAGATTGTAAGTGTCAGTCTTTGTTTATTTGTGTATCTTAACTCACATTAAGCGATATGTGCATTTCGTTTTAGTTCCTATGAGAAATCAGCATATACGGCAAAGGAAGAGGAACCTGAGGTTTCAACGCTAGAAGCTGCACCTCCAAAAATTGAGACAGAAGTTATGTAAATGAAATGAATGAACATCTAGAGTTATTATTTCAATTTGAAAAACGTTCTTACTTCTTTACATGTTATGTTTTCTAAAGATAAATGGTACTTGTTGTGGGTCATAAAGACCATATTAGTTAATTAATTATATAAAAACAAATGTTTTGATTTAAAGTTGAAACATTTATATTTTGATTTAAAGTTGAAACATTTATATTTGTTTAAATTATACAGTAAATATTTTTCTCATTACAGTTGTATAGAGGTTCTCAAAATCATACATATTAAAAAATCTATTTTAAAAATTTAAACATTTTAAGGATGTAAAATTATACATCAGAACTGTCTCAATCCTTGATAATTTTTTTTTTTTGAAGGTTACAAAAGTGTATAGATATTTTTAAATACTTATAGTTCCAAATAAAGTTAGTGTAGTTGGTTAAATAAATGTAAATAATTGTTAGTAATAAATTGAATATAATTTTATAAGTTTAATAAATTTGTTTTATATATTTTACTGCAACATTTTTCATGCTCCTAGTTTCTTGCGAATCATAGTTATTTTATGGATACTATAAAATGTAACGTTGTAATAAATAATGCATACACTAGGCCAATAGTGATTGTAATAATCGGCATAGAATTGTAAATTATTGTCAAGAACAACTGCTAGAGACATGTGGGATTGTATTATAAATTTTCCTTTTTCTTGATCTTTCTTATAGTATTAGTACTATATATAATCATATTTTTTAAAATTATTTATTTTGTTTCTTTGTAAAGCTTTTTGTTAAAGATTATTGGATTTATAAACTTATCATTAAAACAATGTACAAATTTTTATTAAGTTTCTACAGTTAAAACCTATTAATTCATTAAAGTAGTAAAATATATTTTATGCGGCTAAATGAAGTCTGTTTTTATCAAAGTACATTTAGTAGAATAAACATTTTAACAAGTATGTGAAAAATTATTTAACTGTAATTTGAGTGACTGATTTGAATGACATAAGAGTGATTTCTCTATAATATGAGCTAGTAGCTTAACTTCTCCTTATTTAATCTTAATAAACCATAAAATATATATTTTTATGAAATTAATATTTTCAATTGCAACAACTTATCTTTACTTATAATCTATACTAAATAAGAACCTTTATACTCTGAACTGACAGTTAAATTTAAAAAGAAGAGCAAATTTAATAAATTAAAATTTAATATATTTTTTATCACTTTGAAGGATAATTATTTTTGGCATGAACATTAATATATACTATGTAATAAATGGTATGAAAATATATTTATTTATATATTTGAATTTACATGCATTAAGTGGAAGAGGTTAACACTAATCCAGGAATCTTATTTCTTACAATGTTGAATCAAAAACATTTTTTATTAAGAGGAATAAAAAATAGTGCTTCAATTTTACTTTTTAATGACATTTGTATGTTTTCAACTATTTTGTAATGGATTATCCAAATTAATAAGATTTTGAAGCAAATATTTGGGTTTTCAAAATTGTTAAAAATTTAGTTTTCATTAGAAAACTCTAATAGGTATACTTAAAAAAAATATTAAGCATAAAATAATATATAAAAAGAAAAAAAAATATAAAATTAAGTATAAAAATAAAATATTAAGGATATTACATATACTTAATATTAACAAATTTAATAGTTCACTAATTTTTTTTAAAAAAAATCACTAATACATAGATACTAATACTAATACTAATACTAATAACTAATACTAATACTAATACTAATACTAATACATAAAATCACTACTACATATAACATTTTACAAGCCAAACAGCTGAAACTGCAGGTTTCAATAAACTATACAGTGTTTCAATTTCTTGATGATAATTCTTTAAAATTAGTAGGAACATTTTCTATTAAATTGAATTCTAAATAATCACATTTTTTTAAAAAAAATAGATTAATCATTTAATTCAATTTATATAATTTATTTACAAACAGTATAGTATAATACAGCAATTATTATACTTTTAGAATGCCCCTCTATATTCTAGTTGAGGTGAAAAATCTAGGATAAACCAGTGGGCAGTGAGGGAAGTGGCTGTGATGAGTGACACAACCAGCTAACCACACTGCCAATAGGTTCCTCCTTTTAACGGTCAAGTGAGTCTTCACACTGCTTCAAGTCCACCAGTCCTCAACAAAACAAAACATATTAATTCTCTACAATTACAACTCTTACATATAAAATTAAAACAATTTTTGAATGATAACATAGTTAAAATGGAATGATTTATTTATAAATATAATGTACTAAATAGCTTTTTCTGCTGATTATTCAAAACTTTTATGGTCAACATGGAAAACAACAGTAATTAATTGTGTGACTCAATATTTGTTAAATATTGAAAGAAAGTAAAATTAAAAAGTTGCTTAATCCACTAAATCATTAAAAATACATTATATATATATATATATATATATATCCATCAATCAATGTTTCTTGTGAAATCTTGTTATATATGTATATATCAACGCCAAAACCACAGAAAGAAATCAGAAAAAATACTAAGATCTTTCAACTGTAACAACCGGCCTCCATCAGATTCAAAATTGATACTGAATCAGCCAACCAAACCAATCTAAATTTCTTAATGCAGTTTAGACGTTGATAATTATTTCACATGTTTCCAGTGAAACTATTTTATATATATATATATAACAAGATTTCACATAAACACATGTATATACATATGTGTAATATATAATATATAATGTTAAGTTAATGTTAAATTCATATGAATAACCAATAAACAGAGCGTACTTATGAGAGTAATCCTGAATAAAATTCAAAAATGATCACTCACGAGCCATGCATTGTGTGATGCGTTTATTGTGTGATATTTACTCATGATTAGAATAAGGAGAAGAAACACTAAGCCTAAATAATAGCAATTATTATGTTTCAAACTTAATTTGGAGGTAATTTTGTATTTTTATGGATAATTACAATAACACTTGCTAAAAGGTTATGTATGGGTTAATAGCTTTTATTTACAAACATTTTTTTGATGTTCACAGATAAGGTAGTTGATAAGTTTGAAAAATCATTTTATTATGGAAAGTAAAATTTTAAAATTAAAAATATTCTATCTTTTTCTGGAATTGAAATATATTTTAATTTCATAGTAGGTCAAGTTAATATGTCTATTACATAGTTTATCAAATGTATTATATATTAGGATATATAAAACAGACTATTACTCAGGATAAAAAATTATTTATATAAGTAACAACTACTCTTCTATACCAACTATTTTTGATAATACATATTTGTAAAAGAAATTTATTTAAAAACATGTTGTTAACCAAATAATTATATCAAAATGATATCATACCATAATTTGTCCATTATAACTCTTACTTGCAAAAATATTCTTACTGCCACAAACGTGAAGTTTCTTTGTATATTCGAATAAAAACATCATATTTACAATATATGCGGGATAACAAGTTTGCAACGGTAAATCTTTTTCATAAAGTAATATGTTCATTTTTTGCAAATAATGAATTTCTCAAATACTTGCTATAAAATAATACTTTTATAACAAGTTATTTTAAATTATTATTATTATTATTATTGTAAGAGAACAATAATTCTCTGATATACAATTATTACGTGAAGTAGTCTTTCCCAGAATGAAAGTTGTAGTTCATTTTCAGATGGCAAAACTCAATTCTGAAACAAATTAAAATGTAAATGAATACTTTCACATCTTACTATTATTATTACTGAAACTGAATATGAACAAAAATAATCAAGAAACTTACAATCAAAAGAAACAGCCATTAAAGTTTTAAAGAGAATTGCTAAATTGCAGAAACATTTAAAAGCTTATATTAAAAGACATCTTATTCCGACTATAACCTAGTGTTAAAACAATTTCCCAAAAAATATATATATTTTTTTTAAAATAAGTAAAGGAGTTTGATTGAAAATTAACTTATTTCAACTTTATAGATGATTTATTTATAAGTAAGCTCCTTGTTCCATATTTCTGAATTAATACTATTGTATTCATGCTTTAACGCAATCTAGTGAATATTATCGTTAATTCGTGTGTTAGTATAACTATTCAGAAGTATGGAAAATAAATAGTGATTCATGTTGGAGGCTTCCGCTATCATTCTTTCCTCTTATCTGTACCATAGTGGTAGGAGGGTAGGGGGGCACAAAAAGGTATGTTATAATTAGCAACACATTAGTAATCACCATTTATTGATCAAAATTATTAAGTTTTTCTGTATAAATCCAGGAATTTAGCAAATCCATGCAAGCTTATTTTAACGTTTTATTATTTACAGTTTAAGTAAACAATTTAACCATGCTTAATAATTTGATGGAAGAGGAGTTAAGTGCATTTTAAACCAATACTGCAAGATAAAGGTTTTTCCACACTGCTCTTTCAACGTTCACTATTTAATCTCCTCAAGTATTGCTTTAAAATTACTTTAAAGTCCGCTGACACAACTCTTCCGTCAAATCATTAGGAATGGTTAAATTTGTATATAAACTGCAATGAATATACATTTAATATAAAAGTACATGCATTTCATTAACTACAGTAAAATTTGGTTTATGTTATATATATCAAAAATTATATCAGCTAATTCATCTGTTAATTATTTCGATGAGTGATATGAATCAGCCATAAGGGGTGCTGCTGAAGAAGTATTTTTACAATGTTCTGCAACATTACCAAATATTTTAGTTCAGAAATTTTAACAAGAAATTTTTACAAATGTTTCATATATTTCAATTAACTATATATTCAATTAACTTCATATCAATCAAATTAATTAAAACCAGAATATGAAGTTTACCTAATGTAGACGTTACATCGAATCAATGGTATCCTTTATAACCTAGATATTCATTCCATGCTTCAAGCAGATACAGCACGTCTTCAGAGATGACAGTTTCCTTCTTTGCTTGGTATTATCTTTAACAGAACTCCCAGCACAAGTTGGCGATCTAAACAAATAAATAAACACTTATGTAGGATATATATTATAATGAATAACACTGGCTAATAATGAAACTAAAATAGTAACATATATACATTGAGGAAAAATATATGTTGTTTGCTGGCTTTATTATTTAATAGTTAAAAATACATGATATATCAATAACAAATAAAAATGAATCTATCCTTGCATTCAACAATCCGAGCGACAGAATATTTGTAATTTTATTTGTATAAAAAGTTATTCATTTTAATTTTAAAAAAGAGTGAAATAAACATGTATATTTCACCTCTATTATTAAACTTCAGATAAAAATAAATCTACTTCCGGGGATTTCGGAAGATTCTCCCAAACTAAATTGATAAGTTTTCTCCACATGAAGGAAGTTTTATGTTACTAGATACAACGTTGCCAAGGGTTGGTTCCACTTATTATCGGGAATAGTTTGAAGAACTTGCTTGAGGATTGTTAGTTTTCCTTCGAATCACAGAACGAATTGATCGAAACATAAATGCTATCACGACATTTACCTTTCAGAGTAAACTTTTGTTTATACAAAAAAGAAAAACACACTTATAGGCTTTAATTTTCGGTTTAACCATCATCAGGAGAGATGAGATAGGGATACCAAGAGAACTCACTTCGTAAGTGCGAGTACGCTCTTCTCTGCTGATAACGATTAAACCGAAAATTAGAGACTGTACGCGTGTTTCTCTAATTACTATGTACCTATAGCTTACTCTGATATATATATATATATATATATATACCTGAACAACTGACTGAGTCCCGATAAACTTTAGTTTTGTATATATATACTTCGAAACAAAAAATGAACACGAATGAAAAAGAGATACTTGGACTCATATTCAAAATTTCGATCCTTTTAACGATATCCTCAGGAAAGGAAGTGGAGGGGCGAGAAGACGAAAGCCTTCTGATAGCTTTACAGAGTATGTTCAAGTTGGTCATAACGAAAAGGAAAACAAGTAGCTATAGAAATAGCTAAAGAAGAACAGAAATGGGAAAAAATATTAAAAAACACTCTTTATAAATATACAATTAATCAATAAATCGATAAAATAATAATATAAAAAAACAAATTAAAATTATTTTAATTAATTATTTTATTTTTAGTTTTAATTAATTAAGAAATGAATACAATAAGTATATAACAAAAAAACATAAATAAATAAAAATAAAACGAAGCTCAGAATATTATTTAAGGGTTCAGGCTCATATCCGGATGTGAACGAGCTTCTAGGAGCCATATATTATGGGCTTCTATAGAAGCGGTTAAAGTGACGAATTTATTCTGTCGAGGGACTGTTTTTAGTATTTGAACTCTGAAACATTCATTGAAACTTGGACTAAGGGAATTGGAATGAATATCAACTGGTAGTGGATAATCCTGACTGACTGAGGAACTGTGATTATTCATGCATAGGGTTAAAGTAGGGTTATAGTGGTTGCTAAACCCACATAGAATGATGTGATATTGAGTACAGTCTAGAGTCTAAGCGGTAGAAACTATCATTAGAATTTCAAGAGGATGAATATATATATGATAACAGTTAGGATTAAAAGGAAAAGTAAATGTTGTCGCCGGATCAAACATGGGATAGGTAAGACTCACGTCTTTCATACTGTTCATACCTGTATACCTCACCTCGGTCGGAGTGGATTTAATAGCTCTATGGGCGAGTAAGTTCCCAAGCTTAGGAGGTATTCGTTAGCAGGTTTGAATATCAAATCGTTAGCAGGGAGTTTATCAAATACCGAGGAAGTCGATGAGAAGACCTGTGAGCTCCGGGGGAATAATCAGTCAGGAGGGATACTACTACGGAATAGGGAGATTACGGTCTCTCTCTATTCGGGGGGATAAGGAGCATGTGCTGCTTCAATAAGGTTCTCTATCATGCGAGAAGGGTAACCACACTCCTTGAATTTCATTTTTAAACTGTCTATTTTGATTTGGCTGTCTGATGGAGTATTGCATAAATGGTGTAACCGAATCGACATAGACAGTAGAATAACTTTTTTTTTTTACATTCAGTAGGTTACAACTTTTTGAATGAAGATATTGTTGAGAGATGGTTGATTTGATTTGGACTGAAGTAATGAAAGAATCATTCCTGAGGATTATACTAATATCTAATAAAGTTATAGTGTTAAGGAAAGTATAATGAGTAAAAGTAATCGACGAACAAAAGGTTATAAAGGAATGAATGAAGGTTTCTAACTGACTTTCACCATGGTGCCAAATGAAGAAGATGTCATGAGGAAGAAGTGTACAGGTGGCGGGGAAACTGTTCAAGTTTAGCCATGAATAGGTTGATTGATTCCCTCTGATTGTACCCATTGTCGTACCTCTGATCTGAAGATGGAATTCATCATCAACTGAAAGAAATTATGCTTCAGAAGAAAGTCGGCAAGATAAACAAGACAGAGTAAGGCGAATGAGGTAAAGGCCCCGTGCTCAAAATTCACTCAGACCCTCCAATCCCTTGTAATGGTCAATGACAGTATACAAAGAGTTTACATCTATAGTGCCATGAAGAGAGAAATTTGAGGGCTTTAGAGATATTTATATATAAATTTTTTATAATATATATTGTCTTAATGATATCGATGGATTAACATATATTATAACTTGTGCAATTATCACTTTATGTTAGTTACAAGTAAAAAAGGCCGAATACTCCCACAAGTGAATTACATAAATATGCAATCGCAGTTAAAAACATTCCCTAAAATAATTCAAAACAAGTTGTATTAATAATTTTGAAAATATAAAAAAAATATAATGGCTTTAAATTGTTCATAAAGTTGATAAGATTTTAATAAAATTATCTGAGACTCACAGAACACTTCTGATCCCAGCTGCTTGGTTCGATTCGTTCGCTATCCATGTGACATAGGACAAATAAACATTATGTATAAATTACCTATACAATGACTAAAGACAAAAGCCGTAACCTTGTATTATCAGAGTGCCATTAAAACTTTAAGAGAAAGTAATTTAATTTAGAATTAACATATCAATGGCTTAAAGGTGTAATACTTTAATCCTTATCAGATACAATTATGTTAGTAAAAAATGTTTCTGCTACACATATTGATTAATGTCATTCGAACGCAACAATTCAAATATAATAACACACTAAATCACATGAATAGCAACTCATAAATATACCGCATACATAAAATAAAAATATGTACTTCTGCACGCACTATGAAGGATGTTTAGTATGTTGTACAACATTTTAATTTGAATTAAATGATTAATAGATAATTAATCTGGCATTTCAAAATTGCTTATGCATACATTAACACTTTCAAAAATAATAACTACATGTTAATAAAATAAATGCGCTCTTATTAATCACCAAAGATTAATTATCACCTCTATCAGGTATTATAAGACCATCTCAATAAAGAAATAAAAAAATAGAGAGTAACCTTAGTGCACAACGAATGGTTCCATCTTTTCATGATTCATTGGAATGATTAGAGAAATATGACAATCAAATATATTTTACTAATTTTAAAAATGACCATTACTGAAAAAGTTGCTCAATCTACTAAATTGTTAAAAATACATAATATATATATATATATATATATATATATATAAATGAAAAAGGACAACAAATAGAAGAAGCGAGAAAACTTACTGGATCGATATTTCGAACTGAAGTTCGTCGTCAGGGAGAAGAAGGGAAGAAGAAGAAGTACGTGCGTTTACTTGTACCGGCAGAGAGCGACTGGGGGTTCCAGGCGGTAGTCACAAGTTCAAGTTGCTCGAAGCGCTGCAGGCTAATCCCCCGTGAACGACACCATTCCACCATGAGCGAACACGCGTACCGTATAAGACGGAATAAGGTAGAAAGGAGGACAGAAGTGGCGAAGAAGAAGAGGAGAAAGAGAGTGAGAGAAAAAAAATTATTGAAAAAAAAAAAAAATATATATATATAAAATAAAATAAAAAATCTTTAACGTTTGAGGTTGAGGCCAGGTGGGGAGCGGGCATTTAGTAACCAAATTTGAGCCTCTGAAACCAAATGTGAGCCTCCTCAGAGGCTCTCAAAGTCAACCTTTTCTCATCAGCTGCAACTACTTTAAGAATTTGGACTGTGAAGCAGTCATTAAAAGTAAGGCCATGGCTATTCGCGTGGATAGCAACAGGCAGGTTGCTACGTCGCCTGACTGAATCTCTGTGTCTAGTGATGCGGATGCTAAGCATGTTGGAGGAAAGGCCAACATAGAAAGCACTGCACTGGACACATTCCAAGCGATAGACGCAGTTGGTGCTAGTGCACGAGGTGTTGGGAGGGACTTGAAAACTATTGCTGGGATTTGAGAAGAGAGGTTCTCTCTTTGATGGTTGATGATGGGGCAGGTGAGGCAGCGGGGTCGGTCACACCATTGTGTGCCTCCGCGATCACCTGCAGGCCTGGGGGTGTGGTCAGTTCTATGGGAGAACAGGTTGCCTAAGTTGCGGGGCTTTTTGAAGGAGAGACGGGGGATATGTTGAAAGACGGACGAGGTTGAGGAAGAAGAAGAGAGCAGATAAAAAATTTCTTTTATGGCTGTCCTGAGTTTGTGGACGCCTGGAAAGAATGTAGTGATGAGGAGAGGAGATGGAGTTGGGGTTTTAGGCTGGGGTTGGTAGTTGGTAGTGGAAGGTATATATATATATATATATATATATATATAGGTATATATTGGCAGCAGATCTTCTCTCAAGCATATTTTACTGAAAATGATCGTAGTTTCTGCATTTACGACCTTTTTTTAACAGATTATATATATATAGGTTTATATTGGCAGCAGATCTTCTCTCAAGCATATTTTACTGAAAATGATCGCAGTTTCTGCATTCACGACCTTTTTTTAACATATTATATATATTATATATATATATATATATATATATATATATAGAATGATCAAACCACAATAAGAAATGGGAAAACAAGACTATGATCTTTCAACCGTAACAAGCGGTCTTCATCAGAGTCAAAAACCCAACTGACGAAGACCGCTTGTTACGGTTGAAAGATCTTAGTCTTGTTTTCCCATTTCTTATTGTGGTTTGATCATTGATTGTTATTTCACGTGTTTATGTGAAATCTTTTTATTATGTATATATAGGTGTGTTCTCTAATCGGGATTCGGTTAATTTTCTAGGATAAAAAATCAAACTCTCGTTGTCGACGTTTTGGTTTTATTTAAAACCTTTTTTATAGGCAGAAGTAAGAATTTTTTAACTTGAAATTTACATTCTTGTTCCTTTAAATAATGTAAATTTCATTTCCTTAGTTAAAAATTCTTACTTCTGCCTATAAAAAAGGTTTTAAATAAAACCGAAACGTCGGCAACGAGAGTTTGATTTTTTATCCTAGAAAATTGACGGAATCCCGATTAGAGAACACACCTATTCTATCAAACGGTCAATATATTATTGAATCTGTTTTATATATACATATATATATATATCAATCAATGTTTATTGTGAAATCTTGTTATATATGTATATCATCGTCCAAACTACAGTAAAAAATCAGAAAAAAGCTTAAGATTTTCTAACCGTAACAAGCGGCCTTTGTCAAATTCAAAATTGATACTGAATAAGCCAACCAAATCAATCTTTATATCACACGACATATCCGATTAATGTCGTTCAAATACAACAATTCAGAATGACATCGTCATTGTAGTAGGATTATGAGACAGAACAAGTCCTTTCCTAGAAGGAAGAAAAATTCCCTCAAATTATCATTTAAAAGAAAAGACTAAATTTAATTACTGAAGAGGAAAATTTGAACTAATAATCATAATTAGCAATGATGTTGTCAGAAAATATTACCAGTTAGAAATCATCTGGTGGGAAAATGTACAAGTTAGAAAGTCTCCAGAGAGTTCTAGTGTTGTAGTCAGTTGCCGTGACATGATTTAAAAGAATTATCCTTGTCGATTGTTTGGCGAGTAGCTCAAAAGAGTGGATAGATTGTTGGGAAGGTTCAGAATAGTAGCTTTGACATCGTATCAGTTGTCGTATCCCGATTTAATTGAATCTTACAAGTCAATTGGTTCGAGAGTGCCTCGCTGGAGTGTGGCAGATTCTTAGGAAGTTTCCAGATATTAGATTTATTCTGTAGTCAGTTGTTGTTAATTTAAACGAATAATAGAAGTCAATTACTGAATAAGTGTCTTACTAGAGTGCGGAAGATTCTCTGAAAACATTGAAATATTAGCTTTGATTTTGTAGTCAGTTGTCATGTCCTGAATAAAGGATAATCCAAATCAATTGTTAGGTTAATTCTTCCAAGGAATACGATGCATTCTTGGTGAACATCGAAATATTAGCTTTAATTTTGTGTTCAGTTGTCATATTCTGATTTAATTTAATTATTCAAGTCAATTGTTCAGTGAGTGTCTCACAGGAGAGCAATAGACTCTTGGAAGCTTCCAAATATTGGCTAGACTTCGTAGCTAGTTGCAATGACCTGGTTTAATTTAATTGTTGTTGGCTTGTATTTAATGAAATTATTCGTATCAATTGTTGCGGTTACTCAATTGTTCTAGATATAAGCTTTGATTTTGTAGTCAGTTGCTGAGTCCTGATTTAATGGAGTTAGACAAGTCTATTGTTCTTGGAGTGACTCAAAGAAGTGTGATATACTGTTGGTGAGCTTTTAAATATTATCTTTGCTTTTGTAGTCAGTTGTCATGTGCTGATTTCAAAAAATACGATGATTTAGGGGCGTAGCGAGGGCGTTTTTGATACCAGTTTCAAGAACATTTGAGCTTGGGAGATTGTGAATATCCATCTACTGTTAACAGTGACAGAAAACGTACAGGAATCCAATTCGAATAATGTCGAGAAGAGTAACTGGTCGGCTATACATAAATGAGATAAAATATATAAAAAAAAGATAAACAGGCGAAATGATATTTTGTGAAAATGATATGCGTAATTTCTTTTCATTGTGATTATTGCCAACAATTTTTTCTATTTTCAACATTTTTCTACCGGAAAACTACACCAAGTTATTTTTGTTTTGAAGATGTATTTTTGTTTTTAAGTTCTGACCTTCATAATTTTTTTAACAGAACGCAATAAAACTGTTGACGTGTCCAGTGCCTGAGTTGTGATTTCGAAATGCATAATTTTGTATGGTAAATAACGGTTCAGTTTTGTTCAGATATACTATTTATCTGTTGAGTTCAAAAGTTTGTATTACTGAATATTTAGTATATTCATATGTAAAAATGAAATTTCAAATTTTTAAAATTTGTTTCATCCGCTGTTAGGATTTGAGGTATTAGATCGATATGGGTTGGTCAACTGCTATAGGAGGACCGCACTACCGTAGCTATCGATTGAAATGCGGCGCAGAGAGAAGCACTAACCTAACTGCTGACCTGGCCACCATGCCATACTAACATTATTATCTCTTAATTTCTCTATCATACCAATCATGAAAATAGATATCTTATAGTAGAACTGCTCGCAATAACATTCCCACGCATATTTAACAAAATCTACTTTTGTAAACTTAACTCTTCATTTCTGTCTCTTCTAAACGCTTTACACTTCAAAGTGCTCGTTAAGAGAATCAATTTACTCAATTTTAATTAATAAAATCTAATCATTAGTTAATATAGTTAACTTATTTTAATATTTAAGACTTGAACTTCTGCAGATTCCAAGTCTGTATAAAGATGCTTTATTTCCTACATTTTGTCTTTCGTCTACATTATTTTATAAGTTCAAATCGTACTTTGGATAAAACTAAATGAATTTTAAATACAAATTTAATTTTGTTATAACCGTGTTAAACATTAAGATACATTTATATAATAACTGTAAAAGTAAAACCTCGATTTCGGTTGTAGTCAATAATTTCATATTTTCGCAGGTAAATTTAGAAATTTACCTGTTAATAAATATAAATATATTTTATATTTATAAATATGTTTATATTTATAAACATCAGTCTTAATCAGAAACATAAATTTAAGGCATTTTAAAAATTTTCTCTATGACAACATATACAGGGCAAAAATCTGAAATTGTAGATTTAACATACAATTTTTCTCAAATAAAATCATTTTCAACTTTGTACTCTAATTATAAAGTTTTTGTTTGCCTGATGCTGTTGCTAAACAATATAATAAGTATAAGAAATAGTTAATGGAACGATTAATGAAACGACTCAAATGCAAAAAAGGTAGGTTTTTTTGATCTAGATTTGATTGTTGTTCTTCGTATGTTTTCATTATTTATTACTTTATAGCATTCTTTTAAGAAATATAAGCATTAATTAATAGTCTCTTATAATACAGGGTTATATCCAGAAGGACTTACACAGAATTGCGATTGTAGACCCCATAATGCACTTTTCTTGTCCAGTTTTTTATAGTGACAACTACTACGTGAGTTTGGTAGACCTCTCTGTCTGATGATGTGTTTCATCCTTGTGGTAAAGCCTAAAACAGATCATATTTCATTAATCATCATATTATAAAACAGTAATAAAGACTCAAATTATACATTCAAATTTATATTTATATGATTTACATTATCTCCATTGGTTATTTCACTTGATTTCAACGATCGAAATAATGATAGCCCAGGACTTGAGGTGGCAAAATAAATGCATTACTGATTAACCAGAAATTGAAACCAAATGCATTGTCAGAAGATCAAGAAGGTAATTGTTCCAATATTTTTTTTCATTTTTTTGAGCAGGTTTAGACGATTTGATCTATGTAACCACGCAGAGAACATAAATAATGCATAAAACAAAATCATTATACGTATAGACGTCAAACTATTAAAGTATCTTCTAAATTTTTTAACATTATTTTTCAAAATAATTTGTTTATTTTAATAAATTTTGCGTATTAGGTTATAAAATATTTATGCTTAATTTGTTAAAATATCAGAATTATAAACAATGTTGAATAACAATAATAATAGTTACAAAATTACATACTGGAAAAGCTCCATAAAAAGGTTAGTTAGTTACGAAAGTAAAGATGGTCGAGTGGTTGGCATGCCTGTTGCATGTATTAAACGTACTTGCAAATATATTAATGTTATCATTTTGTATTATTTTATTATAATAAAAATATAATAATGACAATACTTCCATGTTATTACAATAGTAAGTATAATAGTACAATAGTAACTGCTATTACATTTATATAGCAGTTAATCTAATATAAATGGAAAAGACCCTCGATTTTTCATGCGAAAATCAGTTATATCGTCCTTTGGTGTACTACATTGAACTGCTACAAACTACTTCTGTAAAGCATTAAACGCTGTTAAAAACGTCTATTTTCATAAACTTGAGCGTAGCAAACATTTAGGGCGAGATGTAGAACCAAATGAGTAATATCAACTATGTGCTACTACTACTACCCTACGGTCAGTGCCAAACTTAGAACACCATCTATTTATTTAATATCTAAACAGCATTTCAATTTAACTTTCTTTTAAGGTAAAAAATCCTTGCACATTATTGCTAAAGTTTATTCAGTAAGAATTTATTTTTTATCCTAAAATATTTTATCTGGAGAAGAAAAAATTTGGAGTGACTTACACTCAACATTACTGTAAGTAAACAAATTATCAGATATAATAAATATTCCATTTCATTTATTGATTTATTTTAATGTGGTTACTATATATTGCGAATTATGATAAAAATATAATTGGCATATTTGTTTTAATCAATTGGCGAACGCTTAGACGGTATATTATAGTGTGACTCAATCATTAAAGGTAAAAGGAAACATTAACAACGATTAAATTTTACGATTTAGTAAAACAGATTGTAAATCATAAAACCAGACAAAAAACCATAACTATTAATTTATTATAATCTTGTTATTATATAAGTTATGGCTAATTTAATGAAGGAGATTAGCTGTGTTATTTTATGGGTTTATGTCAATTAACTACATTGGAATTTACGAACTTAATTATGTATTCAATTTGTTTAGGAAACAATTTGACGGAGATCATAAAAACAATAAGTTGACTGTAAATATTATAAATAATTATTTCATTTGATATTTACTTTTTAGAGTAAATTTTATTTTAAAAGATGTGAAGGGATATGTATTTTTTGTATCTAATTATCTAAAACTATGCATTTCTTTAATCATTATTAACAATCTTACCTTTAAAAATAAATATACTTCTAACTCTGACATTTTAATAAAATTAAGATCAAATACGATAAATGACTACCAGTTGAACGCAATATTGTTCGTTTTTAGTATTATATTATCCCTTACAATCATGCAGATTTCCTGAATTTTTTATTATAGACTTTACACATAAAGGCAATGCGAAATATTAAGTCTCGTAGAAGCCTCTAGAATAACTAGAAGAGTAAGAAAAAATTAGACTTTTTTATACAAAATACAAAAAGGTTCCTTTTTCACGGTGATTTACTGCCAAAAAATAATAGTAAACATTACCACACCTAGGGATACATATCTGGAAATGTTTAATAATATCTGTTATGCATACGACTTGGTGAGTGATTAAACAAACTGTCTTGATATTTACACAACCCACCCACACAACCAGAAGTCATCCTAACAATAAAAAAAAAATCTGGAGTGGCCTACACTCAACTTTACTATAAGTAACTTAATATCAAATTCCTTGAGTATATAACACATAACGTCACATTTAAGCATAACGTAAACATCTAAATGGGATATGATTATTAGTCTTTCATTCCTGAGGTAGTAAAGATAGTGATTGAAGGACATATCAATATATAAGCATATTTTTGTACATCACACAGCTGATGCAAATAACTTCATTAGTATAACTACAACAGTATTAACATTTTTGAAAAACCAAAGTGAAAATTTCTTGAAACGAAATATTCTCCTACAAGAAAACATGGCTATTGTTCAAATAGCCAGTGGATTTCTTACATCGTTTACTTGACATCCTTCTACATTGAATATTAAAGTAAAATTTTCAAATTTAAAACAGGAAAATAACCTTTTTTGTCTGAAAAACATCATACTCAGCGAAGAAAAAATGTTGCTTGAAGATGATTTATAATTAAAGATGTACGATAATTACATTTATTAATCTCTAAACAAAGGATTTCATTTTTGAATTATCTTTTACATTTTTGGTTTTTTACAGAATTAATATAATAGGAATTTTATGGCTTCTTAGTATTTAATAAGATCATTTTCCTTCCCCTTTGTCAAATATCATATATACGAATTTTTTCTGAGTGAGTGTTATTATTTTCCTGCACAATATTATTCCTCTTACATCTCATATAAATCAATAAACAATTCAAATTGTTCCTTTATAAATATCAATTTTATCTCAGTGGATTCGCTCAAAAAATATCTAAGTCAATGTAAACAATGTAAAAAATTCGACAAGTATAGCAGATGATCTTTTAGTCTAAGATAAACAAACAGTTTTTATAGCGTTATTGCTCTTTCCCGTAATTGAAACTTCATGATTTTTTTTTTATGAATTGCTAATTTTTCGTTCCATTTTTGGTCAAATTTTAATTATTTTTTAAGGAGCCGTTTAGCGTCAAAAAAACATTTTCTGAAAACAGAAATCGCACTGTAACGCCCCTTTAGCTAATGTAATTTTGAAAAAAAAAATCTCAACTCATTCTCCACATAATGTTCTATTTTTAGGCATAGTTTCATTTTGATCCGTCAAACAGTATGGCTTGTATCCCTCTCACAAAGTTTGAGATTGAATTATAAGTCAAAATTTTTACATTTTATTGAAAAAAAAATATTTCCTGTTGTTTTAAAATTCTGAATATATAGGAGATATAAAGTAATAGGAGATTATATAAAGTAATATAGGAGATAAAGTAATAAGTAATAAGGAGACATTGCGTTTGTTCCATTTGTAACCTCAAAAATAATGTGAAAATTTCAAAATCTAGGGTTATCAGTTTAGGAGAAATAAATGTTTTCGAAAAAACGGTTTTTGGCAAAAAAAGTGACTTTCCCATCATGCATAATTCTTCCCAAACAAAAGGGGTCTTCTTCGCTATGGGGCCCATTTTTGTGTAAAATATCAACTTGATCCATCGAAGATTCTGGACCGTAACAAGCAATGCTAACACACTCACCCACCCACCCACCCACACACACACAGACATCATCGTAAAAACTTCATAAAACGACTTCTGGGACCTCAAAACATGTAATTCCGTCAAAACCTGGAGATCGAATTTTTTCATGATCACTATACTTTACTTATAGTAAAGTAATATGGATTAAGAAGACCTCAAAACGTCTAAATTCGTCAAAGATTTATACGCTTCTAGGCACGTTATGATTTTGAAATGGGAAGACCGGAGCTCTAAACTAAATTCCCACAGAGAGAGGATTAAGAAGTCTTCTAATGGATCCAAGCTAACTACGACGTCACGAGGAACGAGATTGCCGAGAAAGGAGCAAAAGTGGTATCTGAGGGGGCTCCAGCGTAGCAAGCCCAAAGTCGCTCTCTCTTTGTAATAGAACCACCAGATATTTTTCAATGTGGAATGAATCAACTGTAAAAGAGTAAATAATTTCTACAATAGTAACTATTTATAAAAACCAAGCGAGGTTTACAGATTCGATGTAATTCCGAAGGTTCTCCCAGGTAGCTTTGTTTTCAGAGAGGATTAGAGTAGACCACACAACAACACACTAATACTTGCACCACTTCAACTGTAGATTCTCCATCACGTCGAATTTATCGTATTGGAAACAAGATGCTGAAACGCATTTTTGTGAACATTCTGAGTATTAGATACTGTTAGTTAAGACATACAGAATAGGGAAGACTCCCAAGCCACAGGACATGTGGGTATTGCAAACAAGACCTTCGGAAAGCATTTGATAATCAGCATCATCTAGCTGTGGAAGCCAAAATGAAGAAATTGAACCATACGTAATATTATACTAACAGTATGTTGTAAGGGGCCGGTCGCGTATTAAAGCAGTAATTCCCAAGTTGGCGATAATGCCCCATTGTGAGCGTTGTTTACGTACAAGGAGACATTGCGAGTTTTGCTTGATTTAAGGGGTATCGAACGCACACAAGGGAACATACATCAAAAATCTACCGCAACACAAATTTAATAATTAGAATAATCTAAAATACACTCTTAATGTATAATTTAAATCTTCACATAACAATGATGAGTAGTAGTAATAAACAAAATAAAACGTAAGCTTGTCAAAGTCAACAAAAACGTACAGTATGTATACTGCTCATGCATTTATACGTTAACTTCACAATCAGCACTAACAAAATTGGTACCTTTTTAATAATGCAGAAATGTGACAGTAAACACAAGCGATCCTATGAAATCAAAAAGTGATAAAGGTAAACTAAAGAAGTTCTAATCTTTTTCAATCCACTCATTCTCCAAGACCTCATATGACAACTTTTGACAAAGATTTCTTTGACAATCGAAAAGCCTTGGACTTTTTTATTTTTCCTTTATGATTTTAATGATTCCTCATGCAGATTTTTCATGTATAAAAGTCAATTTTATTGTACTAAACACGTTGGTTTGGTAACCTTCATTTATAACTGCGAAGATGAGAGTCAGTGTAGGTCAAATGACACCATGTCGCAAAAGTAGTGTCTAATAAAAGTGTTAACTCAAAAAACGTTAGGAAACACCAATTTAAAACTCACATACATCTTGAATACCCGAAATGGTTAATATACTAATTTTTTTTATTGAAAATAAAAGGAAAAATGGAATTATCCTCATGAATTATATTTTGTTATAAAAAAGAAAACAAAAATAATTAATTATTTGGATTATTAATATATTAAAATGGACTGCATTAATACAAGGAGAATTTCGTTTTAAAATATTCTAAAGAAAGTTTTAGTAGGTTATCAATTCTACCAGTTATCGAGGTATTAAGTCTACGGCCTTGAAAGAGAATCATTTATGTGAGGATGTTACACGTGGTCCACCGAGAAACAATATATGACAATTATATAAGTCTTCCATTTGCGAGGTCATTCACCATGTAGTCAGGAGATAGTCCCTACAATTAGTAATTTATCTTTGGGAAATTTAAAAAATATTGATGTATTATAGTTTTAAAACAATTCTTGTCGAGATTTACAATGGAAGTTGTGTGAAATTTTACTACAAAAAATATATCTAATGTAGCATTGGTTAAATGAATAGTCAAAATTATTGAGTTCGAGATGATTTTAACTTTTTTGATATAGAACTTTTTTTATTGATAGGATTCGTTTGCTTTCTTAAGCAGATGATAAAAAGAGTATACTTATTAATTCTTAATGTGGAGTAATCTAAGTGACCTCGTATATTTATAGACTGCAAAACAGTTGAATACATAACCAGTCTTACTTTCTGATACATTCAAAGAAATGACAACGTGAAATCCATCAGGCGCATTTCAACATGCTCAAGTCATTCTAACCATAATTTGAGTGTCCATAATACAATATTGCTGTAGTACTAAAACAAATGTTAATTTTAGTACATTTTAATTTGCAATTCAAATACATAATAATACCTTCATTTCAAGTGTCCATGCTTTGAGACGAGACAGTTGTAATGAATTTGAAAACCAGAGTATTAAGTAACTACATATAGAAGATCTGGGAACATTTATTGGATATACAGATATATACTTTTTACTTTACTACTAGTAAAGCATTGTGGTAGTGAAAAAATTGATCTCGAGATTTTGACGGAATTACATGTTTTGATGTCCCAGAAGTCGTTTTATGAAGTTTTTTCGATGATATCTGTGTGTGGGAGGGTGAGTATGTATTCAATGTTCGTAGACATGCTACGGTCCAGAATCTTTGATGGATCAAATTGATAATTTTCACAAAAAAGGGCCTCATATGGTAGATGAGCCCTATTGTTTGGCAGCAATTAGGCATGATGGGAAAGTGAGCACTTTTTTGCCAAAATCCTGCTTTTAGAAAACATTTTTTTCTCTTAAAGTACTAATTCTAGAGTCTTGAAATTTTGACATTACTTTTTAGGCTACAAAAGCATTATAAATAAAATATCTTCAATTTTAAAACAACAGGAACATTTCTTTCAATAAAATGTAAAAATTTTGACTTACACCTCAATCTGAAAGCTTGTGAGAGTAATACAGGCCATACCGTTTAACGGATCAAAATGAAACAATACCTATAAATAGAACTTTATGTAGAGGAAGAGTTGAGATATTTTGTTTCAAAATTACATTAACTGAAGGGTCGTTAGAGTACAATTTCTGTCTTCAGAAAAAATTTTTGACACTAAATGGTTCATTAAAAAACAATGTAATTTTGCCAAAAAATTGTACAGAAAATTAACAATTTTAAAAAAAATTGATGAAATTTCAATTACGGCATAGAACAAGAAAGCTATAAAAACAGAATATTGATTTTGAATTAATGATTTACTTCCTAACTTGTGTTAGTTCACATTTATTTACATTGCTTATATTGACTTAGAAATTTTTTGAGTGAATCTTTTAAAAGAAAATCGATGTTTAAAGGTTTAATGAAAATTTTTTAAATAATTTAAGAACTTAATATGAGTTGTAAAAGAATAAATTTCTTACATATAAAAAATAAACGCCAATCTGACGTATAGTGTCTGATGCTTTCCTTGGGAAAGACATCCATATGATGGATTTGTCTCACAAAATGATCTAATCAATGTATATGTTGCACCGTTGCATCTTAATATCAGATGAAAATTTCTTTGTGTTTATGAATCATATTACCTTTTGGTAATATTGAACTGAGAGGAATGGACTCTTTACTATTATGTTGTTCACAAATATCCAGTTTCTTTACTATTCTAGTCTAAGAGTTCATATGAATTATTTTCAAATTTCAAGCTTCTAGCTATAAAAGTTTTAAATTATACTGAAAGCCGGCTTTGAACTTGATGTGCATATGCAAAACTGGCTAATTACTAATATAACTTTTTCTCAATATGCATTTACAGCAACCTTATAACAAAGTACAGCACGCAGGAAAAAGATAACACTTGCTCAGAGTAAATTAGATTATTACGATTTTTGACAAAGAGAAAGAAAAGTGATTTTTAAAAAAACACCAGCATGTCATAAAATTCCCAGTAAAACAATTTTATAAAAAACGAATAATGTAGAACATAATTGAAAACAATCTTTGAAAAATAATAAATGAAATTATCCTACACCATGTATTGAAAATTATCTTAGAACGACAGTTTTTCTCACATGTTTCTGATATTTGCCAGACAAAATAGGATCACTTTCAAGTTTTAAATGGGAAACTTTGTCTTAAATCTTCAATGTAGAAGGAGGTCAGATACGAGTAAACTATGTAATAGATCCAGTGCCTATTGGAACAAAAGCCTGTAAGAGATTATTTCGTAACACGAAATCTACACCTTCCCTTTTCTAAAATGTTATTACTCCTGTAGTTATAGTAATGATATTATATGCATCAGTGGTGTGATATACAAAAATTAGCATATATATTGCTAACTTGATCAGTCACTATCTGTACTATCTTCAAAAATTAAAGACTAATAAACATCTTCCATTTAGACATTCATATTATGCCTAAATGGGACATTATATATTATATACCCAAGACTTTTTATATTAAGTTTACTTATAGTAAAGTTGAGTGTAGGTCACTTCAGATTTTTAAAACTGTATAAGTATTAATTAATTAAGGAATGTTATTTCTAATTTTCTTTTAATATAATATACCAATAATATACAGTATACATTGAATGGATGGATATTTTACATCACAACCATAGTAGTATATGAATTTTATCTCTTATTATGTAGCTACTTCTCAGACGTATTGGGTAAAATGGGTCACTTAGACAATTAGAATATGGTAGCCATTGATCAGAGAGAGGGAAAGAGAATATAAAGCAGTCTCTGTAGTTTTTTTAATGTAATCTATATAAATAAAGTAATGATTTTGTCTGTACATTGCTTAGAACTGACTCATTTCAAGTTTTCCTTACGTTTCATACATTAGAGAAACCGAATCCACCCTTAGAAAAATTTCTGTCGGTTTGTCAGTTTGTCTGTTTGTCCGCAATTCTTTGTCACAAGTAAACTCAGCTACCATAAGATATATAAAGCTGAAACTTTTACAGTAAATTTGTGTAGGTCTAACTTAAAATATAGGCTCTGAATTGATTGGAAATTCAACGTAGAAGTGAAGTTATGGACGTTTAACGCAAAAATGTTTGTCACAAGTAAACTCAGCCACCATAAGACATAGCAAGCTGAAACATTGACACTGGATTTGTGTATGCCTAACTTAAAATATGGGCTCTAAATAGATTGATAATTCAGTACAGAAGCGAAGTTATGGGGCTTTTAGCTGTATTTTCCTAACTTCACAGACAAATTTGTTTTGAAAATACACAAGTGTGGCAAGTAGGTATTGTTAGTTGATTTTAATTTCAACTGAGCTTATGAATATATTGCGTATTTGACATCATTGAAATGGTGTTTCACAGAGTTGAGGATGTACTATCTATTACGAATAAATAGTTTTGTAAACGAGCAATTCTCAACTCTTAATATGAACAGGCAGGAAAAATCAACAAACAAGTTCTTACGCTATATCATACCAAGGAAAGAACTTACAAGTCAGTAAAGAGATTGGATTAGTGATGAAGAAGCAGTTCATTATCTAATTGAATTTCTTGACTCTGAATTTATTTCTCCTGGACTGCCTGCTCATGAGCAAAAACTTCAAGTAGGAGCATAATCAGCTGCAATTTAGTAGCCGTAACAAATTTCATGTTACGAAACATGAGTGCCCCAAAACTGTGCAACGGGACACGACTCTGAGTTCGTGCTCTACACAGATATGACACAGAGACGGACATAATGACTGGATGTGGTATTGGGGAGTCTGTGTGTATACCACGCATACCATTGATTCCGAGCCACTGTCTGTTTCCGTTGAAATGATTGCAAAGTCCCGTCAGAGTCTATTTCGCAATGACGTTAACTAAGTCGCAAAGGGAGACTTTATATAACGCAGGAATTCAAGTTAGCGAGACCAAGTTTTTCTCACATGGTCAACTGTAGTTTACTTGCTCAAGAGTCAGAGGTTTCAACTGTTTGTTCTTCCATGAACCTGAAGGACAGACAGCTAATGTAATGTATACAGAGGCATTTGTTTAACACTGTACTAATAATAATAGTATTTTCTACTGTTCTATAATTTCTAATGAGATTTTGGAATACCAAAAATGACGGAACTTTTGATTCCGTCAAAGACGGGTACGTTCGATATGTATTATATATAACTGTAAACTTTTTTTTAATTTAATATTTGCTTAATAAAAACACTGGTAATAATGTAAGGTATGGGACCAAAGTAGCCTAGTGGCTTCCGTGATCGCCGATTACAGTAGTGCAAATGTATTATAAATAAATGTAACAAACAAATATTTTTTTGAATTTAAAATGTGAATAATATAAAAAATGGTAATAAAGTAAAGGGTAGTAAAATAAAGCCAGGGTAGCCAGTAGCTTGCTTGCTCGCCGATGACAGTAGTGCAAATGTATTATAAATAAATACAATAAAAACATTTTTTTTAAAATTTAATATATGCGTAATATAAACACTGGTAATAAAGTAAGGTATTGAACCAGAGTAGCCCAGTGGCTTGCGTGCTGGCTGTTGACTGGGAGCACGTTAATTAGAACTAACTCATTTCAAGTTTTCTTTACGTTTCATACTTTAGAGTAGCCACATGTACCCTTAGAATAATTTCTGTCTGTTGGTTTGTCCACAAAATATTGCCACCATAAGACATATAAAACTGAAACTTTGATTGTAGATTTGTGTATGTCTAACTTAAAATCTAATCTTTGGATGGATGGAATATTCAAGTAGCAGCGAAGTTATGCTTTTAAGTCGTGTTTGGCTAACTACACACACGTTTATTTTGAAAATATACAGGTGTAGCAATTAGGTATTGTTAGTTGACTTAATTTCATTTTGTACATGAAATTTACTTATAGCAAATGCTATATATGAATATTATGCTTATTTGAGCATATTGACAAGGTGTTTCCAGAGTTCAGATGTACTATCTATTCGAATAAATGGCTTTGTGAACGAGCAATGATCAACCTTAATATGAACAGGCAGGAAAAATCAGCAAACAAGTTCTTACGCTATATCAACCAAGAAAGAACTTAAAGTCAGTAAAGGGATGATTAGTATGAGAGTAGTTTATTATCTAACTGAATTTCTTGACTCCGTGACTGCTCTTGGACTGCCTGCTCATCAGTAAAAACATCAAGTAGGAGCATCATCATGCTGATTTAGTAGCCGTAACAAATTCATGTTACGCAACTTGAGTGCCCCAAATGTGCAACGGGACACGACTCGGAGTTGTGCTCTGCACAGATGTGCCGTAGAGCGGACATAATGACTGGGTGTGGTATGTGGAGTCTGTGTGTATACCACGCATACCATTGATTCCGAGCCACTGTCTGTTTCCGTTGAAATGATTGCATAGTCCCGTCAGAGTCTATTTCGCAATGACGTTAACTAAGTCGCAAAGGGAGACTTTATCTAACGCAGGAATTCAAGTTAGCGAGACCAAGTTTTTCTCACATGGTCAACTAAAGGTTAGGTTAGGTTCGGTTAGGTTAGGTTGCAGTGGCAGTTCCCAAGGGAACACACTTAGGCCGAGCATTGGCCATTTGTGATACCACACAATGAAGATTGATTCTACAGTGGGAGTCCTAAATTTTGCCTAACTCAAGTGTATTTAGAGTAGGGATCTTTAACGAGTACCTGACATCGTACAGCTCGGGACCGACAGTTTAACGTCCTTCTCCGAGGGACGACGTGCTCAGATTTATTCACCTCCCGCATGAATAAATCGAGGGCCAGGTGGGGATCGAACCCCGTCCTATCAGAATGGTCAACTTTAGTTTACTTGCTCAAGAGTCAGAGGTTCCAACTGTTTGTTCTTCCGTGAACCTGAAGGACAGACAGCTAATGTGGTGTATACAGAGGCATTTGTTTAACACTGTACTAATAATGGTATTTTCTACTATTCTATAATTTCTAATTATAGTATTAGTATAATAATATAATTGATATTTTGGAATACCAAGTATAATAGAATTTTTGATTCCGTCAAAGACGGGTACGTTTGCTAGTACTTAAATAAATTCTTGATCATGCAATAGGGTTAATGCTCTAGTGATAGCAAGCTTCAAGTTAACGTTAAAGGTTATCCATGAGTGTGACAATACGCTTACTTATAGTTAAGTCGAGTGTAAAAAAAATAACAAATTTTAGTATATATAATCCTAACTTCAGATTTTTTAAAAGATCATACAAGATTTCACAATGAAACTTAGTAAGGCATATGCCATCCGTTTCTGTTTGTATGTTGCATACTTTTAAATGTACCTTAAATAAGAAGTACATGCAATTGAATCATGCTTAAAGTTCAGATTTCAAAACTAGTTTTAGCTAATACAATGTATTGTGACTTGTACAATACTTTATGTTCTTTTTTTTTTTATTAAATAATTCTTTAATATTTTTTTTTTATCTTCTTTAATGCAGTAAATATTCATTTTATATTTTTATCTATTATATCCGTTTACAAAGAAAGTTGGTAATTTCAATGCTTTTATTTCAAAATCTTTTTCAAACTTTTTTTTATCATAATTTATGCTTGTAACTGATAAACTAAACTAGGGGCATAACTACGAAATAAGTTACCAAAAGTCTTTCAAAATGATCATGTGGCCATTTTCTTACATTAATTATGACACAGCTTCCTGTATGAGTTTTGAAATATGTGTAACGTAATACAAATTTGTTTGACTAGATAATCTCCTGGACTATTGAAGAGTCCCTTGCCCACACGTGAGCTTGTAGTCTTTTAAAAACGTCAACTATAGTTTGAAGAGGTGCATCAAAAACCGGTTACAAGGACAAGGCCATACATTTTTCTGGTATTCGGACAGACTAGAATTTTCCGAGAAGTTGGTATGAACGATTTCAGGCAGCCAAAACTACCTACAACACCTACAACTACAACTACCTACAACAACTTTATAAAGTCCAACATGCGTCCTCTACCATGAAACGTACACTTTCCACAAATGTCCCTCTCCATAGCGATGGCGACTTTTGATCTGAACACTACACTGGAGCGGCCTGCTTTCGACTCATCAATCTCTCATTTTTAGGCTTTTACTTCACAGAACCATATACAGCCAATTTAATCGGTGTTGATAAACAAATAAAAACAATGAAAAACCAATATTTTAACAGCTTGATGTAGATATTTACTTAATTGATTTGAGAATACTCCTATCAAAATTACATGATCACTGTGATTATTCTTAATTAATTTGAACTGATTTTAACAAAATACCTTTCAATCTATAATTCTAATATTAACTAAGTTTAGAAAGTGCTTTTAGAAATAAAAACTAATCAAGTTTGTAAAAATTCATAAACATTTGGTTCTCAATTTATGAATTAAAAAAAAATCTCAGTTGAAATAGGATTTTGCACCATTATTTTATTTTATATCCACAGTGAATACAATAAAGAGTAATGACAAGATTGATCATGTCTTAGAAAGATCAAGGATACAGAAAGATGTAGCGTAATTCATTAGATTTGAGGCTTTTTTAGAACAGTTGCTTAGGTACCAGCCACTAGGGTGGAACCTAATTTCCTAAATTTTCCCTTAATTTGTTCACTAAAATAGGAAACACTTTACAAGGATCTCAAACTTGGTACCGACGAATCCTTGCCCACTCCAATTGATATGACACAAAACATTCCATCGCTTACATCAAAATTTTCAAGCTCTTACTTGTTTGGTACTCTGAATTATCGTTTCTCTTGATTAGCGTATTCCCTTTAATCAGTAGACCAAATCAAACTCGGCGTATGCATCAATTATCTCTAAATAACGTATTTCCAAGTTCCATTAGTCAGTAGAAAAATTTCTTACAATAACCAGACGTTTTTAAATTTTGGGTAAGTAAAAAAGAAATCATTCCTTGGTAGTGCAATTGAAACTCGAAAAGCATGAAATATATTATGAATTTTTAATTTTTTTCACCTATCCGCGAACCAGAGTCACAACTAAGGTTTCAGTGTGTTATTATTCGATGATGAGTTAATAAAATCATTTAGTATTTTAATCTTGTTTTTCATTAACAAATAAAAATAAATAAATTTTGCTACTTACATTTTGTAAGATATCTTAGACAAGAGAGAAATACCTTACTGATGCCCTTATATGTTAATGATTTCCAATTACTGTGCTCTGACCAACAAGTGCTCAAGTAAACAAAGTTTAATGTATAATTTATTATTATATTTACAAAATGCATTCATAAAGTCAAAAAACATGAATCATAACTATTCTGAGTCCTTTAATATTTTACACAGGCATTAAATTCCTTAATCTTTAAAAAGAAATTAATTAAATATTAACTATTCATTATTAACCCCTCTTTCTATGATAAAATAAGCAAAAGAGTAGTTTTATAATCGCTGAACAGATAATCTTTAAAAACGCTAATCCAACACTGGAAACCAGTAAAGCTATTTTCTTCTTAAGCTGACTAGAGATAATTCATTGTCAAGGATCTCTCCACCATTTATCCTTTTAACCTTAATCTTTGAGATTTCCTTTCACAAAAACTAGGCACGAATTATGCTAAATCTTCTTTGGGATCAGTTGGGGAGAGATTAAACGACCAGTCATCTTCAAAAGGGATACCCAGTTGAGTAATAATGTGGGTAATGGCTTATCCATACAATGGGTGACAGAGCAAAGCGGGTTTATAATTCGTCACGATGACTGTTTGTCCTATTTAAATTCAAGGTCATCTGCTTTGCTGACCAGCTAGTCAGTGACTTTTAAGTGCGGCTATATTATTTTGCATTTTTCGTTCGAAATAATGAATGCTTCACGAATGCCTGTAAGTTTTGAGAAACAAAAGTTAACTTATAAAATGGATCTATGAGCGAGAAAGGCTTCATATATCCATTTCTAATACTGAGAATCCTCTTATTAACTGTGAAAGTATTTCAGATTCAATGATGTGTTTAGTCAAGAAAATGATTAAACCTAATTGAAAATAACACCAAAGTTAAGTTATTATGATGTTGTTTGTGCTAGGGATTATAATCAGTCTCTTAAATTTAACTTGTAGTCCCAAATTGTCAAAACAAGGTGATGCTCCCTATTGAATTAAGTAAGCCTCTAAAAACTAAATTAAATATCCGTTAAAGAATTACACAAATAACAAACAAATCATGCAGCTATTGGAAAGTGTCTCAAAAAGTTCAAATTACTTCTTTTACATCAGGAATGATTACTTAATGGATTTGTTGCAGACTTTCTGAATCTGAAGTCAAAATAACAATATTTTGCTGATATTTTTCAATGGTTCAATAGTTTGAACAAGTCTTTTAAAAATAATACAAATCTTCTTACATCGACTAATAAAATTAGAATATCCCAAAAAACCAAGGCATTGAGAAAAGAATAGCTTGTTTTGATTAAAGAAGGCCATACAGACGATTTAATACCTTTAAGAGAGGATGATTTAAGAACTCTCGAGTTAGTCGTGAGTTATTATTCTTCGCCAATAAAATCTGAGCAATACGATTGGATTGTCAGTTCTTTTATTAATATCTTAACAGATGACGTTTTATTTTCATTAACGTTGTGGTAGAAAATTGTCACTATATTTACTAATCGTGGCTTAAAAATCAGGTATAAAATGATTATCAGCATATTTTGTTATAAGATTTTGAAATATTTCATTACTTCAAAAAAATATAACACTTTTACTACATAGAAAAACTTTCGACCTTTTATAGTAGAATATCTCCTTCCCGAAGGCAGAACATAACCGGAACAAGGCCAAAAAAAACTCGGTGAGACGAATTTCTACAACTCCACTTTACAAGGACCACATATTCCTCTCAGGCGATATGACCATAGACAAATTCTGTATTTTCAACCAAACCAATGTACCAATAGTAAATAACGAGTCATTATTATGTCATATCTTATTTATTTCTGAACTAGAATGATCAGTTTTTAGTAATATTAAAAATCACCTATTAAACGTATAGAAGAAGAAATGTTTATCAAAGCCATTGATTGTACTCAAAACTGCAAGCTTGATGGAATGCCAAGAGCAAATTGACTTTTGACAACGTTCATTTGCAATCACAAATATGCGTAAATATGTATAAAATTAAAAAATTTATGAGACAAATTGAAATATAGATATGTAGTTCAGATGAACATTGAAGGAATCTAATTATTGCATTCAATGAAACAAAAAAATAAATTGCACGAACTATGGCCAAAATAAGTTATGCTTTATTCACTAAAGTAAACTGTTTGTTAAAAGATCATAAGATTTTCTAATAATATTGTTAAGTTATTTAATGGTTGGAGTATTTTTTTCTGATTGAATTGAGTAAGTTTTACACCCAATCATTAAAAACTAATTAAATCATGAATTAGTACTAATAATATGTATTTCAAATATTAATATGATTTAATATTTAATAATATTAGTATTTATCAACACTAATTTCATGAGATTTAGAAGAGAGTCTGATCATAGCACAACAATAATTATAAAATCCTTGTTCTTCTAGCCTGGCAGTTTTAAAGGAGATATGCTAAATTTAACATTTGTGATAAATAGTTTAGTAACTTTAATTTGTTGACTACTTTATATGGAACAAATTAATTGATATTTTTTTAAATTTTAACTGTTTTACTTAACTACAAGAATATGAATTGTGAAAATGCGTTTTATTTTATGCATTTTCATGTTTTGATGCCTCCAAGTTTTGATGTGCTAATGACAATTTCTTTGTGTGGTGGGTAGGGAGTATGGAACACTCTACAGGCCAAAGCGTTCTAAATAAACATGATTTGTCCTTAAGGTAGAAGACCTCTTACCCTACATCCCAACACCTTATCCTGGTGGCGGAGCTAACCTGTCTGGGTGATTATTCCCATTGGCAGAAACTATGAAAGGTATAACATAACAACAGTTGTTGCTGTCTTCTTCTTACAGATACCAAATTCCTTGGATGGCGCATACGGGTATGGAGTCTGCCTCCGGGTCTATTTGAATGGCGAACTATAACAATGTAAATATCATGCAGATAAAATAAAGTATGCTTAACTGAAGAACTGTCGATGTCATACTTGCTCAGAGGCTATTAGATTTCTCATCATTCCTATTTTAAAATGTGTACCGTCAAAGCAGGTATCCTTGTCAATATCTTTTTAATATTATCACATCCAAAACATTATTTTAGTTAAAACATTAAAATTTTGATATAATCAAATGGAAATATATTTTACTAATCTGAATTTCTCAGTTCATAAAACCTATAAAGGTAATTTAATTATGATGACGTGAACAATTGATTTCTCATTTAATTAATCCAAGTATATTTTTCGAAAGGCAATAGCTTTTCTGAAATATGATGTGGACTTAAGAATATGGAGGAGTAATCCATATTGTTGACATTTTATTAGATGTTTTGCTTCTTCATATGCTCAAGACTTCAAAAATATCAAATCATTTGATTCTGTTTTTAATGCTGTTAAAATTTCTTTTTTCTAAGACCTCAGAGAACAAAGAAAATTAACTCCAAGATCTTGGAATTAAAAATTCTCATTAATTTGGGTAAAAGAAATAAAATATTTTTGCTCATAACCTACGCACAACTCTTACGACAAAGTGCTCATATTGATGTTTTTCATTTATAATTAAATGAAAAGAAAAAATAATAAAAACATAATTATGAAAAAAAATCTATACAGCATATTTAAGAATACAAAGTTCAATATCTGATCAAATAAACTTTTGATTCTAAAACATATTTCTAAATAAATAATGAGCAAATAAATTTAAAAAAAAAATATGAACAATAATACATGTTTATATTACTAACACAAACAATGCACAAGAAAGAAAAAACGTTCCTAAACAATGTAATTGATATAAATTAAAATACAGTTATAGATATACAGTTACAATGAGCACTTCTGCGGAATGAACGTAACCTCAGTCTATAAGAAGAGGGTTGCGTTTGCCAAAAGTATTCTGGTATGTACTTGAAAATATCATGTGCAGTCATGAGTGCAGAAACCACATTGCAAAAACAATCACCATTGAAAGCTTTCAGAAACAACTACTATAATGTGTAAAGCGCATTTTGAAAATCACATTAAATAATTATTTCAAATAATATAATATTAATTGAAAACGGCTATCATTGATTGCTCATAATCTGGTTACACAGGGTTACAAAATTTTTTTTAATCATACTTAAGATAGAATTTAAAATATTTCTCACATTCATAAATACAAGTTCAAACTGTAGATGTAGTTTCCTTTTTTTTTCACCTTAGTATCTACTGAAGTAATTAAGTACGGTATAAGGCACAATGCGTAGATAAACCTCTAGCTGAAGTTATATTTCTACCGTATTTAAAATATTAAAAACACAGTAATAAACTGTGCCTTGTACTATTGTAGATTTACCAAATAATAAAATAATAATAATTAAAGATAATTATTATAAAATATGTAACAATTTTATTACAATAAACTAGCTTTGCACGGGTGGAGAAGAAATAATAATTAATTTTACAGATTTTCTTTTTTTTAAAAGAATGCTAAACGTGTTTTATTTTTCAGTCTCCTAAAGTGTCTGTGCAGAATTTTTCAAGTTAATGGGAATTTGCTAATTAAATTATGAAATAAAAAGGAGTATAATTCTCACTAGTATATAAAAGAGTATCTATGAATTGATAGATCTACAGTTGAATTTAGAAAAAAATATAAATTTTTAATTGAATAACCTGCGATTGAATAAATGATTGGATGACCTGCGACTCTTAATAGCAATAATGGAATAAACTCAAAGAACACTGTTAGATCTTGAAGTAACAAAAGTGTATATTAAATGCAAACTACATCACAGACAGGTGATAATGTAAACAAATCGTAAGCATAAATTTTACAATTTTGTATATTTTTTAAGATTTCAAGAACTTAGATAACGTTAAAAAAATTGCCAATAATATATATAAGTAGAAATAACATTTTTAATCAACCATGTATTATCCAATTCTAACCTAATTTTGATCCCAATATTTTTTTGTACGTTTTTATATTTTTTTCTTGCTTATGAGCTTTAAAGACTTCGATGTAGACAAAACATAAAAAGTTTTTTATGCAGAGTTCGTCAAGACATATTTCAGGATAACTATTTTGTTCATTAGTGGTTTACAAAAAGAGTTAAAATGACCTAAAATAGTGCTAAAAATGCAATTTTTATAAAAACCAATAGGACGTCAGATTACACATGTATAACATAAATAAACCCGAATTCCCATTTAGCCTGGTTCATGCATTTTCAAAACCCTGAGAGAATTTGATAACCAACAAACAGATGAACAGACCTAAAACTTGATTACATTAGAAATGACAGTGATGTTAGTACAAGCCACTTTGATCGTAGAATGACGATAGTGTTAGCCTAAACATGTGCACTTTGTTTACTCTGCTGAAGAGACGTGTTGGTAAATGTTAGAGATTTGGATTAAAACAGGTTAACGTGCCTGCCTTTTTAACGAGTTATAACATCCTTCAAAACTGAGTTGTAATATATCTTTAGCCAAAATAGAAAAATCAAAACCAAATAATTTGACTTTTTCTTTGATGTCCTTTCATTTTTTTCATCACAGACCCTAATTATAATGTATTTTTTCTTATTCTATGGTTAACTTTTTTCTTTTATTTTTTTTTAATTGCATCGCCTGCATTCAGCATTAGACCTTCTCATTTCACAAAGTGTTTGCATGATTTACAAAGTTTACAAACCATTTTCAAGGATCGTGGATGATGACCGAAGCATGTCGGATTACAAAAATAAAAATTTTGGTCAACTTATGTATTTGGTCAAGTATAAGAAGATTGGAAAAATTATCAGAAAAGGTATAAAACTAGAAATAGGCATTTTATATATATATATAACTAAAAAAAGGAAATCGGGATGCGTTAAAGTAGATGTGAAGTTTTCCTAAATTTAATTTTTTCTATAAATTTAATTTTTTAATTTGTTTATTATTTTTTATTTTATTAATTGTTAATTTTCTGTTCTTTTTAATTTTATATTAATGAAGATTCATATTGTATTATGAATTTTTTTTAATTATTTTTTTTCCTCGTTGCTATTCTTCTTCAACTATTCTTACTACTTTTTTCCCCCCTTTTAGTTGTGGCCAGCCTGTACATATTTTGTGAAGCTGTCTAGTTGGCTTTGGTCTTCTCGCCACTCAACTTCCTTTCATGAGGACACCGTTGAATGGGTTGAAATATTGAATGTAAGTCCTAGTTTCTGTTTTTCATTCGTGTTTCTCACATAGTCCGATCGGATCTGATTTCATTTGAGTGTATATACGTATATAATACTAGGTAAACTAAAATTACAATAATGATAAATATGTATATACATTTTAGTTAACAATCAACGATATCAATAATTTACTATCCCAAATCTCTTTTGGAGGAATGTAAATAAATTATATAAAATAACTGTTAGTGTCCCTTTCATATAGTATGGATTAGGATTAGAGGGTCACTGTGTTTACTATTCCAGTGACATTCTTCATTAGATTCCATCAGCTACTCTACGGATGCCAATAGTACATAGTCATATACATACCAATAAAAGGCAAAAAGCGAAGTACTTTTATCCGTAAGATGAAACAATAAAAAAAATATATTTTATTATTTATATCCAAAATCTATTTGGAAAGTAAGACAGAGTAGATTCAAGAATTATGACAGGAAAAAGTCAAAATCCAAGTCAGAGAGTGGTATATGTCTTAGAATAAGGATACGAATGCATTTTGAAGGGGGAATGGTGGCATAGTTTAAACTCAGTGAAGGATACTTACATTGCATTAAGACTGGTGTCAAGTAGTTATAATTCTTTATATTTACGAAAATTCTCTACTTAAACATTTCTGCATAATTTTGTGGAAAAAATCAATTTGTCGTTTATCACTAGTAAAGAGAGGATGGTTATTTATGGATTTAGGGTCATGAATATGTAGAAACCTTCACGATTTTGCCTATCATTTTTGCCCTAAAGCTCACCTAATCTTATCTTCGTTGTTGTAATTTATGTAAAACATAAACAATTTTTTTTATGGAAAATCAAATTATAAGGCATCTATCTATAAATTTTTCAAAATTGTACTTCATCATGAAAGAGCAATTTATTATTTCTTGTTCGCGGTTCTTAACATTTATAATACAGTCTTGGCATATTTTCAATAAATTAAACATTATAGATTTTGGTTTTGCAAAAAGAAGTAGTTTGTTTACACAAGATACATATATTACAAAAAAAACTCCCTCTACTTACTTGTCAAATCTGTTTCTATTATATTTAAAAAATATAATTTTCACTTATACAGGTATATTGTGTTTAACTGAACTTCAAATTTCTTTTAATTGAATTAATTAGCCATGAATTCTATGGAAAGTTTCCTCATAGTAAAATTAAGTGGAAATGACTTCATATTTGTTAGGATACACTCGTAATATCTTGCATGTAAATGTAGTACATATTTTTTTGAGCCTGAAACTAATTTTCCACCATCTTTTAAATTTTAACATTACCCATGTCATTAAATGTTTTCGAAACAACGTTTTAATTACTTGCAAGGAAATGTTTTGTTCACTGGAATCTATGTTTTGTTTTTAGTATGAGTTAATTTATGTTAATTTTTATTTAAATTTGACTTAAATAAAATTAAATTAAAATTAATAAAAATTAAATTAAATTAAAAAAAATTAACGATTCGCTATATGAAAAAATTGCTCGTGATTGCTATATTAAGTTTAAACATGGAAATTTTGACCTCAAGATACACTTCGTTCTGTTGCAGTTCAGTTTGCTTAACGAGCTTTTGTACGAAAATTGACACAAAAGGGAAAGAGAAGGAGAGAAAATGGAATCCACCCACATTTCTAAATCTTTGCCATCTTTACTCGATGGCGAAGGTTTAGAAAAGTTAAACCTGGGCTCTGCATACTTTAAGTATTAACAACTAAAATCAAGGAGCTACAATCTCCAATGGTTCGCTTGCTTGTCCCCGCTCAAGTCATGAACGTATACAACGATTTCTTTACCAAATCCTTGCTGGAAACAAAAAAAATGTGTCTGTACATTAATATGAAGCATCAAAAGGAATTTTAGCCTCAGTAAACATGCGACTGTAAACCACACGTGATATGAGATCTTTATACTCGTAAAACAATGTTGTGCTTATGGTGTGACTTCGATTACGAAACCAAACGGTCAACATGGAACTCTTATGTTCAACAGATAGAAGAACTCAATATGGCTATTCAAGAGAAAAGACCTAATCTGTAGCATGGAGTTATTTTACTGACGACAAACCTGTCTTCATATCGCCAATATGACCAAGGAGGCCGTTCAAATCATGACTGGCAAGTTCTACCGCCATCCTCTCCCGATTTGGAACCAAAGAACTTCCACTTTTTTCAGACTTTTATTCAAAACTAATGTAGCATTCATAGCTTGGTTGAATGCATTTTTCGAGTTGAAATTTCTACTAACGAGGTAAAGCAAATTTTTTTTACTTTTGGAGGAAGTTGTAAACAACAAATACACTATTACGGAGAACACATAATAGTAATTAGTTGTTAATTTTTATCTAACAATAAGCTTATAAAAAATAATAAAAAACAACGGGACGTTAGCTAACCAAACCAATATATAAAAACAATTAAATGTACCGTAGGCAGTCATTGGTGTACAAAAATAGCTACATAATCATAAATTAAGGTTGTAATTATAACACTAAAATATTTATAGAAATCTATATAAATAATAAAAAAGATAATGAATATTTAGTTTATGCTTATGAATACTTATGAGTTTATTGATAAATATACACTTATTATACAAGATGCTTTAAAATTTGCCTGTAAAGTATGACCGCATTAAAATCTAACGCCGAATATTTAGACTGGTCAATTTAATCCTAAAGCCAAGCATAGAGTTTCCTAAATAACACACAACTTTTGAGTATATATGTAGACCCTGACATAGAGCCACGATAAGAGTGGAATACTCAATTGGGCAGGAAGACCAGAGGATTGCTAACAAGGCATTCCGGGCATTGAGAATAACAGAAAATTGCTAGAACGACTCCGTCGACACAGAAGAGTACTATCCACAATGATTCTAAGATAGTGGATAGTGGCCTAAACCAGGTCACGAGTTAAAAGAAAAATAATAAAATTATATATTCTTAAATAGAAAGTAGTTTCTGTTAATCTAGTTTCACATTTGAAATAAGTAATGAGTTTCTATAATTATAATGGTATATCATAGAAGTCATTACATCAGAAAAACAAACTCTACTCAATAAACAATCGAAAATACTAATGTCCTAAAAAAAAGTATTATATTTTACTATATTATAAAAATAGCACTATTTGCCAGTATTACAATGGATTTATTGTTTACCTTTAAAACAAATAACAAAAAAAGGAAAGAAAGTATGATAAAATGAGAAAAAAGTATATGTTAACATCTTAAAAATATAATTTACAAAGAGACTATTATACAAATATGTAATGTGAATTCCAAGATTCAAGTTTTATTATGCTAACTTCCGATTATTTATAGTCACAGCGTTAGACTGGATGCGGCTAAAAATATATAAATGTGCAACGACATTACATTTGAGGCATTCCCCTTTGAATAAGAAGTAACTGTATGAACAATAATATATTTAAACAACAATTCCATATTGTGTTTTGTACGATGATTTACAATTATTCAGACGCATACACACTCACACACACACACACACACACACACACACACACACACACACACACACACACACACACAAGCTGTGTATATATATATATATATACCATGATAAACGGAAACGGTCCGGCAGGACAGATTACACTTAAAATAAACTGTGGCACATAGACAGAAAAATAACAAAGACACACTTTTCAATATTTCGACTGTAATGGCGGTCGTCCTCTGTAGAAGAAGTGAATTGACGGAGGGAAGACAGTCAACTAAAGAACTCACTGGATGAAGGGGAAAGCAGTGCTGCTGAAAAGGAGAAAAATAAAAAAGGAACTACGGAGTCGAGATCAAGGAAAAAAAATTGTTTTTAAAAAGGAGAATAAAAGTAAAAAACAAAACAAAAAATAAAGCAAATATAAACAAAATTATTAAAAAAAAAACAATAAAAAATATAAACAAAATGAAATAAAAAATAAAAAACTAATGGTTTAAATTCAAGACAGGTTTCTTTGTTATGTTTCCGTCTATGTGTCAAAGTTTATTTTAAGTATATATATATATATATATATATATATATATATATATATATATATAGGTGTGTTCTCTAATCGGGGTTCGGTCAATTTTCCAGGATAAAAAATTAAACTCTCGTTGCCAACGTTTCGGTTTTATTTAAAACCTTTTTCATAGGCCTACAAACAAAGGATAATAAGAAATCACATATCAACATCAAACATATACACAATATGAAAATGGATTGTTACAACTTATGAATATTACAAGCAGAAATATTTCAGAGATATATAAAACAATATTACTTACAGAAGTAAGAATTTATTAACTAAGAAAATGAAATTTACATTATTTAAAGGAACAACAATGTTAACCGGACAAAACCTTCGACTAGATTAATAAGATAACATTACATATAACCTCAACACTGTTCACTCAAGTGAACTAAATAAATCAAATTTCATTAAAACTCAACACAACACTCCAGAATAAATATTACTTAAATTAGTAATATCACTTCTGTGGTTAATCGAACTTAGATCCTTATATATATATATATATATATATATATATATATATATATATATATATATATATATATATTGTAGGGTAAAAATCTAATGAAATAGTCTCCACATATAAAACTTTTAATGATATAAACAACGCGTTTCGAACACGTAGTGTTCTTCTTCAGGCATTAACTAAAGGTGAGGGCCTCTGAATAAGACTGACTGCATTCTTATTCTTAAGACTGACTGAGTCAGTCTTATTCAGAGGCCCTCACCTTTAGTTAATGCCTGAAGAAGAACACTACGTGTTCGAAACGCGTTGTTTATATCATTAAAAGTTTTATATGTGGAGACCATTTCATTAGATTTTTACCCTACAATGAGTAAATACCACATAATAACAGATTGCACTACATTAGAATATATATATATATATATATATATATATATATATACATGTATGTATGAAATCAGGTAGGCAACTTATAAAACATTATAAAGCTCGTTAAAAAGAAATATAATACACATACGTATACCATACAAAAAAACTACAGTTTTTACCACCTCAAGCATGTACCAATTATTTATTGTTATCTTCAGTTTGTCTGATGATATCATGATATGAGGAGACAACCAAAAACAATATGCCATAACAAAATAGATTATGATAAGGTGTAAAAAGCAATCTTAAAAGTACTTCATTGTTTCTGATATCCGTTAAATGGAGGTCAAAAAAAGTAAGATTAGTGTGCTTATTAGACCGTTACGCAAGGTTATCATCTTAATTGTTTAAATGGTGAGAAACAATAACTGTCTAAATAGATAAATGTACTTGTTTGTTATTCAGTTTCGAAATTTTGGGCTGAATATTTTCGTGTAAACTACTTTTAGAACATATTCCAAATATCAATAGGAGCAGTTGTTTTATTATGTTCTGTATCCAAGCAATTTTAAGTTATAATATATATATATATATATATATATTAGTGTAGATAGATAGCAGATCTTCTGTAAGCAATGCTTCATAAGAGTGAACCGCAGTCTCAGCATTCACGATCTCCTCACTATTAGATTAGATGTTATGAACCAAGTTCTTTCAATCAAGGGTTATTCGAAATAGGAGTTGGCCAAGTGGCATGGTTCATAAGGATAAAAGACGCTTATAATATACATATATATGTATGATCAAACCACAAGACTAAGATCTTTCAACCGTAACAAGCTGTCTTCGTCAGAGTCAAAAACTCACCTGACTCTGACGAAGACCGCTTGTTACGGTTGAAAAATCTTAGTCTTGTTTTCCCATTTCATACTGTGGTTTGATCATTGATTGTTATTTCACGTGTTTATGTGAAATCTGTTTATATATATATATATATGTATATATTATATCTAAGATTATACAGGGTAAAGAGATCAAGGAAAGAAATAAAAGGAGATGTTTAAAAGTAAAAAAGAAATCCAAAAAGGGATAGATTCAGTACAACAGAAAAGTGCAAAAATATTACATCAGAAAAGTTAAATAAAGATATAGGACATTACAAGGATGTAATACAATAAAAGAGGAATATGAAGTTATATGAGACATTAAAGAAAGCAATGGAGAATAGAGATTAAATAAGGTATTTAACTTACTCATATTTAACTTTATTCTGTACAAATTAAATATTGAAATACATACAGATAATACATGATTTATATATGGTTACAAATTACTGACATCTGTTTCTTAATCATTTCTAAACTTTTTTATATTACACTCCTTATTTCATCTACACAATTACTTATACTCAAAATGTTTCAACTGCTGCATACTTTCGTTAGAACATGGATCAGTCTTGTCTTCAATTTTATATTTATGAAAGCTGATAGAGATAATGGTTGGGATTAGTGTTTAATCCTCTTAAACACCAATTATGAGGCTTAGAGGCCAGAGCGGCCCTCGATTTATTCACGCGGGAGGTGAATAAATCTGAGCACGTCGTCTCTCGGAGAAGGACGTTAAACCGTCGGTCCCGAGCCTGTACGATGTCAGGTACTCGTTAAAGATCCCTACTCTAAATACATTTGAGTTAGGCAAAATTTAGGACTCCCAATGTAGAATCAATCTTCATTGTGTGGTATCACAAAGGGCCAATGCTTGGCCTACGTGTGTTCCCTTGTGGGACTGCCACTGCAACCTAACCTAACCTAACCTAACCTAGAGGCCAGAGCGTCCTCTTGGGAAGCTCTAACTCGTCAGTGGCTTGTTTGAACGATTTTCAAATTCCACTACTATTTTTATATTGATCATTCATGTTGGGTTTAAACCATAGATATTCAAACCCAGATAGACGCTCAGAGTTCTATGTCACTCAATTTAGAGGATTACGAACTAGTCTCCTCCATTATCATCCATTTGCTTTTATAAATAGGAAATTGATACCAAGGACATATTCCTGTCCTGATGAAACTGTGGAAGAGCTAAAACGTGTCGACGCAGGAAATTTATTATATTGTGTAGTAGAAGTAAAAAAGTGTTACATAGAAAATTATCACAACTTATTAAGTAACACTTATCAGCTAAATATGTTCATATTTGTTGCAATATGTGTATTGAAGAAGATCTGCTTCCAAAATTCACTTATATATATATATATAAAGATTTCACATAAACACGTGCAATAACAATCAATGATCAAACCACAATATGAAATGGGAAGGAAAAAAAGACTAAGATCTTTCAACCGTAACAAGTGGTTTTCGCCAGAGTTGGCTTTTTGACTCTGACGAAGGCCGCTTGTTACGGTTGAACGATCTTGGTCTTTTTTCCCCATTTCATATTGTAGTTTGATCATATATATATTAGTAAAAGTTGGAAGCGGTGCTTCTTGAACACATACATTTAAAAAAGACATCTCCGCACTGTTCTTCACAAGTTTTTCTTACATTTCTCGAGTCTCCGAAAATATTTCTTGAGTTCAGATTTATTTCCCAACTCTTTATAGGCTTAATTTTAATTTTATATCCTGATGATGGTAAACGATCACTGAAGTATGTCCATAATTAGTAATAAACCAATTGAAAAAACCTATGGTGAACTATTTTATGATTTGAAGAATCCTGAACTCAAGAAATATTTTCGACAAATTTAAAAAATAACTTGTGAAGAACAGTGCGGATATGTATATATTTATATGCTTGTGTGTGTGTGTGTGTGTTCAACATCTTTGAAGAATTTAGAATTGGAATAAAAAACTTTCGAGAAAGAAACGATCCTCACAGTCTCAAGATCAATAGAGAAACGATCATTTGATGAGAACTGCTACTTGGTAAAAATATATTAATCAAATTTATAAACTTCCTATTATGGTTTAAAGTTGAGATGTATTTATTTTGTTTATTGAGAAATCCTGTTATATATTTTCAAAATATGATAACTGTTGTACATTGAACTAAATAAAGTAAAAAAAAAAAAAAAGATATAGAATACAGAAGAGAACAAGGCACTCACTACGATCGATATTTTGTAGAACAGTTTGTCACAAGGGAAGTTGTGATAATTGAATGAAGTAAGAGAAATGTCTCCAGTTCAACATAAAGGTTACCTCGATGTAGGCTAAGGAATTATAAAAATAAATCTTCTGGGTATGATAGCTCTTCGATATGCCAAACTGAATACATTACTTCCCTCCCCCAGTTCACCTATCCTTCTTATTCTTCTCATGACGAGCTGTTGTTCTAACTATAAATATAGTACTTAATTTATTTTGGTCCATGGTTTATGTATTTTTTATATATATATGGCAATGCTCGTTTTTGCAGTTGCTGTCATTGTATAGCAAATATCTATGATTTCATTTTCTATAATTTCATCAAGCAGAGTGTCTGAGGAGTTATCTTCTGAGCTGTCTGATAAACCAGCAGTTGATTAACTTCCGTTCTCAACAGGTTATTAGTCATATTTACTGAATTACTGCTACTCAATTTAGTGAATTTACTGGATTACTGTTGACAAATTGATAAATGTTGTTACAAACCATATATGCAGTAAATACTACTATTAACAACTGCTCATCTAAGAATAACGTGGGGTAAAATAAACAGAAAAATCTTAATTAACCAAACGATCACAATAAAAAATATGCTTTTTTTTTGTATAACACACAACTGATGCATATAATATCATTACTATAACTACAGGCGTAATAACATTTTTGAAAAGCGAAAGTGTAGATTTCGTGTTACGAAATAATCTCTTGCAGGAGAACATGGCTTTCGTTCCAATAGTCAGTGGATTACATAGTTTATTTGACTTCCTTCTATATTGAATAGTTAAGACAAAGTTTCCCATTTAAAACTTGTAATAATTCCTATTTTTTTGAAAATTGTCTGAAACATGTAAGAAAATATGTTGTTCTAAGATCATTTTTAATTTATGGTATCAGATAATTTCATTTATTATTTTTCAAAGAATGTTTTCAATTTTCAATTCTGTTTTACATTTTTGTTCTTTTATAAAATTATTAAACTGCGAATTTTATGGCATGCTAGTGCTTTTTAAAAAAAACTTTTCTTCCCCTTTGTCAAAAATCATAATACTTCAATTTACTCTGAGCTATTGTTATCATTTTCCTGCGTGCTGTACTCTGTTATAAGGTTGCTGTAAATGTGTAATTAGAAGAAGTATATTAGTTTTTAAGAAGCTTGAAATTTTTGAAAATAATAGATATGAACTGTTAGACTAGAATCAAATCAAATAGTATGGCTTGTATTGCTCTCACAAGCTTTCAGATTGAATTATAAGTCAACATTTTTATGTCATTGAAAAAAATATTTCATTTTGTTTTAAAAATTTGAGAATATTTTATTTTTATTGCTTTTGTATATTTAAAGATAATGCAAAATTTCGAAACTCTAGAAGTAGTAGATTAGAAAAAAAGTACATTTTTGGGAAAAAAGTTACTTTCTCATCATGCATAATTGCTCCTAAAATGTACGGCACATCTACATTATGAGGCTCATTTCCATTAAAATATCAATTTGATCCATCAAAGATTCTGGACTGTAGCATGTCCACAAACTTTGGATACACACTCACACACACAGACATCATCGAAAAAGATTGACTTCTGGACCTCAAAACATGTTATTCCGTCAAAATCTCAAGATTTATTTTTTTTCACGACCACTATACTTAACTTATAGTAAAGTAATAACTCTTTGTGGATATACCAAACTCATTGAGACGAGGGAGTTTATCTATAGCCTATTAGAAACGTTGGGTAAATTCTTTAAGTGTGACTTGTGAAAATCATAATAAGGAAGTGTCATGCGCAGAAGGACTAGATCATTTGTTCTGTTGACTCACATTCTGAGACTTTGGTCAACATAAAGAGCATCACGAATGACATTTGGGTCTGGCAACAATAAAAAGAGCATATTAAAACTTTTCAAAGCACTTTTCACGCAGTAACAGTATAGAATGATACATTATAGAAAACGTTCCATGATGAAAATAAGTGTATTTCCGTGATGATAAAATAATATGTAACAAACAACAATGTTACCGCTTGTTGTTAATAACTTGCGTAGAAACTATTGCAATAAACATAATTGCTAAACATTTAAACATAATTCACTTAGGATTTCTGCAAAAACACTTTTGGTTATGCACCTTGAGTCAATTAATTCCTTCACTCCTTTAGCATATGAGTCTTATTCACCAAAATACTGCAAAACAACAACGAGAATATTTCATATCCATACTTATACGGCATAATTTAATTTCTCAAACATCCCTATAAGCTCTGTTTCGATATTCCAATATTCAAATATACACTTTCATTCCTTACATTTTCACTGGGTGATCTGATTTAGTCCAATAAAGAAGTAATTACTTTGAAATGTATAATGATACAGGAATATCATTGCAATGTGCATGATAGTTGCTTCAACTGCCAAGTTAATAATCTAAAAATAATGTTTGTTATAACGTTGTTGACATTCGAACATTTTTAATAAATGAACATTAATTAGTTTAAAACTCAATATTGTGTATCAGAGCATCCTTTCTTGCTTCCGGGAGGGAGGTGATGTCAATCGTTTTTGGAGTCCACTTGTCATCCAAACCGTTAAGGAAACATTCGTTTTTTCTTGTTACGCCATATAAAAAATCCGAGCCCTCGGATCTTTGGATTTTCAAAAAGGTAGATAGGTTGAAATACCGACGTACTTTTTATATCCTATACTAACCCTAAGTTATTAAATATGACAACATTTTAAGTAAATATTATGAAATATAGTAAATGAATAATTTCTACTGAGGTTAGTTATATTAGAATCAATAGTAATATTATCTGTCATAGCTCATTTAATATTTGCAGAGCTCGACTGGTTAAGGGTCCTTCTGGTTTCCATCTTCAAGAACAACTGATTGTGGTTTCATGTTTCTGATAACCTACCACCGCTATTTAAGTCATTAAAACCTATGGTGTCTGTAGAGTTAACTCTATTATTTTAGTTTGTATGTTTATTTAATTACTAAACTTTATTCTTTTATTTGTCATCTCATCGTCTATTTCAAGTTCCTTATGTCGCCATTTAAATTTTATGAAAGGTCTAGTTCTAATGTCTGTTTGATAGTTTGTTTGTTCGTTAGTTATATCGTCCGTCATTTTATGTTTGTAAATTCCATTTCTTCCCTTATATTCTTTCGTTGTTCTTTTCGTCCTATCTGTAGTAAGCCCATTGTGTTTTCGATGCTGTCTGAGATATTCAAAATTTATTAGGTGGTTTGCGTAGTTCGATTTATTTGTATTACTAGTGTAGTCCTTAATGTGCTCTTTTAATCTGTCTTTTAGTGTTCTTCCCGTTTGCCCTATGTAATTTATGCCGCTGTCATAAAAGCTAATTTTAAAGAATATTTTCTTAAAAGGGTCGCAACCCTTCTTAAAGGTATGCGTCTTTCAGACAAGCGACATTAGTGTAAACCACTTAAAGTACTAATACTATAAGAAATATACTTTCTTTTTTTGTATTCACAATATATACATTTGCAATTTAAAAGCTGTTTCTTTTTTAATGTTGATCAAAAGAAAATTAAGAAAAGCTTTGCTCATTTCTGTTTTTTCTTGTTTCTAATATAAGATAAAAACTTTCTGGTTATATACATTGTATAGTTGTGAATTATTTACACAACTACATTTTTGGAGCAATGATTCTATTTCTACTTCTAGAACAAAACATTATCCGAACAACATTTACAAAACTAATGTTAATATCCTTCTTGTTCGATAAATGTGCATATTCTCAGTTCCAGCAATCTTGTAGTTTCTGAAAATATATCTATGACCACTAAATATTCACGGAAAATGTTGACGTAACTAATCAAACGAAGTATTTGTAAAGACAAACTTTTATGTCTTTTAAAAATATAAGTGTATTATATTATTATTAATATATTATATATAATAATATATAATATTATATATTATATACAGTTATATAATATATAACTGATACAGCAACTCCAAATCTCTATGAAATCTTTTAAAAACGTATACACATTAATTACATAATTCTGTCTGAAGAATGCTCTGGTATCTGTAAAGAGTTGATGGATGGTAAAAGTGAAATACTTAATTAAGTAAAAGGCTTAGAGGCTACCTAATTAGGGATATCTCGCAGGAGAGTAACTATCTTAATCTGTTGAGGCTGCTATAAGCTATACGGAGTACTCTTCTTTTTTTTGAATAGTTTACATATTTCAATAGAATTTTTATACTTAACTGAGGTATTATAAAGGATGTAATTTGTAATATGATGGCGAATGGCGAATTTGTAATAAAGATATATAATTTGAGGGCGAATTTTAAAGCTTTACGAATGAATAGAGTAACTTTGTTGACTGAACAGCCTGATTAATTTTAATTGGCGTCGTACGTAAACATTTAACATGAGCTTGTGTTTCTGAGGATATGGACTCAAAAAATTCATGTATAAAACAATTCCAAGAAACTTAAAGTGTTAATAAATATTAACTGGTGTTAATGTTAATAAATATTATCTATAATTTCTGGTGTCATTAAGAGAGCCTTTTTGATTATTTGTCGACGTCTAGAATAGCCTTATGCTGGAAAGGCTTGACAAGAGACCGCTTCTGCCTTTTCAATACTTTATCACAAGACTATTTCAGTACAAGACTAAATACCACACTCTAATTACTCAACTTCTAAGGTTGAGTCAAACTCTTCTGCAACTAGATTAATATTCATCTAATAGGTTAAGATGAATCTTTTCTTGGGATGGCTCCAAACCTGGGTAAAATTTAAATGAAGAAAAAAAAATACTTTGGGGTAGCCATGGAAAGGCTGGTCAGAGATCTCGAAATGACTGAAGGCGCTTGAGGAGGAGAATAAGACTAAAGAAAAGTAAATAGAAAACCTCAATATTAAGCCTCCGACAAAAAACATACCAGACAGTTAATTAGGTAACCTTTCAATAAACTGACATTTAGTTTATTGAACCTCAAAAAAATAATGTAACAGCAGTAGGTAGCGACTACAGTGGTGTAATATTTATGTTGGCAATCAGCTTAGGGTTCCACTGGCATCCATTAAAACTATTTATCTGTTTCAATTGAAAAGAGTTTAAATTGTTTATGTTCAATCATAATTATGTAATAACATTCAGTAAATCACAGTCTATTCTATAATTTTAATTGTTCATTTGGCATCGTACTGAGATGGATTCTTTCTTAAAGGGAACTGGCTAATAACATTTACCTGAATCTAGTTCCCTTGTCAATAAATATATAAATACTCATTTTATAAAACTCGAAGAATAAAAACCCAATTTTAATCCAATTTAAATTTCTTGAAAAATAATATTAAAACTAAACTTTGGAAATTCAGACTTATTTATAAAACTATGGAATAGAAATAATTAAACTCTCCGTCCTTGAATGTATAATCAGTATTAAGAACAACGCACTGGCATTATCTTGGTTCAATCAATGACCAATTTATTTAATACCATTCGTTCTACTCATGGAAAATGGTATTCCCCTTATTCTAAAATAAGAAGTCAAAGCAGTTTGAACTTTATTATTTCGAAATCATCTCAAAAATAATATATTAGAGAAAACTATTCAAATATTAAACTAATTAAAGTTTTATTAACTTAAAATGATTGAACATCAACAACTTTATGTCAAATACATAAATAGTTTTTAAATTATTAATTTGGTAGTTGAAGCAACCAATATATTCCTATCATGTTTATTTTTCCATACGTTTTTCTTACATAGGCAGTTATTAATTAATACTAGTATTTACTGTATATATGGTCTATAACGTTTATCAACTGATTTCATCCTGCTGATCAATCAAAACGTTAATTTTATATAGCTGACCAGACATAAAATTTCGTATCACAAAGGAAGAAACGTAAGCATTTTATGATTTCCGAACGACATTGAAAAAATTCTTTCGGTAATATAAGATAAGAGATTATTTTCTTTAAAGAATACGTTCAAAATGAACGACTTGTATATATATATTGTTTCTGCCTTTCCAATGTTTTATCACGAGACTATTTCAGTACAAGACTAAATACTATACTCTAATTACTCAACTTCTAAGGTTTGTACTTCTCTCCATTACCTTGGAGAGAAGTACCCTAGATATTCCGGAAGTGAGCAAGATATTTTTTTGTTCTAAACTATCGAATGAAATAGAGTTTTATGTACTTTAAAATATTGTAATTTGCACAAAATTTGCATATTAAAGAAATATAATACTAATAAAACAGATACAATTTAGTAAATTTAAATATTAAAAGAGGCTTGTATAGGTAATCCAAAATTATACATTTCAGTAAGTAACACTAGTCTGGAACAGAATCAAAATGTTTAAAAGTTGTTTTTACCAGGAATACTTTATTCTACGAATATATTCTTGTCTAGGTTGGATCTCTCAATTGCTGATGCAGTATACTTACAGTTTTATTTTCTGTATAGTTTTGTGTGTTCACAAGTATGACGCCGAAAGAATGTCTCAATTCGTGAACCCACTGACGACCCAAGTGACTCAATTTATTTTAGAAACATTTTAAAACGGAGGGAAAAACAAATCTGACTGGTGAGAAAACGGTAATGATACTCTAAGAGGACACCGAAAAAAGAAACAAGAGCACATGTAGAGTTGACTGACGTTTCTACAGAAGGTAACTCCCCTTCAAAACAATAGCAAGCTTTCTCTATACCACCTTCTACTTACGATTTTGGCCCTAGCAAAACAGGACAACAGCTCTTAATTATTAGCTTTGAGACTGTGCTTGACTTACGCATATAAGTACATATAATAAACCTCTATGTCTGTGCATGTATGTACGTGTGAATTAGTGTCTGTACATATACAGAATGAAAGGGTATAGAGAGTACAAACAAATCAAAAGTGCATTCCTGTAGATAATTTTCTGAAAAAGACCACTAAAATGTCCTATATGCTCCTTTAAGGAGCTTTGGACAATTTGAGAAGCTCCATTTAAAACATGAAATACATATCCGATTCGGATTCAATTTAAATTATATGTATCAAACACTTAGTTATGTAATAACAAATTCTGAGATAGGCAAAGAAGTAATCTTTCTTCTGTGGAGGGGGGGGGGGGGATTTTTACATGGAAGTCCCATGTAAAAATTCATATAAATATTAAACTTTGATAAACCATGACTAAATTACATACATACACGTAAATACACAATATATATATATATATATATATATTATATATACATATAATCCATACCACAATAATCACTTGAGGTTTCACTCTAACGAAGACCGCTTGTTACAGTTGAAAAAATTTAGTCTTTTTTCTCATTTCTTATTTTGGTTTGGACCATGATTATTATTTCAAGTGTTCTTTGTGAAATCTTGTTTATATATATATAAGAATTCAAAATTCAAGAAGAGTAACGCACAGAGTTAGGAAACACACTTACAGACCCAAATTTTTGGGTAGTCCGTCTTCAGGAGAAAAGAGAAAAGGAGACCAAGCACGTTGTCTAAACGGACGTTGAGTCTACAACGTGTTTGGTCTCCTTTTCTCTTTTCTCCTGAAGACGGACTACCCGAAAATTTGGGTCTGTAAGTGTGTTTCCTTACTCTGTGCGTTACTCTTCTTGAATTTTGAACTCATATTGTGTCCAGTTTGGATCGTGTTTCATTTTCTGAAGTGATATATATATATATATATATATATATATATATATATATATATATATATATATTAGTGAAGGTAGGTTGCAATTCTTCTTGCAAACCAGTTTCTAAAAATTTTATGCCAATTTCATGCTTGGTTACCTTTTTTGAGAGTTTCTCTAATGTCCTACAGGCTCTTCTCAGTTCCTCGGGGAATAAAAAAATCAACTATATATATATGCAGAGAAATTACAACAAATAAACACGTAATGCAATCAATGAAGTCTAATATATATATATATATATATATATATGTGTGTGTGTGTGTGTGTGTGTGTGTGTGTGTGTGTGTGTGTGTGTGTGTGTATATATAAAAGTTCAATATATACGAAAAAATATAAAGAAATTAAAAACACACACTTACAGCCTCTAATTTTCTAATTAACCAGGTCTGTGTTTTTAATGTGTTTTTAACTTCTCAATGTTTTTTCATAAATTAAACTTTATTTGTCCCTTTCACATCCTATGTTAGTCGAAGAAGTGTACATATATGAATATACACTTCTGGATTAAATGTAAGCTATAGTGGAACTTAATAAAACATTTAAAAATATTATCTGAGGAAGACAATAAAAGTGTTCTCCAATCCAATGTCCCCCTAAATCTCTTTTTTAAATAATAATATTTAAAACATATTTATATATATATATATATATATATATATATATATATATATATATACTCGTGTGTGTGTGTGTGTGTGTGTGTGTGTGTGTGTATGTGTGTGTATTTTGTCTATGTATGTAAACTAATGTGAATCATGTTAATTAGTTTGATTCTTTTCATAATTTCATTTTGATTCACCGATTAGATATGGACATGTTGATATATTTATTTTGATGCAGAAATAGATGCAAAATTTCTGAAATGACATATAGTATTCAGACTTGTCCAAGATTAAGAAATTGTTGAATTAAATACCCAGGAAATCAAAATAACTAAATAATCTGAAAGCTATTAATTTGCATATACAATCACACACACACACACAGACACATATATATATATATATATATATATATATATATATATAAAAGTTTTCACATAAACACGTGAAATAGAAATCAATGATCAAGCCACAATATGAAATATTCAGTTGGGTTTTTGACTCTGACGAAGACCGCTTGTTACGGTTGAAAGATCTTAAGTCTTTTTTTCCCATTTCATATTGTGGTTTGATCATTGATTGTTATTTCACGTGTTTATGTGAAATCTTTTTATATATATATTTCTTGATTCTGAATTCACTCTAAAGGCTTTTACATTCGGAGTATTGATATTTTTTTACACCACAGCCTATCTAACACCACCACATTTTTTTATCTACCTGACCGATACATTTCCATCCATTCCTCAACAATTTTAACTATTGTGTAAGAAACTATATTATGTAACATTTTATAAACAATGTAAGACATCTAGGTTTTTAAATGCACCCTTCGAGAGTCATGAGGAATTGTGAAGAATACCATATATAGGATAACATATAATTGTATTATTGTAATTATATTTAAATCTGTATAGAATACTAAATAATATAAAAAATATTCTGAGAATGTGGTACAAATCTCTGAATTTCCAATTAAGAGTTATTAGGAGTGAAAGGGGCAAAAGAATAAATAAAAATTTGTTATTTGTACAATTTATTAACTAGAATCCTTTTAGATAGATACTTAATTATGTAAAAGCATTTTCCTAGAGAGACAAAGAGAAATGATTCTGAATAATCGGTTAGTTCCTCCGTAAGAGAGCTTGATGCGGAAGGGAACTGTTTGGCATGCGAGGAGAAATTTTCTTCTCCTGATGACGATGAGGACGAAATATTGAAATGTATTGTTTTGTTTTTTTTTCATGTTCTTTCTTCTTAATTGTCTGATAAGATGTCCTAACTGGCTCATTTTCTTTTTAATTATATATATATATATATATAATAACTATATTATATATAGTTAATATTATAATATATATAATTTTTATTATATATATATATATATATATATATATATATATATGCAAACATGCATATATGAGTATGTTCAAACAATTCGAATGCTGAAAGTTAAGTTATTATATATATATATATATATATATATATTTGTGTGTGTGCATGTGTGTATTAAATTACACCAAAAGTACAAAGAGAAGAACTAACATAACTCCCTTCTACATTTTAACTGTCGTCGTCATCGGGAATAAAAGCAGACCACTCAGTCGACAGCCAAAGACTCACAACTCACTAAAACTCATGATCATGACGGCTGAAACTTTTATTAGTATACATATGCATATATATATATAAAGACAATTTATTTGTTATATATATACCCAACTGAGTCAGCCGCTGCTGTTCCAGAAGATTACATTTACCTGTGACGACGCCTGTCGAAATATAGTAGTGAGTCTCGTATGTCTATGTTTATGTTTTTCTCTTTTCGTTATTGTGTTATAAATATATACATTAAACTTCGCAGCAGCTTCTGCAGTCGCTCACCTCTTGCTAATTGTCTTTCAATTTCATACTTCTTTTCAATGAGTAGACAGGAATTCCCAAAATGTGTTAGCTAGAGATCCGCGCTTTACACTATCACTTTATACTGTAATACTAGATTCTGGGGTCGACACAAATGAAATAAAAACAACTAAACAAATATATTAGTTAACACTACAAACTATTGTAACTGTTTGAAAACTATTGTAGTAGTAGTTGGTAATAGTAAACAGTCCTTCATTTATGCATGTTTGGTTGAAGAGTACACAATATTTTCAATAAACAATTTAGTACTGTCCAACCAAACATGCATATATGAGTATGTTCAAACAATTCGAATGCTGAAAGTTAAGTTATTGTCGACCGTCTAATAGAATAGGGTTAAACTGAATCAGGTTAGTTAGGTCTTTCACGTTCATTTTCAAATATTCTTGCTTCAGCATATGGAAAAGATTTTAAATAAAAACAAAATGTTCGCATTGACAGTTTGATTCCAATCTGGAAGGCTGAGCTAACCCTGATTCATTTTATATATATACGAATAAGAATTTAAACTAAAACATTAAAAAAACCTCGCAGATAGCCTCACATTTCGATATTTCGAAATCCGTCATAATGAGGTCAAAAGAAGTTGGTTAATGCAACGGATATCAAAATATCGAAAAGTGAGTCTATCAGTGAAGGTTTTATGTGTCACTTTAAATTGTTTTTTGTAATTAGTCTTCGGGATCGTTATTCATTTATCACTCACACACACACACACACACACACACACACACACATATATATATATATATATATATATATATATATATATATAAAGTGTTCAAACTGGGTTTTTACGCTAACGAAGACCGCTTGATATGGTTGAAAGATCTTAGTCTTTTTTTCCCAGTTCTTATTGTGGGTTGAATATTAATTTTAATTTCATGTGTTTATTGTAAAAATCTCCTTATGCATATATATAAGTGTGTGTATGTAAGAACAATCCTTCTTAAAAAAGAATGAATCATACGTATGTTAGAATTCCTAGAATACTTTAGAATACCTTCGTTGTTTTCTGTAATCTCTTTGCGTTTTTGTATGCTTTACGTGTCTTTTCCTAAAGTGACAGTTTTATCTATAATTTGTAAGTTTTAATATATATCTTTTGTATCTTATTTTTCAGTGTTAGTTACGCTAATGTTTTAGCATTTTTATGAGTTCCAGTTTTTGGTTTAAGCATATTTTAGACATACATATAATCAGATTTCACAATAAATACGTGAAATGAAAATCAACGTCTAAATAACGGTAAGAAATTCAGAATTCGCCTCTTCAAAGTAACATGATGAATTGAGTAGAAAACTCAATGATTGAGTGATACTTTGACTTTGGCAAAAACCAACTATTTTCGTAAAAAGAACTTAATCAATCCCATTTCTGATTTCTTCCTCTTGTTTAGAGGCTGATATACATAGACATCAACACAATGCCAAAAGAAAAATGAAGAGATTTAGGCCTTTCAAAGTTTTTAGTTATCAATTTTTAGTTTTCAAAGAACTGAGAACTACTGGTCAAAGTACTTAGAAGGCATGTTCATTGTAACATTTCTATATATATGCTTGTGCCTGTAATTTTTGATTCTCATTTAGACAATCTGAATGTGTAACTATAATTTTATTTATGACACTCTGGTATTTCACAATACAGGTAGTTTCTGGTATTCTAAAAAATGGTCTTTCAAATATAAATAATCATAATTTGTCTACCATCATTGTTAGATCTACCACTGTTTGCTCGCAGCTTTTCTACCTTAAGATCAAGGAAGTATGTGGCTTATGACTTGTTATCAGTGTTTGAGTGGTTTGTTCGAAAAGTCTAGCGATCTGTTTGGACACATTTATATAGATAGGAAAAAATGTATTTTACAGATGAAAAGCTGGATATCAATTAACTTTCCTTCGCATCACCTCCTACTTCAATGTTTTGATGATCTGAGAGTTCTCCGGAACATTACTTACTTTTGTTGCTCAGTAATATATTTGGTCCTCTAGTGATCATAAACATACGAGCCACTGTAAGTCATTTTAACTATGCCCAGAAACAGGCAATCATCCATATTTTTTGCAGCATTCAACGATTGTTCTTCCGAGTGCGTGGCTATTGCAGGAAAAATTACTTAGTTCAAAAATAAACTCTGCTACCAGTTATTTGTAATGAGGATCATTCTATTATATTTTAATTATCTTTATGCTTGTAAGTAAAAAGAAATCTGGAGTGGCCTACACTCAACTTTACTTTAAGTAAACTTAATATCAAACTTCTTGGGTATAGAATATATAATGTCCCCTTTTAAGCATAATATAAATGTCTAGATGGAGGAGGTTTATTAGTCTTTCATTCCTGGAGGTAGTACAGACAGTGATTGATCCACTTATCAATATACCATATATGCTTATTTTTGTATATCACACCACTGACGCATATAATATCATTAGTGTAGCTACAGGAGTAATAACATTTTTGAAAAGCGAAAGTGTAGATTTCTTGTTACGAAATAATCATTTACAGAGATTTAGAGGAAAACATGGCTTTTGTTCCACGAGACAGTTCCTCTACCTACAATGAATAATTCAGACAAAGTTTGCCATTTAAAACTTTGATATATTCCTATATTGTCTGAAAAATGTCAGAAACATATAAAAAAAACTGTCGCTTTAAGATAATTTTTAATTTATAGTAAAGGATAATTTCATTTATTATTTTTCAAAGATTGTTTTCAATTATATATAGCTTTATAGCTCTTTGCCGTAATTGAAATTCCATGCTTTTTTTTATAAATTGTTAATTACTCCGTTCAATTTTTTGACAAACTTTTATGGTTTTTTAATGAGCCGTTTAGAGTCAAAAGAACATTTTCTGAAAACAGAAAATGTACTCTAACGTCCCTTTGGTTAATGTAATTTTTGGAAAAATGATTCAACTCATCCTCCACATAAAGTTCTAATTTTAGGTATAGTTTCATTTTAATCCGTTGAATGGTATGGCTTGTATCGCTCTCACAAGCATTCAGATTGAATTGTAAATCAAAATGTGTAAAATTTATTGAAAAAAATAAACTTCTGTTCTTTTAAAAAGCTGAGAACATTTTTCGTTTATTGCTTTTGCAGCCCAAAAGATAATGCCGAAATTTCAAGGCTCTAAAATTAGTAGTTTAGGAGAAAAAATGTTATCAAAAAACAGTTTTGGCAAAAAAAAGTAACTTTCCTATCATACATAATTGCTCCCAAACTATTCAGCACATCTACACAATGAAGCAATTTTTTGTGCAAAATATCAATTTGATCCATCAAAGGTTCTGGACTGTAGTGTGGCCACAAACTTTGGATACAAATCAACCACCCAACCACCCACCCACCCACACACACACACACACACACACACACACACACACACACACACACACACACACACACACACACACACACATGCAGACATCATCGAAAAAACTTCATAAAACGACTTCCACGATCACTATACTTTCCTTACAGTAAAGTAAAAATAATTTGTTGATTTTCTAATGCTTTGCAGTATACAAATAGTGTAAAATCGTCATGTTTAATCATGAGAAATCATAAGATACACCAGATCCGTCTGTAACATTTACGACCATCTGTTGAAATGGTTCTTTCTTACCATGCTTCTTCTTGGAACATATTCTCATCTGGTATACATACACCCATACGTCAGTTTTATGAATTCTGGTTAATAAATATCGCAAATAGGATTTAAAACCCAAACCAACTGACTGCATTTGTATCAGATGTACGGATAGTATACAACACCTTGTGGAGAAAAAAAGATGAAAAATATAACACTGGGTATTATGAAAATCGTAGAATTCTTCCAGGAGTAATTTAAGTATGAAGATGGTAAGCAGTAAAATTAGAACTTTTGCAAAACCTGCAGCAGATCCAAAATCATCTGGTACTTAAAAATTGTCAACTTGCACCTATGTACCTGAAGAAAAAACACGTCCTATTTTCTATTTCAAGTAAATTTGTATTACGTTATTTAAGAATAAATTTCTTATATTACACTAAAAGGTATTCCACCTTACAACTCTTTCTATGTAAACTTTTAAATTATAATAGAATATATAGGTATTTGAAATCCACATTATGAAAATTATGCTACATTGAAAAATAGAGCTAACTGCGTTTGGGGTGCATGTATAATCTCTTTTCTATTCTAAAATATATTTTTTTTCAGAACCAAAATAAAGAGTTGAATAGATAATATTATGTTAATACATTATATTATTATGTATTAAAATGTGTTTGGTTAAAAAACATTTTGGTTTGTTTTGGTGGCCAAAGTAAACAGAAGTAAAAAAAACTTAATAATGTAGGTTATAGTACCTGTACCATATTTTAATGAAATATAAAGATAAGAAAGGGTGAACTGATTAGAAAAATATATTAAGTTTATTTGAATAGAAGGCTTAAGATACCATGATACACAAGATAATTCTAGCTAAGACATTGACAAGCGCATTCCACATGTAAATTCTATAATGAATACAGTAGTGGAGACAATGAAAGCTGTTGATAATGGAGAGAAATCTAAATATTTTGAAATGAATATGTATTTATCTCGGGGAACACGAAACACTTGATAACCGTACACTTATAGACTGTTGTAAATACTTATCAAGTTATAGACTTTTTAAATAAAAGGTCATCAAATGTATCTTGTATTTACAAAATATTATACTGAAGTAGAAAAAAAAATTTTTTTTAGAAAAATAGAAACTACCCTTCCATTTTCATTAAAAAAAAATAACTGCTCCATATTTTAGAATTGCTAAAGTTGTTTTATTCCAGGCTGGAAAATGTTCTGAAAACTTCATATAGGAACTAATTTTTTAGATTACTTTCGTCATTTAATTCGGAAAACTTTGAAGGGTATAAAAAAATAATAAATACTCCTTTTTCTTAAGAAAATAATTATATTTATATAGTTATAAGTATATTTTTTGGACGGATGAGTTTCATTAATAACAGAAATTGTAATCATATTTTATTTAGTTTTACTTTCAGTTGCAACTTTATAAAGCATTATTTTAATATATATATATATTATTTCATCCGAGAATAAAACATTAACATATACGTGTAAAAATATGTTCATAAGAAAGGTACGTATAACATATGTTTTTGAAAGATGAAATGGGCAAAAACTAACAACAACATCACAGAATAGCACTTATGAGTGTAAAGACAATCAACTGTAGGATAGATAATTGTAAACAGCTTGTGCTTAAAGATTTTCAATACAGGAATTTACAAGAAATTTTGCAAGTACATCAACATTTAACAAAGTAAAATACAAGGATTGTGGTGGTAGATGGAATCCAGTGTTAAGTATGAAGTCGATAGTGAAGCAGAAGAGATGAGGTGATGGGATGTCGTACCAGATTGTGCATTTACATCGGACAAGGCAACAATGTAAATGCAAACCTGGCACCCATCCCAAACACCGATACCATCGTCAGAGACCACTAGAGTGACCTTGCAGCGCATCATCAGTTACACACTCCACCTCATGCTCGCTAAACACTGGCAACCTGTTAGTGGCTTTCTACCTTCTACGTCTACAGCACTACAAGCTAGCCGGAGCAAGCAAACCTAGTTCAAACCACCTGTTTATTACTTATCTATCATAAGCAACAACTCACTTGTATTCATAGTAAATAGCCAAACTAGTAACAGGTCTACTGCGCTGTACCATATCTTGGCATGCTTTACACTAAATAGTTTTTTCTGAGTTATCAAAGTAAACCATTATTGAAATTTATAAAACTTTCATTATCAATTATAAACAAATTATTTGATAATCCACTGATAGAATCTGTTCGCTTCGAATATAGCCTATCCTATACAAATATCAATGAACTTTTTATTAAAAATTTCTGATGCATATTAGTAAATACAACTGTTCGTGAATTGTTAATTTTCATCGCTTACGACGCAAAATCACCATTAAAAAGCTGCATATTTAGACCAAATCTTCTTAACATTGCAAGATGCACAAGACGTTACGTTTTAATTAAATGTTTACCTTTTTTATAAAAAATTTTCTACATTTAAAAGAGAACTAGGAACAGATAAAAGAGAAACTATAGCGGAATGATATCCAAATAATATTATGTCTGAAAATAATATAAATATATTGCCGTGTCATCAATCTTCAATGTGAAAAAGATGGGAAATAACATGGAATATTATTTAAAACAATGGCTGGTGCTGGTTGACATTTTTTCTCGGTTTAAACCCATTTGAAAGTTGAAGGTATATAAAGCCCAGAAATCAATCAAAATCTCAATGGAATCAAAAAGAAGCTATAAGGTGAATTTTTAACTTGAGCCAACATTTTGATCCGTACCTCAAAGTTATAATCAATGTATAATTTTAACTTTCTTCCTTCCCAAACCTGACGTCACCGGGAACTAGTCATTAAATTTTGATTTGCGTTTACCAAATTATTTCCATTTAAATTTCAAGGATATTTTTACTGAAGAAAACATCGGTTTGAATTTGTTACAACAGACTTTGAATCTCGGATTAATTAGCCTTTTATACTAATAACCGTACCATTGGACTTCCCAGTTACGTAATGAAATCGTTAAAACAATTAGAATGTAAGATAGTGTACTGAAATTTTGTTTCTACATTTTGCATTATATTCATATATAAAAAATTCTTAATATACGAAAATATTTTAAATATCATGCATTAACATCAATTAAGCAACGAGAAATATAATAATACAAAGCCAGATGGTAAAGAAGTTGAAACTTTTGATTAAATGTCCAGCGTTTTATAAAGTATGAAGCTAAACAAGAAATTAAGTGCTTTGATCAAACAGACTTCATCAGAGCCTAATAAACAATTACAAAGTTGCTATACAACGCGTTGTGTTTTTTTATATTTGTTTTTCTATCACATTCATCAAAAACAAAAGAACAAAATCAATGATTTTATCACCAAAAAAAACATATATAATACTTTTTATAGAAATATTTGTAAAATAAATAAAAAAAAAACTAACTATGCATGCAGAAATTTGTTAATGGTTTCTATAGTGCATTTATAAAATATTTTTTTAGAATTTCAATGGCATTCAGTTAAGCAATAAAATTAATTATTGCTTAACTGAATAAGTAATAATTAATTACTTAAATTAATTAATTAAAAAATAATTACTTATTGGAAAACAAGGCTATTTGGTTAATTGGATATGCTAATCTAAATGTTTGGAAATTTTCATAATTAATATTAAAAGCCTTCTTATGATTCTAGTAAACACTTACCTATTGCCTAAAGAAAGGTGTTAAATGCAGCAAAGCCAAGGATGGGAGAAAAAAGGGGACGCTTGACTGGGCAAGTTGGCATATTGGAAAAGAAATATGTACAAGCGTTCATGCCACTTCATAGCTTTATTAAAATATTATAAACAGAAAGAGTTTAATTCATTTTGAATTGTACTAGGTAGAACAAACTATGTCAATTCATTATAAATAATAAAAATGGAAAGCATAAACATATTTATAATGTTTTTATTAAGCTAATCTAATGTATATTCCTTCTTACTAGATTAGGCTTCCAGTCATTTGATCAATATTTTTCATAATTTTATTCATATATTCTAAGCCTTGATAAACCACTTTTAAAGTTTTTTTACACTTTTATTATTAAGTATTGTTCAATTAAAACGCCAAGTTTTTTTATATGGTTATTTACAGAAAAAGACTCATTAAGCGTGTTAATTCATAAAATGTTATATTTCTGAAAGATTAAAAATGTTTACTACAAAAGATAAAATTTAGAATAGTTAATAATAATAGCTGCTACAAAGAAGGTGAGCAGATTTAAAAGATTAGACTGGAGATATTCAACTGATGATTCGCCACATAAATCCCAGTTTTTGAAAGTATTTAACGCTTTTGAGATACCAAGATCTGTGAATAACCTTTGAGCAAAATACTTGTAATTTTGAAAATTAATAGCCAATAAAAAACCTAATTATGAACTCTTATATTAGTAGACTCTTAAAAAATTATTCCCTAAACTTATTAAAGAATGTCAATTGAAACATATTGAAGAATTTTAATTATATACTTAAAATGTATGCTATGAGCAATATAAATATATTATTATTTGTTTTAAATGTATTTTTGCCATTTTTAAATTGTTCTTTTTCTCTTTTCTTTCTTTTTTTATTTTAATCATCCTTTCTCTCTTTTTGACGGCATTAATCAAATTTAGAAACATTAAGTATTTGTCAATGCTAACTTGAAACCTAGTTTTTTTCTTAATGTTTTGTCATTAATTAAATTTCTTGAAAGTTTCTAGAGCCTACAAAAGCATTTCTTCAAACTTGGATTTAATTGGAAAAGTTGTTCACCAATTTTCTTTCATTTTTTTTTTTTTTTTTTGACACCAGTAGTTTGCAAGTTTTGATTGCTTTGATCTTGATGAAAATTGGCAGAGTTGTTGGTTTTCTGTTTTGGTTGAAATTGTGAAGTTTAATTTTATTGGTTCTTGTTTCTAATCTTTGTTTTTTAATATCAGAGCTGATTTCTTTGTTGATTTCAATATCACCTACTTGCTATTTATAAGCTTAAAAATTTTGGCAAGTTTTAACCTGTGATAAGAGTAAAAACAACGCTGAAGAGGTGCGCGCGTTACATACAGTCTATTATACAAAATCAAAAAAAAATAAAATATCATCACAATGAAAAGACAGGTGACTGCAGGTAGTCTATCCAACAAACCAAAGAAGGCTAATACTACCATTGAAATGAAAACATAAGCAACAATGGACAAAGAGGAAGATCTCGAAGTCAGGAAAGCGTAACAAGTGACACCACAAGTGTTATCAGTTGGGCATCTGCAAACCCAACAATAAATTTCTTATCGCCAAATAGGTTTAGTGTATTAGCTGTGGAAGATGAAACATCCAAACTTAGCAACACAACAGTGATTACAACCCCAACAGAAGAGAAACATAAACAATCAGATCAAAAACTAGATAAGCCTCCTCCAATATTTGTCAAATATATTGTTGACTATAGCTCATTCCACAAAACGTTAAAAGAGCTGATATGACCAAAACAGTTTTCTTGTCAAGCCAGAATTGACACCACAGGAGATAATTACAGGAAACTCGTACATACTCTGAAAGAACGAAAATGTAATTATCATACGTATTAACTGAAGGAAGAAAGATCATGTAGAGTAGTGTTGAGAAATCTACCCCACCATTCCTACACAAGACTTAATAGAAGAAATACACTCATTAGGATTTAATGCCCGGAACATTACCAATATACTGTCACCTACTAAATAAAAGCTTCCGCTTTTCTTTCTTGACCTGGAGTCCTCTCCAAAAAACAATGATATATTTATGGTGACACATATGTATGCAAGTCGGATTAGGGTAGAGGAACCGTACAAAAATAAACAGATTGCTCAGTGTAGGCACTGACTAGAATATGGCAATACCAAGACATACTGCAACTATGCACCTCGATGCGTCAAATGTGCGGAGAACCATTGGACTCAGGATTAGACTAAGCCTAAAGAAGCTCAAGCTAAGTGTACTCTATGCATCGACAATCATCTTGCCGACTATTGTAGATGCATCACCCATAAGGAACTGCAGAAATTAAGACGAAAGAGTTTCTCTGCCATGAGGCAACCTCTGAACATCTCAGAAGCAAAACAACACACGACAAGTGAATGCCGTCCATCTCTGAGTATGCACAGGTACTAAATGTGCCTGAGTATGCACAAAGGCTGGGGTGAACTCTCTTCAGGAGCCTCAACCGGCAACAAAACAATCTTTTATTCCTCCCCCACCCACATGCTCCGAAAATCTACAATGATGTCTTCTTCCCTTAGTGAATTTTGCTCACCCATCAGTCTGTTTGTGACCTTGTTTACAACAGTAGTAGAGGAAGTAATTCCCTCACTTGCCCGACCTCTTCATTTGCCATGCCACCCCTTCAATCTCTTACCTGTGAAACGCTCACGGTTTGGGACTTAGTATAACGAACTAAACGTACTCTTACAACGGAAAAGAATAGATGTTGCCCTACTAACTGAAACTCACCGTTTCACCTTACCTCCAGACACTGCATGCGGTGGAACAGCTATTGTAGTTCATAACAGTTTATCCCCCTTTCTCGTACCTCATGATTTCTCTATGTCACTACAAAACACTGTTGTAAACCTGTCCCTTCATCTTTCAACTTTAATTTAGCAGCTGTTTACTGCCCACCCAATCACAAAGTTACCCAAACACAATTGCTTTCACTTTTTTGTCATTCACTTGGTACTCACTTCTTATCTGGTGACGGCTATAACTCAATCAACAGTGGGGTAGCAGAATAACAAACCTTCGTGGTCGTGGCCTTTGGTTTTGTACTTTCCAGCAATCCTCTGAACTACATCTCTCCTCCTGACCCTACCTACTAGCCATCAGAGACAAACAAAAGTCCAAATCTCCTAAGGTTGATTTTTTCATCACACCTCAACTATCCTCTCTATATCATCACGTCTGCGTGCTGGACGACCTTTCCACCAAGACCATAGTCCTATGTTCGTAACTCTTAACATCAACCCTACCCTGGTTACGACCAGACCGACACTAATAAATGGTCCAGTCGATTGGAACCAATTCAGACAGAAAGATGATCGCACAATTGAACAATTAAATATAACAATAACAAACTCAATTAATATGGCAACACAATACTATTACTTTGAAAAAAACATATGTAAAAGAAATCAACATTCCCTTTTACATACGGACACTTACAAGATCAAAACGGAATGATCAAAGACTCTGGCATTCCTTTAATTAAGCTAGAAATTCAATCACGAGGCCACAAATTTAATGAATCTTTACCCACAAACCTAAATCCTTTCATTCAGCAGTTACCATCCCACCAGATTCCTACCAAACCTATTAGAACGCTGAAAAGAAGTTGCCCCGAGATCTACTTAGTAATTATAACTAAGAAGACCAATTACAAGTGTTAAAAACAATTCAGAATACGGAGTACTATCAACAGGATGTTTCTCCACTCTTTTATTATATATTTGGCATGGATCACTATTACTTATTACCTACTAAGGGTAGTTGTAATATATTAATAAATATAAAAAAAAAAACTTTTTTTTTTCAATGACATGATTTGGCGAAACTAATCACACTAATCTTCAGGAACTCTAAGAGTTTTCAAGATGAAGAAGAGTTACACCAAAACATGTAGATAAATAAAGAAAAAATTAACCCATAAAAATGTTGATAAAATACATTTCTAATCAATATCAAGTTTGAAGAACTAGGTCTGCAGGATCAAGAAACTTTCAAGAAAGTTAATTAATGACTGAGCCAACTTTAATCTTTTAAATATATATATATATATACAAGAGAAATAAGATATATATAGAGGTCAATACTTCTGAAATAATGTAAAAGCAATAAAAAAATTATAGTAAAAAAATATATCCATATATCATTGTAAAAATCCATAGTTGTATTACCAGATTTACCAATCACTACCTCTCTATTACCCTTCATGTATACATTTAAAATGTAAACAATAACCCAAATTGTAATAGTAATAGTGCTAATTGCAAAAAAAGTGCTGCAGCCCTGAAGATGACATAAATATATGTCAAAACGTCGGTGAGAGAAGAAATTTTAATCCTAAGACCTCACACTTCAAAATATGTATATATATATAAATATATATATATATATATATTATCAGTCGTTATCAGCCTTTGGAGCGATTCACATCTATTCCTGAAGACGAGGACATCGAAATATAGTAGTGAGTTCAGTGATTTCTTTTCTATGTGTTCTTTTTAAATTCTAGTTTTTATATATATATATATATATATATATATATATATATATATGTATGTATATAATTACATTACTACCATTAATAATTGATATTCTAAATTAGTGATAAGTAATATATATAAGCATATATATATTCATATTACTACATTTAGTAGTGCTTTATTTCCTTGTTTTACAGTAGACTTTTTTACATTTATGTATATATGTATATATAACTACCCTCCCTGCTCTATACCACATGACCTAAATTCCTCGTCTCTGGTCGGCCCTCTACTCCTTCTTTTGGGTATGTCATTCTTTTGTAACTTTTAACTTGTAATTTGTATTGTAGAAGTCCACCTGACGATGAACACGAAGTGTTCGAAACGTGTAGAATAAAAAAGCTTCTTTTTTATGTGTAGAAACTGATTATCCATTTACCCCAGTATATAATATATATATATATATATATACCCTAACCCTAACCGCCTGAAAATCCTGGAAGCACTCTACATTAGGTCTAAGAAGCCTTCCCTTAACTGCCAGACGGTAGACATGTTTGTCATTCCCAGCATGAGGAGTATGGTAGTAAGCGGTGACGAGCAGCGGGATGCCGGACTGAGTGTAACGCCACATAGTGCTGATGCTAATAGTGGCTCGGTTGATCTGGTGACTCGGACTGGGGGACCGGAGGATGGGGTGAGGGCGGGCGCTCGGCCTGTGGTCGGTATTCCCGAGGCTGCTCGGCGCGAGTCGGCCTCTGGCATCAGGTGATCTGCAGCTGTTCTCCAGTTGGGCTCCGCCTGCTCTTCCCCACTCCCCTTACCCCCACTACTTGCCTGCTTTCCCTTCCCTACGCCATTTGCGTTCTGGATCTCCTAGGAACAACTTCGCCCGTCGATGACATCTGTGATGTCGAAAGCTTGCGCATTCAATACGTTTTCTTTTCTTATATTTATTATTATTATTCTTTTCTTTATTTTCTAACTAACTATACCTTCCCTATTAATTCTTACTCTCTTTCAACTCTTTATTTAATATATCTTTTCTAGTTTACTATTAATCTTAATTATTATTATTATTAATTATTATTAACATTATTATTATTATTATTATTCATTTTTTTAATCTTTTTATTCTCTATTAGTCCAGTTATACCGTTGACCTTTCAACTCTTTTATTCTAACCGCTTGTTTCTTGTTCATTATTGACCTTTGACCTTCTCTTTATATTAACCTGTACTATCCTTTTAATCTATTTATAGCAATGACTAAGCATGAGTCATCGATTTTAATTTAACATGTCACTTGGCCAACTCCTTTTCCAGTTGAACCCTGTTAGCAGGAGGTTAGTTCGTAGGATCGAATCTCTCAGTCTTAAGATCGTGAATGCCGAGACTGCGGTTAATTTTAATGATACCTGTTTAAAAGAGGATCTGCTGCCTATTTATACCAATATATATATATATATATATATATATATAAAATTAAAGTTTATCGGGACTCGGTCAGTTCTTCAGGTTCAAATTAAACTCCCAATGCCAACGTTACGGTTTTTATTTAAAATCTTTTTTCATAGGCAGAAGTATACATTTTGAAACAGAAAAACTAAGTATTACATTACAAAATATTTTAACGAAGAAAAATAGTTTGTGAATTTTAACAACAATTGTCTAGTTTGAATGAACACGTGACTTGAATAATGTCACGTTAGTAGTGAGTAGTGAGTTGGCTTTCGTCTTCTAGCCACTCGACTTCCTTTCCTGAGGACAACCGTTAAAAGTGTCGAAATATTGAATGTGAGTCCTATTTTCTGTTTCTCATTCTTTTATCTCAAAGTTTTTAAAGAATATACATATATATATATATATATTGTTTTCTATGAGTTGTTCGGGGAAAGAAATATGATTCGTTGAAATCATAAATGGTTGAAACCATAGGCGGAATAACGGAGGCTTCGCTGGACAGCGGGTAACTGGGACCGCACGCATGGACCTACAAATTCTACTCTCCTATTGGTCATCATTTCAAAGAATCATATATATATATATTATATATATATATATATATATATATATATATAACAAATTCAATAATATATCAACCGTTGGATAGAATAGGTGTATAATTTCACCAATCCTTGCTAATATAGTTATGTTTGAGTTATTAGAAGACTGTATTAATAAATTAGGTACGAAGGTGAAATTTATTAAATTATATGTAGACAATTTATTTTTAATTATTGAAAGAGAAGAAGAACAGTATGTATTAAATATGTTTAATTCTTTTCACAATCGTCTACAATTTACCTATGAAATAGAAAAAGATGAAAATCTGCCATTTTTAGATGTAAAAGTTATAAGAGGTGAAAATGGCATTATTTTAACGGATTGGTATAGAAAGCCTACCAGTGCAGGAAGAATACTGAACTATCACTCCTCTATGAACCAAACATTGAATTGCGTTCAAAATTTAGTTAAGAAGGTTGTTGAAATTACTTGAAAAGGGTAAAGTCATTGTTGCAGAAAAATTGTTATCCAAACAACTTAATTGAACGTTATTGGTTTAAATATATAAGACAACAACCAGAACATTCCAATCAAAATCATGCTGAACTTGAAGTTTTAAATAAAAAGTATTTCAAATTTCCGTATGTTGAGGGCTTATCACAATCAATTAGAAAAGTTTTCAAACGAAATGTACCTGAAGTTACATTGCCATTTTATAACAAAAGAAAAGTCAAGTCTTTATTTTCAAATTTGAAACAAAAAATACCAAAGGAGTTACAAAGTAACCTCATTTATGCGATCAAATGTAAAGACTGCGACAAGCGTTATTACGGAGAAACAAGTCGTTTTTTAAAGGAAAGGCTTTATCAACATTCTTATTCAATAAGAACTAATAAAAGTAACGCAACTGCTTTAGCATACCATGCCATAAACGAAGGTCACATGTTCGATTTTGAAGAAGCAATTATAGTAGATAAAGAACAAGATGGGCAAAGAAGAAAGACCCTCGAAATGCTATATATTAAAAAATATCTAAGTTCAGTTAATCATAGAAGTGACATTACCAATTTGAACACTATTTATTCAGGAGTGTTAAGTTGATTTTAGTGAAATTTAATTTCCTTAGTTCCTTTTTGTGTTCTTTGAGTGAACAGTGTTCGGTTTACATGTAATTGTAATCAGTTAGTCTGGTCCAAGTTTTTGACCAGTTAAGATGTTAGTTCACTAATTATCTATTGTTACTTCATTTTATGTAATGTAAATTTCATCATTTTTCTAATTCAAAAATTCTGGCTTCTGTAAGTTCAAAAAATGTTTATTGCTTTTCTATTACTTCTACTTGTATATATATTTTTGTTTTTTCACAACTGTAATATTCCATTTTGATGTTAGTTATATGTTGATGTTTATATATGATTTCTTGTCATCCTTTGTTTGTAGGCCTATGAAAAAGGTTTTAAATAAAACCGAAACGTCGGCATTGAGAGTTTGATTTTGATCCTGGAAAATTTGACCGAATCCCAAATACATTATACACATATATATACATATTTCGGGAGCAACCATTAATTGATACATGTTTGGTTGAACAGCCTGCTTATTATTAGTTACATAGGTTCCTTAGATGACCATTCTAATTTTCTCACCCAAGGTTTCCATATTTCACCTGTAATATATAAATATCTATAATATATATATGCAGAACTATTTCGTAAGTCGAAATAAGGTAAACGTCTTGTTTGCACTTATCTTAGTAATCAGATAATTATGTAGTATCTTTGTGTTGTTGTGTTAGTAGTCGAGTCGAACTATATTTGACTGTATATATATGCAGAAAAATCACAATTAAACACGTGATGCAATCAATGAAGTCTTAACCACAAGGAAAAAAAAAACAAAATAAATAAATGCTCTGAGGCCTTTCACTTTATGTCATCAAGGAGCAGACAAAGCAAGGAAAAAGACGACAACAGAAAAGTTATCCAGACGGAAGGTAACAAAACAGCTGGAAAAATGACAATAAAGCTTAATAAAAAAAATATAAACAAATAAAATTAAACAATACAAAAAAACCAATAAGAAAATAATTAATTAAAATAGAAAAGCAATAATAAATAAATAAACGAAACAAGAAAACAAGGAGGCAGAAACGAAATTAAACAAAACAATAAGCTATGTGATAACAATCAGTAATCCTGTTAGAGCTCATGTCCAAAGACACAAATTCAAAGATCACCCACAGATCCAATACGCCCAACAAGACCTTACAATGGTAACTGCTATATATATATATATATAATATATACATATATATATATTCAGGTAACTCACCACAAATTAAAGAAGATAGTCGCTCTAAGGCCTTTCGTTTCCACGTCGTCAGAGAGCAAGTGAATACAAGTTGTAAGCAGGTTATGAATTTTGATTTAAAGAAGGAGTAAGATTACTCCTTCTTTAAATCAAAATTCATAACCTGCTTACAACTTGTATTCACTTGCTCTCTGACGACGTGAAAACAAAAGGCCTTAGAGCGACCATATTGTGTTAAACTGAATTGCCTTAATCAAACATACTTAATCAATTAAATTAACTGCTTCAAAGAAAGCTATGTTTGATTAAAGCAATTCAGTTTAACTCAATTTGTATAAAAGAAGATCTGCTCCCTATTTATACTAATATATATATACTCGATTCACAAAAAGAACATACAGAGAAGAAATCACAGAAACTCACTCTGATTTCGATAGCCTCATCATCAGGAAGTTAGATGTGAAGCCCTCTGACAAGTAACGTCTGTTTTTGAAACGATCACACAATCTATCTACCTGATGACGAGGCCATCAAAATATAGTAGTGAGTTCTGTTATTTATTTTCTGTGTGTTCCTTTTGTGAATCAAAAAAGTTCATTGAATCGTTTTTTTTTTGACAAAAAACAGATGCCAACAAGTCAATACTATATTTCGACTACCCAATCATCAGGTAGAATGTTGTGGTCTCTTGAGACTTCACTTCAGTCCTCGTATGTCTTCACAGTGACTCAAATCTTTCTACCTGATGAAGAGGAACAAGAAATATAGTATTAAGTTTTTGTGATCTGTTTTACGTGTGTTCTTGCTTCGAATTTAGTATATATGTAACTCATCACAAAAGATAGGAGATAAACGCTCTGAGGTCTTTCGTGTACACTTCGTCCGAGAGCAAGTGTGTGTGTGTGTTGTGTGTGTGTGTGTTTCTTGTTGCATGTATTACTTTCATGTATCACTTGCTCTGACGATGTGATACACAAAAGGCCTACCCGTGTTTATCTTCTATCTTTTGTGGTGGGTGCTTGAATATTTATATCACGTGTTATTATGATAATTTTGTATATATATATATAATATATAATATATGTCCGTCTGAAACAGACAAATCAAGTTCGATGTAGATAAAGAAACATTGTGAAATAAAAAATTTGTAAGTTTTGTTTTTAATTTCTCTATATTTCTTTATCTACATGGATATATATGTATATATATAATATATATATATATATATATATATATATATATATATATATATATAATATATATATATGCAAGTGTGTGTGTTTGTGAGAAAGAGTATGTTGTAACAAAACGTCTGAAGTCATTGATGAATTATGCTATCGTTATCAAATTATAATATTGAGTGATAGTGATTTATAATTTATAAATATATAATGATACAACACGTAATTATACATAATAATAAGATAATTCTGATTATACTATCATTTTACATAAAATGACATGTGGAATTTATGATAATGTCTTATGAAAAACGAAAGATTCTTTTCATTCATTTATTTGATATGGATATTTGACATTAGGTGTAAGTTTATTTTCCCTTTTTATTTGGAACGGCTTGGGTTTCTATTGTTACTTTACATACACACATACACACACACACACATACACACACACAGGAAAGAGAGAGAGTGAGTGAGAGAGAGAGAGAGAGACAAACACACATAAACACATATTTACTAAATAAGAAAAAGCACTAAATTGATTAAAAACTACAGTATAGTTCTTTTTTACACCATACTTGACAACGGACTACATGAAAACTTAACAAACAATAAAAGAAGGATAGATATTTTTATCACCTAGATCAAATCATAGATGTTCAATATTGAAACAAACAAAAAGTGATCTAAAAATCTAACAAAGAGTAAATGAACATTTTTTTTCGTTAAACAAAGAGAGTAACATCTTAAAATTCTACATGCATATCGAAAGAAACCACTTATGAATAAAACATTAATTACTATAACTTAGTAAGTACAAGTAAATGTAAATGATGTTGCATAAAGTAAATCCGACAACCATAACAGAGCATGTGCTGAAATATACATACATATCATATGCAAACTAACTTCTTCTGCAATAAATATTTTTAAAAAGAAACCATAGCCAAATAAAATTCTATAACTCACAATATATATATAATGATCAAACCACAATAAGAAATGGGAAAACAAGACTAAGATCTTTCAACCATAACAAGTGGTCTTCGTCAGAGTCAAAAACCCAACTGATAAAAAGATTTCACATAAACACGTCAAATAACAGTTTGGTTTTTGACTCTGACGAAGACCGCTTGTTACGGTTGAAAGATCTTAATCTTGTTTTCCCATTTCATTGTGTGGTTTGATCATTGATTGTTATTTCACGTGTTTATGTGAAATCTTTTTATAGAATAATAAAATTTGATTAAGTAAAGGTTTTGTAATTAATAAAACAAATTTTTAGCACAGAAACCTGAATGAGTCTTCTCAGATTGTTTTCAAAATAATAATTAATAACTGTTTTTTTTAAAAGAATATTAAAAAAAGGCTAAAAGGACTAATCATTTTTAAACCAAGTCGCTATTTGTTCATTGATGAAATATATCTATATCATTTTTTTTTTTGCTCATTGGAATAATACTATTTTTTGCAACTATTTTAAACGACAAAATATCAAAACTAAGGAACAACCTGATAAAAGCTGTGTTAGCAGATATCAGATTACTTCATAGAAACTGCCCATTTATCTCAATCACTAGTGTCGTTATATTCTTCAAAGCATAAAATTTACTCCTATTCAAACTAACTGTCTTTCAACAACTTAATTTGTAATTTTTAACATGACATTTAATTTTCTCTATTCTATACCAATTTAGTTTTCTTTAATTTATATTTCAGTACTCGTAAATATATCTATTATAACCCAGAAAAACGTATTCTTTTTCCTTACATTCATACAAGCCATAGTTAGCCCAATGATATCTGTTTAATATTTTTCATTAAGCTATATTTAAAACAAATTAAACAACCATAATCTTGAATATACTATAATTATCATAGCTCACTCTTGAAAAATGGTACTAACATAAAAAATATATTATTATAAAATTCCAACATATCTCGTAACTTGGTAGAGTCGTCCAACCGGTTTCGCATCATAGGACGACTCCTCCACCAACACGTTACGAGGGACTTCAGAAGTATATAATAATATTATCTCTACTAAACTCTATAGTACTAACAATATGCATGTTTTTAATAAAAATTCAAAACATTAAACAGTTCATTAGGACAACTTATCAAACGATTCCAAGAACAGAACACATATAAACAACACAACTCACTTCCATATTTCGACCTCGTCGAAAGAAAAGGGAAAAGAAGAAGAAGAAGTGTTGTGCTCGGATTGGGAACAGTAACTAACTATGGAGTGCTTACGGCTTAATGATATGTAATACTGCCAGCTCACAAAAAATAAATAACTAGAAAGATGTAAATAACTACAAGAAATAATACTTAAAAAATGAAATTAAGAATAAAATAGCTAAAAAATAATAATAACAAAAATTAATAATACAAATTAAAAATTAATAATTAACGTTTTCGGTTTTGGCTAGGGTTAGAACGAGCTTTAAGTAGGCAAACATGTACTTCTTCCCATGCTTACTATGGAGTTAGACCTTTTAATACTTTCCTTCCAAAATTTTACCTCCCCCATAAGTTTTACCCATCATGTGTCTAACGGATCCATTATCTTCTTTGATAATGGTTCCTTTTCTACATCCGTTCATATTAATTCACAGTTGTTCATACACTTTAAGAGTCGTCTTCACTCTCATATGAAGAGGACTATCCCGATATCGCTGTCCATCCAAATACGTAAAATTTGAAGCAATCTTGAAGATTACAAATCACAATCTTTACGTTTTGAAAGAAAAAATTATGTCACGGGGTTTTCCCCCTACCCTAATTGGTAGACACAGCCTAAACTCAAATCTATTTTCACTATCTTCTTCCCTAAATTACCCGTGCTGGCAAGAGAATGAACAATTCCTTAATTCTTAATTGTATTTAATCAATGTTAAAATGATCGTTTCTTGTATTTATAAAAGATATATGTT